>CM062258.1:471425-1671425 GCA_031216405.1 Syzygium malaccense | reverse complement strand
TCTTCAGTTGCAAATCCAATGCGGAAAAATTGGGAACTGTTGTTTTGTGCCGAGTAACATTTTCAAAATCTTGAACAGCTGCATTAGATGATTTTTCACTTGAATACCTTACTAAGGAGTAAATGGATTCTCAAGTAACAAAAACCAACAGAAGCAATAAAATCCCCTTCCGGACGTTGGCGCTCTGGTGAATGTCAAACAACTTGGGTAACAAGAAAAACCACCGGTCTTGCTCGTCCGGTCTCGCGTCATAAGCTCGTCAATAGATTTGAACGAGTACCATATTTATTTATACTTAAAATATTAACAATTATTTTAATAATCTAACAATATATATTTTTATAACTTACCAACGTTGGGGAAGATGCTAATTTTAATAAGCATTGCCAACCTTAATTGCCTGATGTACCCACATCCGATACATTAAGACACAAACTATTTTTAATCACATATAAACTTTTTTTGTTTGCTAGGTTTATTTTTTTGGACAGATTTCTTCCTAGGATTGGAAAAGTACCAAAAATTCTTTATACGTTCAAGATTAACAACTATATATATTAATCTATTGAAATTTATCATTGTGACTTACCAAATTACTGACTTTTATTGGAAATAATCGACTTTAATTTGATTGATGTGCCAACCTTCATCACATTAAGATACCAACTGATTTTAATGGTCAAATAGCAATCTCAACAATATACTAGAGTGGATTTTGTACTCTTGGCATGGATCTTAAGATCTTTTTTTAAGGGTCAATACCACAAAAAATTCTAAACTGATACACAATGACAAAATCACCTTAAACAAATTTTTTGACCACAAAAAATCCAAATTTGGTACACCCGTAGCGAATTTACCCCAAACTAATTTTTTGACCACCAAAAGTCCCAAATTGCTATATTTGTGATAAATTTACCCTCCGTTAGTTTCCGTTAAATTAGATTAATACCATGAAAAATCACAAACTAGTAAACTTATGATAAAGGGAGATTAAAACCGCAAATGAGTATACCTGTGAACTGTCAAGTATAATCAAACTCATCAATCGACACTAAAATTTAACAGAAACTAACTGAAAGTAAATTTATCATAAGTGTATCGGTTTAGAGTTTTTTGTGATAAAAAATTAATTTTGAGGTAAATTGTAATGTACCAATTTGGAGTTTTTCGTTATATATATTTTTTTAATTGTGTAGAGCGAAGGAAACTTCACGTAACTGCCTCCACACGGCAGGAAAAAGAACACGAAGTGACATACAAATATAAGAATCGGCAAAACAATAAACAATCATCTTTTCTGGTGGGGCTGGTTGACTTGAGCTTGACTTGAGAAGTCCTTCGCATAAACAGATAGATTCCGCTGGATCGTAGTCTCTCAAGCTCGAGCCTCGACGAGTCCGATCGGCTTCTGCATTCGTCTCTTCGCTCGGACTCGAGCTTCTTCCATGCTCAAGGTTTTCTCTTTCCTATGCTTGATTCTGAATTTAGCTGTTCCTTTGTTTTGTTAATTGTCATGGGTGTTTCACCGTTGATTAGCTCCAGATGTAAACTGTTATTTGCTTGATTGCCTTTTTCCAATCCAATTGCCTGAGATGTTCCACTTTTTAGAGCCTCGTTCAATTTTGTTTTGTTACTTTGTTCTTTTCCGGTATTTTTTCTGGGCTCATACATCTTTGCAAATCGATGGTTCATGTCATAACATCATGAAGCTCCAAGGAAGAATCTAATCAAGATTAAGCTTCTAACCTTCGGTAAATCTTACATTCATCTTCCAGGGGATGTCTGAAACTCTCTTCTTGCTCTCTTTTTTTGGGTGATGCACAGTAATTGATCAAATCAAATGATCACGCAGAGGGCATTTACTTGTACTCTTTCATCTCCTTTGGCCCTGGAATGGAAGTACGAGATCGGACGCAGTGCCTCTATATAACCCCGTAAAATTTCCTCATCTTTGTTGAATCGTCGACACTACGATTAATTTCTGAGGACTCCTGTAAGGACAAGGTGCATTCATTTCTCTTGTCTTTGACAAAATTTGTCCAAGAAGATATGGCATCTTTCCCAAGGCCAGAAAACAAGCAGAGTCAGTACAAGTATGATGTTTTCCTGAGTTTCAGAGGTGAGGATACCCGCAAAAACTTTGTCGACCACCTGCACGATGCTTTGAGGCGACGAGGAATCATGGCCTTTAAAGATGATCACGACCGAGATCTACCGAGGGGAAAACATATTAAACCAGAAATATTGGGGGCAATAGAGAAGTCAAGATATGTACTTGTGATTTTTTCTGAAAACTATGCCTCTTCTACTTGGTGCTTGGAAGAAGTTGCTAAGGCTTTGGAGTGCAAGGATACCAATGAAGGATCAGTGATACCGATCTTCTACAAGGTCAATCCATCTGACGTACGGAAACTGAGGGGAAACTTTGGGAGAGACTTTGCTAAAATTGAGGAAACCTATACGCGTGACGAGGGAGATGTAAAGAGGTGGAAGGATGCACTTAGAAAAGTAGCTGATCTTGCCGGAAGAGAATTGAAAGATGGGTAGGCCTCTCTTCCAGTAATTTGGAATGATTCATTTTGTTTAATTCGCATGCCAAGAATGTCATGACTTTCATACTTTGTATTATGATTGTTCATCTGAACCAGAATACATGATTAACTCCTCCAAAACTAAACAGTTTCCATGCTCCGTGGGGAACTAATCATCTGCATTTCTTCGTTGCAGATATGAGACAGAGTTTATTCAGCAAATCATTGGAGAAATCGAAAATAAACTGGGTCCTCGGCTGTCCTCTGTTGTAGGCAATCTTGTGGGAATGCATTCCCGTGTTGCAGATGTAGTTGAACATTTATGCTTGGGCGAGAGCGATGTACGCAGTATTGGCATATGGGGTATGGGTGGCATGGGCAAAACAACCGTTGCACGAGCAGTTTATGACAGAATCTGTGGCAAATTTGATGATGGCTGTAGTTTTCTCGCCAATGTCCGAGAAATTTCAGAAAAGAATGGTCTGATATATCTACAAAACCAGTTTCTTGGTGATATTCTCCATGAGGACAATTTGAGAATGAGGGATGACCATAGAGGAGCCAACATGATAAAAGAACGACTGCGACATAAAAAAGTTCTTCTTGTTCTTGATGACGTGGATGAAAAGGAGCAGTTGGAAAAATTAGCGGGAGATCTTGATTGGTTTGGACGTGGAAGTAGGATCATTATAACAACTAGAGATCAACATTTGCTTCTCCAATATGGAGTAAATGCCATATATAAGGCAGAAAAATTATCCATTGATGAAGCTCGTGAACTATTTTGTTTGAAATCTTTTAGAAGCCAAGATCCCTCAGCAGGGTTTGAGGAGATCGTGGAGCAGGTTATTAAATACACTGACGGCCTTCCTCTAGCACTTGATGTCTTAGGTTCCTTTTTGGCTAATAGAAGCTTGATGCAATGGAAGAGTGCGCTGGCCAGACTTAAAGAATGTCCAGAAAGGAAAATTACTGACCTGCTTAGGTTAAGTTATGATGGACTAACGCAGATAGAGAAGGAGAATTTCGTAGATATTGCCTGTTTCTTCAAGGGAAAGGAGAAAACTTACGTTACAGAAGTTCTCGACAATTGCGGCTTCTACCCAGATATTGGAATGGAAGTCCTTGTTGATAGATCTCTTATCGAAATCAGGGACAACAAACTGTGGATGCATGATTTGCTGCAAGAGATGGCTTGGGAAATTGTTCGTCAAGAGTCTCCTGAAGAGCCAGGAGAACGAAGTCGAATCTGGCTTTTTAAGGACGTATGCCATATTCTGTCGAAAAACTCGGTGTGTACTCTGCATAATTAATTGGCAAGCATGCATATTTGATATAGGAAAATAACTTGCTAGTCATGTACTGACATACTACAAGTTGTCTATCAGGGAACAGGAAATGTCAAAGGCATAGTCTTGCAATCTGGTGACTGGAAAACAACAGTGTGCTTGAAACGGAGAGTCATTCACAAGCATGACAAACTTAAGATTGCTTGATATTCGTGCCATCCACCTCTCTTCTGGGGTTAAGCACCTTTCAAATGAACTACGCCTGCTAATATGGGACAACTGCAATCTTAAATCATTTCCACCAGTTTTTATTCCTAAGAATCTTCTTGAACTCAATATGCGGAATTGCCTCCTTAGCAGGCTCTGGAGAGGAGAAAAGGTTGGATTTAATGCTCGTGCATGTGTATGCTTCATCAGACTTGTGTATGTTTAACAAGCTAGTAAAGTTTTTCAACCATTTTTTTCTAAATGCAGGTCTTAGAGAAGTTAAAAGTCATCAACCTCAATGGTTCCAAATTATTCGTGGAGACTTCAAACTTCATAAATGTCCCAAATCTAGAGAGGCTAATTCTGAAAGGTTGCAAAGCACTATCTCAGGTTCATCCTTCAAATGGAATGCTAAAAAGACTCAGTGTGCTAGACTTGGGTGACTGTGAAAACCTCACAAGACTACCAGATTGTGTAGGTAATCTAAAATCTCTCAAAGTTCTTAATCTGTCTGGATGTTCAAATCTTGAAGAGCTGCCTGAGAGCATGGAGGGCTTAGAGCGCTTAGAGGAGCTTGACATTAGTGAAAGTGCCATTACGCATCTCCCATCCAGCTTGACATTCTTAAAAAATCTGAAAATCTTACGGTTTCATGTTAGTAAAGGAAGGCGACAAGATTTTTGGAGGACGCTGACGCGTATGCTGAGAAGCGCTCTGAACTCTAGACGTCGGCGGTTGCCTTCATTTTCAGGGCTATCCTCTTTAACAGAGTTGGATATGAGTGGCTGCAGTCTTCTGGAAGGAGAAATTCCCAGTGATATTGGCTGCTTACCCTCCTTGAGGTTTTTATACCTAGCCGAAAACAGTTTTGCCACCCTACCTGCAAGCATCAACCATATCTCTGGTCTGGAATTTCTTGTATTAAATCATTGCAAAAATCTTGAAACGTTGCCAAGACTTCCAGAAAGCTTAATCTTCGTAGAGGCTGACAAGTGCCTCAGATTGGAAAGGATGTCACCCATTTATTGTATGCACAACTTCTGACTCCAGGTTTTGCTTCATCAATTGCTCCCGTTTGCTTCCGCAAGATCTTGATTTAACCTTGCAGCAGAAGTACTCCTTGTCGTTGTTGCGTTACATCATTTACTGTTCCTTAAAAGTATATCCTGAAACTTATGTGGTGTCTCCATATCTGGAATGTGGAATACCTGAGTGGTTCAGCTACCAGACAGTTGGACCTTTGTTGAGCATAGACACGTCACCTAATTGGTTTGACGATAAATGGAGGGGATTCGCCATCTGCGCTTCTTTTGAACGAACCAACTGCAACTCCTATCAGGACCTGGAAAATGCCCCCTTCATTTTTTGCGACTTCTATGTCGATGGAAATCGGCTAGTTCCCACGGTTGAGTTTCCCATCAGATTCGTCAATTCAGGTTGCCTTTGGCTGGGCTATGTGCCACGTAGGCTACTTCCACGGGATACCAATTGGCGAGGGTCAAACCACATTGATGTTTCACTTAGGATCAATAACCCTGTTTTAAAGGTGGGAAAGTGTGGTGTTCATCTGGTTTACAAGCAGCGTCTAGTAGATTTTGATGATTTTCTAGGCAGGCGGTCTAGCTCGTCGCCCAGGGATTGGGATCGCATCTACCATGAGTTCCGACAACCAAGGGAGGGCAATACGATCTTAGAACGTTCCTATTCGCCTTACTCTCTTGAGCAAATTTCCAAAATGCATGAAGTTGGAGTGAGATGTGGGTTCCGGAACTATCTGCTTGACCCTGAAAATCCTGGAGCTCATACATTCGAGGAGTTTTTATTTGATTTTGTGGATTATCCGGGACTTCGTCAAGGACTATATCGTCGTGATATTATTGATAGGTAATTCGCAACTAGAATTAATCAATTGACGGGGGCTTGGTTCCTGACCTTTCGAGATCCTAATAGACTACTAAAACTCTTAAAACTATGCAAGTCCTACCAAAGGTCCAGAAGACCACCCCCGGCACCAACATCTCCAAAATAATCAGGGGAATACTTTTGCTGCCTCTTGTGTTCCGCTTTCTCACCGTGACAATTCTTTTCTTACAGGTTTGCCTCGGGGCTCGTGACTTTGCGGATGAAGCGCTTATCTGTAAGTGGATTTTATGGTTTTATTGAGAAACTTATAGCAATACTTCTATACTAGAAAGTCTGCGTGCATATTTCAATCAAACGCTAATTTGACGTTTTTAACCGACCAATCCTTTGTTTTCGAATTTATTACCGACTATATTCTTCTTCGTTTATTCTCAAGTAATCCGTTTTTTTATAATCAAATTCGATTTTCCACCTAAAAATTACAGTTACAAGTATGAATTATAACGTATTGCTAATCTAAAATTATAATTTGAGTCCTGCACTAAAGCCAAAACCCTCTTTATGGAATATAGTCGATGAAATAACTCCCGCAATCTCTCTTCTGGCTGCCAACTCCATTTCTGAGTTTTCTCATCTGCTAAAAATGTCTCTCTCTTATGGCCACTGGCACCCAAGTGAGCCAAGAACCCCAATGAGCATTTCCTATAAACCTTGTGCATCACTACGCACTGTTCTAAAAACTTAAGCTGTTAGATAAATGCGTGATTTAATATTTAATTACTTTAACACTCATCATTGATTTTTCCTTAATCAGGTGCTGAGATTACTCAGCGATTATAGAGATCCGCCCCGTTGGCATTATCCCAAAGGGAATTGGTCACAAGGACGGCAGTCACCGTGACCCAAGCGAAACCCCCTCGCAGAATATCTCTCCATCCATCCTCCGTTCCCCACCTTGGACCGAAGCCACAGGCAAAACGCTAACCCCCGCCCTTAACCATAAAACGTGGCGGCGACGGGAGACCGTGTGCGCACTACGCCACCCCCCTCTCGGCGCATCCTCAGTCGGTCCGCCCATCTTATCCGTCACCTCTTCCTCAACTCGCGCCCGCCCTGCCTGCGATTCGATTCTTATCCATTCCTCAGCTCAGCCCAATCAATCCGAAGCAGCGTCGTCCTCCTGTGGAGGGAGCCTCAGGGTGAATCGCAATCGACAGCCCTATCTGGCAGCGGTTGAGGAAGATCGGAACTTGGCTAGTATCGAAGCGAGTTCGGTTCGGATTGATCGGACCCCTTTTGCTATCTGGGCTCCTCGCTGTATGAACAGCGCGTAGCGGAGAGGAATTTGGGTCGCCGTCTTCGATCTCTGGGCTTCAGTAAATGTCCGTTGAGAGATCGTTCGAAGCATGGGAAGAGGTGCAGCGGCACGGTCAGGACCTAGCGGACCGCCTCGCGCAGGGCTTCACGGGCCTGATACAATCCCACATGACTACTCCTTCCTTCTCGTGGCCGAACCCCCCGCAAGCCAAGCTCTTCGACCTGGAGATACTGCCCGCGCAGAGCTTCGTGATGGCCGACTTCAAGTTGTACTATGTTTTGGCTGCATGACTTCGAGAAATTGGCGCTGTCAGCAGCACTTTCATCCCTTTTCTTCCTCCTTGATAAGCCTTGATTGATTTGCCGGTTGCCGCGAGATGCTAAAATAGCTTTATCTGTTGGTTCCTGAGAGATGCTAAACTAGGTTGATGCTGGTTGCTGTGAGATGCGAAAATAGTATATTTGCCGGTTGCTGTGAGCTGCTGTAGTTTGTTTGTCGGTTGCTTGAGATCCTAAATTTGTTACTTTCCACCAGTCCGTGAAAGAGACGTTGGGGATACATGCATTCCTCTATTCAGCTGTCCCCCTTTCCTCTCAATAGATAGATTCTTCCAAATCCTGCAGTAGAATGTCAAGCAGCTGTTACCCTATTATGTTTGAAAGTTGTGGAAGCTTTCCCTTTTCCATATCTTTAAAATTTCCTTTATTGCTTGAACCTTGTGACTATGGCGGACTTACTATGAACACTTGCTGTTAAAATCTCCCATCTTGGCAAATAAGATTTGTATCATAGCAACTATTGGACTTTCTGGGGAGTCTTAGAAGTGGCACTTTTATCTGAGTTTCATGAGGATGATTTGACATATCATGGTGTTATTAATGTTGGATAACTTGGATGAACAAGTTGGGGTATGTGATTATTGTGTTAAGCTAGCGTGAGAACCTGCAGAAGTTTTACTTCAATGGGAGAAGTAAGAAGATTGATCTAAGGGATTGAGCTTGTGTACAAGCAAGACATTGGCAACTGAGCAATGACACTCCAAGAGTCATGTCATTTGGGATTCGAGTCAAAATTCCTGTATGTTTAGGGCCTTTATACCCTGCCAATAAAGCTCATGAGTATTATGTAATTTGAAGTTACTTCTAAGAGTCTACATGACGGCTATAGTTTTGAAGATCTCGATATGATGTATGAGCAATTATGTCTCGGATTATTTCACGAAAAATAAATGATTTAAAAAACATTTTTAAAAAAATGATGGCTTGTATTGTTTAAAATAATTAGTCAGTGGAAAATATTTTAATTATTGATAACAATTTATGTCTAAATATTTATGTAAACATTGAAAATATATTTTGTTACGTTAATTTTTGTAAGCGGTACGAGTAGTTGTTTATAACAAAATGTCTTTTAAATCATAAGAAAACGGTGCCTAAGAATCACGTCAATGTCGTTTTAGGGTCGTCCTCGTGACTCACGTACCGGAAAGGCAGTGTCGATTCATGTCTAAAAGGCTAATGTACGGACTTAGGATTGTTACCTCAAGCATTTTGCAATCGCTGTTTCTTTGCATCTGATTGATTGAAGCGATTCCGCACTTAGATCTCCAAATTCTCCCCTTCTTCAGCTGCAAATCCAGTGCGGGAAAAGAGGGAACTGTTGTTTTGTGCCGTGTAACATCTTCAAAGTCCTGAACAGCTAAACTAGATGATTTTTTTTCACGTGGATACCTTAATAAGGAGTGAATGGATTCTCAAGTAACAAAAACCATCATAAGCAATAAAATCCCCTTTCCAGACGTCGGCGCTCCGTGCCCAGAAAAAATGGGAATCTAGTTCCGTTTCAGTAATTGGCGAACGATGCTAGTGATTGTCAGCAGCATTACGATACCAACTTATTTATCATTGTACCGCTTTAATTTGTAATAATCTATCGAAATTTATCATTGTGACTTACCAAATTACTGACTTTTATTGTAAATTATCGACTTTAATTTGATTGATGTGCCAACCTCCATCACATTACGATACCAACTTATTTTAATTGCTGAATAGCAATCTCAACGACGTACCAAAGCAGATTTTGTACTCTTGGCCTGCATCTTAAGATTTTTTTTAAGGGTTCATACCATAGAAAACTCAAAACTGGCATATCATGAAAAATTTACTCCAAACAAATTTTTGTACTACAAAAAATTTCAATCCAGTACACTTATAACAAATTTACCCTAATCAAATTTTTTAACCACAAAAAACCTCAATCTGATACACCTGTGACAAATTTACCTTCCGGTAGTTTCCATTAAATTGGATAAATACCACGAAAAATTACAAACTAGTACACATGTGACAAAGGGAGGGTAAAATCCCAAATTTTCTAGTCAAATTCCACAGTTGAGTTTCCCATCAGATTTGTCAATTCAGGTTGCCTTTGGCTGGGTTATGTGTCACGTTGGCTATTTAAACGGGATACTAATTGGCGAGGGTCAAACCACATTGATGTTTCACTTAGGATCACCAACCCTGTTTTTAAGGTGGAAAAGTGTGGTGTTCATGTGGCTTACAAGCAGCATCCAAGTAGATTTTGATGATTTTCTAGTCAGGTGGTCTAGCTTATCGCCAGGGATTGGGATAGCATCTACCATGAGTTCCGACAACCAAGGGAGCGCCATTGGATCTTAAAACCTTCCTATGTACCTTACCCTACTGGGGACCTTTTCAAAATGCCTGAAGGTGCAGTGAGGTCTGTGGGGTCTGTAAATATCTGCTTGGAAATCCTGGAGGTTGTTTATATATTGTATTTGGTATCTTCGAAGACATCGACGACCATTTCCTCGTGAAATTGTTGAGAGGTAATTCGCAACTAGAATTGATCAATTGACAGGGCTTGGTTTCTGACCTTTCAAGATCCTAATAGACTACTAGAGCTCTAAAACTATGCAAGTCCTACCAAAAAATCCAGAAGACTACCACCGGCACCAACATCTCCAAAATAATCAGGGGCAATACTTTTGCTGCCTTTTGTGTTTTGCTTTCTCACCGTAACAATTCTTTTCTTACGGGGTTTTCTCGAAGATCCATGATATGCGGTCCTTACGCACGGCCCTCAGCTGTAAGTGGATTCTATGCTTTTAAGAAACTTATAGCCATACTTTTATACTAGAAAGTCTGCATGCATGTTTCAATCAAACGCTAATTTCGCGTTTCAATCAAGCGCTAATTTCGCTTATTCTCAAATAATCCGTTTTTTTTGTCAAATTCGTTTTTTCACCTAAAAGTTACAGTTACAAGTATGAATTATAACGTATTGCTAATCTAAAATTAGAGTTTGAGTCATGCACTAAAGCCAAAACCCTCTCCATGCAATAGAGTCGATGAAATAACTCCCGCATTCTCTTTTCTGGCTGCCAACTCCATTTCTCAGATTTCAGCTGCTAAATGTCTCTCTCTTGTGGCACAGGCACCCAAGTAGGCCAAGTACCCTGATGAGCATTTCCTATAAACCTTGCGCATCATTAAAACCTTGCACACCATTGATTTTTCCTTAATCAGTTTCTGATAGGCCACCCCCTTAGTACGTTGTACGGGATTCCTAATCCGTTGGGCGATAATATGTTGAGTTCTCCCATGTCTTCCTTAAGCTTTTCTATATGCATTTTAACCTTTGCATGCTCATCATGAGAGACTGATCTATCTACGGAACCATCTCTTTTATGTCTGCTCCAACATTTACCAGGAGGATACTGATGTCACGGAGAGACCATCATCAGGCAATTCCAGGTGACGCACATGGCAGCACCAATTCGTCTATGTTCTCACTATTTGTGTTTAATCTATTGATTATTTCCCAAATGATCGAGTCGATTCAGCAGTCTTTCTTCTGTTTGCATAAAGTCTACCGCAGTACCGGATGACTTATTGATAGTCTTTATTCTATCTGGGTTTCTCGTGTGATGTGAGAAGCGGACGGTGATTGTTGAGAAAAGTTACTGTGTCAAACTTTTGAGCAGGACTTGTCTTTCATCAAATTCTCGTAGCTACGTCAAACAACTTTTCTCCCAAAAGAAAACCACGAGCATAAGAGTCGCAATTGTTGCCTAACCATGAGCATATCTCCTCCGGAGAGACTTCTTAACTGCTGCTAACATCTTGACGTGATTGTTAGGATGGATTTGCCAACCTCAAACGTGACTAGTGATTGGGAATAGGTACGACTCAACCCAAATATTTCGTGACGAGCAAAGTAGCCTTGTAATAAGGTTCAAAAGGAATCACTAGCACTGGTTGTCCACCCAAACTCATCAAACAAAAAAATTATTCTTCTACTAACTCTTAGCATAAATGGAGTCACAAATCAGATAGGAGTCCTAAAGGATTAAGATTCTTCTCCAAGTTGAATGAAGAGTCCTGTCTTTTAGGAGTGTTTGCTCGTATTGCTCAACAACACTCTCCCCCTATTTGACGTGTAAGGTGATCCATTCCTATCATTCGTCATCGTCAAAACATGTCGGGAGCCGCACTCTTAGCACCTCATTGGATGGGCTTAGTTCTAGCCCATCAACGAAATACATCTATCGAAAGGGGGTTCTCCTCTGATGTCATCCGCGATCAGGTGTCGCCCCTCACATGGGCCAAACCCAGAAAAAAAACAAAAAGAGAGAGAGAGTAAATGACCATATAAGGCAGTTGCTATTTGCAATGATTAATAAGCGTCCCTTGTAAAGTATGTTTAAAAAGTGTCCCTTGTCAAGAAAACCCTTCATCAAAATACAGGTACTTTGCTAATTGGCCATACTCTTCCATGGAGAAAACTTCCTACATTTATTTTTAATTAAGTTGACATATCATTGATGTCCATATCTTTAAATCAATCGATCAAATACTTGGTTAGAAGATGCTTTTTCAAGAATAACATAAAAACGTTACCATTTTACTAACCGGTAGAGGTAATCATTGGGCTGGGGCACGCTCATACATTAAACAAGCCTGCCTATGATATAAAATTTACTTAAACGTTCAGTTTAGGCAAGACCAAACTTGTAATGTAAGGGCATCGCTCAAACTAGTCCATTTTCGTTCCGAGCAGCCCGTCCGCTGGTCATCTTTAATAACTGAGCTGGTAATTGAGGAAGCTCTCCACCGTTAATCATGTGGGCCCAATGATAAGTCCAACACAATTAATGATTGGGATGGCAATGGTCTAGGGAGTGTACTAATCATGCAATAACTTCTCCATATTAAGTGGGTCAGATGCGCAATTCCGCTCGAACAGCTGCAATCACCATTTGCCACGTGGAATTTTGATGCGCCGCAAGGCCGTTGCCGCGCTGATGTGTGATTGAAATCGTATTCAGACGAAAGGGGAAAGTGTCTCTTTGCACACGGAGAGAGCTTCGTGCTAAGTGATGTCTACACATGTATATATTTTTCGAACAAATAGGCTTTTTCTTTAACATAACAGTACGAGAAATAATTTATCACAGGCTTAACACGACGAAGATTGTGCTTGGGAGTTGACTCGAGTAATCCCCGAGCTGTCATTCCTTCATGGAATAGATCAAAGTTCCAAATCGATGTCTTTATCGACAGCTGGATCTATTGCGATAGACTGAGACTGCAAATGTTTTGTTTAAGCCGATACATGAAATTGTCATTTGAAATTGTGATTTAAAATTCCAATACTCCTCCTCATGCGTAGGCTAGGCTTTGATCTAAGATTAGGCCATGCAAATATATACATGGAAGATTTGAACTCAAGATCTTTTACTCTAAACCAATAAAGATTTGAAAATATTCTTCTAGTGTTTGGCTAAAACGGAGGGGAAAGATTAAGAAGCGTCCACGACAATTAACAACTGCTTTCATCAGTTAAAACTAATCATTTGAGTTTGGAGAAGCAAAGTGTACCCATCATCTATGAGTAAACAAAGTCGGCGTTCCGAGCCCTCATAGGCATATCATATTTCCGTTTAGGATGGTTAACGCCTAAAATCATGACATATCCCCTCCTAGGCATTGGCATTCCGTGCCCTAAGAAACAGAACCTAATCCGGTGTTGGTAATTTAGCAAACGACGCTGGTTAATTGTCAAACAACTTTGTAACCGAAAAATGACCAGCAACTTTGCTCACCTCTAGTCAAGCATTAGTAACTTTTTAACACGTTTTTTGACAAGTACGAGGACTTATTTATGCTTTAAAAAACTGTCAACTATTTCAATAATCTACCAACATTTACTTTTACGACTTGCCAATGTTGTGGAAGTTACTGATTTTCATAAGCAATTGCCAGCCTTGAATTGATTATTGTATCAACATTCGACATGGTAAGATACCAATTAATTTTAGTCACCCACTAACTTTTTTTTATCTTGCTAGGTTTCGGAAAAGTGTCACTGTTTCTTTATACATTCTAAGATTAACAAGTATTTTTAGAATCTAACGGCATTTATTGTCGCCACTTACCAAAACCACCTTTGAAGTTTCCAACTTTTATTGAAAATTATCGACTTTAATTTTATTGAAATATCAATTAGTTTTATTAGTCACTCAACATAGTCACCAACAATCTCAATGACGTAACGTACAAAATTTAACAATCGCCAACGCAATCAACAGTCATCTTTCTGGGGAGTTTCACTTGAGCAATCCTTCATATGAACAGCTTCCACTGGATCGCAGTCTCTCAGAGTCAAGTCTCGGCAGCTTTCGATCGGCTTCTGCATTCGTCTCTTTACTCGCACTCAACCTTCCTTCCATTCTCAAAGGTTTTCTCTTTCCTCTGCTTGATTCTGAATCTAGCCGTCCCTTGTTTGTTCACTGTTTGTATGCATTTCACCGTTTCTTAGCTACAGATGTAAACTGGCATTTGCTTTGATTATCTTCCTCCAGAAATTTTGTAGGTTTAGTTATGCGGGGATGTTGGGCTTGGATGTTGTGCAGGATAAGTACATTATAAATGTCGTAATTTTCTTACTGCGTATGTTGTAACTTTTCAATAAATCATTTGAATATCGAGACATCTATAAAAATGTTTACTTGAGTGTCGTAACTTTTCAAGTGATTATTTGAGTGCTATAATTTTAAAAAATGGTTCACCACCAGTTTCGGATCGCTTGAAAAATTGTCAACTCAAGTGAGCGTCCTGAGAAAATTATGATAATTATGGCGTCTTTTCATGATTTTGTGCCTAGCTGACCACTTTCTGCTCTTAGAAGTGCCGTAACCGAATCCAATTGCTTGAGAATTTCCACATTTTAGAGTCTCTTTGATTTCTTTTTCTGGGTTTTCTGGGTTATTGGTGGTCCATGGCAAAACATCATGAAGTTCCAAAGAGGAAACTACTAGAGATTAAGCCTCTAACGTTCACTAAATGTGGCATTCATGTTACAGGGCATGCCTGAAAGTTTCCTTCATCTTTTTTGTGATATACACTTACGCAGTAATTCGTCCAATCAAGCTTGCACAATCTTGACAGGCATATAATGATCACGCAAGGAGCATTTGCTTGTACTCATTCATCTCCTTCCGCCCTGGAATGGAAGTACCAGATCAGACCTGGTGCTTCTACACAACCCCAAAAAATATCCTCATCTTTGTTGGATCGTCAACACAACTCCGATTTATTTCTGAGGACTCCTATAAGGACAAGATGCATTCCTTTCTTGTCTTTACAAAATTTGTCCAAGAAGATATGGCATCTTCTGCAAGGCTCTCGCAAGCAATCCCGAAGCTTCCCCTCCTCAATATAAGTATGATGTTTTCCTGAGTTTCAGAGGTGAGGATACCCGCAAAAACTTTGTTGACAATCTGCGCGATGCTTTGTGGAAAAGAGGAATTTGTGGCCTTTCAAGATGATCACGACCAAGATCTTCCAAGGGGAAAATGCATTAAATCGGAAATATTCGGGGCAATAGAGAAGACAAGGTATGTACTTCTAATTTTTTTCTGAAAACTATGCTTCTTCTACTCGGTGCTTGGAAAAAGTTGCTAAGGCTGTGGAGTGCAAGGATATCAATGACGGATAATACTGATCTTCTACAAGGTCAATCCATCTGACCTACGGAAACTAAGGGGAAACTTTGGGACAGACTTTGGTAAAATTGAGGAAACTTATACAGGCGACAAGGGAGATATAAAGAGGTGGAAGGATGCATTGAAAAAAGCTGTTGGTCTTGCCGGAAGAGAATTGAAAGATGGGTAGGCCTCTCTTCCACTAACTTGGAATGATTTATTTTCTTCAAGCTGCATGCCAAGAATGCCATGACTGTCATACTCTATATTTTGATAGTTCTTCTAAACCAGAATACATGATTAACTCCTCCGAAAGTAAACAGCCTCAATGCTCCCTGGGAAACTAATTATCTGCATTTCTTCGTTGCAGATATGAGACAGTTTATTCAGCAAATCATTGGAGATATCGAAATTAAACTGAGTCTTCAGCGGTCCTATGTTGCAGGCGGCCTTGTGGGAATGCATTCCCGTGTTGCAACTGTTGTTCAACTTCTATGCTTGGGTGAGGGTGATGTACACAGTACTGGCAAATGCGGAATGCGTGGCATAGGCAAAACAACTGTTACACGAGCAGTTTATGATACAATCTGTGGTGAATTTGATCATGGCTGTAGTTTTCTCGCCAATGTCCAAAAAAATTCGACAAAGAATGGTCTGATAACTCTACAAAACCGGTTTCTTGGTGATATTCTCCCAGAGAAAAATTTGAGAATCAGGGACAATCAGGAAGGAGCCAACATGATAAAAGAACAAGTGCGACATTAAAAAGTTCTTATTCTTGATGACGTGGATAAAAAGGAGCAGTTGGAAAAATTAGCGGGAGATCTTGATTGGTTTGGACGTGGGAGTAGGATCATTATATGTAACAGTCTGAATTTTCGATCCTTTTCCCGATATTCATGAAATGAATATTTTGGTCAATGCACTATAGTGAGATCTCACCCGGGACCCGCGCATTCTCGGGATGCTAACCTTAGGGGTAAGGCTATTACGGGATTGAGTTCGCACGACCAAAGAACTCGATCTGGGTTCGATCTTCGACCATATGGATTGATGAGGGAATGTTTTGAGCCAACCGAGACCGGTCTATTTGATTGATCGTGTCCGAAGGGCACTAGTGACAGACCCTCGCAATTATATGACAACCGAGGTCGTCCCGGGTAGAGTAAACTTAAACGTGACTTGACTTGGTGTCGGTCACGGGTCGAAAGCGCGTAATCCCAATGAGCCACCCGTTAGCAAGAGATAAACTAAAGTCGCGATTGTTCAATTTCAGTCATTTCTTGGAATTCGGGCTCGGGAATCGAGAATTTTGAAAGTGACAATTTTGAGTGGCCGATGACGTTTTTGGCTTGGCCAACCTTGGGGCCATCCATTTCTGCAAAAAAATGAATTTCAGTTCGGGACCCAGAAAATTACGGTTTTGCCCCTGTGGGCACCGAGATTGGATTCGGAGGCCGTTTGAGGTTATTTTTCGCGGCCAAGGTCATTTTGGGGTGGCCACGGACATTTAGAGTGGTTCTGGCCAAAAATTGGAATTTCGAAAAAATTGGAAAAATAATATTATTTTATTCCCGGAACTTTGCAGGCAATTTTCGAGGGCTTAGAAAGTGAATTTTTCGAATCCGACGCCATATTATGTTGGCCACGCACATATGGAACGCGTATGTGCGAAAATTGGAATTTCGCCTCGGGACCGGAAAATTACTATTTTGCCCCTAGGCCATTTTTAATTAATTCCGAAATTTGGATTGAATTTTGGGATTAACCAAGGTGAGTTAGGCTTAATTCAGGTCTGGTCAACCATGGTTAAGAGCAAATGACCATTCTACCCTTGCTTTTATGGATTAGAACAATTATTGGCCTTTGGATTAGGGGCAAAAGTGTCCAAGGCTTTGGATTTTGACACTTGGCAGCCTAGTCTACAATGTTTGACCAGATATTTCTCTCTCTCTCACGTGCAGAAGCATTCAGTTTTTTTTTTCCCAGAATTTCTCCTCTTCTTCTTCACGTTTCTGGTTCTGCAGTACCGTTTCTGCTGTTTTCGGTACTGTTCACGCCGGAACAGTACCAGCCGGAGCTGCCCCCACCAAGCCAGCACCACCATCAACCATTTCCACCTCTGTGTAGCCATCACAGCCCTGGTTTTTGGTCCAAAACAGCCCTGGTTTTTGGTCCAAAACAGCCTTGTTTCTCTCTTTTTCTTTTTCCCGGTCTGCAAATAGTAACGCCGGAGCTTCGCCGGAGCTCCGATCGCCGTTCCGCCGCCACCCAGACGTCCAGCACCGCCGTACGTCGCCATCGCCACCTGTCCGTACAGTGTCCGTACGGGTGGTACTGTTCACCGTCCGTACGGAATCACTGTTCATCGCGTCGGACCGCCGCGACCGTCACCGGCCCTTCGCCGGCCACCCGTTTCAGCCTGTCCGTACAGTGTCCGTACGGATTACTGTTCACGGTCCGTACGGATTACTGTTCACCGCCCGTCCGTACGTCGCCGGTGACGCCGCTGCCGCTGCTGCTTCTGTTCGGTCCGTTCCAGCCTCTGTCCAGCCCGGTTTGTCTCGCCTTTTAGGGTAAGTGTTTTCCCCAAATGTCATTTAGGACCTCGGGTATTTCTAGGCTCGTTTAGGACCCGGTTTAGGTAATTTCGTGACTGTTTTGGGGCTGTTTTGTGGCTGAGTGTAGAGCTGATTATTTAGTGGTTGCGGACTGATTAGGCGAAGAATTTTGAGGTTTAGAGAATTTGGATTAGGGATGTGATGTTAGGGTTTGATCGGAATTAATTTGTGCGATTAATTATTGGGATTGTGCCTTGAATGGAAATTTGTGCGTGATTGTGCTTCGGGTTGTGTACGTGTGGTTGTATATGTCACGTGTGTGGTTGTGAGGTGTGATGGTGTGGCAGTGCGATTGCGCAACATGTTCGCATGCTGAGAATGTATATTTGCGAAGTATATGTGACTTGTGATTTGTGCGTGCAATGTGGAATTGTGTTGGGTCGTGTGGTCGTTGACCTTGTGTAAGTGTGGTTTGAGTGGAACGAGGATATGAAAGTGTGGATTGGTTGGAAAGGTCCGTCCTGAGGCGTGTACGTTTACGCGGGACGATGCCGTCCCTGACGAGGTGACGATGCCCGGCCTGACGAGGTGTCGATGCCTGACGTGGTCAGAAGACCGTTGGCCTGATGCGTTTTACGCGGGCGCGGTAGAAGGAAAGCGTGTGTAGGATTCCGTCCTGAGGCGTGTACGTTTACGCGGGACGATGCCGTCCCTGACGAGGTGACGATGCCCGGCCCGACGGGGTGACGATGCCTGACGAGGTCAGAAGACCGTTGGCCTGATGCGTTTTACGCGGGCGCGGTAGTGGTGGAAAGGTTGAGAATGAGCAAGAATTGGCGGGACGAGTGAAATTAAGAAAGTGACGTGTGGTGTGAGTTGGTGTGCGAGTGTGTTTGTATCGCGTGGTGTGATGCTTAATTATGGGGTAAAAACTGCTAGGCATGGTATGGGACGTGCCCAAGTGGGTTTTATCTTATAATTGAGACACGCGCGCATCTGTAATTCATTGCTGTGGTATATTGGTTGTGTTATTGTCTAACGTGCAGGAACGTGCATGATGGATTCCAGGTAGGGCCGTGTGTGGTTGTTAGCTTGGTTGATTGTCGTGTGTTATGCGTGTTTTTGTCTGGCGGTACGTGAGTGCCTACGTGGGGTTTGGGGTTGTACACTTATTGAGATTCGTCTCACGGTTGTATAACCGCCACTTTCAGACCCCCAGCCTTAGACCCAGGAAGTACGCCTTTTCTTTTTGGAAATTCGAAGAACCGCTTTTGGTGTCGGTGGATTTGCAGGCGATGCCCAAGAGATTTCTGGAGGATCGAGTCAGAAGAAATAGGAGCGGAATGGAAGATGGTGATCAGTAGGTTTTCCCTAGGGTATTTTAGGGGTTGTGTAAATCGGGTTGACCCATAAGGAAGTTAAGTTAACCAGACCCTGATATTTTGTTGACGGTGATTTCGGATGCTAGTTTGTTAATTATGTCTGTAATATAATGTTTGTATATTTGGTGTTGTATGAATTTGTGGTTGCTGGATTGTTCTGTTGTTCTACCCCGTTGTCGTCATTATTTGTCCGGGGTTTTGTTATACGCTTCCGCATGTGGCTCTGATGTTTGGGTTGGGTCGGCGACGTTCCTGGGACGTCGCAATAATTCGACCGGAGCAGGGGATGTCGCGAGCTCGATGGGGGTTCGGGGCGTGACATTATAACAACCAGAGATGAAAATTTGGTTCTCCAATATGGAGTAAATGCCATATATATGGCGGAAAAATTATCTATTGATGAAGCTCTCCAACTACTTTATTTGAAAGCTTTTAAAAGTAACCATCCTCCAGCTTGGTTCCAGAAGCTTGCAAAGCAGGTTATTCAATATGCTAATGGCTTTCCTCTAGCCCTTGATGTCTTAGGTTCCTCTGTGGGTAATGGAATGTTGAGGCTATGGAAGAGAGTACTGGACAGGCTTAAAAAACGTCCAGAAGGGAAAGTTTCTGACCGCTCAGATTAATTTTTGTGGACTACTGCAGAAAGAGAAGGAGATTTTCCTAGATATTGCCTGTTCTTCGAGGGAAAGGAGATAGCTTACATTACAGAAGTTCCGGATAATTGCAGCTTCTACTCAGATACTGGAATCAAAGTCCTTGTTCATAGATCTCTTGTTGCAATCAGGGACAACAAACTATGGATGCATGATGTGATACAAGAGATGGCTTGGGAAATTGCTTGTCAAGAGTTTCCTGAAGAGACAGGAGAACAAAGTAAAGTCTGGCTCTTTGAGGATGGTAGCTGTATTCTGTCAAAAAACTCGGTGTGTACTCTGCATAATTAATTGGCACAATGCTTATTTTGAAATAGGACAAGAACTTGCTAGTCATGCATTGACATACTCTGAGTTGATTGTCAGGGAACAGGAAAAATCAAAGGCATAGTCTTGCAATCTGGTTGCTGGAGAACAGTGTGATTGAACGGAAACATGACAGACTTGAGATTGCTTGATGTTTGTGCCATCCACCTCCCTTCTGGGGTTGAGTACCTTTCAAATTAACTAAACTTGCTAATACGGGACAGCTGAAGTCTTAAATCATTTCCACGAAGTTTTTTTGCAAATAATCTTCTCAAACTCAATATGCCAGACAGCCCCCTTAGCAGCCTTTGGAGAGGGTAAAAGGTTGGAATTAATACTTGTGGGTGCGTATGCTTCATCAAACATGTTGTATGTTCAACAAGCTAATAAAATTGTTCCACCAATTTTTTTTAGATGCTGGTCTTAGAGAAGTTAAAAATCATCAACCTCAATGATTCCAAAATGCTCATCGAGACTCCAAACTTCACAAATTTCCCAAATCTAGAGAGGCTAATTCTCAAAGGTTGGAAAGCACTATATCAAGTTCATCCTTCAATTGGAATTTTAGAAAGACTCAATCTACTTGACTTGGGTGACTGTGAAAACCTCACTGGACTTCCAGATAGCGTAGGTAATCTAAATTTCTAAAAGTTCTCAATCTGTCTGGATGTTCAAACCTTGAAGAACTGCCTGAGAGCATCGAGGGCCTAGAGTGCTTAGAGGAGCTGATATTAGTGAAAGTGACATTACACATCCCCCATCCAGCTTGACATTCTTATGAAATCTGAAAAAATTACGGTTTCATGTTAGTAAAGGAAGGCCACAAAACTTTTGGAGGATGCTGACTCGTAAGCTGAGAAGCACTCTAAACTTTAGTGGTCCGCGGTTGCCTTCATTCTCAGGGGACAGAGTTGCATATGAGTGGCTGCAGTCTTCTGGAAGGGGAAATTCCCAGTGATATTGGCTTCTTATCCTCCCTGAAGTTATTAGACCTTGCCGAAAA
Source organism: Syzygium malaccense (assembly GCA_031216405.1). NCBI lineage: Eukaryota > Viridiplantae > Streptophyta > Magnoliopsida > Myrtales > Myrtaceae > Syzygium > Syzygium malaccense. The sequence goes on along the minus strand of CM062258.1, from coordinate 1,650,298 downwards.
CAGTTTTACCACCATACCTGCAAACATCAAGAATATCTCTGGTCTGGAATTCCTCTTATCAAATCATTGCAAAATTGAAGTGTTGCCAAGACTTCCAGAAAGCATAATCTTTTTGGCGGTTGACAAATGCCTCAGATTGGAAAGGATATCAAACCCATTCATTGTATGCACTGTTGGCGACTCACAGTTTTGCTTCATTAACTGCTCCTGTTTGCTTCAGCAAGATCTTGATTTCACCTCGCAGCATAAGTACTCCATGGCGTTGCTTCATTACATCATTTGCTGTTCCAGAATCCTAGTTCCTGGAATTTATGTGGTGTCTCCATGTCTACAATGTGAAATACCTGAGTGGTTTGGCTACCAGACTGTTGCACCTTTGTTAGAGTATAGGCATGTCACCTAATTGGCTTGACAATAATAGATGGAGAGGATTCACCATCTGTGCTTATTTTGAACGTACCAATTGGAACTCCTGTCAGAATCTGGAAAATGCCAACTTCTTTTTTTGTGACTTCTTTGCTGATCGAAACAGCTAGGACCCACATTTAAGTTTCCCATCAGATTTGTCAATTCAGGTTACCTTTAGCTAAGCTATGTGTCCGGTACTCAATTTCCATGTGATACAAATTGGCAGGTAGTGTCAAACCACATTGATGTTTCATTTAGGATCACCAACCCCTGGTTAAAGGTGGAGAAGTGTCGTGTTCATGTGGTCAACGAGTTCTGTCCAACAGAGTTTGATGATTTCTTAGACACGCTGTCTATCTCCTCGCCCAGGGATTGGGATACCATCAACCATGAGGTCCGACCACCAAGGGAGGGCAATACTCTCTATGGAACTATCATTCTTGAGGGCCTATACAAAATGCGAGGTGTAAAGAGTTGTGGGTTCAATGAGTTCAAACGTCACCCTGGAAATTCTGGAGGTCATTTTCTCGCGGAGCTCGTATATGTGACGTGGTATCCTCAGGGAATTCTAGGACTACCTATTCATAATATTTACGGAAGGTAATTCACAGCTAGACTTAGATCAATGGACGGGGCTTGTGTCAGACCTTTCGAAATCCAGATAGACTACTAATACTCTAGAACCTTGTAAATCCTACCAAAATAATCCAGAAGACCCCCGGCACCAACATCTCCATAATTATCAGGGGAATACTTTTGCTGCCTGTTGTGTTTTGCTTTCTCACCGTAACAATTTCTTTCTTACAGGTTATCGAAGATCCAGCATCTGTGGACCACATACATTCTTACCAGTAAGTGGATTCCATGTTTTTGAGAAACTTATGCCATACTTTTATACTAGGAAGTCCGCATGCATTTTTAACTGACCAATCCATTGTTTTCAAATTTCTAACCAACTATATTCTACTTTGTTCATTTTCAAGTGATCCGTTTTTCTTTTAAAATCTTTTTTTCACCTGAAATTTACAGTTTCAAGTACAAATTATAACATATTGCTAATCTACAATTAGATTTTGAGTTTCTGATCTAAAACTAAAACCCTCTCCATGTAATAGAGTCAATGAAATAATCTCTCTTGTGGCACCCAAGCAGGCCAAGAACCCTGATGAGCATTTTCTGTAAACCTTGCTCGTTATTGAATCCTTGCACACCATTGATTTTCCCTTAATCAGGTTTGGTGGCCCAATTACACTAGATCAGAAATCAAATATGGCGAGTTGTTCCATGTCTTCATTTAGCTTTTCTATCTACTCTTTTTTCCTTTGCATACGCAGAATGAGAGATTGATCTGTCCATTGAATCATCTCTTTCAGATCTGCTCCAACTTGTTACAAGAGCATACTGGACGTCACTAAGAAACCGTCATCTTGCAATTCGAGGTCACATACATGGCAGCACCAATTTGTCTATGTACACTATTTTGATAATCTCTCTGTCAATGGTTGATTGAATGAGCAGTCTTTCTTCGATTTATATAAAGTTTAATGTAACACAGGATAATTTATTGATAGTCTTGATTCTATCTTGGCTTCTCATGTGATGTGAGAAAGAGGCCGGTAGCTATTGAGAAAAAGTTACTGTAACAAATTTTTGAGAAAGAGGACTGTCTTTTTAACAAATACTTGTGGCTATGTAAAAGAATTTTTCTCCCGGAAGAAAACCACGAGCATAAGGGTTGCTATGTAAGAATGATGTAGCCGAATAACTAAATACTGCAGAAGATCTGGGCAAGCACTACGACAGAGTTTCATTCATAATAGATGATGCAGCTAACAAAATGAAGCAACCTGGTTTTTGTTCAAACACTGGTGTTACTTGTTCTCCATGAGGTTACGAGTGCGATTCACGTCGTGAAGGATCTCTGAATGGCTTGTAGTGCGTTGTCTAATTGCGACCTTTACTTGTGCTAAGGGACTTCCTAACTGCTTAGCATCTTGGTGGGATTGTGGAATGCGTTTGCCGACTTTGACATTCAAATCGGAGGTGATGGGGACCGTTGTGGTAACGCCTCGAGGGGTCGCTAGCACCGGTCGTCCTCCCACCCTTTTTTACTTATCAAAAGTAACATTGATTAGTTTACTACTCTTGGCAAAAATGCTGAGTTAGCCTTACGTCACAAATCAAATAGAGTCCTAAAGGATTATGTTTCTTCCCCAAATTGAACGAAGAGTCGTGTCTTGGGCTTTACTCCCTGCCAATAAATCTCAGGAGTATTATGCAATTCGAAGTTATTTCTAAGGTTCTACAAGATGGGCTATAGATCTTGATACGATGTATGGCAATTTAGGCTTTGTTTGTTTCGCAAAAAATGAATAATTTAAAAAATATTTTTCAAAAAATGCTTGTATTACTTAAAATAATTAGTCAATATAAAATATTTTTATTATCGACAATAATTTATGTCTAAACATTTTCGTGGATGATGAAAATATTTATAAGCGATATAAGTGATCGTTTTTAGTAAAATATTTTCTAAATTATTTATTTTTCGCAAAATAAAATAAAGCCTAAGAATCACGTCAAAGTTGTTTTAGGCTCACCCTCGCGACACACACTAGAAAGGCAATGTCAATTCATGTCTAAAAGTCTAATATGTGGACTTAGGATTGTTACTTAGCAATTTGCAGTCGCCGTTTCTCTACGACTGAATGAAGCGATTATATACTTAGATCTCCCAATTCTCCCCATCTTCAGTTGCAAATCCAATGCGGAAAAAGAGGGAACTGTTGTTTTGTGCCGAGTAACATCTTGAAAATCCTGAACAGCTGCATTAGATGATTTTTCACTTGAATACCTTACTAAGGAGTAAATGGATTCTCAAGTAACAAAAACCAACAGAAGCAATAAAATCCCCTTCCGGACGTTGGCGCTCTGGTGAATGTCAAACAACTTGGGTAACAAGAAAAACCACCGGTCTTGCTCGTCCGGTCACGCGTCAAAAGCTCGTCAATAGATTTGAACGAGTACCATATTTATTTATACTTAAAATATTAACAATTATTTTAATAATCTAACAATATATATTTTTATAACTTACCAACGTCGGGGAAGATGCTAATTTTAATAAGCATTGCCAACCTTAATTGCCTGATGTACCCACATCCGTTACATTAAAATACTAACTAATTTTAATCACATATAAACTTTTTTTCTTTGCTAGGTCTAATTTTTTGGACAGATTTCTTCCTAGGATTGGAAAAGTACCAAAAATTCTTTATACGTTCAAGATTAACAACTATATTAATCTATCGAAATTTATCATTGTGACTTACCAAATTACTGACTTTTATTGGAAATTATCGACTTTAATTTGATTGATGTGCCAACCTTCGTCACATTAAGATACCAACTGATTTTAATGGCCGAAGAGTAATCTCAACGATGTACTAGAGCGGATTTTGTACTCTTGGCATAGATCTTAAGATCTTTTTTTAAGGGTTAATATTACGAAAAACTCCAAACTGGTACACAATGACAAATTTATCTTAAACAAATTTTTTAACCACAAAAAATCTCAATCTGGTACACTCTTGATAAATTTACTCAAAACTAATTTTTTGACCACCAAAAATCTCAAATTGGTACATTTGTGATAAATTTACCCTCCGTTAGTTCCCGTTAAATTGGATTAATACCATGAAAAATCATAAACTAATAAACTTATGATAAAGGGAGGTCAAAACCCCAAATGAGTACACCTGTTAACTACCAAGTATAATCCAACTCATTAATCGATACTAAAATTTAACAGAAACTAACGGAAAGTAAATTTGTCACAAGTGTACTGGTTTGGAGTTTTTTGTGATAAAAAAATTAGTTTTTGGTTAAATTATCATGAATATACTAGTTTGGGATTTTTCGTTATATTATTATTATTATTATTTTAATTATGTAGAGCGAAGGAAACTACACGTAACTCCCTCCACACGGCAGGAAAAAGAACATGAAGTGACATACAAATATAAGAATCGGCAAAACAGCAAACGATCATCTTTTCTGTAGGGGGTGCTTGACTTGAGCTTGACTTGAGAAGTCCTTCGCATAAACAGATAGATTCCGCTGGATCGTAGTCTCTCAAGCTCGAGCCTCGACGAGTCCGATCGGCTTCTGCATTCGTCTCTTCGCTCGGACTCGAGCTTCTTCCATTCTCAAGGTTTTCTCTTTCCTATGCTTGATTCTGAATTTAGCTGTTCCTTTGTTTTGTTAATTGTCATGGGTGTTTCACCGTTGATTAGCTCCAGATGTAAACTGTTATTTGCTTGATTGCCTTTTTCCAATCCAATTGCCTGAGATGTTCCACTTTTGAGAACCTCTTTCAATTTTGTTTTGTTACTTTGTTCTTTTCCGGTATTTTTTCTGGGCTCATACATCTTTGCAAATCCATGGTTCATGTCATAACATCATGAAGCTCCAAGGAAGAATCTAATCAAGATTAAGCTTCTAACCTTCGGTAAATCTTACATTCATCTTCCAGGGGATGTCTGAAACTCTCTTCTTGCTCTCTTTTTTTGGGTGATGCACAGTAATTCATCAAATCAAATGATCACGCAGAGGGCGTTTACTTTTACTCTTTCATCTCCTTTGGCCCTGGAATGGAAGTACGAGATCGGACGCAGTGCCTCTATATAACCCTGTAAAATTTCCTCATCTTTGTTGAATCGTCAACACTACGATTTATTTCTGAGGACTCCTGTAAGGACAAGGTGCATTCATTTCTCTTGTCTTTGACAAAATTTGTCCAAGAAGATATGGCATCTTTCCCAAGGCCAGAAAACAAACAGAGTCAGTACAAGTATGATGTTTTCCTGAGTTTCAGAGGTGAGGATACCCGCAAAAACTTTGTCGACCATCTGCACGATGCTTTGAGGCGACGAGGAATCATGGCCTTTAAAGATGATCACGACCGAGATCTACCGAGGGGAAAACATATTAAACCAGAAATATTGGGGGCAATAGAGAAGTCAAGATATGTACTTGTGATTTTTTCTGAAAACTATGCCTCTTCTACTTGGTGCTTGGAAGAAGTTGCTAAGGCTTTGGAGTGCAAGGATACCAATGAAGGATCAGTGATACCGATCTTCTACAAGGTCAATCCATCTGACGTACGGAAACTGAGGGGAAACTTTGGGAGAGACTTTGCTAAAATTGAGGAAACCTATACGCGTGACGAGGGAGATGTAAAGAGGTGGAAGGATGCACTTAGAAAAGTAGCTGATCTTGCCGGAAGAGAATTGAAAGATGGGTAGGCCTCTCTTCCAGTAATTTGGAATGATTCATTTTGTTTAATTCGCATGCCAAGAATGTCATGACTTTCATACTTTGTATTATGATTGTTCATCTGAACCAGAATACATGATTAACTCCTCCAAAACTAAACAGTTTCCATGCTCCGTGGGGAACTAATCATCTGCATTTCTTCGTTGCAGATATGAGACAGAGTTTATTCAGCAAATCATTGGAGAAATCGAAAATAAACTGGGTCCTCGGCTGTCCTATGTTGTAGGCAATCTTGTGGGAATGCATTCCCGTGTTGCAGATGTAGTTGAACATTTATGCTTGGGCGAGAGCGATGTACGCAGTATTGGCATATGGGGTATGGGTGGCATGGGCAAAACAACCGTTGCACGAGCAGTTTATGACAGAATCTGTGGCAAATTTGATGACGGCTGTAGTTTTCTCGCCAATGTCCGAGAAATTTCAGAAAAGAATGGTCTGATATATCTACAAAACCAGTTTCTTGGTGATATTCTCCATGAGGACAATTTGAGAATGAGGGATGACCATAGAGGAGCCAACATGATAAAAGAACGACTGCGACATAAAAAAGTTCTTCTTGTTCTTGATGACATGGATGAAACGGAGCAGTTGGAAAAATTAGCGGGAGATCTTGATTGGTTTGGACGAGGAAGTAGGATCATTATAACAACCAGAGATCGACATTTGCTTGACCAATACGGAGTAAATGCCATATATAACGCAAAAAAATTATCCATTGATGAAGCTCGTGAACTATTTTGTTCGAAAGCTTTTAGAAGTCACCATTCTCCAGCTGGGTTTGAGGAGATCGTGGAGCAGGTTATTAAATACACTGACGGCCTTCCTCTAGCACTTGATGTCTTAGGTTCCTTTTTGGCTAATAGAAGCTTGATGCAATGGAAGAGTGCGCTGGCCAGACTTAAAGAATGTCCAGAAAGGAAAATTACTGACCTGCTTAGGTTAAGTTATGATGGACTAACGCAGATAGAGAAGGATATTTTCCTAGATATTGCCTGTTTCTTCAAGGGAAAGGAGAAAACTTACGTTAGAGAAGTTCTGGACAATTGCGGCTTCTACCCAGATATTGGAATGGAAGTCCTTGTTGATAGATCTCTTATCGAAATCAGGGACAACAAACTGTGGATGCATGATTTGCTGCAAGAGATGGCTTGGGAAATTGTTCGTCAAGAGTCTCCTGAAGAGCCAGGAGAACGAAGTCGAATCTGGCTTTTTAAGGACGTATGCCATATTCTGTCGAAAAACTCGGTGTGTACTCTGCATAATTAATTGGCAAGCATGCATATTTGATATAGGAAAATAACTTGCTAGTCATGTACTGACATACTACAAGTTGTCTATCAGGGAACAGGAAATGTCAAAGGCATAGTCTTGCAATCTGGTGACTGGAAAACAACAGTGTGCTTGAACGGAGAGTCATTCACAAGCATGACAAACTTAAGATTGCTTGATATTCGTGCCATCCACCTCTCTTCTGGGGTTAAGCACCTTTCAAATGAACTACGCCTGCTAATATGGGACAACTGCAATCTTAAATCATTTCCACCAGTTTTTATTCCTAAGAATCTTCTTGAACTCAATATGCGGCATTGCCTCCTTAGCAGGCTCTGGAGAGGGGAAAAGGTTGGATTTAATGCTCGTGCATGTGTATGCTTCATCAGACTTGTGTATGTTTAACAAGCTAGTAAAGTTTTTCAACCATTTTTTTCTAAATGCAGGTCTTACAGAAGTTAAAAGTCATCAACCTCAATGGTTCCAAATTATTCGTGGAGACTCCAAACTTCATAAATGTCCCAAATCTAGAGAGGCTAATTCTGAAAGGTTGCAAAGCACTATCTCAGGTTCATCCTTCAATTGGAATGCTAAAAAGACTCAGTGTGCTAGACTTGGGTGACTGTGAAAACCTCACAAGACTACCAGATTGTGTAGGTAATCTAAAATCTCTCAAAGTTCTTAATCTGTCTGGATGTTCAAATCTTGAAGAGCTGCCTGAGAGCATGGAGGGCTTAGAGCGCTTAGAGGAGCTTGACATTAGTGAAAGTGCCATTACGCATCTCCCATCCAGCTTGACATTCTTAAAAAATCTGAAAATCTTACGGTTTCATGTTAGTAAAGGAAGGCGACAAGATTTTTGGAGGACGCTGACGAGTATGCTGAGAAGCGCTCTGAACTCTAGACGTCGGCGGTTGCCTTCATTTTCAGGGCTATCCTCTTTAACAGAGTTGGATATGAGTGGCTGCAATCTTCTGGAAGGAGAAATTCCAAGTGATATTGGCTGCTTAACCTCCTTGAGGTTTTTATACCTAGCCGAAAACAGTTTTGCCACCCTACCTGCAAGCATCAACCATATCTCTGGTCTGGAATTTCTTGTATTAAATCATTGCAAAAATCTTGAAACGTTGCCAAGACTTCCAGAAAGCTTAATCTTCGTAGAGGCTGACAAGTGCCTCAGATTGGAAAGGATGTCAAACCCATTTATTATATGCACAACTTCTGACTCCAGGTTTTGCTTCATCAATTGCTTCAGTTTGCTTCCGCAAGATCTTGATTTAACCTTGCAGCAGAAGTACTCCTTGTCGTTGCTGCGTTACACCATTTACTGTTCCTTAAAAGTATATCATGAAACTTATGTGGTGTCTCCATATCTGGAATGTGGAATACCTGAGTGGTTCAGCTACCGGACGGTTGGACCTTTGTTGAGCATAGACACGTCACCTAATTGGTTTGACGATAAATGGTGGGGATTCGCCATCTGCGCTTCTTTTGAACGAACCAACTGCAACTCCTATCAGGACCTGGAAAATGCCCCCTTCATTTTTTGCGACTTCTATGTCGATGGAAATCGGCTAGTTCCCACGGTTGAGTTTCCCATCAGATTCGTCAATTCAGGTTGCCTTTGGCTGGGCTATGTGCCACGTTGGCTACTTCCATTAGATACCAATTGGCGAGGGTCAAACCACATTGATGTTTCACTTAGGATCAATAACCCTGTTTTAAAGGTGGAAAAGTGTGGTGTTCATCTGGTTTACAACCAGCGTCTAGTAGATTTTGATGATTTTCCAGTCAGGTGGTCTAGCTTGTCGCCCAGGGATTGGGATCGCATCTACCATGAGTTCCGACAACCAAGGGAGGGCAATACGATCTTAGAACGTTCCTATTCGCCTTACTCTCTTGAGCAAATTTCCAAAATGCATGAAGTTGGAGTGAGATGTGGGTTCCGGAACTCTCCGCGTTACCCTGAAAATCCTGGAGGTCCTACATTCGCGGAGTTTTTTTTTGATTTTGTGGATTATCTGGGACTTCGTCAAGGACCATATCGTGATATTATGGATAGGTAATTCGCAACTAGAATTAATCAATTGACGGGGGCTTGGTTCCTGACCTTTCGAGATCCTAATGGACTACTAAAACTCTTAAAACTATGCAAGTCCTACCAAAGGTCCGGAAGACCACCCCCGGCACCAACATCTCCAAAATAATCAGGGGAATACTTTTGCTGCCTCTTGTGTTCTGCTTTCTCACCGTGACAATTCTTTTCTTACAGGATTGGCCCGGTGCTCGTGACTATGCCGATGTGGCGCTTATCTGTAAGTGGATTTTATGGTTTTGTTGAGAAACTTATAGCGATACTTCTATACTAGAAAGTCTGCGTGCATATTTCAATCAAACGCTAATTTGACGTTTTTAACCGACCAATCCATTGTTTTCGAATTTATTACCGACTATATTCTTCTTCGTTTATTCTCAAGTAATCCGTTTTTTTTATAATCAAATTTGATTTTCCACCTAAAAATTACAGTTACAAGTATGAATTATAACGTATTGCTAATCTAAAATTATAGTTTGAGTCCTGCACTAAAGCCAAAACCCTCTTTATGGAATATAGTCGATGAAATAACTCCCGCAATCTCTCTTCTGGCTGCCAACTCCATTTCTGAGTTTTCTCGTCTGCTAAAAATGTCTCTCTCTTGTGGCCACTGGCACCCAAGTGAGCCAAGAACCCCAATGAGCATTTCCTATAAACCTTGTGCATCACTACGCACTGTTCTAAAAGCTTAAGCTGTTAGATAAATACGTGATTTAATATTTAATTACTTTAACACACACCATTGATTTTTCCTTAATCAGGTGCTGATATACCTCGGCGGTTATAGAGATCCGCCCCGTTTCCTTTGGCATTATCCCTAAGGGAATTGGTCACAAGGTCGGCAGTCACCGTGACCCAAGCGAAACCCCCTCGCAGAATATCTCTCCATCCATCCTCCGTTCCCCACCTTGGACCGAAGCCACAGGCAAAACGCTAACCCCCGCCCTTAACCATAAAACGCGGCGGCGACGGGAGACCGTGTGCGCACTACGCCACCCCCCCTCGGCGCATCCTCAGTCGGTCCGCCCATCTTCTCCGTCACCTCTTCCTCAACTCGCGCCCGCCCTGCCTGCGATTCGATTCTTATCCATTCCTCAGCTCAGCCGAATCAATCCGAAGCAGCATCGTCCTCCTGTGGAGGGAGCCTCAGGGTGAATCGCAATCGAAGCCCCTAAGAATCGACAGCCCTATCTGGCAGCGGTTGAGGAAGATCGGAACTTGGCTAGGATCGAAGCGAGTTCGTTTCGAGATTGATCGGACCCCTTTTGCTGCCTGGGCTCCTCGCTGTATGAACAGCGCGTAGCGGAGAGGAATTTGGGTCGCCGTCTTCGATCTCTGGGCTTAAGTAAATGTCCGTGGAGAGATCGTTCGAAGCATGGGAAGAGGTGCAGCGGCACGGCCAGGACCTAGCGGACCGCCTCGCGCAGGGCTTCACGGGCCTGATACAATCCCACATGACTACTCCTTCCTTCTCGTGGCCGAACCCCCCGCAAGCCAAGCTCTTCGACCTGGAGATATTGCCCGCGCAGAGCTTCGTGATGGCCGACTTCAAGTTGTACTATGTTTTGGCTGCATGACTTCGAGAAATTGGCGCTGTCAGCAGCACTTTCATCCCTTTTCTTCCTCCTCGATAAGCCTTGATTGATTTGCCGGTTGCCGCGAGATGCTAAAATAGCTTTATCTGTTGGTTCCTGAGAGATGCTAAACTAGGTTGATGCTGGTTGCTGTGAGATGCGAAAATAGTAATATTTGCCGGTTGCTGTGAGCTGCTGTAGTTTGTTTGTCGGTTGCTTGAGATCCTAAATTTGTTACTTTCCACCAGTCCGTGAAAGAGACGTTGGGGATACATGCATTCCTCTATTCAGCTGTCCCCCTTTCCTTTCAATAGATAGATTCTTCCAAATCCTGCAGTAGAATGTCAAGCAGCTGTTACCCTATTATGTTTGAAAGTTGTGGAAGCTTTCCCTTTTCCATATCTTTAAAATTTCCTTTATTGCCTTTTGTTTCGAACCTTGCGACTATGGCGGACTTTCTATGAACACTTGCTGTTAAAATCTCCCATCTTGGCAAATAAGATTTGTATCATAGCAACTATTGGACTTTCTGGGAAGGTCTTAGAAGTGGCACTTTTATCTGAGTTTCATGAGGATGATTTGACATATCATGGTGTTATTAAGGTTGGATGAACAAGTTGGGGTATGTGATTATTGTGTTAAGCTAGCGTGAGAACCTGCAGAAGTTTTACTTCAATGGGAGAAGTAAGAAGATTGATCTAAGGGATTGAGCTTGTGTACAAGCAAGACATTGGCAACTGAGCAATGACACTCCAAGAGTCATGTCATTTAGGATTCGAGTCAAAATTCCTGTATGTTTAGGGCCTTTATACCCTGCCAATAAAGCTCATGAGTATTATGTAATTTGAAGTTACTTCTAAGAGTCTACATGACGGCTATAGTTTTGAAGATCTCGATATGATGTATGAGCAATTATGGCTCGGTTTATTTCACGAAAAATAAATGATTTAAAAAACATTTTAAAAAAACGATGGCTTGTATTGTTTAAAATAATTAGTTAGTGGAAAATATTTTAATTATTGATAACAATTTATGTCTAAATATTTATGTAAACATTGAAAATATATTTTGTTACGTTAATTTTTGTAAGCGGCACAAGTAATTGTTTATAACAAAATGTCTTTTAAATCATAAGAAAACGGTGCCTAAGAATCACGTCAATGTCGTTTTAGGCTCATCCTCGTGACTCATGTACCGGAAAGGCAGTGTCGATTCTAAAAGGCTAATGTACGGACTTAGGATTGTTACCTCAAGCATTTTGCAATTGCTGTTTCTTTGCATCTGAGTGAAGCGATGCCGCACTTAAATCTCCAAATTCTCCCCATCTTCAGCTGCAAATCCAGTGCGGGAAAAGAGGGAACTGTTGTTTTGTGCCAAGTAACATCTTCAAAGTCCTGAACAGCTGCACTAGATGATTTTTTTTCACGCGAATACCTTACTAGTGAATGGATTCTCAAGTAACAAAAACCATCAGAAGCAATAAAATTCCCTTTCCAGACGTCGGCGCTCCGTGCCCAGAAAAAATGGGAATCTAGTTCCGTTTCAGTAATTGGCGAACGATGCTGGTGATTGTCAGCAGCAGTACGATGCCAACTTATTTATCATTGTACCGCTTTAATTTGTAATAATCTATCGAAATTTATCATTGTGACTTACCAAATTATTGACTTTTATTGTAAATTATCGACTTTACTTTGATTGATGTGCCAACCTCCATCACATTACGATACCAACTTATTTTAATTGCTGAATAGCAATCTCAACGACGTACCAAAGCAGATTTTGTACTCTTGGCCTGCATCTTAAGATTTTTTTTAAGGGTTCATACCATAGAAAACTCAAAACTGGTATATCATGAAAAATTTACTCCAAACAAATTTTTGTACTACAAAAAATTTCAATCCAGTACACTTATAATAAATTTACCCTAATCAAATTTTTTAACAACAAAAAACCTCAATCTGATACACCTGTGACAAATTTACCTTCCGGTAGTTTCCATTAAATTGGATAAATATCACGAAAAATCACAAACTAGTACACATGTGACAAAAAGAGGGTAAAACCCCAAATTTTCTAGTCAAATTCCCACAGTTGAGTTTCCCATCAGATTTGTCAATTCAGGTTGCCTTTGGCTGGGTCATGTGTCACGTTGGCTATTTAAACGGGATACTAATTGGCGAGGGTCAAACCACATTGTTGTTTCACTTAGGATCACCAACCCTGTTTTAAAGGTGGAAAAGTGTGGTGTTCATCTGGCTTACAAGCAGCATCCAGTAGATTTTGATGATTTTCTAGTCAGGTGGTCTAGCTTATCGCCAGGGATTGGGATAGCATCTACCATGAGTTCCGACAACCAAGGGAGCGCCATTGGATCTTAAAACCTTCCTATGTACCTTACCCTATTGGGGACCTTTTCAAAATGCCTGAAGGTGCAGTAAGGTCTGTGGGGTCTGTAAATATCTGCTTGGAAATCCTGGAGGTTGTTTATATATTGTATTTGGTATCTTCGAAGACATCGACGACCATTTCCTCGTGAAATTGTTGAGAGGTAATTCGCAACTAGAATTGATCAATTGGCAGGGCTTGGTTTCTGACCTTTTAAGATACTAATAGACTACTAGAGCTCTAAAACTATGCAAGTCCTACCAAAAAATCCAGAAGATTACCACCGGCACCAACATCTCCAAAATAATCAGGGGGAATACTTTTGCTGCCTTTTGTGTTTTGCTTTCTCACCGTAACAATTCTTTTCTTACGGGGTTTTCTCGAAGATCCATGATATGCGGTCCTTACGCACGGCCCTCGGCTGTAAGTGGATTCTATGCTTTTAAGAAACTTATAGCCATACTTTTATACTAGAAAGTCTGCATGCATGTTTCAATCAAACGCTAATTTCGCGTTTCAATCAAGCGCTAATTTCGCTTATTCTCAAATAATCCGTTTTTTTTTGTCAAATTCGTTTTTTCACCTAAAAGTTACAGTTACAAGTATGAATTATAACGTATTGCTAATCTAAAATTAGAGTTTGAGTCATGCACTAAAGCCAAAACCCTCTCCATGCAATAGAGTCGATGAAATAACTCCCGCATTCTCTTTTCTGGCTGCCAACTCCATTTCTCAGATTTCAGCTGCTAAATGTCTCTCTCTTGTGGCACAGGCACCCAAGTAGGCCAAGTACCCTGATGAGCATTTCCTATAAACCTTGCGCATCATTAAAACCTTGCACACCATTGATTTTTCCTTAATCAGTTTCTGATAGGCCACCCCCTTAGTACGCTGTACGGGATTCCTAATCCGTTGGGCGATAATATGTTGAGTTCTCCCATGTCTTCCTTAAGCTTTTCTATATGCATTTTAACCTTTGCATGCTCATCATGAGAGACTGATATATCTACGGAACCATCTCTTTTATGTCTGCTCCAACATTTACCAGGAGGATACTGATGTCACGGAGAGACCATCATCAGGCAATTCCAGGTGACGCACATGGCAGCACCAATTCGTCTATGTTCTCACTATTTGTGTTTAATCTATTGATTATTTCCCAAATGATCGAGTCGATTCAGCAGTCTTTCTTCTGTTTGCATAAAGTCTACCGCAGTACCGGATGACTTATTGATAGTCTTTATTCTATCTGGGTTTCTCGTGTGATGTGAGAAGCGGACGGTGATTGTTGAGAAAAGTTACTGTGTCAAACTTTTGAGCAGGACTTGTCTTTCATCAAATTCTCGTAGCTACGTCAAACAACTTTTCTCCCAAAAGAAAACCACGAGCATAAGAGTCGCAATTGTTGCCTAACCATGAGCATATCTCCTCCGGAGAGACTTCTTAACTGCTGCTAACATCTTGACGTGATTGTTAGGATGGATTTGCCAACCTCAAACGTGACTAGTGATTGGGAATAGGTACGACTCAACCCAAATATTTCGTGACGAGCAAAGTAGCCTTGTAATAAGGTTCAAAAGGAATCACTAGCACTGGTTGTCCACCCAAACTCATCAAACAAAAAAATTATTCTTCTACTAACTCTTAGCATAAATGGAGTCACAAATCAGATAGGAGTCCTAAAGGATTAAGATTCTTCTCCAAGTTGAATGAAGAGTCCTGTCTTTTAGGAGTGTTTGCTCGTATTGCTCAACAACACTCTCCCCCTATTTGACGTGTAAGGTGATCCATTCCTATCATTCGTCATCGTCAAAACATGTCGGGAGCCGCACTCTTAGCACCTCATTGGATGGGCTTAGTTCTAGCCCATCAACGAAATACATCTATCGAAAGGGGGTTCTCCTCTGATGTCATCCGCGATCAGGTGTCGCCCCTCACATGGGCCAAACCCAGAAAAAAAACAAAAAGAGAGAGAGAGTAAATGACCATATAAGGCAGTTGCTATTTGCAATGATTAATAAGCGTCCCTTGTAAAGTATGTTTAAAAAGTGTCCCTTGTCAAGAAAACCCTTCATCAAAATACAGGTACTTTGCTAATTGGCCATACTCTTCCATGGAGAAAACTTCCTACATTTATTTTTAATTAAGTTGACATATCATTGATGTCCATATCTTTAAATCAATCGATCAAATACTTGGTTAGAAGATGCTTTTTCAAGAATAACATAAAAACGTTACCATTTTACTAACCGGTAGAGGTAATCATTGGGCTGGGGCACGCTCATACATTAAACAAGCCTGCCTATGATATAAAATTTACTTAAACGTTCAGTTTAGGCAAGACCAAACTTGTAATGTAAGGGCATCGCTCAAACTAGTCCATTTTCGTTCCGAGCAGCCCGTCCGCTGGTCATCTTTAATAACTGAGCTGGTAATTGAGGAAGCTCTCCACCGTTAATCATGTGGGCCCAATGATAAGTTCAACACAATTAATGATTGGGATGGCAATGGTCTAGGGAGTGTACTAATCATGCAATAACTTCTCCATATTAAGTGGGTCAGATGCGCAATTCGGCTAGAGCAGCTGCAATCACCGTTTGCCACGTGGAATTTTGATGCGCCACAAGGCCGTTGCCGCGCTGATGTGTGATTGAAATCGTATTCAGACGAAAGGGGAAAGTGTCTCTTTGCACACGGAGAGAGCTTCGTGCTAAGTGATGTCTACACATGTATATATTTTTCGAACAAATAGGCTTTTTCTTTAACATAACAGTACGAGAAATAATTTATCACAGGCTTAACACGACGAAGATTGTGCTTGGGAGTTGACTCGAGTAATCCCCGAGCTGTCATTCCTTCATGGAATAGATCAAAGTTCCAAATCGATGTCTTTATCGACAATTGGTAATTTAGCAAACGACGCTGGTTAATTGTCAAACAACTTTGTAACCGAAAAATGACCAGCAACTTTGCTCACCTCTAGTCAAGCATTAGTAACTTTTTAACACGTTTTTTGACAAGTACGAGGACTTATTTATGCTTTAAAAAACTGTCAACTATTTCAATAATCTACCACCATTTACTTTTACGACTTGCCAATGTTGTGGAAGTTACTGATTTTCATAAGCAATTGCCAGCCTTGAATTGATTATTGTATCAACATTCGACATGGTAAGATACCAATTAATTTTAGTCACCCACTAACTTTTTTTTCTCTTGCTAGGTTTCGGAAAAGTGTCACTGTTTCTTTATACATTCTAAGATTAACAAGTATTTTTAGAATCTAACGGCATTTATTGTTGCCACTTACCAAAACCACCTTTGAAGTTTCCAACTTTTATTGAAAATTATCGACTTTAATTTTATTGAAATATCAATTAGTTTTATTAGTCACTCAACATAGTCACCAACAATCTCAATGACGTAACGTACAAAATTTAACAATCGCCAACGCAATCAACAGTCATCTTTCTGGGGAGTTTCACTTGAGCAATCCTTCATATGAACAGCTTCCACTGGATCGCAGTCTCTCAGAGTCAAGTCTCGGCAGCTTTCGATCGGCTTCTGCATTCGTCTCTTTACTCGCACTCAACCTTCCTTCCATTCTCAAAGGTTTTCTCTTTCCTCTGCTTGATTCTGAATCTAGCCGTCCCTTGTTTGTTCACTGTTTGTATGCATTTCACCGTTTCTAAGCTACAGATGTAAACTGCCATTTGCTTTGATTATCTTTCTCCAGAAATTTTGTAGGTTTAGTCATGCGGGGATGTTGGGCCTGGATGTTGTGCGGGACAAGGACATTATAATTGTCGTAACTTTCTTACTGCGTATACTATAACTTTTCAATAAATCATTTGAATATCGAGACATCTATAAAAATATTTACTTGAGTGTCCTAACTTTCAAGTGATTACTTGAGTGCTGTAATTTTAAAAAATGGTTCACCACCAGTGTCGGATCGCTTGAAAAATTGTCCACTCAAGTGAGCATCCTGAGAAAATTATGATAATTATGGTGTCCTTTTCATGATTTTGTGCCTAGCTGACCATTTTCTGCTCTTAGAAGTGCCGTAACCGAATTCAATTGCTTGAGAATTTCCACTTTTTAGAGTCTCTTTGATTTCTTTTTCTGGGTTTTCTGGGTTAATACAACTTTACGAATTGGAGGCTCATGGCAAAACATCATGAAGTTCCAAAGAGGAAACTAGAGATTAAGCCTCTTAACGTTCACTAAATGTGGCATTCATGTTACAGGGCATGTCTGAAAGTTTCCTTCATCTTTTTTGTGATATACACTTAACGCAGTAATTCGTCAAATCAAGCTTGCACAATCTTGACAGGCATATAATGATCACGCAAGGAGCATTTGCTTGTGCTCATTCATCTCCTTCGGCCCTGGAATGGAAGTACCAGATCAGACCTAGTGCTTCTACACAACCCCAAAAAGTATCCTCATCTTTGTTGGATCGTCAACACAACTCTGATTTATTTCTGAGGACTCCTATAAGGACAAGATGCATTCCTTTCTCTTGTCTTTACAAAATTTGTCCAAGAAGATATGGCATCTTCTGCAAGGCTCTCGCAAGCAATCCTGAAGCTCCCTCTCCTCAATATAAGTATGATGTTTTCCTGAGTTTCAGAGGTGAGGATACTCGCAAAAACTTTGTTGACAATCTGCACGATGCTTTGTGGCAAAGAGGAATTTGTGGCCTTTCAAGATGATCACGACCAAGATCTTCCAAGGGGACAATGCATTAAATCGGAAATTTTTGGGGCAATAGAGAAGTCAAGGTATGTACTTCTGATTTTTTTCTGAAAACTATGCTTCTTATACTTGGTGCTTGGAAAAAGTTGCTAAGGCTGTGGAGTGCAAGGATATCAATGAAGGATCAGTGATACCGATCTTCTACAAGGTCAATCCATCTGACCTACGGAAACTAAGGGCAAACTTTGGGACAGACTTCGGTAAAATTGAGGAAATTTATATGGTGGACAAGGGAGAAATAAAGAGGTGGAAGGATGCATTGAAAAAAGCCGTTGGTCTTGCCGGAAGAGAATTGAAAGATGGGTAGGCCTCTCTTCCACTAAATTGGAATGATTTATTTTCTTTAAGCTGCATGCCAAGAATGCCATGACTGTCATACTCTATATTATGATAGTTCTTCTGAAGCAGAATACATGATTAACTCTTCCGGAACTAAATAGCCTGAATGCTCCCTGGGGAGCTAATTATCTGCTTTTCTTCGTTGCAGATATGAGACAGTTTATTCAGCAAATCATTGGAGATATCTAAATTATACCGAGTCTTCAGCGGTCCTATGTTGCAGGCGGCCTTGTGGGAATGCATTCCCGTGTTGCAACTATTGTTCAACTTCTGTGCTTGGGTGAGGGTGATGTACACGGTATTGGCATATGCAGAATGCATGGCATAGGCAAAACAACTGTTACACAAGCAGTTTATCATACAATCTGCGGTGAATTTAATCATGGCTGTAGTTTTCTCGCTAATGTCTGAAAAAATTCGAAAAAGAATGGTCTGATATCTCTACAAAACCGGTTTCTTGGTGATATTCTCCAAGAGGAAAATTTGAGAATCAGGGACAATCAGGAAGGAGCCAACATGATAAAATAACAAGTGCGACATTAAAAAGTTCTTATTCTTGATGACGTGGATAAAAAGGAGCAGTTGGAAAAATTAGCGGGAGATCTTGATTGGTTTGGACGTGGGAGTAGGATCATTATAACAACCAGAGATGAAAATTTGCTTCTCCAATATGGAGTAAATGCCATATATATGGCGGAAAAATTATCTATTGATGAAGCTCTCCAACTACTTTATTCGAAAGCTTTTAAAAGTAACCATCCTCCAGCTGGGTTTGAGAAGCTTGCAAAGCAGGTTATTCGATATGCTAATGGCCTTCCTCTAGCCCTTGATGTCTTAGGTTCCTCTGTGGGTAATGGAATGTTGAGGCTATGGAAGAGAGTACTGGACAGGCTTAAAAAACGTCCAGAAGGGAAAGTTTCTGACCGCTTTTTGTGGACTACTGCAGAAAGAGAGGAGATTTTCCTAGATATTGCCTGTTCTTCGAGGGAAAGGAGATGGCTTACATTACAGAAGTTCTGGATAATTGCAGCTTCTAATCAGATATTGGAATCAAAGTCCTTGTTCATGGATCTCTTGTTGCAATCAGGGACAACAAACTATGGATGCATGATGTGATACAAGAGATGGCTTGGGAAATTGCTTGCCAAGAGTTTCCCGAAGAGACAGGAGATCAAAGTAAAGTCTAGCTCTTTGAGGATGGTAGCCGTATTCTGTCAAAAAACTCGGTTTGTACTCTGCATAATTAATTGGCACAATGCTTATTTTGATATAGGAAAAGAACTTGCTAGTCATGCATTGACATACTCTGAGTTGTTTGTCGGGGAACAGGAAAAATCAAAGGCATAGTCTCGCAATCTGGTTACTGGAGAACAGTGTGCTTGAACGGAAACATGACAGACTTGAGATTGCTTGATGTTTGTGCCATCCACCTCTCTTCTGGGGTTGAGCACCTTTCAAATTAATTACGCCTGCTAATACGGGACAGCTGAAGTCTTAAATCATTTCCACAAAGTTTTCTTGCAAATAATCTTCTCAAACTTAATATGCCAGACAGCCTCCTTAGCAGCCTTTGGAGAGGGTAAAAGGTTGGAATTAATACTTGTGTGTGCGTATGCTTCATCAAACATGTTACATGTTCAACGAGCTAGTAAAATTGTTCAACCAATTTTTTTTAGATGCTGGTCTTACAGAAGTTAAAAATCATCAACCTTGATGATTCCAAATTACTCATCGAGACTCCAAACTTCACAAATTTCCCAAATCTAGAGAGGCTAATTCTCAAAGGTTGCAAAGCACTATCTCAAGTTCATCCTTCAATTGGAATTTTAGAAAGACTCAATCTACTTGACTTGGTTGACTGTGAAAACCTCACTGGACTTCCAGATAGCGTAGGTAATCTAAATTTCTAAAAGTTCTCAATCTGTCTGGTTGTTCAAATCTCGAAGAACTGCCTGAGTGCATCGGGGGCCTAGAGTGCTTAGAGGAGCTGATATTAGTGAAAGTGACATTACACATCTCCCGTCCAGCTTGACATGCTTATGAAATCTGAAAAAATTACAGTTTCGTGTTAGTAAAGGAAGGCCACAAAACTTTTGGAGGACGCTGACTCGTATGCTGAGAAGCACTCTAAACTCTAGTGGTCCGCAGTTGCCTTCATTCTCAGGGCTGTCCACATTGACAGAGTTGCATATGAGTGGCTGCAGTCTTCTGGAAGGAAAAATTCCCAGTGATATTGGCTACTTATCCTCCCTGAAGTTATTAGATCTTGCCGAAAACAGTTTTACCACCATACCTGCAAACATCAAGAATATCTCTGGTCTGGAATTCCTCTTATTAAATCATTGCAAAATTGAAGTGTTGCCAAGACTTCCAGAAAGCATATTCTTTTTGGAGGTTGACAAGTGCCTCAGATTGGAAAGGATATCAAACCCATTCATTATATGCACTGTTGGTGACTCACAGTTTTGCTTCATTAACTGCTTCTGTTTGCTTCGGCAAGATCTTGATTTCACCTCGCAGCATAAGTACTCCACGGCGTTGCTTCGTTACATCATTTGCTGTTCCAGAATCCTAATTCCTGGAATTTATGCGGTGTCTCCATGTCTGCAATGTGAAATACCTGAGTGGTTTGGCTACCAGACTGTTGCACCTTTGTTAGAGTATAGACATGTCACCTAATTGGCTCGACAATAATAGACGGAGAGGATTTGCCATCTGTGCTTATTTTGAACGTACCAATTGCAACTTCTGTCAGAATCTGGAAAATGCCGACTTCATTTTTTGTGACTTCTTTGCTGATCAAAAACAGCTAGGTCCCACATTTAAGTTTCCCATCAGATTTGTCAATTCAGGTTGCCTTTAGCTAAGCTATGTGTCCGGTACTCAATTTCCATGTGATACAAATTGGCAGGTAGTGTCAAACCGCATTGATGTTTCATTTAGGATCACCAACCCCTGGTTAAAGGTGGAGAAGTGTGGTGTTCATGTGGTCAACGAGTTCTGTCCAACAGAGTTTGATGATTTCTTAGACACGCTATCTATCTCATCGCCCAGGGATTGGGATAGCATCAACCATGAGGGCCGACCACCAAGGGAGGGCAATACTCTCTATGGAACTATTATTCTTGAGGGCCTGTACAAAATGCAGCGAGGTGTAAACAGTTGTGGGGTCAATGAGTTCAGACGTCACCCTGGAAATTCTGGAGGTCATTTTCTCGCGGAGCTTGTATATGTGATGTGGTATCCTGAGGGAATTCTAGGACTACCTATTCATAATATTTACGGAAGGTAATTCACAACTAGACTTAGATCAATGGACGGGGCTTGTGTCAGACCTTTTGAAATCCAGATAGACTACTAATACTCTAGAACTTTGTAAATCCCACCAAAATAATCCGGAAGACCACCGGCACCAACATCTCCATAATTATCAGGGAAATACTTTTGCTGCCTTTTGTGTTTTGCTTTCTCACCGTAACAATTTCTTTCTCACAGGTTATCGAAGATCCAGCATCTGTGGACCACATACATTCTTACCAGTAAGTGGATTCCATGTTTTTGAGAAACTTATGCCATACTTTTATACTAGGAAGTCCGCATGCATAATTCGATCATATGCTAATTTCACGTTTTTTAACTGACCAATCCATTGTTTTCAAATTTATAACCAACTATATTCTACTTTGTTCATTCTCAAGTGATCCTTTTCCTTTTAAAATCTTTTTTTCACCTGCAATTACAGTTTCAAGTACAAATTATAACATATTGCTAATCTACAATTAGAGTTTGAGTTTCTGATCTAAAACTAAAACCCTCTCCATGTAATAGAGTCAATGAAAAAATCTCTCTTGTGGCACCCAAAGCAGGCCAAGAACCCTGATGAGCATTTTCTATAAACCTTGCTAGTTATTAAATCCTTGCACACCATTGATTTTCCCTTAATCAGGTTTGGTGGCCCAGTTACACTGGATCAGAAATCAAATATGGTGAGTTGTTCCATGTCTTC
This sequence comes from Syzygium malaccense, assembly GCA_031216405.1. Classification (NCBI taxonomy): domain Eukaryota; kingdom Viridiplantae; phylum Streptophyta; class Magnoliopsida; order Myrtales; family Myrtaceae; genus Syzygium; species Syzygium malaccense. The sequence goes on along the minus strand of CM062258.1, from coordinate 1,628,121 downwards.
ATTTAGCATTTCTATCTACTCTTTTTTCCTTTGCATACGCAGAATGAGAGATTGATCTGTCCATTGAATCATCTCTTTCAGATCTGCTCCAACTTGTTACAAAAGCATACTGGACGTCACTAAGAAACCGTCATCTTGCAATTCGAGGTCACGTACATGGCAGGACGAATTTGTCTATGTACACTATTTTGATAATCTGTCTGTCAATGGTTGATTGAATGAGCAGTCTTTCTTCGATTTATATGAAGTTTAATGTAACACAGGATGACTTATTGATAGTCTTGATTCTATCTTGGCTTCTCATGTGATGTGAGAAAGAGGCCGGTAGCTATTGAGAAAAGTTACTGTGACAAATTTTTGAGAAAGAGGACTGTCTTTCAACAAATACTTGTGGCTATGTAAAAGAATTTTTCTCCCGGAAGAAAACCACGAGCATAAGGGTTGCTATGTAAGAATGATGTAGCCGAATAACTAAATAATGCTGAAGATCTGGGCAGGCACTACGACAGAGTTTCATTCATAATAGATGATGCAGCTAACAAAATGAAGCAACCTGGTATTTGTTCAAACACTGATGTTACTTGTTCTCCACTAGGTTATGAGTGCGATTCACGTCGTGAAGGATCTCTGAATGGCTTGTAGTGCGTTGTCTAATTGCGACCATACCTCATGCTGAGGAACTTCCTGACTGCTTAGCATCTTGATGGGATTGTGGGATGCGTTTACCAACTTTGACATTCAAATCGGGGGTGATAGGGACCATTGTCGTAACGCCTCGAGGGGTCGCTAGCACCGGTCGTCTTCCCACCCTTTTTTACTTATCAAAAGTAACATTGATTAGTTTACTACTCTTGGCAAAAATGCTGAGTTAGCCTTAGGTCACAAATCAAATAGAGTCCTAAAGGATTATGTTTCTTCCCCAGGTTGAACGAAGAGTCGTGTCTTGGGCTTTACTCCCTGCCAATAAAGCTCAGGAGTATTATGCAATTCGAAGTTATTTCTAAGGTTCTACAAAATGGCAATTAAGACTCTGTTTGTTTCGCAAAAAATGACTAATTTAGAAAATATTTTCCAAAAAATGCTTGTGTTACTTAAAATAATTAGTTAATGTAAAATATTTTTATTATCGATAATAACTTATGTCTAAACATTTTCGTGGATGATGAAAATATTTGTAAGCGATATAAGTGATCGTTTTTAGCAAAATATTTTCTAAATTTCATTTTTCGCGAAATAAAATAGAGCCTAAGAATCATGTCAAAGTTGTTTTTGGCTCATCCTCGCGACACACACTGGAAAGGCAGTGTCAATTCATGTCTTAAAGTCTAATATACAGACTTAGGATTGTTACCTAGCAATTTGCAATTTCTGTTTCTTTACATCTGAATGAAGCAATTACACACTCAAATCTCCCAATTCTCCCCATCTTCAGTTGCAAATCCAATGCGGAAAAATTGGGAACTGTTGTTTTGTGCCGAGTAACATTTTCAAAATCTTGAACAGCTGCATTAGATGATTTTTCACTTGAATACCTTACTAAGGAGTAAATGGATTCTCAAGTAACAAAAACCAACAGAAGCAATAAAATCCCCTTCCGGACGTTGGCGCTCTGGTGAATGTCAAACAACTTGGGTAACAAGAAAAACCACCGGTCTTGCTCGTCCGGTCACGCGTCAAAAGCTCGTCAATAGATTTGAACGAGTACCATATTTATTTATACTTAAAATATTAACAATTATTTTAATAATCTAACAATATATATTTTTATAACTTACCAACGTTGGGGAAGATGCTAATTTTAATAAGCATTGCCAACCTTAATTGCCTGATGTACCCACATCCGATACATTAAGACACAAACTATTTTTAATCACATATAAACTTTTTTTCTTTGCTAGGTTTATTTTTTTGGACAGATTTCTTCCTAGGATTGGAAAAGTACCAAAAATTCTTTATACGTTCAAGATTAACAACTATATTAATCTATGGAAATTTATCATTGTGACTTACCAAATTACTGACTTTTATTGAAAATAATCGACTTTAATTTGATTGATGTGCCAACCTTCATCACATTAAGATACCAACTGATTTTAATGGTCAAATAGCAATCTCAACAATATACTAGAGTGGATTTTGTACTCTTGGCATGGATCTTAAGATCTTTTTTTAAGGGTCAATACTACGAAAAATTCTAAACTGATACACAATGACAAAATCACCTTAAACAAATTTTTTGACCACAAAAAATCCAAATTTGGTACACCCGTAGCGAATTTACCCCAAACTAATTTTTTGACCACCAAAAGTCCCAAATTGCTATATTTATGATAAATTTACCCTCCGTTAGTTTCCGTTAAATTTGATTAATACCATGAAAAATCACAAATTAGTAAACTTATGATAAAGGGAGATTAAAACCGCAAATGAGTATACCTGTGAACTGTCAAGTATAATCAAACTCATCAATCGACACTAAAATTTAACAGAAACTAACTGAAAGTAAATTTATCATAAGTGTATCGATTTAGAGTTTTTTGTGATAAAAAATTAATTTTGAGGTAAATTGTAATGTACCAATTTGGGATTTTTCGTTATATATATTTTTTTAATTGTGTAGAGCGAAGGAAACTTCACGTAACTGCCTCCACACGGCAGGAAAAAGAACACGAAGTGACATACAAATATAAGAATCGGCAAAACAATAAACAATCATCTTTTCTGGTGGGGCTGGTTGACTTGAGCTTGACTTGAGAAGTCCTTCGCATAAACAGATAGATTCCGCTGGATCGTAGTCTCTCAAGCTCGAGCCTCGACGAGTCCGATCGGCTTCTGCATTCGTCTCTTCGCTCGGACTCGAGCTTCTTCCATTCTCAAGGTTTTCTCTTTCCTATGCTTGATTCTGAATTTAGCTGTTCCTTTGTTTTGTTAATTGTCATGGGTGTTTCACCGTTGATTAGCTCCAGATGTAAACTGTTATTTGCTTGATTGCCTTTTTCCAATCCAATTGCCTGAGATGTTCCACTTTTGAGAACCTCTTTCAATTTTGTTTTGTTACTTTGTTCTTTTCCGGTATTTTTTCTGGGCTCATACATCTTTGCAAATCCATGGTTCATGTCATAACATCATGAAGCTCCAAGGAAGAATCTAATCAAGATTAAGCTTCTAACCTTCGGTAAATCTTACATTCATCTTCCAGGGGATGTCTGAAACTCTCTTCTTGCTCTCTTTTTTTGGGTGATGCACAGTAATTCATCAAATCAAATGATCACGCAGAGGGCGTTTACTTTTACTCTTTCATCTCCTTTGGCCCTGGAATGGAAGTACGAGATCGGACGCAGTGCCTCTATATAACCCTGTAAAATTTCCTCATCTTTGTTGAATCGTCAACACTACGATTTATTTCTGAGGACTCCTGTAAGGACAAGGTGCATTCATTTCTCTTGTCTTTGACAAAATTTGTCCAAGAAGATATGGCATCTTTCCCAAGGCCAGAAAACAAGCAGAGTCAGTACAAGTATGATGTTTTCCTGAGTTTCAGAGGTGAGGATACCCGCAAAAACTTTGTCGACCATCTGCACGATGCTTTGAGGCGACGAGGAATCATGGCCTTTAAAGATGATCACGACCGAGATCTACCGAGGGGAAAACATATTAAACCAGAAATATTGGGGGCAATAGAGAAGTCAAGATATGTACTTGTGATTTTTTCTGAAAACTATGCCTCTTCTACTTGGTGCTTGGAAGAAGTTGCTAAGGCTTTGGAGTGCAAGGATACCAATGAAGGATCAGTGATACCGATCTTCTACAAGGTCAATCCATCTGACGTACGGAAACTGAGGGGAAACTTTGGGAGAGACTTTGCTAAAATTGAGGAAACCTATACGCGTGACAAGGGAGATGTAAAGAGGTGGAAGGATGCACTTAGAAAAGTAGCTGATCTTGCCGGAAGAGAATTGAAAGATGGGTAGGCCTCTCTTCCAGTAATTTGGAATGATTCATTTTGTTTAATTCGCATGCCAAGAATGTCATGACTTTCATACTTTGTATTATGATTGTTCATCTGAACCAGAATACATGATTAACTCCTCCAAAACTAAACAGTTTCCATGCTCCATGGGGAACTAATCATCTGCATTTCTTCGTTGCAGATATGAGACAGAGTTTATTCAGCAAATCATTGGAGAAATCGAAAATAAACTGGGTCCTCGGCTGTCCTATGTTGTAGGCAATCTTGTGGGAATGCATTCCCGTGTTGCAGATGTAGTTGAACATTTATGCTTGGGCGAGAGCGATGTACGCAGTATTGGCATATGGGGTATGGGTGGCATGGGCAAAACAACCGTTGCACGAGCAGTTTATGACAGAATCTGTGGCAAATTTGATGAAGGCTGTAGTTTTCTCGCCAATGTCCGAGAAATTTCAGAAAAGAATGGTCTGATATATCTACAAAACCAGTTTCTTGGTGATATTCTCCATGAGGACAATTTGAGAATGAGGGATGACCATAGAGGAGCCAACATGATAAAAGAACGACTGCGACATAAAAAAGTTCTTCTTGTTCTTGATGACGTGGATGAAAAGGAGCAGTTGGAAAAATTAGCGGGAGATCTTGATTGGTTTGGACGTGGAAGTAGGATCATTATAACAACTAGAGATCAACATTTGCTTCTCCAATATGGAGTAAATGCCATATATAAGGCAGAAAAATTATCCATTGATGAAGCTCGTGAACTATTTTGTTTGAAATCTTTTAGAAGCCAAGATCCCTCAGCAGGGTTTGAGGAGATCGTGGAGCAGGTTATTAAATACACTGACGGCCTTCCTCTAGCACTTGATGTCTTAGGTTCCTTTTTGGCTAATAGAAGCTTGATGCAATGGAAGAGTGCGCTGGCCAGACTTAAAGAATGTCCAGAAAGGAAAATTACTGACCTGCTTAGGTTAAGTTATGATGGACTAACGCAGATAGAGAAGGAGATTTTCCTAGATATTGCCTGTTTCTTCAAGGGAAAGGAGAAAACTTACGTTAGAGAAGTTCTGGACAATTGCGGCTTCTACCCAGATATTGGAATGGAAGTCCTTGTTGATAGATCTCTTATCGAAATCAGGGACAACAAACTGTGGATGCATGATTTGCTGCAAGAGATGGCTTGGGAAATTGTTCGTCAAGAGTCTCCTGAAGAGCCAGGAGAACGAAGTCGAATCTGGCTTTTTAAGGACGTATGCCATATTCTGTCGAAAAACTCGGTGTGTACTCTGCATAATTAATTGGCAAGCATGCATATTTGATATAGGAAAATAACTTGCTAGTCATGTACTGACATACTACAAGTTGTCTATCAGGGAACAGGAAATGTCAAAGGCATAGTCTTGCAATCTGGTGACTGGAAAACAACAGTGTGCTTGAACGGAGAGTCATTCACAAGCATGACAAACTTAAGATTGCTTGATATTCGTGCCATCCACCTCTCTTCTGGGGTTAAGCACCTTTCAAATGAACTACGCCTGCTAATATGGGACAACTGCAATCTTAAATCATTTCCACCAGTTTTTATTCCTAAGAATCTTCTTGAACTCAATATGCGGAATTGCCTCCTTAGCAGGCTCTGGAGAGGGGAAAAGGTTGGATTTAATGCTCGTGCATGTGTATGCTTCATCAGACTTGTGTATGTTTAACAAGCTAGTAAAGTTTTTCAACCATTTTTTTCTAAATGCAGGTCTTACAGAAGTTAAAAGTCATCAACCTCAATGGTTCCAAATTATTCGTGGAGACTCCAAACTTCATAAATGTCCCAAATCTAGAGAGGCTAATTCTGAAAGGTTGCAAAGCACTATCTCAGGTTCATCCTTCAATTGGAATGCTAAAAAGACTCAGTGTGCTAGACTTGGGTGACTGTGAAAACCTCACAAGACTACCAGATTGTGTAGGTAATCTAAAATCTCTCAAAGTTCTTAATCTGTCTGGATGTTCAAATCTTGAAGAGCTGCCTGAGAGCATGGAGGGCTTAGAGCGCTTAGAGGAGCTTGACATTAGTGAAAGTGCCATTACGCATCTCCCATCCAGCTTGACATTCTTAAAAAATCTGAAAATCTTACGGTTTCATGTTAGTAAAGGAAGGCGACAAGATTTTTGGAGGACGCTGACGCGTATGCTGAGAAGCGCTCTGAACTCTAGACGTCGGCGGTTGCCTTCATTTTCAGGGCTATCCTCTTTAACAGAGTTGGATATGAGTGGCTGCAGTCTTCTGGAAGGAGAAATTCCCAGTGATATTGGCTGCTTACCCTTCTTGAGGTTTTTATACCTAGCCGAAAACAGTTTTGCCACCCTACCTGCAAGCATCAACCATATCTCTGGTCTGGAATTTCTTGTATTAAATCATTGCAAAAATCTTGAAACGTTGCCAAGACTTCCAGAAAGCTTAATCTTCGTAGAGGCTGACAAGTGCCTCAGATTGGAAAGGATGTCAAACCCATTTATTGTATGCACAACTTCTGACTCCAGGTTTTGCTTCATCAATTGCTCCCGTTTGCTTCCGCAAGATCTTGATTTAACCTTGCAGCAGAAGTACTCCTTGTCGTTGTTGCGTTACATCATTTACTGTTCCTTAAAAGTATATCCTGAAACTTATGTGGTGTCTCCATATCTGGAATGTGGAATACCTGAGTGGTTCAGCTACCAGACAGTTGGACCTTTGTTGAGCATAGACACGTCACCTAATTGGTTTGACAATAAATGGAGGGGATTCGCCATCTGCGCTTCTTTTGAACGAACCAACTGCAACTCCTATCAGGACCTGGAAAATGCCCCCTTCATTTTTTGCGACTTCTATGTCGATGGAAATCGGCTAGTTCCCACGGTTGAGTTTCCCATCAGATTCGTCAATTCAGGTTGCCTTTGGCTGGGCTATGTGCCACGTAGGCTACTTCCACGGGATACCAATTGGCGAGGGTCAAACCACATTGATGTTTCACTTAGGATCAATAACCCTGTTTTAAAGGTGGGAAAGTGTGGTGTTCATCTGGTTTACAAGCAGCGTCTAGTAGATTTTGATGATTTTCTAGGCAGGCGGTCTAGCTCGTCGCCCAGGGATTGGGATCGCATCTACCATGAGTTCCGACAACCAAGGGAGGGCAATACGATCTTAGAACGTTCCTATTCGCCTTACTCTCTTGAGCAAATTTCCAAAATGCATGAAGTTGGAGTGAGATGTGGGTTCCGGAACTATCTGCTTGACCCTGAAAATCCTGGAGCTCATACAGTCATGGAGTTTTTATTTGATTTTGGGGATTATCTGGGACTTCGTCAAGGACAATATCGTCGTGATATTATTGATAGGTAATTCGCAACTAGAATTAATCAATTGACGGGGGCTTGGTTCCTGACCTTTCAAGATCCTAATAGACTACTAAAACTCTTAAAACTATGCAAGTCCTACCAAAGGTCCAGAAGACCACCCCCGGCACCAACATCTCCAAAATAATCAGGGGAATACTTTTGCTGCCTCGTGTTCTGCTTTCTCACCGTGACAATTCTTTTCTTACAGGTTTGCCTCGAGGCTCCTGACTTTGCGGATGCGGGGCTTATCTGTAAGTGGATTTTATGGTTTTGTGGAGAAACTTATAGCAATACTTCTATACTAGAAAGTCTGCGTGCATATTTCAATCAAACGCTAATTTGACGTTTTTAACCGACCAATCCATTGTTTTCAAATTTATTACCGACTATATTCTTCTTCGTTTATTCTCATGTAATCCGTTTTTTTTATAATCAAATTCGATTTTCCACCTAAAAATTACAGTTCCAAGTATAAATTATTTTTTTTTTTGGTAAGGTTACAAGTATGAATTATAACGTATTGCTAATCTAAAATTATAATTTGAGTCCTGCACTAAAGCCAAAACCCTCTTTATGGAATATAGTCGATGAAATAACTCCCGCAATCTCTCTTCTGGCTGCCAACTCCATTTCTGAGTTTTCTCATCTGCTAAAAATGTCTCTCTCTTGTGGCCACTGACACCCAAGTGAGCCAAGAACCCCAATGAGCATTTCCTATAAACCTTGTGCATCACTACGCACTGTTCTAAAAACTTAAGCTGTTAGATGAATGCGTGATTTAATATTTAATTACTTTAACACACACCATTGATTTTTCCTTAATCAGGTGCTGAGATTACTCAGGGATTATAGAGGTCCGCCCCGTTACCGTTGGCATTATCCCAAAGGGAATTGGTCACAAGGACGGCAGTCACCGTGACCCAAGCGAAACCCCCTCGCAGAATATCTCTCCATCCATCCTCCGTCCCCCACCTTGGACCGGAGCCACAGGCAAAATGCTAACCCCCGCCCTTAACCATAAAACGTGGCGGCGACGGGAGACCGTGTGCGCACTACGCCACCCCCCCCTCGACGCATCCTCAGTCGGTCCGCCCGTCTTCTCCGTCACCTCTTCCTCAACTCGCGCCCGCCCTGCCTGCGATTCGATTCTTATCCATTCCTCAGCTCAGCCGAATCAATCCGAAGCAGCATCGTCTTCCTGTGGAGGGAGCCTCAGGGTGAATCGCAATCGAAGCCCCTAAGAATCGACAGCCCTATCTGGCAGCGGTTGAGGAAGATCGGAACTTGGCTAGGATCGAAGCGAGTTCGTTTCGAGATTGATCGGACCCCTTTTGCTGTCTGGGCTCCTCACTGTATGAACAGCGCGTAGCGGAGAGGAATTTGGGTCGCCGTCTCCGATCTCTGGGCTTCAGTAAATGTCCGTTGAGAGATCGTTCGAAGCATGGGAAGAGGTGCAGCGGCACGGTCAGGACCTAGCGGACCGCCTCGCGCAGGGCTTCACGGGCCTGATACAATCCCACATGACTACTCCTTCCTTCTCGTGGCCGAACCCCCCGCAAGCCAAGCTCTTCGACCTGGAGATACTGCCCGCGCAGAGCTTCGTGATGGCCGACTTCAAGTTGTACTATGTTTTGGCTGCATGACTTCGAGAAAGTGGCGCTGTCAGCAGCACTTTCATCCCCTTTCTTCCTCCTTGATAAGCCTTGATTGATTTGCTGGTTGCCGCGAGATGCTAAAATAGCTTTATCTGTTGGTTCCTGAGAGATGCTAAACTAGGTTGATGCTGGTTGCTGTGAGATGCGAAAATAGTAATATTTGCTGGTTGCTGTGAGCTGCTGTAGTTTGTTTGTCGGTTGCTTGAGATCCTAAATTTGTTACTTTCCACCAGTCTATGAAAGAGACGTTGGGGATACATGCATTCCTCTAATCAGCTGTCCCCCTTTCCTTTCAATAGATAGATTCTTCCAAATCCTGCAGTAGACTGTCCAAGCAGCTGTTACCCTATTATGTTTGAAAGTTGTGGAAGGTTTCCCTTTTCCATATCTTTAAAATTTCCTTTATTGCCTTTCGTTTCGAACCTTGTGACTATGGCGGCCTTACTATGAACACTTGCTGTTAAAATCTCCCATCTTGGCAAATAAGATTTGTATCATAGCAACTATTGGACTTTCTGGGAAGGTCTTAGAAGTGGCACTTTTATCTGAGTTTCATGAGGATGATTTGACATATCATGGTGTTATTAATGTTGGATGAACAAGTTGGGGTATGTGATTATTGTGTTAAGCTAGCGTGAGAACCTGCAGAAGTTTTACTTCAATGGGAGAAGTAAGAAGATTGATCCAAGGGATTGAGCTTGTGTACAAGCAAGACATTGGCAACTGAGCAATGACACTCCAAGAGTCATGTCATTTAGGATTCGAGTCAAAATTCCTGTATGTTTAGGGCCTTTATACCCTGCCAATAAAGCTCATGAGTATTATGTAATTTGAAGTTACTTCTAAGAGTCTACATGACGGCTATAGTTTTGAAGATCTCGATATGATGTATGAGCAATTATGGCTCGGTTTATTTCACGAAAAATAAATGATTTAAAAAACATTTTAAAAAAAATGATGGCTTGTATTGTTTAAAATAATTAGTCGGTGGAAAATATTTTAATTATTGATAACAATTTATGTCTAAATATTTATGTAAACATTGAAAATATATTTTGTTACGTTAATTTTTGTAAACGGTACAAGTAGTTGTTTATAACAAAATGTCTTTTAAATCATAAGAAAACAGTGCCTAAGAATCGCGTCAATGTCGTTTTAGGCTCATCCTCGGGACTCACGTACCGGAAAGGCAGTGTCGATTCATGTCTAAAAGGCTAATGTACGGACTTAGGATTGTTACCTCAAGCATTTTGCAATTGCTGTTTCTTTGCATCTGAGTGAAGCGATGCCGCACTTAGATCTCCAAATTCTCCCCATCTTCAGCTGCAAATCCAGTGCGGGAAAAGAGGGAACTGTTGTTTTGTGCCAAGTAACATCTTCAAAGTCCTGAACAGCTGCACTAGATGATTTTTTTTCACGCGAATACCTTACTAGTGAATGGATTCTCAAGTAACAAAAACCATCAGAAGCAATAAAATTCCCTTTCCAGACGTCGGCGCTCCGTGCCCAGAAAAATGGGAATCTAGTTCCGTTTCAGTAATTGGCGAACGATGCTGGTGATTGTCAGCAGCATTACGATACCAACTTATTTATCATTGTACCGCTTTAATTTGTAATAATCTATCGAAATTTATCATTGTGACTTACCAAATTACTGACTTTTATTGTAAATTATCGACTTTACTTTGATTGATGTGCCAACCTCCATCACATTACGATACCAACTTATTTTAATTGCTGAATAGCAATCTCAACGACGTACCAAAGCAGATTTTGTACTCTTGGCCTGCATCTTAAGATTTTTTTTAAGGGTTCATACCATAGAAAACTCAAAACTGGTATATCATGAAAAATTTACTCCAAACAAATTTTTGTACTACAAAAAATTTCAATCCAGTACACTTATAATAAATTTACCCTAATCAAATTTTTTAACAACAAAAAACCTCAATCTGATACACCTGTGACAAATTTACCTTCCGGTAGTTTCCATTAAATTGGATAAATATCACGAAAAATCACAAACTAGTACACATGTGACAAAAAGAGGGTAAAACCCCAAATTTTCTAGTCAAATTCCCACAGTTGAGTTTCCCATCAGATTTGTCAATTCAGGTTGCCTTTGGCTGGGTCATGTGTCACGTTGGCTATTTAAACGGGATACTAATTGGCGAGGGTCAAACCACATTGTTGTTTCACTTAGGATCACCAACCCTGTTTTAAAGGTGGAAAAGTGTGGTGTTCATCTGGTTTACAAGCAGCATCCAGTAGATTTTGATGATTTTCTAGTCAGGTGGTCTAGCTTATCGCCAGGGATTGGGATAGCATCTGCTATGAGTTCCGACAACCAAGGGAGCGCCGTTGGATCTTAAAACCTTCCTATGTACCTTACCCTATTGGGGACCTTTTCAAAATGCCTGAAGGTGCAGTGAGGTCTGTGGGGGTCTGTAAATATCTGCTTGGAAATCCTGGAGGTTGTTTATATATTGTATTTGGTATCTTCGAAGACATCGACGACCATTTCCTCGTGAAATTGTTGAGAGGTAATTCGCAGCTAGAATTGATCAATTGACAGGGCTTGGTTTCTGACCTTTCAAGATCCTAATAGACTACTAGAGCTCTAAAACTATGCAAGTCCTACCAAAAAATCCAGAAGATTACCACCGGCACCAACATCTCCAAAATAATCAGGGGGAATGCTTTTGCTGCCTTTTGTGTTTTGCTTTCTCACCGTAACAATTCTTTTCTTACGGGGTTTTCTCGAAGATCCATGATATGCGGTCCTTACGCACGGCCCTCGGCTGCAAGTGGATTCTATGCTTTTAAGAAACTTATAGCCATACTTTTATACTAGAAAGTCTGCATGCATATTTCAATCAAACGCTAATTTCGCGTTTCAATCAAGCGCTAATTTCGCTTATTCTCAAATAATCCGTTTTTTTTTGTCAAATTCGTTTTTTCACCTAAAAGTTACAGTTACAAGTATGAATTATAACGTATTGCTAATCTAAAATTAGAGTTTGAGTCATGCACTAAAGCCAAAACCCTCTCCATGTAATAGAGTCGATGAAATGACTTCCCCAGTCTCTTTTCTGGCTGCCAACTCCATTTCTGAGATTTCAGCTGCTAAATGTCTCTCTCTTGTGGCACTGTCACCCAAGTAGGCCAAGTACCCTGATGTTCCTATAAACCTTGGGCACCATTGATTTTTCCTTAATCAATTTCTGATAGGCCACCCCCTTAGTACGCTGTACGGGATTCCTAATCCGCTGGGCGATAATATGTTGAGTTCTCCCATGTCTTCCTTTAGATTTTCTATATGCATTTTGACCTTGCATGCTCATAATGAGAGACTGATCTATCTACGGAATCGTCTCTTTTATGTCTGCTCCAACATTTACCAGGAGGATACTGATGTCACGGAGAGACCATCATCAGGCAATTCCAGGTGACGCACATGGCAGCACCAATTCGTCTATGTTCTCACTATCTGTGTTTAATCTATTGATTATTTCCCAAATGATCAAGTCGATTCCGCAGCCTTTCTTCTGTTTGCATAAAGTCTACCGCAGTACCGGATGACTTATTGATAGTCTTGATTCTATCTGGGTTTCTCGCGTGATGTGAGAAGCGGACGGTGATTGTTGAGAAAAGTTACTGCGTCAAACTTTTGAGAAGGAAGACTTGTCTTTCATCAAATTCTCGTAGCTACGTCAAACAATTTTTCTCCCAAAAGAAAACCACGAGCATAAGAGTTGCAATTGTTGCCTAACTATGAGCATATCTCCTGTGGAGAGACTTCCGAACTACTGCTAACATCTTGATGTGATTGTTAGGATGGATTTGCCAACCTCAAACGTGACTAGCGATGGGGAATAGGTATGACTCAACCCAAATATTTCGTGACGAGCGAAGTACCCTTGTAATAAGGTTCAAAAGGAATCACTAGCACTGGTTGTCCACCCAAACTCATCAACAAAAAAATTATTCTTCTACTAACTCTTAGCATAAATGGAGTCACAAATCAGGATAGGAGTCCTAAAGGATTAAGATTCTTCTCCAAGTTGAATGAAGAGTCTCGTCTTTTAGGATTCGAGTTCCATTAGGGTATCATTCAGCTTCCTTTTTCCATTTTAAGTAGGCATTTCATAGGGCACGATATGCAATTAATTAAGAAATCAGTGAAGAGAAATCCTTTTTCACGCTTGAGTACACAATATATGACAACAAAACAATACTCGATCTGAGGGCTCTTCCAATCAATCAAAGGAATTACTAGCAAAGAGATGAGACCTTAGCTCGTCCATTGATTGATTCATCAAGGCACGGAGTCATCGATTTGTTTACAGACAACAAATCATGCATAGTTCAAGTTCAGATAACTAGGAAAATGTTTCAGCATTTGCCATTAGTTTCTGCTAAAATAATAATGTCCACACATCTCATGATCTTATACATAAAGAGCGAATTTCTGATTCTGAGCAATTCAGTAAACGCCTTCTTCAGTATAGGAGACTTTCACGCCCGTGAAAAATGTGGGCTTCACAGTCGCGAAAAGATATAAACCTCGTCATATCCCTTCCTATGGTCATTCAAATTTAACACTTCAGTCAGTAAATCACAAATTCATGTGCAAAACTAACGAAGAAACGCACTGAATAGATAGCATCAGGGCTTACCCTGCTTTCCCACAGTAAGTGGGACTGTAATTATATATCAGATTGTCAAGCACTTTCCGAGCAGAAGCCCGGTTTACGGACTTCCTAGCCTCACTACAGGATAAAAAGTTCAAATTAAAAGTGTTTTCCCTTCAAACAGTGTGGAAAGCAAACGCTTAACCATAATCACAGTGCATGTAACCATAATTGTGTATGATACATGATTTATAAGAACCTTGACATCGAAATTTCAAAGGCAACTTGCTTTGCAGCATAAAATTACTCGACAAATTCTGACCTGACAAAGAAGTTCGCTACATGCTGTGTAACTTGAATAGCATCATCTGAGTGTGGTATCATGGACAAACCCCATTCGAAAGCATTTTTCTGCACAATATCGAGAAAGCCAAATAAGTAAGCCGCAAGGCAGTAAGTCCACATACTTCACAAATATGAAGAGGTGGAAAATATAAACCCAAGAACAATCACAGATTTAGCTCCCTAAGATATTTAAGCAAATGAATCATGTTTAAGTCAAAGCCATGAAAAAATTAAAAAAGATCACGTCCTCTATGACATGATAAACTCAAATTGCCTAGTCCCCTAAATTTTGCCTAACCAATTCTGCAAGACTAAGGCAAGTTGTGCCACAAGGTCTTCACCAAAGAAATCGAACAGCAAAAAATCAGGAGACATCGCAAGAAACTAGTATTGAACAATATGTATTAGAATCTACAACAGCAAGAAGAAGTCATTTTCCTCAAAATGCCCTGACAGTAAAAGGTTGAATTTCATAGTCAATTATCGTGTGCTCAGCAGGAAGGCAATGAATTAAATATGGATCATCTTGGAGAAAGCTAAACACTCCTAGACCAGAGCCCAAATCTCTACATTCAGAAATTCAACTATTGCAATTTTTGGGTAACTTCTTTCTTATGACATGCTGCATTCGGTAGTGTCAGAACCCTACAGAAGGTGCATGTTTCATTTGGCACCGAAACAGCATTATCATCATGCAGTCAATTTGTCATGCAAGTAAAAGTTCCTTTAAGCTAACTTGGTAAAAGAGTTGTATCAGGCATTTTAAATGGTAACAGATGGATCATCTACCTGAATAGGCTTAATATGCATCCAATCTTGAGATGATCGGTATGAAAGCTACTACATAATGAAGCAATGCTCCTTTCCTAATCAAATGAAATTAGTGTCGAACAAGAAGAAAAGCACTAAGCTAACTATTACCTCAGGGTTTCGACCCAAAAAAGAAAGACTATTACCTCTGGATGCCATTGGAAAGCAGTTACAGGATAACTGTGTGCTTGTACTGTGGAGACATAGACCTGGTAATAGAGTTCCTCAAAGAACTTAATGTTATTCTCACATATAAGCAGTAACACAAAATAGTTTTTCCGCTGCAATATATCACTCCAGAAATGAAGTAAAAGGGTAGTTGCTTATATTCAACCTTGTTGTCTCCATCTGTGCTGGTTGTCAAGATCTTAAAGAAACTCGTTAAGTCAGTGCTCTGCATCAGTCTTTCCGGCGAGATGCCATACTGCGACACAAATGAGTAGTTGGATTACAAAAGAGGATTGCATGCATTAAGAATAAGTAAGATCACCAAGATTTAAGACTAAACTAAAATAGATTGGTCCCAATCACATTCACGAACTAAAAAATAGAACATAACACAAAGAAAAAGAAAAACAAAATACTGGGCCAGTATAAAAAAACTTTAGAAAAAGCATATCATTAGCCATTTTTAGCCTTCAAAAAAAAAAACTCATGGGCCCATATAAAAAACTCACAGGATGTTAGTCTACAAAAAGAAGCAAAACAATGCATTACAGCTGCATGACTTTCGTCTCCTCTTTTAACTTTCCAGGATCAAAACCATTCTTTAGCAGTAATAGTTGTGTCACATGTAACAGATGGCTTATATCAAAATAATAACATAATCCCGGCAATGATAATACTCTGCTGGAAGAAAGAGGTAAGTGAGAGAATACAAAAGGAAGAGGAATGAGGGGAATCAAATAATTCCACTTATTATTCTCACTTAAATCAACAGGCAACTAAAATCTTACAACTCACATGATGATTTTGCATGACAAGGCAATCTGTACTCAACTTTTTAAGCAAATCCGGCGGAAATCTGCAAAACAGTGGATACATGGAAATTAGAGCTGCATCTATAGGTGATTATGCATGACTATATCAAGCAATAGACACCTTATACAGAGTAACCATGCATCGTCTTCTACTCCAATAACCACTTTCGGTACAACAGTATATTCATCCGTAATAATTTGATATAATCCACATTTCTCTTTCCAGCAATATTTTGATTCCATGGCTACATAACCAGCATCATATACTAAAGTACAAAAATCCAAATTTATATACTCAAATAGTATGAGAAGCCATTTGGATGCATAAAGATATCCTGCTTGCTGTCGAATAAGAAAGAATACAGCTTTACCTGTCTTTATATATGTAAGTTCTTAAAAGTTGACAGCGAAAGCTTACTTGAGTCAACCATACCTTTGAAATACTGTTCCTTCAATGTTTGTGTTTCTAATAAATTGTAGAGTGGATGCTTGATCTGCAGCATTAAATTCCTCGAGAATATTTTTGTCCTGTCATCAGGGAATATTAAATTATTATCAAGAGATTTTTCCACTTTCCTCTTTATACTATAAACTACACTTTTTGTAATTCATTCAGATGATAAATTCCATTTGACATGAATGAACCAACTTAAACCTTGAGAGATTATTTGCATCACAGTTGATTGATGTGAAACAACCACCATGCTCATCAAGGATAAAGCAATGGCAATCTCAACCTTGCAGTGACGACTTATGGTTTCAAGTTTTGTGCCGATAGAGGCCACAACTTTACGCAGATGATAATCAGTCAAGTGCGCTAAGTCAAGCCATGGGCAGACAGAGGTATCTTTCTGGCACAATAGCTCACAAATGATAAAAAGTAGAAAGAAATATTTTTGTTTAAAAGAACAGACCATGTAAAGCGACTGAAAGCATTGACAGACTATTAAAAACGGTGACAAGGAACAAAGTCACCTTGCTGATTATCATTGTCAATAGTTCAAAGCCCAAGCAGATGGCGTATAATGGGAAGTGGTCACCAGCGTCATTCTTAGCCAAAACTTTCTGCAAACAACAGGCAAAGAGAACATCCAAAAGTTGCAAAGCGAAAATATACAGGACACTCATTGAAAACACAACAAAATGAACTACTCTCCCAAGGCAGTGAGAACGCTCGTGTGTCTTGAAGCAATGGAATAAAATGTTCTTGAATGAGGAACAGCACATTAATCTAGGAAAAGTACCTATAAAAAAATTTATTGCACGAAAACAGTCAATACAAGATTGATGAAGCTCTGCCTCCAACCAATAAGCAGAAACGCAATATGTTAAAAAATTTTAGGTGTATCAATCATAGCGGTACCTTGAAAATTTCCTTCGCAGTATCATAATACAATCCGCTTTTAGCCCACCCTCCAGTAAAGAGCACTCCATTGACCATGTTGAGCTTCTGCATTTCGACAATAAAATCAGAATCTAGAAATGAAAAGCCAAATGGTGGCTGTCTAAAATAATCAAGGCAATAAAATCTACACAAACATAACTTGAATGAATCCACACTCCCCCAACATTATACCCATCACTCACGTAAAACTCCTCAAAAAGCATGTAAAGCATTAACTCCTCTACTCCACAAATGCGAGAGAGGATGCACGTGTTGCTTGCACGCCATGAAGAAACACGATTTGCCTCTCATGATCACTTCTTGACCATTAAGAAGTGGAGTTATGCTACATTTTCCCTCTTTGACAACAATCCTCGCCGAGTTAAAGATAGATGACACTACTAATCCACCCGAAACATCATTTTGTCAGAATAACAACAAACTAGTGAATATCTTCTCGTAAAGATAACTTTTTGATCCGTGTTTTATTGGACGGAATATCTCGTAGTTGCAAAGAAGTGGGTTATGCTTTAGCCTGTAATTTTAGTCTGTAACTCTCGAGGATCGCGAGGTAATTCAGGTCAATCAACTAAAAGCGAGCTACAAAGGTCCAGAGTCTCCAAGCACTTCGATTCCACGGTTTCTACCTTGAAGAGAACCTCGGGCGGCTCATTATATATCAACGGAATCACCCTCGCGCCAGCGGACTCGACGAACTTCACGTACGACGCCGCGATGTACGAGGCGTCGGACGCGTTGTTGAGCCTGCCGGAGGCGCCGTCGCCGGGGTGGCTGAGGATCCCGATCACCGGCCGGAAGTTGAGCTTGGGGTCGGCCGCCGGGCAACTCGGGACGACGGCGCCGCCCGCGGACGCCGCCTCGTTCTCGAGCTGGCCCGGCAGGAGGATCCCGGACTGCGCCTTGGCTAGGGCCAGCTCCTTGGAGAAGGAAATCAGCAGAGGGATCCACATGTAGTTCCAGACTTCGGCGTACCGCGAAGGCGACAAGGAGGAGGAGGAGGACGAGGAGCCGGCGGCCATGGCGTCGCCGCGGGGGAAGTCGGAGGAGGAGGAGGAGGAGGGGGAGCGGTCGGAGGAGCGGGGGAGGGAGGGATTAGTGAGGAAGCGCGAGGGCATTTTCGGGAATCGCGGGCGAGGAGGAGGAGCGACGGTGAGCTGCTGCGATCGGGCGGAGGGGGGCGGCGCCGGCTGTCGGCGTTGTCATGGAGGAGGCGGAAGGCGGCGGCGGAGGCGGAGGCGGAGGAGGAGGGAGCGGGGGGAGGTGCGGAGAGCGACGAGCTCCGCGCGCGACTGAGCTTTGGGCTGGCGATGGAAATGGCCGAGCTCAAAGAGGGGGAGAGAGAGAGAGAGAGAGAGAGAGAAATAGAGAGGAGATCGGGGGAGCGGTGGTGGCGACGCGCGGGCCGAGGGGAGTGAGATTGAGATTGAGATTGAGAGGGGGGGGGAGCGCGTGTGTTTTTTGTGGAAGGGACGCGCAACGTCTGGTCCTGGAAATAGAATTTTCCGAGACGGCGAGTGGGGGCCCACGCGAGGGCGGACGGCCGGGGGGTACGGAGGCTGCTTCTTTTTCTCGTGAGTCGCGGGGGGGCTCGCGTCTTCTTTTCTGCTCTTTTAATCAGGTGGGGGGACGAGCCGTGGAATAATTGAATTAATGGATTCGCAAAATTGTCGCCAAGCGCGGATAGCTGACTCGACTCCAATTCAGATTTTTGGTCATCTCCTGCGTGAACGGGTCAAAAACGGATGCTGCACGAGCATCGACCCCGGTTGCATTGGGGGCATCGGACCGAAATGATCAGTCCTGGCGAGTTTCCTATTGCAAAAGTTTGAAACCGGCAATGGTCAATCCGGTTCGTAGTACATTGAGCCGAACCGAATTGGTGGAACCGACAATAATACCAATTCCTATTTTGCTCGTGTTTTGGCCAGCTTGCATGATTTTCTTTTTTCCTTTTTTTGGCCTCTTTTCTTGTATGTGTTTATGTGGAGAGTGATCTTTGTGGTGGAGACAGTGAAGGATCGCGAAAGACCCATTCTCTAAGGTTTACTTATTGGAGACCAAAAGAAAACGATCCTCTGCATATTTGCACAGAAAACAAAAATTGAAGAGAGGTTCAATTTACATCATACGTCTTGGTTGCTTTCTCTCTTCCTTCTTAGACCTCTCCCCGAACTTGAAGAAGGGGACAATAACAGGTGTAGCATATGAGGAATCAAACTTCGCTGAAATTTGAAGAAGCGAAAAAAAATTGATAAAACGAAAAAAAAAGCCAACCCGCTAGTCCGGTCCAAACCCAATCTAAGGTCAATAGGATCGATTTCCCATTTTACAGATCGAGAATCGATCCTGACCGAGAGCAGCTACGTTTCGGTTCCACCGTTCACCCTTGGTGCAAGTATCATCGATCAAACTCGCGGAAAGTGTGATTATTGTTCGTGTGCAGATGGATTGTCTTTTTCCTAACGACATGAATGCGTCCTAACAACGTATCGTGTAAGAAGAGTGCACGTCGCGTTACGAACAAGTGAAGGGGAAACGAGAAAAGGAAAATCAGGAGGCAAAAGTAAAAGGCCCTCGAGGCTTGAACCGTGGGCCTCGTGGCGTCTTCTTTTGGGCCTCACGTTCGCTGGCACGGCAGGATCCACGTGGCTTCCGCCGTGGCCGCAAGTTTAATGCGCACGTGTCCTGTGAGCGCAGACCTGCATATTGACCTCACTTGCGACACAAACTAAGGCAATGTTAAGGGGCTTACAGAGGTGGGTTAACGTGTCCGGAAGAATGTTTATGTTCGAAGTATTGATTAAGAAAGAAAGGATTAGACACCAGGTTTAGTCGTCTCTATAGGATTAATCGTTTGTTTTTATTTCATTACTTAACAAACATTTTTTTATTACGAGAAATATTGAAACTCCACGATTCGATTAATTTTCACAGATGCATACAACTTTAATCACAAATATCGAGTTAAATTCCGCTCACATGGTATCAAATGCGTGGCCTCCAATACTTATAATTGAATGCAGGAACTGTTGATAACCCAATTCGCTAACCTCTCTCAGTTGCTCGACAAATGTCATGGGCAACAGTTTAACGAAATTAATTTTGACACTCCAAGATTGGTACCGTTAATTGACGCACCGAGAATTTCTAGCTTATGAACTGGAGCATCGTTTTGTTTAAATTACAATAATTGCTCCAATAATTTGAACTTAATCGATTCGTGAGAGTTAGTAGGTAGGCCTCGGGAGAGTATGCACTCATGTACCTAAATTAGAGGTGACAAACAAATGGGTTAAGTTGAATTTCGGTGGATCACAGAGGGTGTGGTGTGGACCGTGTTAACCCATTAGATCCATATAAACCTATTTTCATGCCATATAATTTATGTGACCCATACGTACCGCAACCCAAACGCACTTAAATAATTGATATTTTAAACATATCCATTAGGTCGACGAATCAGTACTTCTGTGCAAAAAATATAGAAAATGAAAAATGAAAAATGAAAATCAATAACTCTAAAAAAAAACGTCGGCAAGAGTACATGAAAAAGGTACCTCTGAATTAAAATTTAAAAAAAACTAAAAACCGAAAAAAGAGTTGGCCCCACCTCTCTTTCTCAGCTATTTGCTCTCTTTCTTTTTTATATAACACAAAGTTATTTTTTTTTAGAAAATAATACAAACAATTCCTCAATTTTATCCCTGAATTTTGAGTTTATCCAATGTAATACTTAAATTTTAGCTTAATGGTCCCTAGACTTTTGGTATATATTTAATTTAATCCCTGAATTATATAAAAATTAGACTACATTAGATATTTTCATATAGTTCACGGATTATATTGAACGTCTTTTTAAAGTTTAGGAATCGCATTAAACATTGGGCTAAAATTCAGAAGAGATTACATTGAGCAAATTAAAGTTCAATGATCATATTATATATTATATTAAATTTCAGAGATTATTTATGTCATTATCCCTTTTCTCTTTTTTGCACAATTTCAATTTATATTATCGATGCTACGTGAAGTGTTATTAAAAGTGCCCCCACATACACTCTTTTCGAAAAAGCGTGGTTCCTTCTTTGCCAACACAAGCCAAACGTACGCTTCGCCATGTGAAAAATCATAAATTAAAGATGTATTTGCAATTGAAACAAATTCAAAGAAACACGTACTTGTCTTACTAGAGCATAATCTAAACATATCTTAACTTACAAGCAATTTATTCTCTATTTTCCTCGTTTTTCTCATTAGTAATTATAATGCATCCATGAGAATGTACACGATTGATCATTTATTCATTTTTATAAATTTGGATAAAAAAATAGACCTATTTTCAAACCCGCCAGGACCCATGTTTGATTGCGCTTCACTTTTGTTAACGTTTTACAATTTGCTTTTAAAAATCTTTAAGTGACCCATTTTTTTCCGCCCGACCCGATAACCCGGATTACCAAAAATCAAAATCAATATTAATTCACACAAAAGCAAAAGATTATCGTAATTGTTCCATAAGTACATCCCTCGCGATATCGGGATGTTCTTTTGTCACCTGGATATCCATAAACGTCTGCAACAAAATCTGGTATTTATCAATTAGGAAATAAAATCCACTCATCGCAGAAATGTAAAGTCTATGTAATTCATTAAAATGTTCTTAATATCTTGCCTTAGTGCTTCTAAGCTGACGTTCGACGGTTTCGAACCATCAGAAGAATCAACGCATGGCGCTGGCGGATCGAATCGGGTGAAGGCCGACGTTGTTCCGAACGGCCACGCCCTGCCGGTACCAACATCTGATCAAGTAAGTGTTTTCCTCCGTGATTAACGTCCTTGACTTTTAGTTCAGCTTGCTAAATCTATTGCCTGCGACTAAGGTATTGCTTGTGACTCGTTTGTACACGTATTTCCCTTTTTATTTTCTATGGATAAGCGTGCATGATTTCTAAAGTTTATAATGTTCGTGATAGATTGATTTCGTGGAATTTGCTTTAGATGTGTCAACCCTATTTGTCCTCGCCATAAATAGCTGTAGATCTATTTGAGAAATTTTATGAGAGGATTAGGTGTGCGAAGAAAATATTACGTACAAAAATAGTATTAAACGTGTTTATAGAACGAGGAAAATTTTAATTCAAATTGGAATTGCGACAGATTTATGGGATTGCGTATAGATTAAAATTGATAATGCGAGCTTTGGGTTTTATATATTATATAAAAATACTTGTTATCATATTTCGGGAAAATTTCAAATAAGAACCTGAAGTACCATCGTTTTTTCAAATATGGGTTCGAAGTGGATTTTGTTTCAAATAAGAGTCCGAAGCGGCTATGTGAGCTTCGAAAAGGGGCCTGACTCGAGACTATGGGCATAGGCTAAAGAAGTAGATGGGGGGCAACAATGCGTTAGTTTTGGCGCATATTGTTGCGAACCTCATTTTTGACAAATTGTTTAGTCTCGAAGTGCAGTCATTTCGCTCCCGGAGTCAAATCTACTAAGCATACTTCTAGGCTTTAATCACAAACTTCACATATCAATAGAGATGGGATGAAACAAAATGCCTCATGACCAAACTTTTGAAGTCTGGCTTTCTCTCTCAAAGACTCGAAAGCTTTCTCTCTGAATGACAAATCGTCATCTTGAACGCCTTTTTTTCTCTCTCTTCCCTCAACAAAATAATTATTCCCACGTTACCAGCTCGTCTCTCTCATGTCATACACTCTCTTTCTAGAAACCCCCCTTCATTCTCTCTTCTTCTACCCGTTACATGGCGGTCGCCAGCCACTAGACTTGTTGCTTGAGGAAGATAAACAGTGCTATGAATAGTATGATGAATAGTAAATTTGCGTTCCAAAAATGCAATTTGCTAAAGTATCTCCGGACCTGCCTTGAGCTAAAGGTCTTTAGAGTCCTTTGGAAATGCAATCACATTTCTCCAAAGTGCTCCAAAAAAATTGCCAAACGCTATTTATATTTGGCCAAGGGACTTTAGAGCCCTAATGCTTATTTTAAATATTGAACCAAACGGGGTCTAAGTTAAATTCGAAGTGGCTTTTTCCCGCATTTTTACGGAGCTCTGGGCCTCCAAAGGCCCGCGAAACAATAGCCAAGCCTTCTTGTTTGATAACACAATCTCCAGTGGCTTCGTAGCAAAGTTGAGTTTTGAAAATGGTCAAAGCTTAAGTCAATTGGGACAAGCTGCGGGTTTTTAACATTTCGAAAAGAGTTAATACCACGAAAAACTCTAAACTGGTACACTTGCGACATATTTATCCCCAACTATTTTTTTGACCACTAAAAACCCCAAACTGGTACACCTGTGACAATTTTACCCCAAATTAATTTTTTAATATTATTTTTTATTTTTTCAAAAAAATTTTAGTTTTTCTTTTCTTTTTCCTTCCCTTTTCTTTTTTTTTTCTTTCATCTTTAATCTCTGACTGATCGCCGGTCCGGCGACTGACCGGAGGCGGCAAAGTCGGCCTTGCCCCACCCCCGGCGAGGGGTCGTCCTCACCATCACTGGCAAGGTTCGACCTCATCGCTTTTGGGCAAGGCTGACCTCGCCAGTTGCGGCGGGGCCAAGCCGCGCCAGCAATGGCGAGGACAACCCCTCGCCAGCAACTAGCAAGGTCGAACCCCGCCAGGGGTGGGCAAGGCCGACCTTGCCAGTTGCCGGCGAGGTTGACCTCGCTGTCGGCCGGAGGGGCCGACCTCGCCGACTAGAGGTTAAAAATGAAGGAAAAAAAAAAGAAAAGGAAAGGAAAAAGAAAAGGTAAGAAAAACTAAAAAAATTCGAAAAAATAATATTAAAAAATTGGTTCGGGGTAAAATTGTCACAGGTGTATTGATTTTGAGTTTTTGATGGTAAAAAAAATAGTTCGAGGTAAATCTGTTACAGATTTACCAGTTTGGGATTTTTGGTGGTAAAAAAAAATAGTTTGAGATAAATCTGTCACAGATGTACCAGTTTGAGATTTTTTATTATAAAAAAAATAGTTTGGGGTAAATCTGTCATAAGTATATCAGTTTAGGATTTTTCGTGGTATTAACTCTTTCGAAAAATGTTACTTCAAGGGTTTACTTAATTTTTTCCCTTCTAATTGTGCCCTCACTAAACTATCTAAATTCCAGGTTTACTCATAGTCTCACAAGCATAACAAATTCGATCGGTAGACGAGAGCATCAACACAAGGGCTCGGGCGAGCTCAGATCTAACCGACGGCTATCGCTTAACGTCGTGTAGCCTTGGCGTCACGTCACGTCACCTTGCCTCACCTCTAGTTCGAACCTCACCTTAGGTCGCATGACCTCGGCTTCCCATCGCTTGGGCGCCTCGCCTCACCTCCGGTCGTCGCCTGACCTCTGGTCGACACGAGCATCGCTCGCCTTGTCGACGTCTCATGGCCCTTGGTTGACGGTCCGGGCTCGTTTTCCCTGCCACGACGGTTGCCATATCAAGTTACTCCTCCAGCCTTGTCTTTTTTTTTTCTTTTAATTTCACTTCATTCTAAAGTTGCTTTACGAAAATTCACAAAAGCTAATCATACAATAATTATTTGTTTTCTTTTTAAATATCTCGAGTCAAAGAACTTCGTCTAGATGGAAAGTCATTCCTTCCAAAATTCTCCCCGACTCACCTTTAAATGACTCATTGACGTTACGGATATATATTTTTTCGACAACCAGTTAAATGATCAAAAAGACAAATTGGTTATATTTTGCTTTCAACCCTCAAATGACATAAAAACATGTACGATCATTCGACATGCCTTTAAATGGAAACTTCTCATACTAAACAAGCTAAAAGGAAACCAACCAACACACGCAAATGGGAAAATGACGTAAATAATTCTTGAATTTTAGCATAATATATAATGTGATTCATGAAATTTTAATTTGTTCAATATCATTCATGCACTCTTGATATATGTTCGATAAAAATGTTCAATATAGCCCTTCATTTAATTAAAGTTCAGGGATTATATTGAATATTTTTATATAGTCCAATGATCACGTTGAACACGTACCAAAAGTCTAAAGATCAAATTGAACAAATTAATAATTCAGGGACCATCGTAAATATTATGTTAAAATTCAGAAATTATATTAAATAAATCAAAAATTTAGGGGTTACATTGTATATTGGGCTAAAATTTAGAGAAAATTTGTGTCGTCGTCCCAAAGCAAATTGGTCCCACGGTCGGCGGTGACCATGTTTTTGGGCGACGGGCATGTGACCCAAGCGAAACCCGCTCGCGTAATATCTCTCCATCCATCCTCCGTTCCTCACCTTTGGACCGGAGCCACAGGTACACCGCTTACCCATCCGACCCATAAAACGTGGCGGCGACGGCAGACCGTGTGCGCGCACTACGCAACCCCCCTCGGCGCATCCTCGCTCAGTCGCCCGTCTTCTCCGTCACCTCCCCTTTCAACTCGCGCCGCATCCGCGATTCGATTCTTATCCCATTCCCCTCAG
Source organism: Syzygium malaccense (assembly GCA_031216405.1). Taxonomy (NCBI): domain Eukaryota; kingdom Viridiplantae; phylum Streptophyta; class Magnoliopsida; order Myrtales; family Myrtaceae; genus Syzygium; species Syzygium malaccense. The sequence goes on along the minus strand of CM062258.1, from coordinate 1,602,471 downwards.
CTCTTTCGACTCTTCCGCTCGAATTCCTCCGCTCGGCCGAATCGATCCGGAGCAGCACCGTCCTCGCGCGGAGGCTCGGGGGGGAATCCGAAATCGAAGCCCCTAAGAATCGACGGCCCTATCTGGCAGCGGTTGAGGAAAGATTGGAACTTGGGGATTATCGAAGCGAGTTCGTTTCGGGTCGATCGGGACCCCTTCTGCTGCCTGGGCTCCTCGCTGCGTGAGCAGCGCGTGGCGGAGAGGAATTTGGGTCGACCGTCTTCGATCTCTGGGCTTTAAGTAAATGTCCGTGGAGAGATCGTTCGAAGCATGGGAGGAGGTGCAGCGGCACGGCCAGGACCTAGCCGACCGCCTCGCGCAGGGCTTCACGGGCCTGATCCAATCCCACATGACCCCTCCTTCCTTCTCGTGGCCGAACCCCGCGCAAGCCAAGCTCTTCGACCTGGAGATACTGCCCGCGCAGAGCTTCGTGATGGCCGACTTCAAGTTGGCGACGGAGAAGTTCAATTCCCCTGGAATCGAGGGCGTCTCCGCGATCTTCGACATCGGGAACAGGATCGGGCAGGCCGGGTTGGATTTCGGGAACTGCTTGAACGGGTTCTTGCAGCAGTTCTTCCGGAGCTTGCCCGTGCCGTTCCGACAGGAGGACCACGCGGCTGCGGCCTCGATTCGTGCGGATTTGGGAATGAGAAGGGAGAGAGGTGATTTGAGTGCCAGTTTACATGAAGAGGTGGGCGCGTTGAGCGAACGCTTGAGGGATTTCGGGTTTGCGGAGAATGATGGGGGAGCTGAGGGATCGGCAGATGAGGAAGCCGCTGGTTTCAATAATCTCAGAGCTGCGGGGCATCTTGGTAGACCTCAGGTTAATTTTTCGCTCGCCTATACGTGATACTGAATCTGTATTAATCTGCTCGTGTTCATGCTATTCAGTAGGGACGTGTTACTATGTTTCTTCGAGACAGATATCTTTGTAGCGGAGTGGAGGAAGAGACAAGTGAAAAAGATCGTGTTGTTGGAGATAGCTTGTTGTACTATGCTTTGGCTGCATGACTTAGAGCAAGTTGCGCTGTCAGCAGCACTTTCATCCCTTTTCTTCCTCCACGATAAGCCTTGATTGATTTGTTGGTTGCTGCTAGAAGCTGAAATAGCTTTATTTGTTGGTTCCTGAGAGATGCTAAACTAGGTTGATGCTGGTTGCTGTGAAATGTGAAAATAGTAATATTTGCTGGTTGCTGTGAGCTGCTGTAGTTTGTTTGTTGGTTGCTTGAGATCCTAAATTTATTCCTTTCCACCAGTCTGTGAAAGAGACGTTGGGGATACATGCATTCCTCTAATCAGCTGTCCCCCCTTCTTTTCAATAAATTGATTCTTCCAAATCCTGCAGTAGAATGTCAAGCAGCCGTTACCCTATTATATTTGAAAGCTGTGGAAGCTTTCCCTTTTCCATATCTTTAAAATTTGCTTTATTGCTTGAACCTTGTGACTGTGGCGGACTTCCTATTGACACTTGCTGTTAACATCTCCCATTTTGGCAAATAAGATTTGTATCATAGCAACTATTGGACTGTCTGGGAAGTCATAGAAGTGGCAATTTTATCTGAGTTTCATGAAAGATGATTTGACATATCATGGAGTAAATTGATGTTGGATGAACAAGTTCGGGTATGTGATTATTGTGTTAGGCTAGCTTGAGTACCTGCAGAAGTTTTACTTAAATGGGAGTAGTAAGAAGATTGATATAAAGGATTGAGCTTGTGTCCAAGCAAGATACTGGCAACCGAGCAATGAAACTCTAATCCGCGTGGGTTGTTCTAATGCTAAGAATTTGGTAAGGCAAGAAATCATGTCTATCCAGTGGTCATGGCGATTCTTATATACCTGTGTATAGCGATAGCCTGAATGCTTTCTTTCTTTAGTGTTAAATAGACCTCAGATTACATGTTTTAAGGCGCTTACACGGACATCGAACTTACATGAATGCAGGGAACAGTGAATATTACATCAACTTATGATAGCCGGACGCGTGATGTAGAGAGTTCTTTGGTTGCACGGGGGGATTTGTGGAGAGTGGAGGCTTCGCAGGGGAGTTCCACATCAGGGAGTGACAGTTCATCTCTTTTCCTTGTACAGCTCGGACCAGTACTTTTTGTTCGTGATTCTACACTACTCCTGCCAATTCATTTATCAAAGCAACACTTGCTTTGGTATGGTTATGATAGGAAGGTATGAGGAGGACTCTATTGCAGCTTACCATGTCCCAAAAAGTAAAAGAAAGAAACAAGGAAAAGTGTCTTCATGTGCCTCGAGAATTGACCATATTTGCTCAAATGCTACTGACAAAAACTAGAATAAAAGTTTGTCCAGATGTTTTTCCTGATATTTATCTGGTTAAGGCTACATTTGTTGTTTATACATAAAGATGTTGGATTAAGATATGCTATGCAAATGTGGTTTGACTGCGATGTAGTATTCTCGTCGTCAAAATCATTGGCTGCAATATGATATAAACCCCTGAGAATTTAGTAGCTTATAATGACATATTCATAAAAGCGCTAATTTTTGTGAGCATTTTATAAAAGAGCACAGGTTGGTACCAAATGCTATTATTTCTGTCTGTTTCCAGATCCAGGATATTCCACTTAGAACTTAACGAAGAAGAATGTAAAATTCTTCTGTTGTATAGAAACTCAAAATTTTCTGAGTTAGTAGTCTGATGGATTTTTGCCAATTTGGATGTGTTCAGATGTAATTTGGAGTGCAGAAAGTTACTTCCTGTCATTCTCATTGTATACGTTTAAAATGTTTATAGTTTGAAATCGACACAGGTCGACATATGATGGGATGCCATGTTTTCTCTCTGCTATTGTCAACTGTCTAGCGGTCAATTCTTTTAATAATGATCTGTTCTCATCTGACCTTTTTTCATTGTTAGAATGGGATCCATTCCCTTTGTCCCGCCGTTTGGTCAAAGCATCGGAGGTGGCTCTTGATGTCAATGCTCTGCCTTAATCCTCTGGCTTGTGTAAGTTTATCACTTTTTTAAACTATGGGTATTACCCCAAAAAATGGGTTTGTTACTTAGGAAGTCTATGGTTTTCATCCTTCAATGTGTTTGAGGACCTTTTTGGTTGGTGATTAAAGGTCAATTAGGTTGGCGTTGATCTTTTTGGTTTTCGAAAGTTGGGTGTACATGTTAATTCTCTGGAGTGTTCCTGTTTTAAGGCTTAAATGGAGTATGCCCAATACATTGGGTAATCATGCAGGATCACGATGCCAAGAACCTCTCTATTTGACTACAAGAACTCTCCCTCCCCCTCCTACTCTCTTTCCCAGACGTGCACATATTAAATGCCATTACTCTTTAACCTATATATTTACATATATACATATATGCATTTTAGTGTGGCTAGTTCTAGTCTCTCACTGCCATCTCCTGGTGCAGTCATTCATGGATTTGCAATTTCCAAATGGCCAGCTCACCTATGTATCTGGTGAGGGGCTCACAACAAGTGCTTTTGTACCTGTTTGTGGCGGACTTCTTCAGGCTGAGGGTCAATACCCAGGAGAGATGAGATTCAGCTTCTCTTGTAAGGTGCGCATTGGTAAAAAAGTAAAGAAGAATATTTAGAGCTGTTTATGGTGGTTGCAGTTGTTTCTCATCTTTGGGCGTGAACTACCTTCACTATGGATTTGCTTGTATATTGTTGTTCATGATACATTTCTTGGAATGACAGAACAAATGGGGTACACGTGTCACACCAATGGTTCAGTGGCCTGATAAATCCTTTAGTTTGGGTCTTGCACAATCCTTGGCTTGGCAAAGATCTGGAATCATGTACAGGCCAACCATTCAGCTCAGGTGGGATTACCACTTTTGTACCGGAGGAGCATTTCTTGTTTGAGTCTTACATTCTTCAATTATTATCGATTTTGGCTTTAAAATCCCAAGGAGTCTTTTATGTTTCTTTGTTGCTCCGTGCATATTCCTCCTTCACTTTTTCCATTTCAATTCTTTCCGTTTCTTTGCACAAAACATATTAGTAGAGTCTTCTCAACCCCAGATTCATGATGACGTATGGAGTGAAGACAGCGCTCTAGAAAAGCACACTTAATTTGATTAGTTATTTACTGTGATTTGAAATTCAGGTAATGTTTTCTGCTGCTTCATCTCTATACAAAAACTGATGAGTGATGATCCCATCTTCCCATTTTCTTTTTCTTCTCATTATTGATGCAAACCTGATGCTACCCATAAGCGAGCTGTTAATGCATAATGTGTAAAAATTAGTTGTCTGTTGATTGGACGACTCTGAAAAATCCTGTGGAGAACAACTCACCAATTCTGCCACCTTTTACTTAGGAAGCATCTGTTCATCACTAACTTTTTCTCTTCTTGAGTATCACTGGACAAGAATCCTCTTCGGTCTATTCATGACTAGGCGCTTACACTCTTGTATCTTGCCATGGCCAGTGTGTGCCCTACTTTTGGTGGAAGCACTCCAGGTTTGCATGCAGAAGTCAGTCATTCGGTGAAGGAGCAGCTAAGTTTGATATGTGGTTGTGCATGTACAACACATCCTTCGGCATTTGCATCCGTATCTGTGAGTTTTTCCCTCTTGTAGACCTGAATTTTTTTTTACCAGACGTTTTGAGGGGATCTCATGAAATCTATTTTGTGCCTTTCGGTATTATGATCATTTGTGGAAGTGCAAATTGGAGTTAGCAATTAATATTGAAAGATGAACACACCAGACCTGCACATATACTCCTGTTTACTTTGTGCATTAGCTATATGTGATAATGCATGCTGTAAGGAAGAAGATAAATGCACTAAAACGGATTTATATTGCTTCAAAAACGGAACCTCAAATGTAGCCTCTTTAAGTCCTTTCGTGTTAATCTCTTCCTGGGTTCTATGCAGATTGGGAGATCTAAGTGGAATGGGAACGTTGGAAGCTCAGGAGTAGTTGTCAGAGTGGAGGCGCCGCTCTCCACTGTCGGTAGACCTTCTTTCTCCGTTCAGATAAACAGTGGTGTTGAGTTTTGACTGCATCACACCCTTAATTTGCAGTTGGAAGTGTATATAGTGTTACGCATGTTAGCACAGGATACCATGTGAATATTTCCCCACTTTTGAGGCAATGGATGAGTTTTTATTTGTCCGCATTTTACATCTCTTGCACTTTTGGGAGAATCTGATTTGATTATTTTGGAAGGAGATGATCAAATTGATCCCAATTCTTTTCCTAAATTTTAGAGATAGCCCTTTTAGCTCCATGCGTCACTCCGCTTCTTTGGCACAAAGTTTGACATGGTGGGTTCTATATTTCAAGCCATGACAACGTAATACCTCCTTCTTAATCATCTAGGAGTCGTAGATTATCATTTTGCTAATGCTAAGAACATACGCTACTTTTAATGGCGTGCCAAGAATTGCGCATGTAGGGCCTGTCTCTTCACCAATCTTAGTTGCAGAGGAATCATGTTTGTTTAAGAGTAGTAGCTGAGCCTAAATAAATTCTTGGAATGACACTCGGAAATACTGAAGTGTAACGAACTTTTGAGGCCCAATCCATGAAAAGTGCCGTTTGTTCGATTTATTCAACACTAATACTGTTCTTGGTCATGAGGAATGCCGTTATTGCACTTTGCCTTGCTTGCTTCCGCATGATGAACAGCGCATTAACCTGAATAGCTATCGATTCAGAAAGACGGTGTAAACAGCATAGAGGCTACTGGGTTAGGTTTAGTGTAATCAAAATTTAGGGTCTCTGTCGTTTGAATCGGTTTGGTCACCAATTGTTTCATTGCATAACCACCCATTACAAATCCTGAGATTAATTCGAGAAGCATGAGGAAGACGTAGATGGAGCAGCATAGGGCCCAACAAAACCTCAACGCCAAATGCAGGTTTCTTTACCGTCACTCGGCCACTTTGATATCATAAATGTGACCCCTGCTATTGTTGCTTCACATATCTTCAGTACTTTTTCCCTAAGAGATGCCTTGATGTGATCCAGCGTTTGGAGGGAAAACATCAAAAACATGAAGGAGTATTATGAAAACCATATTGGAAACGCCAAGAATCTAGTCATGAATCTCACTTGTTAAGCGGCAAACTAAATGATCAGAAGCCAAGAAAATTATCGTGCTCAAGGGCATTTCAGCTCAAGGGCAATTCAGCATTACCTACTGATCGAGCATACTCTGTATCTGACACTTGAGTGCGGCACGTATATTTGATCGTTCTTCCATTTTTTTTTTATTTTGATCTCTCCTTCGATTTGGTTTAACTTGTGCCTCCGCATTTGCATTCATAGTGAAGCCTGCTTCATCTTTTGCACTAGAAGCTGCATTTTCCTTTGTTTCCTCGCCACAATTCACGCCAAAATCAAAGTGTCTAACTATAGCATTTTCCCCGTAAAGATCTCGGTGGACCTCATCAGACGAGCTGAATTCTGATATTTACAATCCTTCAAAATCTCGTCAGCCCCATCCATTGCAAATTTGTGTAGGGAGTACTTAAGCAAGTGAAAAGAAGTTTGAATCTTTGGCTCATTTCTGCAAGGAGCATCAAAACAACATTCTGGGAAGCTTCTGATTCATCCACTGCAGAAGTATTTCACTCTTTAATGATTTGGAAGAGTCAAGGGTGTTCAATAGGAAGTGGCAGTTGGAAAAATTATGTTATGCGGAAAAACATGAGATAAACATTGGACATCAACATTGTCTAACTATACCATTTTTCACTGAGGTGGCTTTCTTTCTATGTTAGCCGCATAGGCCGCATCGCCTAGTAACCATTTTCCCAAGCTAGGCCGCTTGATGCTACATTGCCAATCGTATAGGCCGTATTACTTGGTTACTATTTTGCAAGCCAGCCACATAGGCCGCTTATTGTTTCTCCTCCGAATCTTGACCTTTCATGTGTCGTTTTGAGAAGCCAACAACGCCACTAGACTCACTCCATTAGACTCAATGTTCTCAGACTAGCTAGATTTGGAAGTTTCGCCATAAACAGCCGCCGAAAGCTGCCTCATCTGCCACGTCTCAGCTGCTGGACACTATTTGACTTGATTTTAAACTCAAGCTAGAGATAATTAGAGCTTCTCTAGGATAATTTTCTATGTTAATAGATATTTTAATAATTATGTTAATTATTAGTATCTTTCAAGATTGTACATATATCTCCATTTGATTGTGCATATCTTTGATCTGATGCGTTATTCATTAATATAAACAACGAACTCTACAGGAAATTCCTCAATTTCTCACTTCCTCATTATTATTTGTTAACTCTGGTAATCCTAGCCCCTAGGCATACAAGTTCTTGTAATTACTTATTTTACGTGACATGTTTTGTGCACAAGCACAGAATGATTTGGAGCCAGGGAAGGTAGCGCCCCTCGGTTAATATGATTAAAATTGGCTCGACCTCAAGTAAGAAAGGCGTATTCAATCTCGGGACTGTAGAGCAACGTGTGAGTCCGGACAATGCATCATATTTACTTGATTTAATTAAAACTAAGTGCTTATACAAGCTACATGTATGGGAAGATGAGCTTGCAAGATAAAGTTAATCAGTGATCGAGATAGAGCCACTTCAATATAAAATGTCAATACCACCATCCATATTAGTACAATAAAGTCCGGACAGTGCAAGATAAGATATAGTTATCGATGATCAAAGATAGAGTACTTGGAAAGGATTCGATAATCTAGTTATCGAAGTAGGTTTTGTAGATTGAGAGACGGGAGATGAAAATTATGCTTAAATTTTCTCATAAAAGTAAAACTTTAGAGCGGCCGCAGCTACCGTCGGCCGCCTCGGTCCCTGCTCTGTCTGCTTGGGAGAGTTTTCAGAAAAGGGAAATGAGAGCGCAGTAGAAATATCTCCCGCACTTGGGCCAGAAACGAAATCGCGAAGAAAAAAGGGGAGGAGAAATGTGATAGAAGCTCCAAACCTTATAGCTCAATTTGCAGACCTCAACCGAGGAGAGCCAGAGGGAGATTCAGGACCAGAGTTCACAGAGCAATTATCCCAAAAACAGAGGGCCAAAAAGAAGAACTACTTGACTCCCATTAAAGGAAAGGATTTAGTCATTCTCGCGTACCTTCGTCTTGTGGCAAGAGTCGAGCATCAGGCTCGAAGACCGCAGAGCCAATCACGACAAGAACAACGCAGACAACCACTCTGGAAACCGAACCCAGAGGCAACACCATCGTTAACCTGCGTTGCTTCCCCCCGCGCGCGCCACGCTCCGACCCAAACTCCGACCTCGATCCCCTCGAAAAACCACTCGCAGCGCAAAACGACGCAGAAAGTGCTCCCTCGACCGCGACCAAAGCAGCGCAAAGAGACGCAGGAAAGGAGCGACTGTTGGAGCGCTTTGTAGAGAGAGAGCTACAGCGTTGCCGTTGGAGGGAAAGACTAAACGAAAGATTATCGACAAAAAGTAGAGGTGGCCACGGGCCGGTTTTGGCCCGGAACCAGCCCGGTCAAACCCGGGCCCGGCCCGTTGACCGGGCCAACGGTTCGGAACCGGGACCGGCCCGTGGCATACGGGCCCGGTTCCGGTTCCATAAAAAATTGAACCGGCCCGGAACCGGCGGTTCCGGGCCGGTTCTACGAAAAAAAAAAAAAAACCGCTGCTGCTGCTGCTGCAGGCTGCACGTGCACGCTGTAGCAGCAGCAGCCGCAGCCAGCGTCGGGCGAGGTCGGCCTCGCCCAGCCCCGGCGAGGGCCGGCCTCGCCCGACGCCGGCGAGGCTCGACCTCGCCAGCGTCGGGCGAGGTCGGCCTCGCCCAGCCCAGGCGAGGCCGGCCTCGCCCGACGCCGGCGAGGTCGAGCCTCGCCAGATCTAGCGAGGCTCGACCTCGCCGGCGTCGGGCGAGGCTCGACCTCGCCGGCGTCGGGCGAGGTCGGCCTCGCCCAGCCCAGGCGAGGGCCGGCCTCGCCCGACGCCGGCGAGGGCCGCCTCGCCTGAGGCCGCCGACCTCCGCGCCGACCCCGGCTATGGCCGGCCGCGGAGGAAGAAAAAAAAGAAAACGAAAAGGAAAAGAAAAAAAATAGAAAAAAAATTGGAACCGGCCCGGAACCGGTTCCGAACCGGAACCAGCCCTGAACCGGACGGTTCAGACCCGGAACCGGAACCGCCAGAGGAGGTTCCGGTTCCGGTTCACACTTGGCCACGAACCGGAACTGCCGGTTCCGAACCGGAACCAGTCGGTTCCGAACCGTGGCCACCACTAACAAAAAGGATATAACGTGAATTGATGAAAATCAGTGATGATGTCATATTCCGTGGATGTCTTGCCTTCGTTAAAATGCTCACGTTTTTTGGTAAGTTCATAATTCTTCTGCATTAGTTAAGTTTTAAACTGTGCGACAGGCTGTTTTCGATATTTTATTGTGAATCGATGATAATTTATCAAATGACTAAATATAGAAAACTCGTAATCCTCAAAATATAATTCTTTTCTGATATTATGTATAATCGAGTTTCAAATGTTTTCCCTTAAAAATACAAAGAGTACTTAAGATACCCCTAAAAAAGATTTAAATTTAGCATTTTTATCTCGGCTCGACGTTTTTCTCGCAAGCATCTACTTTATTAATAAGAAAATCAACTCCCTATAAGGTTTAGTTTGTTTCGCAAAAAATAAATAATTTAGAAAATGTTTTTCTAAAGATGATCACTTGTATCGCTTGAAATAATTAGTCAATGAAACATATTATAATTATTGACAACAATTTATTTTTAAACATTTTCGTTAAGAGTGAAAATACTTTTCTTTCATTCATTTTTTCGGCGATACATGCGATCATTTTTTTTGAAAAATATTTTTTAAATCATTCATTTTTCGCTAAATAAATAGAGCCTACGTGTGATTTGAGTTATTTTACTTTAATGTCGGATTAATAAATAGAATCCTACAATTTAAAAGGCAATCTTGGGTTCTTGATCGAATCAAACAATTCTTTACTTATTTATTTTTAACTATGTATTAAAAATATACTAAAATTGGTTCATTTCCATGCAATACCAAGCATTAAATTTCAATTTGGTTTTAACTTCGCAATTAGGTCAGTAGAGAATGCAAGTTGAACTGCATTCAATGAGCAAGCAATGGTGCTGGATAAGAGTTTTATACGTCAGGTGATACTGTTGACCCAATGCGATGGTTTAGGTTTAATGCAATTCATTAACTATCTTCAATTTAATGATTGTGTGTCATTACAAAGAAAATGAACTTGAAATTTTTAGTTTAAGATAAAATGGTGGCGTGCTATATAATTGAAAGGAAAATCAAATAGAAGCTGACGGCTCCGTCACTCTTTCAAGAGTGAAGAGTGATGGCGCAGTTTGCACCTCATATTTCCCCAAGGAAACAGGACAACTTGCTTGTCCGGTTTCCTTGGGGAAATCAGAGTCTCACTCGATTTTCTTCGGAAACCGCACATTTTTAGCAGGCTAAGAGCATGTGGTTTTTATTGGAGCTCTCTCTCACCCCTTAAATGCCGAATCTGAAAACTGCAACTTCTAGGGTTTATACTTTTTTCCACTTTCTCATCTACGATTGTGAGTGAGTGGTTGGCAAAGAGCAGCGGAAGCCGAGCAGGTGCTGCTATAGCGTGAGTAGATGCACTTTCTTAATTGCCCCGCCTCCCGTCGACTCCTTCGCTTTTCATGCCTTCTCGTTTAGTAGTCCAGTCCAAGGAGAGAAGAAGAAAGCACAAACTTAGCTTCTCTAAAAATGACCCAAATTGGTGGTCTCCACATCAAAATGAAGGCCCATCTTCATGAACGGCCAGCCCCCAAGCTCATTCTTGAGTCCTTGAACTTGATCGGCACGTTGGACGGGAAGACCATGATCGGCTCGACCAGCTTCGCGTCCTCAACCTCAAGGACAGCTCCGTATCCAACAATGTCCCTGACCTCTCCCGTCTTGTCAACCTCAAGCCCCTCTACCTAAACGGCAATGCCTTCTCTAGCGGCTTCGCCACTTTCCTCGCCGGCTGCCACCGCCTCAAGATTCTCATACTCGCTGGAAATCACATCTCCGGCAAAATACTTGGCAGTCAATAACCTCATGAATTTCTTTTCTTGAATATCATTAGATTTGTTTCTTTAAATTCTACACACGTGCATAACAGATGATCTTCTAAAGCAGATGTGTGGTCTGGTTGCCCATTATACTCAAAATAAAATGGCTGGCTCAAATTGCACCGTTACTTGTAGGATGTAACGGTGTTGTTCTACTAGCGCAATCCTAATTGAAAAGTGAGATACCTTCTCATGAATACCAATGACCAATTTGGCAGTGGAAAAGCATTGAAAGGTTTAGATTTGTACTGTCCGAATTTATCCCGCTATGAAATATCTTTCACTGAAAGTCGTTTTTCGACTTTTAATTGAAGGATACAGGTTTTGTGGCGACTCTGGACAGAAACTATCATAGGTAGACAAGAAATAATGTAGACTTTACTTTGAACAAAACTGTACGTACAAATCGTGCTAGAATTTAATCAACGACAAAGCTTGAAAATACAATCACTTCCACAGCAACACACGTACGTAAACTATGCCAGAATTTAGTGGGTGACAGCTTGAGAACGCAAGGATACTGTTGACACCTATTTTTTAATTTTGCCCAAAATTAATTATGTAAAAATTTAGGAATTAATGTCCTTAATTCCAAAAAAATAAAAATATTTTATTTAATTGCACTGCATATAGGCATTAGGTACATTTTGCAATATATTAGAATGTATTTTTCTTCTTTTAATTAATTAAAAAAATATAAAAAAATCGAATTGGATCGAGTCAGGGCCGACCCGATCCGGCCTTTTTTTCTTTCCTCCCTTCTGCGCGGGACTGGGACCAGCCCAGTGCGGCCCAGCCCAGCCTTCCCTTGCTCCCTCTCCTCCCTCCTTCCTAGTTCCTCCCTCCTTCCTCTGCCCTGCCCTGCCCTGTTCTTGGCCGTGGAAAGAATGGACAATGGAGCAGCCTCACCGTTTTCCACCAAGTAAAATGAACGGAGGAGGAGCACTCAGTGAAGGGCATTGAATGCCCTTCAATGCTTTGCCCTCTTCCTCTCTCTCTCGAGCCAAGCATACCTCTCCACTGGCTTAAAATGGCCACAAAAGTCAAGGGTAGGCATAGGTGGCGATGCATAGCATAGAATGGAAGAGTCATGGAGCAGAGGTAAGTGTTGTCGACCATAAAAGGACCAAAGAAGAGAGAGAGACGGTCGGCCACAGTGAGAAGAGAAAAACAGGCAGAGAAAAGAGAAAGAAAAAAGAGGGAAATTAAGAGAGAAATGTTGGAATTTGAGTGAATATAGGTTGAAGAGGGAAGCCAGCCACCCATGCCGTCGCCAGCAAGTCGACCGGCGACTCCCCTAGATGTGCCTCAACCAGTAAGTCCTTCTCGGTCCCTGTACGTGCTATGTTTTCCCCTGCTTTTCTATGTAGGTTAGCCAGGACTTGCGCTGACCATTTCGCACGAATCCCGACCCATACCGATTCTAATCCTGGTCTAGACTCGCCTTTGGAGGCAAGTCGTGGCAGCCGGAGTTGGCCAGAGCCTTGAAACAGGTCAAAGTCCCCTCGTTTTTTCTGTGAGCACAAGCTATTTGACAAAATGCCTCAGTGATGCCGGTTTGGTTTTGGGTCTTCGCCGACGAGTAGGTGATTGGATGTTGATTTAATTTGTTTGGGTTAGCCTCGGGATGATCATTAGGGGGTAGGAAAGGCCAAAGGTTGGCCTAGGTCGGCCGGCCAAGCTCCGACTGACGTTTGGGCTCAACAAGCCATGGTCGAAGCTTGGCCGGCGGCCACTGTGGCCGACCAAATGGTGGCTAGCCAGAAGGGAGCTGCCTTGGCCCCAGGTGCCGAGGCTTATGGCCAGGCGAGATGGCTGGCCAATTATCGGATCTCGGAGGCCGGCATTCTCACGTGCCTGTGCATGCACGAGTCGACCCAAGCCAAGCCTGCAGACCCAGTTGGACCGGTCTGCAGGCCAAATAGGGCTAGGTCGAACCGGTCTTGTTTTTTTATTTTCCATCGGATCGAACCTGATCTGGTTCAGGACCCGAGTTGACCCTGACCCGGTTCGGATTCGAAGATTTGACCCTGGTCAACGCATATGGGTCAGGTCCGTTGACCCGAGTCGATTATGAAACTATCCGGATTCGTGACTTGACCTGACCCGACCCGGTGGAATATTATATTATTTTTAATTAAAAATATTTTTTAAAAAAAATAAAAATTGATTTTTTTTTTGTAAAATTAGAATGTAGTTTAGAAATTATTATTTATGAATAATCTTCTAAATTATGTAAATTATTCGATTAATAACTATGTCTAAATCAGATAAGCCTATAGAGTTATACGGTAGGATTTTGGATGTTAATTTTACTACTGTTATATTATTATTATGCATGTTATTTCTAATTAGTATATAATTACATAAATTGTCATGTGTTGAATGTTATTGCCCTAGTTAGGATTAGAAACTCAGGCTGCATGTTGCGACCTACCCTTGAAGGTGCACCAGACTAATAGATTACTAAGCTTAAACCTAACTCGGGCTCTCCCAAGTCCATACCAATTTGCGACTTGATTCAAGTTCTTAACATGCAAATCATTTTCATTTAAGAGTCGCCACTAATCTATTTTTTATGGGTAGATTAGAAACTCAAGTAAAGTATTGGGAGATTTACTTTACTTCTACAAACTAGAGATTTTGAGTTCGGGGACTTGGTTACGCTAAATTACTCTGACGCCCTTTCGGTGCCTTTTCTCTTTTATTTTCAAAAAAATATTTTGCACACAACTTGAATTGATTTTAATTTATCCACTAACATGCAAGAGGTGATCATGCGGATGCGTAGTCAATGAAATTAATACTCAAATAACAAAGCAAGCAAATTGCAAGAAAGTAAATAAATTAGTCACACCAAAACAATCAAATATTTTTGAGATTTTATTTTATTTTGAAATGAAATCTAATCTACATGACATGCGATTTCCTAACATGCAAACTATATGACATGCATATGATATTTTTGGTATTTTTATTAAAATTCGAAATAAATGAATGTCTTAATTTAAACAAGTGATTAAGTCTAAGAGAAGAATATAATCTATTCTAAGAAATTTTGGTATTTTCTTTTATGGAAACAATCAAGCAAAGGATAAACACTCATCGCAAGAAAATATTCACCAAATCCACATGCGTAATCCACGAAAATCTCAAATCAAAGATTACAATAATCTAAAAAATAACCCATCGTCTCGCGGATTAAATTAGAGATTACTGCAATCCTTAGGCACAATAATTACCCAAATATTAAGTTGAATTAATTAAAAAAATGATCCAAAATCTTTACGGATCAAATTAGTAATTATATCGACTCAATCAATTTCCCTAATTGGATAATGCCTAATATCTCAATCAAATTAATTATAAAACAATATATATCAGAATTAAGTAATTAAATAATTTATATCAAATCGGATGAAATAGTTACCTAATTTGGACGCACGTAATCTTATCAGAATCGGACCGGATCGGGACGGGGTGGACTGGCGATGGAACACGAGCAGCTCGTCTCGATGGTGGTTCACGGTCAAAGCTGGCTAGCAATGTGGATGCTCACAGAGATCTCGGCAGAGTCAGGCACGGGGCTGCTACTTCGTGGCTTTATCATCAGAGGGAATCACAATAACCGGCAAGGAGATTTATGGGACTTCTCAGCAAGACCAAAGAAACCTGCAGATAATTCAAGTTGGATCCAACGAATTCTGTTGACTGCGTTGGACCCACTGAGCTAGAAAGCAAGACCAAGTGCTAGCAAACTGAACGTCACAGAGGCACGACGGTGGCAGTAAAGATTCATTGGACTTGGTACAGAATTGCCGAGCGCACTGGAAATTCAACGGCAGAGAATCTACTGGACTTGACTGGGACTCGGCTGAGGAACTTTGGATGTGGAGTATCCACTATGGAGAGTGCTCGATTCGATGGTCTCAGTCACAGTAGCTGCGACGTCAACGTTGGGGAGTGCGGCAGTGTCGGAGCCGGGTGATGCAGCAACCAGAAGCAGCAGTGTGCGGCGGCAGTATTGGGCTCGTTGGCGCGGGGGCAGCAGCGACGGTAGACAGAGATCAGTGTGGGAGCAATGGCAGCAACAAGCGACTCACAGCCACAGGTCTGGCTGTGAGCAGGCGGCGCAGGCGCAATGGTGAGGCGGCAGCACGGGCAAGAGGCGGCGCTAGAGGTGGCCACGGGCCGGTTTTGGCCCGGAACCGGCCCGGTCAAACCCGGGCCCGGCCCGTTGACCGGGCCAACGGTTCGGAACCGGGACCGGCCCGTGGCATACGGGCCCGGTTCCGGTTCCATAAAAAATTGAACCGGCCCGGAACCGGCGGTTCCGGGCCGGTTCTACGAAAAAAAAAAAAACCGCTGCTGCTGCTGCTGCAGGCTGCACGTGCACGCTGCAGCAGCAGCAGCAGCCCGTTGGGCCGTTGCCAGGCCCCTCCCTGGCAACGGCCCAACGGCCAAAAATTTAAAAAAAAAAAGAAATACTGCAGCAGGGCCTGCATACGTGCAGGCCCTGCTGCAGCGGCCCGTTGGGGCGACCGGGCGAGCAACGGCTACGCCCGTACGCCGGACGCCCCAACGGGCATTTCTAATTAAAAAAAAAAGATATAACCGTTGCAATTTTGCAACGGTTATATTTTATTTTTTTAATTCTAAATTTTCTTCTATTTTTTTCCTATAAATTCTCTCAAATTCTCACAACACACACACAATTCTCTCAAATTCTCTTCTCTCAAGTCTCAAATTTTCTCAATACTCAAAATTCTCTTAAATTCTCTGAAATTCTCTCAATTTTCTCAATCCACGCAATTTTTTCTTAATTCTCCCAATTAATCCGCTCAATTCTCTCAATCCATTCGAAAAATGGCAAGTGGAAGTCGAGTGTCAACTGACAAAGGTAAGAATATCGCGACGGAATCCCATCATTCTTTTGATCCTCGTGAATATGCAGATTTTCAAGATGATGGAATCAACATTTTTCCTGATGTGGAGCACGTCTCGACGCAAGAAAGTTTTCATCCTCCTGCCGAAATATCTACAACAAAGGAAGCGGAACGAGAATTTACATCTGACATTTGGAATCACTTCACGAAAGTGGAAATGTTTGATATCGGTCAAAAAAGGTATGATATAATTTGTAAATATTGTGGAAAAATATATAAACATACATGTGGACAAGGATATGGAACATTTAAACGACATCTTAGAAGCAAACATCCAACCGAAACGGGAATCGATATCGGGCAACAACAAATTTCCGGGTACGTCAATTCTAACACTTCCCCTTTATTTCGTTTTAATAAAAAAACTTATAAGGAAGAATTAGGCAAATTTATTTCCGTTGAGCATTTAGCATTTAATTTTGGAGAAAGATTTGGTTTTAATGAATTTGTACAAAAAGCATGTGCTCCACAAGCAAAACGTGTTCTTAGAAATTCAATTAAACGACAAATTAAAGATCTTTACAAAAATGGAAAAAAAGATTTAAAAAACTTTTTTATGCAATTTAATGGATGCGTGCATATATGTAGTGATATTTGGAGTGATCATTGGCAAAATCATTCTTACATGGGCATAACATGTCATTGGATAGATGACGAGTGGACTATTCAAAAAAGAATTATTGCATTTAGAGTTTTCGATGATCATCATACGGCAAATAATATTTATAGAATAATTAGGCAAGTTTTAGAAGAATATTATTTGCTTAACAAAACTTTTTCAATTGGTTTTGATAATGCCGCAGCAAATACCGCTTCAATTGCCGAGTTAGAAAATATTTGTAAACCTGCTTTTGGCGGAAAATTTTTTCACATTAGATGTGCTTGTCATGTTTTAAATTTATGTGTACAAGATGGTTTGAAAACTCTTGATATTTTTCTTCAACCAATAAAAACGGCGATTCAATTTTTATGGAAACATCCCAAAAAAATGAAAGAATGGGGTCAATTTTGTAGAGAAAATCAGGCAAAGCCAAAAAAATTTTCAAGAGATGTTCCAACTCGTTGGAATTCTACTTTCCACTTGCTTAATGAATCTTTACCATATAAAGATTTATTATGTGCATTCATTTCTAATAATATACCTCATATTAATTTATACCCACAAGAGTGGCATATTTGCCAAAAAATTTTAGATGTTTTAAAGGTTTTTAATGATGCAACTTATACTTTGTCCGGTGTTTATTATCCTACTACACATTTATTTTTAGTAGAGTGTACTAATATTGTCGGAACTTTTGATGAATATGAAAATGATGTTGAATTACAACATACTATAGTTGCAATGAAAATGAAATGGCTTCATTATTATAGTGAAATTCCCATGATTTATTTAGTTGCTTGTGTTTTTGATCCACGTTGCAAATTGGATGGCTTAAATGATTTTTTGCGTGTATATTATCAATGTTTACATTATGACACGCCAAATATTACAACCATCGTACGTGAGGTTAAAAACGTAATAATAGAATTATATAATGAATTTTATACTAAATATAATTTAGGTGATATTGGATCTTCTCAATCTACGGAGATACAAAATGATAATACAGGTAAAATTAGTAGAGGGTACAAACTTTTATTACATAGACAAAAAAAACAAAAGGGAGTAATGGGAAATATTTCTGAATTAGAGAGTTATCTAACCATTTTATTTGAGTTTACTGAAACCGAAGGTGGTACAGATTTTTTAATTTTGGATTGGTGGAAGAGGCACGCAAGCCAATACCCAATCCTTTCTCTTATTGCAAAACAGATTTTTTCAACCCCTTGTTCCACAGTTGCGGTCGAACAAGCATTCAGTACCGGAGGTAATATTTTGAACGAACATCGTTCAAGATTAGATCCAGAATCAGTGGAGATGCAAGCTTGTGTTGCTGATTGGACGAAGGCTCAATACCGGCAACAAGAGATAGATCGGAATAATGAATCCGAATTCTTTAACGACGGAGATACTACCGCTACCAGTATCGGTACTGAAATGGGTAGTGACGATTGAGGGTAAAAGAACTATTGAAGTTGGCAAATATTTCGGGAACTCTTGTTTCTCATACCGGGTACGCCCACGTGAGCTTAGGGAAACCGAAATATAATCCGACGATATGTGACCTTTGGTCCCCTACGCACGGAATGCTTAGGTTTTGGGATGATTTTAGGGTATATATATTGTACTCCTTTTTTTTTAAGATCGTTGTAACGAATTGTAACGTACTTAATGATAATTTATTAAGTTGCAGCCCTCTCTTTCTCTCTTGTCTTTTTGTCATCAAATTTGAGTACAATTTGTATTTTAATCACAATTTATATTGAATAATGTTCTATCACAATTCACAAGAATAGTATTTTTTAAATTTTTTTTATTTTCATTTCTGTTTTTCTTCTTTTTCTTTTCCTTTTCCGTTTTTCCTTTTTCTCTTTTGTCTTTTTTTCTTGTTTCTGTTTTTTAAAATTATAATTTATATTATTTTTTTTTCTTCCTCCGCGGCCGGCCATGGCCGGGGCCGGCGCGGAGGTCGCCGGCGTCGGGCGAGAGCCGCCCTCGCCGGCGTCGGGCGAGGGCGGCCCTCACCTGGGCTGGGCGAGGCCGGCCTCGCCCGACGCCGGCGAGGTCGAGCCTCGCCAGATCTAGCGAGGCTCGACCTCGCCGGCGTCGGGCGAGGCTCGACCTCGCGACGCCAGCGTCGGGCGAGGTCGGCCTCGCCCAGCCCCGGCGAGGGCCGGCCTCGCCCGACGCCGGCGAGGCTCGACCTCGCCAGCGTCGGGCGAGGTCGGCCTCGCCCAGCCCAGGCGAGGGCCGGCCTCGCCCGACGCCGGCGAGGTCGAGCCTCGCCAGATCTAGCGAGGCTCGACCTCGCCGGCGTCGGGCGAGGCTCGACCTCGCCAGCGTCGGGCGAGGTCGGCCTCGCCCAGCCCAGGCGAGGGCCGGCCTCGCCCGACGCCGGCGAGGGCCGCCTCGCCTGAGGCCGCCGACCTCCGCGCCGACCCCGGCTATGGCCGGCCGCGGAGGAAGATAAAAAAAGAAAACGAAAAGGAAAAGAAAAAAAATAGAAAAAAAATCGGAACCGGTTCCGAACCGGAACCGGCCCGAACCGGCCCTGAACCGGACGGTTCAGACCCGGAACCGGAACCGCCAGAGGAGGTTCCGGTTCCGGTTCATACTTGGCCACGAACCGGAACCGGTCGGTTCCGAACCGTGGCCACCACTAGGCGGCGCGGCGATGAGGCGGCACTTTCTCACTCTTGCTCTTTATTCTTGTGATTTCCTCACATGTATCTCGTGCTCTCCGAAATTGTCTTGTGGAATTATCAGAGCCCCCTATGCATTGTACTCTCAGCCCTTTTATATGCCAAGAAATAGAGCCCACCAAGGAAAGGAAATATACAATTTTTCCGCTTTCGAACCACATATTGTACGATCTGGATATGCAATTTCTTTCCTCCTCTCCCCTCTCACACACATCTCCTTTTATATTTGTTTTGTCTTCTTCCCCCGCCAAATCAGAATATTGTCCTTATTTCAGCCAAGATTCCATACCTAAACCAACAAGATTACGCCTTCCAAGACTTGGAAAAGAATCTCTTCCTTTCTAGTCTCTTTGTTGTTTGATTCTTGACCGAGAATTATGTATCAAATATATGGCAAACATATAATATGCACAAAATCAAGAATATAACCTTTTGCACGATTTATATTTTACTCTTGATCGCATATCCTAGATCGTGAATTTATGAAAATTCTCTCCAAGTGTAGGACCCCTCATGCAAAAATGAATGGGCTAGGCCAAAATTTTTTAATCTACGCAGGCTTAGTCCAATTCCATTAAGTTCAGAACCATTCATTTAAATCCATTCGATGTTGGTCCGATAAATGTGCAAATTATACGAGCCTAAATACTAATTCAAACGCTCCTAATCTATATGCAATTTAACTAATTTTTTTTTGTCTAGGAAGCGAGATCGATCCCTAATTTTTTATGCAACAAAAGACTAACTGGGTCACCAAAATTTAGGTGTTAACACTGCATATTTATCTTGACTACTCATCGTTAATTTAATGATTGTGCACTTGCTTGATTACCTCACATGTTAGGAGATAGGTCCTAAAATTAATCCAAACTGTATGATAAATATTTTCTGAAATGAACATAATGAAAGGTAACGAAGGGGCACTAGTCATTCAACTAGTGTAACCAAGTTCCCGAACTCATCTAATCTTTAGTTCGTAGAAGTAAGGCAATTCTCTCACTGTTTTACTTGGGCGTCTAATCGACCCACCATAAACTGATTAGTGATGATTCCTAGATAAAAATCACTTGCAGGTTAAAAATTTAAATCACAAGTTGCGATATGGTATGGGCATGGGAGAGCCCGAGTTAAGTCCTAGACCTAAACTTAGCGCGTCCAGGCTAGACGCCATTTTTCATTCTCTAGAAAAAGGGCGGGTCGCG
The DNA here is from genome assembly GCA_031216405.1 of Syzygium malaccense. Taxonomy (NCBI): domain Eukaryota; kingdom Viridiplantae; phylum Streptophyta; class Magnoliopsida; order Myrtales; family Myrtaceae; genus Syzygium; species Syzygium malaccense. Next base: position 1,581,912 of record CM062258.1, on the reverse strand, counting down.
ACAGATACTATGCTAGAATTTAATCGATGACATAACACCTAGGAGAGAGATATGCACGCTGGAATTTAATCGATGATGCGGATATGAAAACTACAACTAAGAAACATGTCGGAATTTAATTGACGACTGTTGAATCTTGCAACTTAAAGAAAAGTGTAGGAAAGTAAAGATAATCGAAAATTTTCATTTTGTTTGATATGTGCCGGGGGGGGGGGGGGGGGACTCCAAAGAGTACAATGTGGCTAGTTAAAGTCTACAATTGATGGTTATCAACGGAGGTTACAAATGGAGGTTACAAAGAGAAATCACAAAGGGTGGCTACAAAAAAAGGTTACAAATGGTCATCAACAGTTACATTGACTACACTATGTTGGCGGTTTCTTCGACTGCACTATCTTAATGGTTTCTTCGACTCCACTATACTGACGGTTACTTTATTCCGCTATGTTAACAGTTTCTTTAACTCTACTATCTTGACGGTTGCTTTATTCCACTACATTGACGATTGCCTCTGAGATTGTCGACTCCTCTTTTTATCGATTCCTTCAAGTTTTCGATTCTTCAAGTTATCACATGTCAATAATAACAAAAAATTGGACATTTTTTGGTGCAAACAAATGCCCCGTTTTAAAGAATTGAACGATTCATCAATCATTGGATTATTTTAAATTAGGCAATGTCATCATGTGCCACTTGTCATCAGCAAATTTGATTTTTTCTTGCCGAATTATACTTGGTTAGATTCATCGTGGCTTTTGTATCTTTCCATGAAAGGCATATTTTGTGTAAAGTCTTCATGTTGGAGGTTACAAAGGGAGACTGCAAATAGAGATTACAAATGATTACCAAACGATTACATTGACTTCATTATCTTGATAGTTTTTTCCGACTCCATTATCTTGACGGTTGCTTTATTCCACTGTGTTGACGGTTACTTTTTTTTACGGTTACATCCAAGATTATTGACTTCACTTTTTGTCGATTCCTTCAAGTTGCTGATTCTTCAAGTTGTCGATTCTTCAAGTTGTCAAATGTCGATAATAACAAAAATTTGGACATTTTTTGGTGCAAAAAAACTTTTTTTTGAGACATAGGAAGGTTTAAACTTGATATAAGTGGATAAGAGATTATCTTTTCGCATCGTCTCTTAGTCCATGGCCCTCTCATTGAATGATAACATGCCAAGAGATATGGAGATAAGATATATTCATATATAAATCGTATTGGAATGATGAAGGAATAGAGAACTTACATACATGTGGGTCATGGGTTTCTTATGGCTAGGTCGAAGAAAAAATGTGGGCTTCAAAATTTAAGATGGGTCATTAGACTTTTCATTTCATATTTATGTGACGAAACTTGTACTTTACCTATCTAATATGAAAATTTTCCCGCATCTAAAGCATTTAGCAATTGGATGAAGATCCTTTACTCGGTCTGCATGTATCATCATTGGTGTTTGAATCAACTCTCAACTGGGTTAATGCACATAATAATATATTAGCAGTTGGAATGTGAAAGGACATTCGTCGAAGTATTGTGCATGCATGAAGGACCAACATCTTTTTTGAATATGACCAAACATTCCATCCATGTGGAAGTTTCTGATCACAAGAAGGAAAACGGGACATGGAAAGTTAAAGAAAAAAGGTAATTAGCATAAATTTCTCCTCCCATCCATGTGGAAGTTTCCGATCACAAGAAGGAAAAAAGGACATGGAAAGTTTAAAAAAAAGGTAATCAACATAAATTTCTCCTACCCACCCATCGGTGGCCGCGTTGGTTTGCGTTCAGTTTCTTTCACGAGAGGTCCTAGGTTCAAACACGCCCATCAGTGATTTAAGTGGGGGGTCATGGCGGTGGGATGCTGCGCTAGCCCCCCTCGAGGACTAGTCGGGCATCACCGCTGGTCTGAGCCCTAACTCGCTGGCCGCGCGGATACCTCGGTTATAAAAAAAAACATAAATTTCTCCTCCTGAAGTGTGAAAGCAAAGGCAAATTGCTAAATCATGGTGCTAGAGTTCCTTTTTCATAAAAAACAACCAAAAAATTGTCTCCGGAAAACTCCCACCAATTTCCATGATCTTTCGTCGACGCATGTGTCACGGGTTGATTGATCTAACATGTCCTTACTCGTGTAGCCTTAGGAATTTCTTCTCAAGTCAGCATTCCCACACTTACTCACAAGAATCTTAAAGAGAGAAACTTTAGAGAGACAAGCTCTAAATTGTATTTCTCTTGAAAATGGGATATACAAATGAGGGTGATGAGACCCCTTTGTATACAAGTACATGACTCATCGTATCCATAGATCTCTCCTCGATCTAACGGTGGAGATCGCACCTCCCTATCCCCCAATCAAAGGCCACCTCTCTATCGGCCGATAGAATTATAAGAATGAGGTACACTTACAATAATGTCCTCCCCCAGGAATATTCTAGAACACATAAAGAAAACCCTAGGACTTAGTATCCTTGAGGTCGATTCGCTTGTTCATGGATTAGTCACGGTCCTTCATTCAGAACCCTCGTAAATGATTCAATTCTCTGGGCCGTGACATTCTCCCCCACCTATTTGGGCAACGCTCTTGTCGCGTCTTCAGCATAGAATGCATCGATATGTTTCTTGAACTGCCAAAGACCTTCCTCGGGCTCCCAACTAGCTTCACTTTCTAGAAGACCCTTCCATCGGATCAAATACTCTCGCTTCGGCGCACGGTATCGCTTCCGTATGACACGATTCGCCATAATGAAGTTGACGTTTCAATCATAGGAGGTTTTTACCCCAAGTGGCGCCCGTTGCGACTCTCCTCGATCTGAGTCTTCTTTGTCTATATGGAAAGATTTAAACGTACTCACATGAAATACCGGATATACCTTGAGTTTCGGTGGAAGTTCCAGCTTGTATGCAACCTACCCAACTCGTTGCAGCACTTAAAATGGCCCATCGTAGTGACGGATTAGCCCTTTTATGCACGTCTTTGTATCGAAGGACTAGGTGTAGTTTGGCTAACACTAAGTCTCAAAATTAGAACTCCACGTGTCGTCGCTTCTTAACAGCCCACTTCTTCATGCGCTTTGAGGCTTTGTGTAGACAAGTCCGCGCCAAGTCTGCCTGCTCATGCCATTCTTTGGCGAACTTGAAAGCGGACGGGCTACTCCCTTTATAGCCCGTCGCAATCATACTCGGAGTGAGTGGTTGTTGCCCCATCACGATCTCGAATGGACATTGGTTTGTGGACTCTCTTTGTTGAAGATTGTAGGAAAACTGGGCTACGTCAATTAACTTCACCCAATTCATCTGCGTTGTACTTACATAGTGCCGGAGGTACAACTCCAAGAGTGCATTAACCCCGCTCCGTCTGGCCGTCGGTTTAGGAATGCAAACTTGTGGAGAAGTTAAGATCCGACCCCAGCAATTTAAAGAGCTCGGTCCAGAACTTACTAGTGAATCGAGGATTGATATCGCTGACGATCATTTGCAGCATTCCCCAATATTTGACGATGTGCTTCAAGAATAGCTTGGCTACTTTTGATGCGGGCACGAACGTTGTGTACTTGAAAAACTTATCCACCATGACCATGAGAGTCCGACACCCTTCGGACTTAGGCAAATTCATGATGAAGTCCATGGAGACACTTTCCCATGGACGCTCTGGGATTGAAAGTGGCTCCAAAAGTCCCACCGAAGACCGTTGCTCTAACTTGTCTTGTTGGCATACAAGACATGTCTTCACATAGGCTTCAACGTTATTGCGTTAGTGTGGCCAACAATGCCGATCCTCCACAAGCACCATGGTACGGTGGATGCTCTGATGACCCGTCCACTTAGAATCGTGACACTCGTGTAGAACTTCCTTCCTTAACTTTCCATGGAGTGGCACGTACAGTCGCTGCCCCTTGGTGTACAGTAAGTCGTCTTCACACCAAAATTGCTGAGTCTTGCCTTCCCATGCTTGCTCAAGGAGGGCCTTGGCAGTTGGATCGTGTTTCAGCCCCTCCTTAATTCACTCGGTCCATGGATTCTAGAGACGACCAATGGACGCTAGCTCCATCTTTAGACTAAGTGTGTCGGCCATGGAGTTCGCCTTCCTAAGCTTGTACTCGAGCACATAATCGAACTCCGCTAGAAAATCTTGCCATCGAGCTTGCTTTGGACTCAATTTTTTTTGGGTCTGAAAATAGCTTGTGGCCACGTTGTCTGTCCTCACGACGAACTGGGATCCCAAGAGCTAATGCCTCAACATATGAAGGCAATGCACCGCCACAATCATCTCCTCCTCTAGGACCGTATATCGTTGTTCGGTATTGTTCAACTTTCTTGACTCGAACACCACTAGGTGTCCATCCGGAATAAGCACACCGCCAATAGCATGATCAAAGGCATCAATCTCTACCTCATAAAGTTTAGCATGATCGGGGGGCAACACGAGCACCGGCTCCTCAGTCATAGCTTTCTTCAACCGATCAAACGCCTTTTGGCATCAGGCCGTCCACTTTCACGGTTCCTCCTTCTTCAACATGTTCGTGAGTTACACAGTAATGCTCGAATATCCCTAGACAAATCATTGATAATAGTTGGTGAGGCTACGGAATGATCTCTGCTCCGTCACCTTGGGCGGCAGCTCCCAATCCACAATTGCCTTGATCTTGGTTGAGTCCATCCACATACGTCCACCCCGATGATGTGTCCTAGGAATGACACTTCTCGTTGTGCGAAGGCACACTTTTTCCACTTGACATATAAGTCATTCTTCCGTAGAACTTAGAAAACTTGCTTGCGGTGCTCGATGTATTCCTTGAACGTCCGGCTATATACTACTATATCATCAAGGTAAACCACTATGAATCAATCAAGGAAAGGGTGGAGTACCTTGTTTATTAGTGTACAGAAAGTAGCCGAGGCATTTACAAGTAACTTGTACGATCCATACCGCTTCACACAAGCGATCTCGGGTTCATCACCTTCGGCAATCCGAACTTGATACTATTCGGATCGGAGATCAAGCTTGGTGAACCATTGCACTCCTCCAAGTTGATCGAATAAGTCGGCAATGAGAGGATCGAGTACTTGTTCTCGATCGTCAGCTTGTTTAACATCCGGTAGTTGATGCACATTCGGAGTGAACCGTCGTGTTTCTTTTGGAACAGGACCGAGTGCCGCACAGATCTTTCGATGATTGAATATAGCCAGCATCGAGTAAATCCTTGAGCTGTCTTCGCAATTTCTCCAACTCGAGAGGTGCCATGTGGTGGGGTGCCATAGAGGGTGGTCGAGCGTTAGGCACAAGCTTGATCCTATGATCCATCTCCCTTCGAGGCGGAAGCTTCTTCAGAGCTTGGGAGGCATCACATTCTTGAAAGAGTCAAGACTTGGGTTACCTCCGTTGGAACATCACTCCCTTCACCCTTAGAGTTCTCGACCTTCAAGGTCTCCAAGAAAGTAGCCTCTTCTTTCTTTGCTCCCCTAGAAACTTGCATAACCGAGAGCATCTTTTGGTCATGTCCCAAATAATGCTTGAGTGGGACACACATTGACAATGTGCATCTTGGCAATCGGCAAAAGGGACAACAAGAGCATCTATCCTATCTAAGAATCCCAATCCAATAATAAAGTCATAGTCGTTGAGTGGGATTACCTCGATAATTTCTTTACTCTTCCATTGTCTGAGTTAAAACTCTATGTCCTTAGCCAACCCGCATGTTGGGACCTCCTTGGAGTTCACTGTCTTGAGCCAACCAGTTCCCTTCTCAACCTGAAGATTGAATTTCTTCACAACCTCCTCCGCGATGAATAGATCGGATGCCCTAGTGTCCATGAGAGCACTCATCGTAGTTCCTCCGATCGTCACGTCCGCGAACATGAGTCCCTTGGGCTTATTCGCCTTCTTGGACTTGATTGAGCTTAGGATTCGCAACAAACCGAGTTGCGTCTCCTCTTTCCCCTCCCCGTGTGCCTTAATAAGGGCTGCAAGCTTTCCTCGCATCGGTCAATCACGAGCCATGTGCGCACCGCCGTACAATAAACACTTGAAGGTACATCCCTTCTTGTATTCACCTCCGCATTCACCTTTGGAGGGGCCACTAGTGGTTTGTTTCCACTTGGGCGATGGTATTTGTTACGATATCCCCCACCAGTGGCCTTATCCCTTGGTCGAGAATCCGGTTTGTCTCCGGAAGTTGGCTTGTACTCCACCAGGGTCTCGGCCATGGATATGGCCGTCGAAAGGTCTCTTTCATTGCATTGCTGTAGCTCTTGCTTGACTCATGGCTTTAAATCACCCATGAATTGGAAGTAGGCCTCTGTATCGTTCATGGACGGGATTTGGAGTAGTCGCTCTGAGAACTTCCTTACATATTTATGGAACCCTCCCTTTTTCTCAAGGCGTCGGAGTTCATATCGACCTTCCTCTTCCACATAAGTGGGATAGTATTGTGTTAGAATCCCTCGACGAACAATTCCTAGGTAGTGATAGGTTCTTTAACATTCTAAATTTTCGATTCTTTTCCCATGATTTATGAATTAAATATTTTGGCCAATGTACTTATAGCGAGATCTCACCCGGAACTGCGCATTTTCGGGATGCTAACCTTAGGGGTAAGGGCATTACGGGATTGAGTTCGCACGACTAAAGAACTCGACCTTGGTTCGACCTTCGACCATAAAGATTGACGAGGGAATGTTTTGGGCCAATCAAGACCGATCTAATTGATTGATCGTGTCCGAAGGGAACTAGCGACAGACCCTCGCAATTACATGACAATCGAGGTCGCCTTGGTTGAGCAAATTTAAACGTGATTTGACTTAGTGTTGATCACGGGTCGAGAGCGCAAAATTTTAATGAACCACTCGTTAGCAAGAGATAAGCTAAAGTCGCGATTGTTCGATTTTAGTCATTTCTTGAAATTCGGGCCCGGGAATCGAGAATTTTGAAAGTGACAATTTTGAGCGGCCGATGGCGTTTTTGGTGTGGCCAACCTTGGGGCCACCCATTTTTGCAAAAAAATGAATTTCGGTTCGGAACCAGAAAAATGACTGTTTTGCCCCTGGGATCGCGAACGAATTTTAAGGACTGGATTAAGTCGGGGATTGAGAATTACCCAGTATGGCCGAAAATTTGAAGGACAAGAATGCCCATCTCCCTTTTTGAGTAATTACCTTTTTGTCCTTTGACTTTTGGATAAGATTAAACGTGGGCTGTCGGATGTGGATGAGATTAAATCTTGGCCATTGGATCGGAGGATAGTTAGAGGGGTAATTTGGTAATTTCCAATGGGGTTTGAGTGCAATTATTGGGGGTCCCATTTAAATATCTATTTCTTTCTCTCTCACTCCAATTATTCAAACCTCTCTCTCTCTCTCTCTCTCTCCTCACCCCCACCGATCGGCACCCTTTCTCTCTCTCCTCACCCCTACCGATCGGCACCCTCTCTCTCTCCCTTCCCTCGTGCGTGAGCTACCTTGGCCGGCCACCAGATCGTCGCTGCCCGATCGCCGCCCTCCCGCCGTTCACCGCCGCTGCTTCTCCCTTTAGGGCCGCGCCACCACTGTCAGCCTGTCTCTCTCTTTCGCTGTTTCGCTCGGCCTAGCCACCACCGAGTCACCCTTGGCCATCCTCCCTTGCCCTGTACGTCACCGTCGCCACGCCCAGCCGCTCGAACGCCGCTCGCCAGCCGCCCGTCCACGGTGGTGCAGCTGCTCGCCTGCCTGGCTGCCGGTGACGCTGCTATTGCTGTTGCTGTTGTCCGGCTGTTCCAGCCCCTATCTAGCCAGGTTGTCCTACTTTTCTAGGGTAAGTGACTTCTCTAAACGTTACCTAGGACCTCGGGTATTGCTAGGCATGTTTAGGATTCGGTTTAGGGGGTTTATGTGGCTGTTTTGGGGCATAGATCAAGGCTGGATATTTGAGTCGTTAAGGATTGGTTTGGCGATGAAATTTCGAGGTTTAGGAGGCTTGGTTAGTGATGTGATGTTGTGGATCGATCGGGGTTGAATTGTGTGATTGATTGGTAACGTTACGGCTTGATTGGGCTTATTGGGACATTTGTATTGTTTGTGATTATTGACTGGTTTTGGATGGTGTTTTGGACTGAGTGTGGTTTGGTCGTGTGCCGTGTGTGTGTGGCCGTGAGGTGTGGTGGTGTGGTAGTACGATTACGCATTGAGTTCGTGTGCCAAGCATGTGTGATCGGGTGGTGTGTTCGTGTGACGAGGACGTGTATTTGTGAAGTGTAAGTGAGATGTGAAATTGTGTGTGACCGCGTGTATGTGTGGCCGTGTGGTACGTGTGGAGGTGTGGAACGAAGGTACGGAAATGTAGGATTGATTGGAAAAGTGATACCCTGAGGCATGTTCGTTTACGCGGGGTAAGGTCCGTCCTGAGGCGTGTACGTTTACGCGGAACGATGCCGTCCCTGACGAGGTGACGATGCCCGGCCCGACGTGGTGACGATGCCTGACGAGGTCAGAAGACCGTTGGCATGATGTTTTTTACGCGGGCGCGGTAATGAAGGAAAGTGAGAGTGTAGGATTCCGTCCGGAGACTTGTTCGTTTACACGGGACGATGCTCGGCCCGACGGGGTGACGATGCCTGACGAGGTCAGAAGACCGTTGGCCTGATGCGTTTTACGCGGGCGCGGTAGTGGTGGAAAAGCTGAGAATGAGCGGGACTTGGCTTGATGAGTGAGGATCGTGAGAGTTGACGCATGGTGTGAGTTCGTGTGCAAATGTGTTTGTATCGTGTGATGTGATGCTCAATTATAGGGTAAAATTTGCTAGGCATGGTAAGGGACGTGCCCAAGTAGGTTTTTCTTTATAATCAAGGCACGCGCGCGGCTGTGATGTATTGCTATGGTATGTTTGCTGTATTACTGTCTAACGTGCAGGGACGTGCATGATAGGTTCCAGGTAGGGTCGCGTGTGATTGTTAGTATGATTGATTATCGTGTGATATGTGTGTTTTCGTCTGGCGGTACGTGAGAGCTTACGTGGGGTTTGAGATTGTACACTTATTGAGATTTGTCTCATGGTTGTATAACCACCACTTTCAGACCCTCTGCCGTAAACCCAGGGAGCTGCCTCCTCTTTTTGAAGTACGAAGAGCCGCCCATGATGCCCAGTGAAGTTGCAGGCGATGCCCAAGAAATCTTCCGAATGATCGAGCCCGACGAATCAGGAGCAGAATGGAAAGGAAGACGACTATTAAGCTTTCCCTAGGGTATTTTAGGGGTTGGTTAGAATAGAATGACCTATAGTGAAGTTAAGGTAACCAGACCCCTGATCTTTTTGTTAAGTCGGTGGCTGTGGATGCTCGTTTGTTAAGCTCGTTTGTAATATGTCTATATTATGATGTTTGTTTGTTCAGTGTAATGGTATGGTATGAAAATGTTGTTGTTGTTGTTTGATTGTTCTTATGATCTACCTCGTCGTCATCTTTTTAGTCTGGGGGTTTTTATACTCGTTTTCGCATGTGCCTCTAATGTTTGGGTTGGGTCGGCGACGTTCCTAGGACGTCGCAATTAATTCGACCGAAGGAGTAGGGTGGTGTCGCGAGCTCGACGGGATTCGGGGGGTGACAGGTTCATCACTCCTATCATCCGACCTACAATGTCACCATAGTAAGGCGTTATCAGTCAAATACATGGCAGCAGTACTTACCTGAAGAGCACCATTGGTGATTTCCATCACTTGGAAGTATTGCTTCATGTACCATAGGAAATTGTTCATATCTTTGGATACCCGCGAGCCTTTGAACTCCTTAGGTTTTCGAGTGTCTACTTGTGGACCAGCTTACACGGTGACCACTCCGTTCACACGTGCTCCTTCCATCTCAGTGACTTTCGCCTTAAGTTTAGCCATCTCAGTACGCATAGCCTCCACCAAGGCCTCTAAGGCATCACCCTGTTGCCGAAGTTCCTTGGACGTGTCGGTCAAGCCACCCAGCATCTCCCCTCGGAGTTCTCCCAAGCCGAACTTGAGCTCTTGCACTTTGGCCTCAAGCTCCACTGTTCTGGTCTCGCTTCTTTCAATGCATACGACAATGTCCTCGACCGTTCATTGGACGTCCCCTAGGGCAAGCTCCATCCTTGCCACACGGGGTAGGGGCGAGCATGGTCTGGGTGAGCGGTCCCTGGTTCTAAAAAGTTGAAATCGAAATTGGACTACTATTCTAGTCTGGTTCTCGGATGGGTCCATGGAATCGGTCCCCAATCCTTATAAAATTGTATTAATCAATTAAGTATGAAAATTCACCTTTAGGTGACGAGGAAGCAAGGAAAAGGAAATTGAAGAAGACACTCTTGAGAGGAAACAACCCCTACATTTGCTTGTGCTATTGAGATGGTATCTAAAACAGAGTGTCTCATTCATCATTGAATGGATGCGAGTGTTGATGCTATACAAGCAGGTACCTATGCCTCCTCAATTCAAACATTGAAGTGAGAGCTTGTCATTATATTTAGGGTTAATATTACGAAAACCCCAAACTGGTACACATGTGATAATTTTACCTAAAATTAATTTTTTGATCACAAAAACCCCAAACTAATACATTTGAGACAAGTTTATCCTCCGTTAATTTCAGTTAAATTGAATTAATGCGAAACAAAAATTCACAAACTGGTATACCTATGATAAATGGAGGGTAAAACTCAAAATTGATATATCCGTCAACTACCGGTGTTATTTAACAAAGCAATTTAACAGTAAAATTTATCGAAAACTAATGCAAGGTAAAATTGTTACAGTTGTACCAGTTTGGGGTTTTTGATGGTCAAAAAATTAATTTAGGATAAAATTGTCACGGGTATATCAGTTTGAAGTTTTTTGTGGTATTAACCCTTATATTTACCTTTCAACGTGTTTGAGGACTATGTCACTTAATACGATTTTCCAAATAATAGTTTCTCTAAGAAAAAGGCGGGTGAGCTGGATCTTTTTTTAATATATATATATTGGTCCGGTCCAGGTGGGCGGTTCTACACCTAGAACCAAGAACTGGACCGGTACTTATCGGTTCCAATAAATTGGAATTGGAAACTGGACCGATTTTTTGCCAGTTCGGTTCGATTTTGAGCGGTCTAGGCTATTCCCGGTTCCTATGCACACCCATAACGCGGGTCTCCAAGTCCTCCATCATGTCCCTTGAACTCAAGTTGTCACAGTCCTTCCTTGCCTTGGCAGGATGCCTCGTGAGAGCACTTCCATGATCATCATTAGCGCCCTTGTCAGTCATGCCAGACGATACATCAGAACGATGTTCCATTGTGCCCTTAGCCATTCTGGCTTTGATACCACTTGTCACGGGTCGATTAATCTAGTGTTCTCTTGCCCATGGGGCCTTAGGAATTTCTTTCCAAATCAACCTTCCCACATTCACTCACAAAAATCTTAGAGAGAAAAACTCTAGAGAGAAGCTTTGAATTGTATTTCTCTTTAGAATGAGATGTACAAATGAGGAGGAGGAGACTCATTTATATACAAGTACAGGACTGACCGTATCTGTAGATTTCTCCTCGATCTAACGGTGGAGATCACACCTCCTTATCAAAGGCCACATCTCTATCGGTCAATAGAATTACAAGAATGAAGTACAATTACAATGATGCCCGCCTCCAGGAATATTCTAGAACACATCAAGAAAACTATTGGACTTAGGGCCCGTTTGGTAACCGGCTAAATAGTGAAAATTTCTGTTCTTTTATTTCCAAAATCAGTTTTGGAACAGAAATCCGTTTGTTAAATTTTTTGATCCTGGGCACAAATTCTTGCAAATTAGAATCAGTTTTGGAGCAGAATCAAGAATAAAAAAAAAAGTAGCTTCTTGATTCTGGGAACAAAAATGAGAATTAGTTTTTTTTTCTTCTTATTTTTCTTGTTTTTTTAATGTAATTTCTAATGTCCGGCGCGAGGGCCACCCTCGCCGTATTTGGCGAGATTAAAATATCTTAATAAAAAAATATTATTAATAAAAAGAATTTTACCGGCCATGGTCGGCGATTAGGCCATGAACAAAAAAAAATTATTTTATGAGCCATGGCCGGCGATCAGGTCATGAACAAAAAAAATATATTATTAATAAAAAAAATATTTTACCGGCCATGGCAAAAAAAAAGAAAAAAATTATTTTCAATAAAATATTTTAATAAAAAATATTATTAATAACAAATATTTATAAAAAAAATATTTTACTGGCCATGGCCAAAAAAAATAAAAAAAATCTTTTTAATAAAAAATATTATTAATAAAAAAATATTTTACCTATCATGGCCAAAAAAAATTTAAAAATTATTTTTAATAAAAGTATTATCAATAAAAAAAATATTTTACTGGCCATAGCCAAGAAGGAGGAGAAGAAAAAAAGAAAAGAAAAAAATAAAAAAAAGAAAGAAATATTAAAATATTATTAATAAAAAGAAATTTTATAGCTTTACCAAATGCATTTATGTTTTTTTTACTATTTCAGGAATGAAAATTTTGAGCCGTTACCAAACGCCTTCAAATGCTAAGAATCAGTTTTCGGGTACAGAATAAAAAAAAATCATTTTTTAGCAGAATCAGTTTTCGAATACAAAATCGTTGTCATGCACATCCTTAATATCCTCAAGGTCTGCCCACTCGTTCATGAATTAGTCACGATCTTTTATTCAAAACCCTCGTGAGCGATTCAATTCTCTAGGCCATAACACACCGTGCATGTTTTCTCGTCGTGGAAAATCATTATCAGTCAAATACCATCCACTCATCGCATGGTTGACTGGGCAGTCCCTGTCAAGTTTAAAAATCACACATTTCAATTGTAATTTTGCTTTTCTGACTCATTATCCAACCTGCAAGCATGTGGATTTGTGAACTGTAGTTTGTTTTATAATAGGCACGGGTTCCCATGCTTTTTACTTTATTATTATATTTTACTTTTATGTGAACTTGATAGGCATCACCTACATACATTTATGAATATTTTCGTCCTATATGAAATGAACCGTAATGCCTCAACCCCATGAAATCATATTACCGAGAAGAAAATGGTCTCATAAGTTTCATTTCCCGAGCTTCATAAAAAATGTGAAAATTGAGGAATTTCGAGTCTTCAACGAGTCAATGCTGGTGAGTATTTTTTAAGAGGTCAACCTCTTTTAGTGTACCGTGAGCTTAGCAACTAGATATTCCTACAATTTATTTTGAGATGTTATGTGCTTGTCATATCAAATCGAGTTAAAACGATAAAGAAAACAAAGCGTTCTCGTGAGTATCTTGAATTTTTCATGGACGAAAATGGGTGAATTTACGATGCACGTGCTGTACCAAAAAATTTCTAAGTACGAAAATTCATACAATTAAAGATGAAGCCAAACCTTGTGCCTAATGGCCAGCACATGCTCAAATTTCATGAGAGGACTTTGATGGACAACAATGTGGTTATATAACATTTTTCAGCGACATTCCTGTTCCCTATATTTCCACCATCTAATTCCTTTACACTATTGGATAGAATAAACGATGAACACGTAACAATTACTGAACGAATCCGAGTCCTAAAGATCTGGGAGAAGCTTGCTCTCTGAAGAATGGTCGTGGGTCTCATCATTACTCGTGAAAAAAGCTGAGGAATCAATCCATGGACCTTGCATGGACATGCTTCCCGGCACCTGGTGAGTGTCCCGAGAGAATGTCGAGATGTTTGTTTGGTTATCTATCTCTAAGGCTCTGAACCTAGGATCTGAATTTGTTGCGGTGCGTTTTATCATTGGTGCTTGAATCGCGCTTTTTCCTTCGAGCATGCTCACCACAGATGACATTGGCGGCCTGAGAGTTGGTGAAGGATTGGTGCACAGTAGTGCTAGGTTTAGCATTCTCATTGCCTCTTCCTCGGAGTAATCTGAGCCAAGACGTGGATCCACGAGTTCAAGAACGTTCCCTTGCTCTTGTAACACATATGCCTTTCATCATGCACAAATAGAAATAGAAGATTAGTCGGTTATCTTGCTTTCAAAAACAGAAAACAGTCTTAGGAAAAAATGAGGGGAATAGGTTACTGATAGATAGAATCTCATCATGTTCATGCATTCATGTTCTCCACCGCTGCGCATGCTCATGCATACATATCAACATGACACTGGTCTAAGCTTCTAACCCATCTTTTCTTTTTCTTTTTAGGGAGAAGTCCTTTATAGAAACTATTCCTTCATATATTTATTTAGTCTGATTGAATTTGTCCTTAATAGCTTGTTCCATCATTTAACTATGAAGTCACATGCCATCATTCTACTTGCAAGTCCTCAAAGCGAACCCGCAGAAAGTAGAGAAAGAAAGCTTCAAGTCCAATAAAAGCTTCGCTGCATAATTTCTATAAAATTTAAAGTCGCTATACATTACCCAGTCAAGGAGATAAACAAATTCTTCCTTTGGCCTGTAATTTGTGTTGCTCTTTCCGCTGACAATTTCCAAAGCGACAATTCCAAAGCTGTAGACATCGGCTTTGTCTGTCAAGTAGCCCCTCATCGCATATTCAGGAGCCATATAACCTCTGAGGCAAGGCAAATTAGTAATGTTGAATATGGCCATAGAAGGAGGACATTCAGGGAAAACATTACAGATTTGTAGCAATCAAAAGCTCATTATATAAAGCTAATTAAAAGAAGAGAATCAACCAGAATAACAGAAGACTTACAATGTTCCAGCTATCCTTGTGCTGATATGTGTATTCTCTTCTTCATCGAGTTTGGCCAAACCAAAATCTGAGATCTTGGCATTTAGTTCCTTATCAAGCAGCACATTCGTCGCTTTAATGTCCCTATGAACAATTTTCAACCTAGATTCCTCGTGAAGGTAAGCCAATCCCCTTGCTATTCCCAAACATATTTTCTTTCTCGAGTCCCAGTCCAACTCAATCAGCTGCTCTTCTCGTCCTGGGAAAAGAGAGAGAGAGAGAGAGAGAGAGAGAGAGAGAGAGAGAGAGAGAGTTCAGTTGAATGCTCATTTATAGCATATTAGTCAGCTTAGGAAAAGCATCTTTTACCAAAAAGTGCACGGGCAAGACTATTGTTCTCCAGATATTCATAAACTAGCAACAACTGATTTCCTTCAACGCAGCAGCCGTAAAGCTTTACGAGATTTGGGTGCTGGAGAGCAGATATCATGCCTATCTCGTTGAGAAATTCACGATTGCCTTGCTTTGATTTTGAAGAAAGCTGCTTCACAGCAATTATAGTTCCATCCAACAGTATTCCCTGAGATTAATCATATGAATTTAAGATTCATAATTAATCAGACGTTATTTCATTAAAAAAAATGGTCAGCTTGACAAGATCCAGGTTGTTAAGTCTAAAACAAAGATGCATACTGAATTTATCAGACAATTCCTTCACATTGAACGGAGAATGAAGTTATGAATATATTGTGAATTACCTTATAAACTGGCCCAAATCCTCCTTCACCTATCTTATTAACAGAGTCAAAGTTGCCCGTAGCAGCTTTGATTTGCCTTAAAGTGAAATGGCCAGTTTGAAGATCTAGCCGACGTAATTCTGAAAAAAAAAAAAAAACAAGGTGTATATCAGGAATGCGATAATAATAATTGAAGGAAAAGCATAGTTCTTCAACAAACTCTCAATCCGAGGAGTGATTCACCTATATGGTCATGCCTCAAAGACATGCAATCTTAGTTAAAAGAAAAAAAGGCCAACTTATAGTGTCATAGTTTACTCATAAGAATTCCACAAAAAGTACAAAGAAAGCAGATATATACAGTCCTGAATTAAGTATCAGACTTGTGCAATGAATCAAAGAGTGACAGATTCCTTTGTGAGTAGACATGTCAGCATGATAATCTCACCTGGATCTTCAACTTCTCTGCCGCCTAAGAATCCTGATAGCCAAAGGACTAGTAATATCAATACAAGGAGAAACACTGAAGCTACTGCGATTCCAGTGATTGCTCCAGCTGATAGTCCATCGCTTCCGACATGAAAGTCTACGAGCAGGAAAAAACATGAGATTTATATGCGAATGCTTCAAAGACCACATAAGGAAAGAATAATAGAGATATGTGCGTCAGCGTTGACTTACTCGATGTCACTGCAATAGCGGAAATAAGTGGTCCATAAATACCTCTATCAGGAATGGCTGTGGTTCCCTTCCCTGACCAATATAAATGAATCTCCAAAGTACTGCCATTCACATAAACATTATCGAAGTCCTTGTATATGCCCTTCCCAACACCTCCCGCTTCCTCTACAATATTAAAATCCTTCAACACTTGATGGCCCTGCAGAATTAACAAGAATTTCGATAAGAAAAGATCGTGCTCTTGTCGGATTGTTGTGTGCAGCCCTATCACACACCAAGTCATAATAACAATTTCCCAAGTCAAATTCCTCAACAAAAGACGCTAACTCAGCCAAATAGATGAAATTAAAATAATAATCAGGTGCCAAATTTCACTTCACTTACTTGTATCGATACATCGAATATACGTCTCCCGAGGCTGCTAAATGTTTCATCGTCGGAATATTGAATTTCGGCAAAATGGAGCCGCACTTTGTAACTTCCGTTCATCATGCAAAGGCCATAGTATCTGATCGACCAAGGGGAAAGGCGAGCTGTTTGGTAAAATTCTGAGCCGATCACATTCATAGAAAATGGGTTATTAGCTGTGTAGCCAGAATTATCTTTTCCCATATAAACCCCGGTGCTGCTGTAAGCCCACTTTTCTGAAGAAGAAGAAGAGAAAACTGATGGCCCTATCGGACTGGTGTCCTCTTCATATTGACTCCCCTCAAAAGTCATTTTGCGTCCTCCACAATTGATAAAAAAGGAATGGGCTACATGTGTCGTTAGATGAAATTGCATAAGACAGGATAAGGGACAAAAGTAGCTCGACAATTTATGCTCAACAACAATTCAAACATAGTAAAACCCACATTGTGCTTTCCCGCTACAGGATAGATCCTTCTCTAAGCACCAGAGCCTAATGAGATAAACCAGACAAATTGTCAGCAATATAATGTTCACATGCAATTATCAACAATTAGTATAGTTCTTAGTCAAAGAGACTTACGAGTTGTTTCCGTTGGATGAATAGCTGGAAACCAAATTACTGGAAAGCGACACAATGGGTTAAATAATAACTCCAGAAATGTGGGGACGAGACAAAACTATAAAATTTCTGCCTTAAGAGAGAATGTGCATTGACTCACACTTGTGATTGCTGACAACTAATTGGAGGAGAACCGGTGAAATTGTTATAAGATAAGTCGCTGCAGTTCATATCTTGACCTAGTTAGTGCGCATATTCACCTTCGTAAATAATAATAGTACAACATCGAAGAGTTACATATCAGATGTGAGCCCATGAGTCTCATACTAAGAATTATGAGTCAAATCCTGCAATCTATGAAAATCGTATGGAAAACCAACAACGAAAAACTGGATATTTTCATAGAAGACTAACAGGGATTCCTTGCTGCTTGTTACCCAAGTGGGTACTGCTCCAGTAAGGGAGTTGTTTGTCAGAAACCTACATTCACAAATAAAAGTCATGTAACACTTGTCCAAAGAATTGTTCGGAATCCAACTGTACGAGGCGTATATGATACTAATGAGGAAGGAAAATCAACTACATATTTGCCGAGACATTAGGAGTAGTCAAGAAAATTTGTAATTACATGAAATTCAGAGCCTGTCCCATCGTGTCAGGAACTTGACCGGTCAACTTGTTGTCGCTCAGGTCTCTACTCAAAGAAGGAAAAAAGGAGACAAATCAGATAATTTACTCAAGAAAACTTGCAGAAGTTCATGTAATTCAGATTGAGGCCTTTCTCATTCATGAAACAAGTTTCTTCTCAAAACATGCAATAATCTACCAGGACAAGTCCAAAAATCTGTCGGTGCTTAATAACCGGTCCATTGGACTTCACAAAGAACAGAAGATATATCTTACGATCAAGCAAAATATCCACCTCATTTTAACAACTTACAATGTATTCAAACTTGTCATTTGCCCAATGTAACCTGGAATTGAGCCAGTAAGCAAGCAATTTCTAAGAATCCTGAGATGTGAAAAACAATAGTTAGTGATAATCAGTTATAAAAAGAGACAAAAGAAGCAAATCAAATATTCATGATATTGAACTCACAAATACTGCATCATGTTCATGCGTTTCAAATCAGGAAAATTGGAGCTTGGACCTTTCAAATCAGATATTCTCCTGGACGCATATAAAACCACTCCATCACACAACATTAACGTCCTTCTACCTTTTCATGATAAAACACAGTCTTACAAGATTATAAGAGACAAAGAACAATTGCACAGGATCGAATGCTCACAACTCCTTCAGATTTGTCAACAAAGATATGCTTGAAGGAATAGGTCCCTCCATAGATGTGCCTTGCATGTCCCTAAAAATTTATTGCCACAATAGAAGAACAACTTTCGAGTATCTCATTAATCATATAAATAAATTTTTTTGGCCCTAATTGAGAAGGATTCGGAGACGTACAATCTTGTAATTCTGGTCCAATTCCCAATAAAATCAGGTATCTTTCCTGATAATGTGCTTCCATCTATGCGACTGCAAGTGGTCAATAGGTAAAAATCCCTCAAAGGAAATTCAGTATGTTAAGAAATAAAAAGAATTATGATGCTACTTACAAATCTTGTAAGTTCTTTAGATTGCCAAATAATTCGGGTATTGTTCCCGTGAAATTATTAGCAGACAGAAGACTGCAAAAAAAAAAAGATCTAGGAATTAGGAATACTGAAGGATTATGTCTCAATGTATAAGCGTACATAACATGGAACAAAGTGTATTTTCATCTCCCCAAACAACGAGAAACTTTGTTCCAATTTAAGCAGGAAGATTAAACTCAAATCTTTTATTTCATAATCTTGCAATCAAGAGAGCTCTCGAACATTAAGAAAGGACTTCTGAAATGTGTTATCCAGGCAAAAGTGCGGCACTTAATGTACTTCAATTTACTTACAGTCTCCTTAAGCGGCTCAAGTTTCCAATGTTTGGCTCAAGAGCGCCTTCAAGCAGATTGTCCTCTAATACACTAGCATAGACATATATTTATCACCATCAGGTCTAACACATTCTCATTACAAAGGCATATGATTTATAGTAGGTCTTACAGCTCCTCCAGCGTGCTGATGTTGCCAATTTCTTTGGGAATACCACTTATGCGATTTCCAAGTGTTGACCTGAAGCACCAAAGTGAAAACAAAATAACGCCTTTTTTTATTAGAACTCCAAATTAAATTGAGATAATGATATCTGATGTATGATAAGATCAACTTACAGTTTGGTAAGTGGTATCTGAGTAAGAGTTGTAGGGAGTGTTCCATTGATGTAGTTAAGAGAGAGGTCTCTGCTTGCATATAATGCTCGCTTTAGAAATTTTACAATTCTCCAGCAATAATTTGCTAAACTTCCGAAAAATTAGTTGATTTAGATTCCCACGATTGCTACATTTCTCAGACAGATACACGCTTGAGAAAAGTGGTAACCAGGTGCTTAAGAAAGATCAATAAAGAACTACAGAAAAAATTGTCAATAATAAGATAAGGTGGAACCAGAATAATTTTCACCCAACTCATAGCATGCTTTTCTGTGATGTCCCCACAAAAATAAAGAACCATGGCCCATCAGACATATTCAAGTTCTATGGCCTAATTACCTTCCAGATAGGAAGATCTCATGCGGTCAAGTCTAACTTACATTTCTGTTAGGTAAGTGAGGTTGCCGAATTCATCAGGAAAAATGCCTGTCAAATTAAGTCCCTTCAGCTGGCTGCGAAACGAAGAAGAATAGGTAAATTGCAATTGATGTACGTGAAAGCAGGATACGGAAAGAAACGAAAAAAACTGTCAGGTCTTCCATACATGTTTGTGACATGGCAAACTGTGCCGTCATTGAAGGAACAGTTGCAAGTCACGTTGCTTATCTTTAGTGGAGCGTATCTCACGTTTAGACCAATACCCCCACTGCATGATGTTTCGCTTACATTCCAGTATTTGTTTTGCAATTTCGTGGCAATTGTTTTCAGTGTATCAACTGCAAGCACAAACCAGAAGTTGAAAATCCGTTGTCAGTATTCATTGCTGGAAATATGAAATAGATTTAGAAGGACCAAACGAACAAGTGCACTAGCAGGTGAGTTTGTTTGTGGTGATAAGGCTCCAGCCATACAAGCTCTGATAAGTACTTATTTTATGTGACACGTTTTATGCATTAACACAGAACGATTTGGAGCCAGCGAAGGTAGAGCCCCTCGGTTAAGATGATTATAATCGGCTCAACCACAAGTAGGAAAGGCTTATTCAATCCCAGGACTGTAGAGCAATGAGTAAAGTTCAGACAGTGCATCCTATTTTCTCGATTGGATTAAAACTAGGTGCTTATACAAGCTGCATACATGGGAAGATGAGCTTGCAAGATTAGATATAGTTACAAGCGATCATGATAGATTCATTCCATTGTCATGCATATTAAATGCCAATGCCACCTTCCGCATTAGAATAGCAGAAGAAAGTCACAAACAGAGGGTTGATCAGAAGGACATTTAATCCACACTTGATGTGGAAAAAGTAAACAATGTACATAATTAGATGAGAAAGGACTAGTCTCCTATCTTCTCACGTTTGACCAAATCAGGGGGGATCAAAAAAACCAATTGCTCCTTTCACATTGCAATCCAGAGGGCAGGTTCACACCCAAGAAATGAATGCCATTTATTCAACCATCTTATCGCTGGTGGGTATTAGCTGGCTGATCACAGAGAGAATCTTCATTTCTTGATGATCATATTGCTTCTGACATAATTATGTGATGGTACATTTTCTTTCCTTTCAAAAAAGAGCAGGAATTTTTCTATACATATCAAGATCAATGATTCGACCAAAAAAAAGAAAAAAGATCAGTGCAACCAAATTGCAGGAAGCGGAGTTAAAAAAGGGTCGTCTTCATGTGAATTGGTGGCAATTTATTAGGAAGGCCCATCAATCTCAATTATTGCCACCCGACAGAAGACCACTAGTAATATCAACATCACAGAATTTTAATTGGACAAGTGATAAAATCATATGGAGTCACGTATTCTCTCAAATCCAAACCTACCTGATATCTCATTTTCGTTTCCAAAAGAAGGTATCAACTCAAAACTGTTGAACCAAAAGTACTGCTTGACGTTCATTCTTCACACTCTAACATTCTGGTTGGACGCACCCATCATGCATGCACGCATTCAAAATCTGTCCAAGAGAGATGGGCTCGTGCGGGCCCAGACAGACGAGGTTTGACTGAATAAATAGCCAAGTAACTTCTTTTCCGCTGTTTTTTCTTGGGTCCTAAATTTCTTTTCCTAACAAGATTAGGATTGAAAAGGAGGTTGGGAAAAAAAGATTGTCCTCGCGAACAACCCATTCCCCGACAGTGAAAACTTCACCAACAATCTCCCGGTTCGACCGGTTAAAGTAAGATTATCTGAGTAATAATTGAGCAAAGAGAGAGTACTTGGAAAGGATTCGACAATCTAATTATGGAGGTAGGAGTTTTGAGGTCGAGAGATGGGGGATGAAAATCATGCTTAAGTTTTCTCATAAAAATATAATTTTTAGAGCGGCCAGCCCGCCGCCTCGGTCCCTGCCCCGTCTGCTAGGGAGAGTCTTCGGAAAAGGAAATGAAAGTGCGGAAGAAGTCTCTCCGGCCAACCCCCAGAAATTTCCAAAAACAAATTCTTGGACCAGAAACAACAATTGCGAAGAAAAAAGGGCTGAGATATGTGATAGAAGATCCCAACTTTATAGGTCAATTTGCAGACCTCAGCAGAGGAGCCAGGGGAGAGATTCAGGATCAGAGTTCACAAAGCAATTATCCCAAAAACAGAGGGCCAAAAAGAAGAACTACTTAGCTGCCATTAAAGCACAAGGTTTTAGTCATTCTCGCGTACCTTCATCCTGTGGCAAGAGTTGAGCATTACACTCGAAGACCGCAGAGCCAATCACGACGAGAACAACGCAGACAACCGCTCTGGAAACTGAACCCAGAGGCACCACCATCGTTAACTTCCGTTGCTTCCCCCGTGCGCGCGACACACCGACCCAAACTCTGACCTCGATCCCCTAAAAGAAAAAACAAAAACCGCTTGAGACTGCAAAACGACGCGGAAATGCTGCGTCGACCCCTACCAAAACAGCTCAAAGAGACACCGGAAAGGAGTGATTTGTGGCGAGGACGAGAGATGAGGTTTTCCGAGCGCCTTGTGTTTGTCCGAGAGAGAGCGACAGTGTTGCCTTTGGTGGGAAAGACTAAACTAAAGATTTAACGGTTTCCTCGTTATCGAATTAATAATAAGTAGAATCCCACAGCTTGGTAGGCAACCTTGGGTTGTCGATCTCGCCAATGATTTCTTTACTTATTATTGAAAATTAGAGATTGCAAGTTTGTCTGCATTCAATGAGCTGGCCATCTATCTACTCGTAGTTGGAGCCCATCGCGCAGGATTTTATTGACCCAATGAAATGGCCAATCGCTGTACGGTGGAATGACTTATTTTTACCTCGAGAAATTCTTAAGGGCACGTTTGACAGTTATCCTATTTTCGAAAGCTGATTTTACTAAAAAATAGTATTTTTTATTTCGTATCTGAAAATAATTTTTAAGCATTTGAAAATATTTAATAATTATAAAAAAATTTCTATTCTTGAAAAAAAAAGAACAAAAATACATTTGGTAACTATATAAAATTTCTTTTTATATAATAATATTTTGAATTTTTCTTTTTTTTCTCCGTCCCCTTCCATGACCGGCGAGGGCGTCGCGGCCCTCGCCAGATCTAGCGAGGGCTGGACCCTCGCCGCCCTCGCCAGATCTAGTAAGGGTGGCGGCGAGGGTAACGACGCCCTCGCTGGTCACAGGCCAAGAAGAAGAAGAAGAAAATTTCTTGATTCTTGATTTTGTTCTAAAACTGATTTTGGGAACAAGAAGCTACTTTTTTTTTTGCTTCTTGATTCTGTTCTAAACTAGGACAAATTTTGGCAATTTTGTGCTCAAAAATAAAAAATTTACCAAACAGATTTCTGTTCCAAAACTGATTCTGAGAATAAAAGAACAAAAATTATTATTATTTGGCAAGTTGCCAAACGCGCCCTAACACTACAAAAAAAGCGCATTTTTGCCACGAAAATTTGCGACGAAAAATTTCCGACAAATTTTTCAACGAAAATAAAAATTCGTTGGAAATTAGCGACGAAAATATTTTCGTCGCAAAATTCGTTGGAAATTAGCGACGAAAATATTTTCGTCGCATAATTCGTTGGAAATTAGCGACGAAACTTTTTTCCTCAGTAAATTCGTTGGAAATTAGCGATGAAAATATTTTTCCTCGGAACATTCGTTGGAAATTAGTGACGAAACAATTTTCGTCGCAAATTTCGTTGGAAATTAGCGACGAAACTATTTCGTTGGAAATTACCAACGAACTTTGCCACAAAACATTTTTTCCTTCTAAATTCGTGGCAAAATTCGTTGGAAATTTCCAACGAATTTTCTGACGGATTCATTTTTAGGTGCTTTAATTTTTGAAATTCGTTGGAAAATTCGTCGGAAATTTCCGACGAATTTTCCAACGAAAGTAACTCGGTGCAATTATTGGCCGGAACTCTCAAATTCATTGGAAACTTTTACGTTGTTGCAAAGTTCGTTGCAAAACATGTTTATATATTCGGCAACAATCATTTCGTGTGTACCGAGAATTTTTTACTCAACAAACTCTCTTTCTCGTCGTCTTCCTCTTCGCGGTCCTCCTCGCCGCCGTCGCCCTTGCCGTCCGCCTTACCAGCCACGGTAAGTATCTCAAGATCCGAGTAATCTCATCGTACTACGCAAATACTTGGTAATACTTGGAAACTTTTTTTAGCATAGTATTTGTCAACAATTTTTTTAGGTTTAGTTTAGTTGTGTTCAATTTTCGGCGCATTAATTTAGTTGTGTTCTAATTTCGTTGCAAAAATTGTGGGAAATTTCCCACGAATTTTCCAACGTATTTTAAAAAGTTTTTTGGTTTTCCGGAAAATCTATTTTGTTGGAAAATTCGTGGGCAAATTCCCACGACTTTTCCAACGAATTTCCAAAAGTTTTTTGGTTTTCCGCAAAAAAATTTCGTTGGAAAATTCGTGGGAAATTTCACACGAATTTTCCAACAAAATAGATTTTCCGATTCAAAAGTAAATGGTTTGAAAATTCGTTGGAAAATTCGTGGGAAATTTCCCACGAATTTTCCAACGAAAATAATATTATGGTTCAAAAGTAGATGTTTTGAAAATTCGTTGGAAAATTCGTGGGAAATTTCCCACGAATTTTCCAACAAAATAGATTTTCCGGTTCAAAAGTAAATGGTTTGAAAATTCGTTGGGAAATTCGTGGGAAATTTCCCACGAATTTTCCAACGAAAATAATATTATGGTTCAAAAGTAGATTTTTTAAAAATTCGTTGGAAAATTCGTGGGAAATTTCCCACGAATTTTCCAACGAAAATAATATTATGGTTCAAAAGTAGATTTTTTAAAAATTCGTTGGAAAATTCGTGGGAAATTTCCCACGAATTTCCCAACGAAAATAATATTATGGTTCAAAAGTAGATTTTTTAAAAATTCGTTGGAAAATTCGTGGGAAATTTCCCACGAATTTCCCAACGAAAATAATATTATAGTTCAAAAGTAGATTTTTGAAAATTCGTTGGAAAATTCGTGGGAAATTTCCCACGAATTTTCCAACGAAAATAATATTCCGGTTCAAAAGTAGATTTTTGAAAATTCGTTGGGAATTTCCCACGAATTTTCCAACGAATTTAATATTCCGCTTAAAAGTAGATGTTTTGAAAATTCGTTGGAAAATTCGTTGGGAATTTCCCACGAATTTTCCAACGAATTTAATATTCCGGTTAAAAGTAGATGTTTTGAAAATTCGTTGGAAAATTCGTGGGAAATTACCAACGAATTTTCCAACGAAAATAATATTATGGTTCAAAAGTAGATTTTTTTAAAAATTCGTTGGAAAATTCGTGGGAAATTTCCCACGAATTTCCCAACGAAAATAATATTCCGGTTCAAAAGTAGATTTTTGAAAATTCGTGGGAAATTTCCCACGAATTTTCCAACGAAAATAATATTCCGGTTCATAATTAGGTGTTTTGAAAATTCGTTGGAAAATTCGTGGGAAATTTCCCACGAATTTTCCAACGAATTTAATATTCCGGTTAAAAGTAGATGTTTTGAAAATTCGTTGGAAAATTCGTGGGAAATTTCCCACGAATTTTCCAACGAAAATAATATTATGGTTCAAAAGTAGATGTTTTGAAAATTCGTTGGAAAATTCGTGGGAAATTCCCAACAAATTTTCCAACGAATTGTTAAAAGTTTTTTGGTTTTCCGCAAAAAATTTCGTTGGAAAATTCGTGGGAAATTTCCCGCGAATTTTCCAACGAATTTGTATTATGTATATCTATAATGTGCTTTTAATTCGTTGGAAAATTCGTGAGAAATTTCCCTTGCATTTTTTCAAATAAGTCAAAAAACACCTTCTTGTTCGGGTTAATATAAATTCGTTTCAAAATTCGTTCGAAAATTTACAACGAATTTTGCATCGTATGCAAAAAACCAATTCATTAATAGAAAATCGTTTCAAAATGGTTTGTACACATTTCGTTGGAAAATTTCCCACCAATTTTAGAACGAATTGAATACCACATTATTGTTCGGCATAATAGAAAATCGTTGCAAAATTCGTTGGAAATTTGGTCATATCTATGGGATGCCTATAACCTCATCGGTCGCCGGCCCGGCTAAGAAGAAAGGGAAAAAAAGGGAAAGAAAAAGAAAGGAAAAAATAAAATATATTTTATAGACGAATCTTATGTAATTAATTTTTTTTTAGGTACGTGTCCATTGGAAGGTGTCGCAAATCAATTGAACGTTGCAATTCTCATCAAATTGTCCACTTTCTACTACAAAGATTTCAGCCAAAAACTTGGTAAGTTTTCTTGACATGGTAAATTTTTCGAGTTTTTCAAGTTTAAAGTAATTGTTTCGTAAACAACATAATTGTAATTTTTTGCATTTTATGGTTTTTATGAACAATATTAAACAATATATATGATATGTTGAATAATTTAGGACAAATTTTTTTATACAGAGAAAATGCAAAGAGACAGGGGTTGGATGTATAATAAGAACTTACCCGAACGGCGAGGATTGACTGATGAGTTTCGTATCGGGTTAGAACTATTTTTGAACTTTGCTAGTACAAACTATGAGTTTATGGATGGAAATAAATTAAGGTGTCCATGTAAAAAGTGCAGTAATGGAAAATTTGAAGACATTGATAAAGTTAGAGAACATCTTTGTAGATTTGGGTTTACTCCGAACTATTATAATTGAACTAGCCATGGTGAACCATTTATATATGATGACGGATATCGAGGAAGCGACCAATTTTCAGTTAGGAAAGAATATAGCTATTTCGAACAATTGAACTCATATCAGGGGATGGTGTTTGATGAAGCCGGTCATAATTTGTATTCAGAATTAAACCATGCAAGTACTAGTTTTACTCATGCACCCGAACAAGTGGGAACTAGTCATGGAGTAGAATTGGAAGACATAGGAGTTACAGGTTGTGATGAGAATGTGTGTGACGAAACTTCTCAATCTAATCATTTCTAGGAAATGTTGAAAACGGCAGATGAACCTTTATGGGCAGGTTGTGACAACCACACACAGGTATCAGTGACAACAAGACTTTTAAATATCAATGCAGAGCATAATGTGTCCGTGGATTGCTTCAACTCTTTTGTTGAAGTGATGCGAGAAACAATGCCTCGTGATAACATCATACCAAATGACTTTCACGATATGAAAAAGTTGATGGATAACTTAGGTCTTCCAGTTATACGAATTGATGTATGTGCTATGGGTTGTATGTTACATTGGAGAGACGATGAATATGCAGAATCTTGCAAATTCTGTGACCAACCCAGGTACAAGATTAACAGGAGGTAGGGTCGTAATCAGAAGCGTAGACCATGTAAGCAAATGTTTTATTTGCCGTTAATCCCTAGGTTGCAAAGGCTTTATGCGTCGCAAGCCACTGCTGCACACATGACTTGGCATGCAAATCATGAAACAGAAGAGGATCTAATGTGTCATCCTTCAGATGCAGAGGCATGGCAACATTTTGATAGAATATACCCCGAGTTTGCGCTAGAGCCTCGAAACATCAGGTTAGGTCTGTGTGCTGATGGATTTGCCTCATTTGGGAAATCAGGAAAAAGTTATTCATATTGGCCAGTTATCTTAACTCCGTACAATCTTCCACCCCGTATGTGCATGAAGACACCTTATATGTTTTTGACATTGATCGTGCCTGGCCCGCAAAATCCGAAAAAGGCCATAGATATTTATATGCAACCTTTGATTGAAGAGTTACAACGGCTATGGTTTGAAGGTGTCCCTACGTATGACGTTTCTACTGACCAAACATTTGTAATAAAGGCTGCGCTTTTTTGGACGATAAATGATTTCCCCGCTTATGGAATGTTATCTGGATGGAATACGGCTGAGATTTTAGGATGTCCGATTTGTATGGAGAGATCGAAGGCTTTCAGATTAAAACATGGTAAGAAGGCCTGCTATTTTGATTGTCACAGGCAATTTTTGCCGCTTAATCATACATTCAGAAGGAATAAAAAAGAGTTCATCAAGAATAGGATCGAAAGAACACATCCACCATTGACGTTGACTGGGTAGCAAATATGGGAACGCGTGCAAGAGTTTCCAACCGTTATTGAAAACCCGCACAGCGCAACTTTTGCGTACGGAAGTACACATAAGTGGGCTAAACGCAGTTTATTTTGGGATCTACCATATTGGAATGCCCATCTTATTCATCATAATCTTGACGTTATACACATAGAAAAGAACGTTTTCGACAATGTCATAAATACTGTGATGGATGTCACTGGAAAAACAAAAGACAACTTGAACGCAAGAAAAGATATGAGGGATATTTGCGATCGACCAACACTAGATGTGGATGCAAGTAGCAGGGGACCGAAACCCAAGGCAGTTTATACATTGGACAAGGAGCAGAGACGAGTCATTTGTCAATGGTTGAAATCGGTGCGATTTCCTGATGGATATGCTTCCAATCTCGACAGATGTGTTGATATGAATGAATGCAAATTGACAGGTATGAAGAGTCATGATTGTCACGTATTTATGGAAAGATTAATTCCGATAGCCTTCAAAGAAGTTCTACCAAACTTTGTATGGGGCGCCATTACAGAGTTAAGTAATTTCCTGCATGATATTTGCTCAACAACGTTGAAATCATCACATATGGAGAAACTAGAGAGAGATATTCCAATTATTCTTTGCAACTTAGAAAGGATATTTCCTCCATCATTCTTTGATTCAATGGAGCATCTCTTAGTTCACTTGCCTTATGAGGCCAAAATTACAGGTCCCGTCCAATTTCGATGGATGTATCTATTTGAGAGGTAAATTTTATTTTAATTAAATGTCAAATTACTTCATGATCATATTCTGTTACGATAAACTATTTGCTACTACAACTAGGTTCTTGTATCATTTGAAGAAAAAAGTGAAGAATAAGGCATGTGTCGAAGCTTCAATTTATAATGCATATATTGTGGAAGAAGTGACAACATTTGCATCATACTATTTTGAGCCGCACGTGCAGTGCAAGAGGCGGAGAGCTGGAAGAAATGATGAGGGTCCCATTGATCCCAATTGCAAATCATTCTCTATTTTCAATTATTTGGGTCGACCTAGCGGCACATGTAAGTTTCGTCACTTAATAGGTGAAGAAAAGCTCGCAGCCCATACATATATTTTATTGAACTGTCCAGAAGTTCAGCCATACTTTGAGTAAGTGTACATTTGCCTTGTTTACGTCAAATAATTGTGTCAATTCGTTGCTAATACATAAATGGTATTTGTTACTAGGAATTTCCGAAATTCAATATATGGACTACCACCAAATGAGTTTGACCGTTTGTGCCAGGAACAATTTGCAACGTGGTTCAAAACATATGTAAGTTGAATATGGACGAAATCCTGTTTATTCGAATTTTTTATACATCATATTTTGAAATATATATTATTGGCATTGCGTGTGTGGCACCTTAGGTTCAGAATATTGATGCTCAAGTTGGACAGTAAGGAATGCTATATCATCTGTCGTGGGGTCCAAAGTCAAGAGTACGAACTTGGCCAGTATATTTCATTAACGGGTATAATTTTCACACTCGCGAATATGGAATGGGAAAGGCCACAATGAATAGCGGGGTGTGTGTTCAGTCATCTAATGGTGGCAATTCGCAAGGTGATTTTTATGACTTGTTCAATGAAATCATAGAGATTGAGTACTATGGACCGTTAATGCGAGTTGTCTTATTTAAGTACATGTGGTTCGACCCCGTGAAAGGAACGAATGTGCATACCAAATTTAATTTGGTTGAAATAAATCACAAGAAAAGATATATGAAATATGAACCATTTGTCTTGGCACAACAAGCAATTCAAGTCTATTATGCGTCATATCCTAGTTTGAAGCGTGACAAAGCCGATTGGTGGGCTGTATGTAAAATCAAAGCAAGAAAGAAAATCGAGAAACACTGGAAGGACACGGCATATCAACAAGAGGAAGTTCGTAACATGTACGGAACTGCTGAATATAACATTTCTACTTTACGAGATCCATGTGGTGCGATGATCGATGTAGATCCAACCGAAATTTGGGAATCAAATTTTCAAGTTGGTACACAATATGATTTGGAGACAGAATATGAAGATGAGGATCAGGAAGAAGATGAAGATGAAGAAGAAGACGAAGATGAAGATGAAGACGAAGACGAAGACGAAGAAGAAGAAGAAGGTGAAGATGCAGATGAAGATGAAGATTATGATTTTTGAGATATTTTACTAATTATGTCTAATTATTAATAGTAATGCGACATGTGTGTTTTGTTGTTGTAGTAATTTTTAATATTTCCGTTGTCGTAATTATTATTGTTATTGTTCTCATTGTTGGTAGCACGACAATATGTCGTTAATTCGCCTGATATTACAATAATTTCACAATTTGGTATATTAATTTTGTTTTGTAATAATTTCCTATTGGAAAACATTATTTTTGGTTAATTTTAAAAATGCTGCAAAATTCATTCGAAATTTTCAACGAACTTTCCAACAAAATTCATTTTTCGTTTACCAAATTAAAGTCGTTGGAAAATTCGTTGTAATTTTCCCATGAATTTTCCAACAAATTTTGCATAAGTTTTTGTATTTTCGCTAAAATTAAATTCGTGGGAAATTTTCCATGAATTTTCCAACCAATTGTATTATGTTTAACGATAATATGCTTTCCAATTCGTTGAAAAATTCGTCGGAAATTTTAAATAAATTTTCCGACGAATTTAAATGTTTGGTTAATTAAGTGGATGGTGAACTAATTTCCCACGAATTTTCCAACGAATTTGAATTTTGGTAAAATAAATGGATGGTGAATTGATTTCGTTGGAAAATTCGTGGGAAATTTCCCACGAATTTTCCAACGAAAAATTTTATGCGGAAAATGATAAAACTTTTTAAAATTCGTTGGAAAATTCGTGGGAAATTTCCCACGAAATTTCCAACGAATTTTCAAAAAAACTACTTTTATCCTCAAATTTAAATTCGTTGGAAAATTCGTGGGAAATTTCCCACGAATTTTCCAACACATTTAATATTCCGGTTGAAAACTAAATGTTTTGAAAATTCGTTGGAAAATTCGTGGGAAATTTCCCACGAATTTTCCAACGAAATTGGATGACATGCACATTATTACCGAAATTAAAATTCGTTGGAAAATTCGTGGGAAATTTCCCACAAATTTTCCAACGAAAAAGTTTATGCGGAAAATGATAAAACTTTTGAAAATTCGTTGGAAAATTCGTGGGAAATTTCCCACGAATTTTCCAACGAATTTAATATTCCGGTTGAAATTCCGATAATTTGAATATTCGTTGAAAAATTCGTGGGAAATTTCCCACGAATTTTCCAACGAAATTGGATGACATGCACATTTTTACCGAAATTAAAATTCGTTGGAAAATTCGTGGGAAATTTCCCACGAATTTTCCAACGAATTTTCAAAAGTTTTATCATTTTCCGCATAAACTTTTTCGTTGGAAAATTCGTGGGAAATTTCCCACGAATTTTCCAACGAATTTTAATTTCGGTAATAATGTGCATGTCATCCAATTTCGTTGGAAAATTCGTGGGAAATTTCCCACGAATTTTCCAACGAATATTCAAATTATCGGAATTTGAACCGGAATTTTTCCAACGAATTTTCCAGAATTTTTCGTTGGAAATTTTTTCGGAAAAAAATCGTTTTTTTGTAGTGTAAGTAACCGTCCTTGACAAAATCGTCCTTGGTAGATTTTGAATGGAAAATTAGGTTTATGACTCAATTGATAAAATTAAAAAATTTAAAACTGAATTGATAAAAGTGCAATAAGTTTAGAACTTTTTGAACAATTTTCTTGTAATCTCTGGACAATTTAAAGAGCTTTTATGAGCGGTTCAAGTAAGAGACTTGTATAGCTGCCTTGGATTAATCTATTTCGAATTCAATGGAGGAAACACTTGTCAACATCAATAGACTTTGATATGTTTATGTCTGGGACAGATTCAGGTGCAAAATGTTTTGGATTCCTCGACCGTGCAACTCATTTATTTTTCAAGTAAGTCCTTAGGATTATTATGCCGTTCATCGACTTTGAATTCCAAATTCAACATATACTTTCTCTTTTGTATCCATTTTGACAAGACAATTTTTTCATTGTTTATATTCAACATATATAGTACCATTAACTGCGTGCAAACTATGATCCAGGACTACCTGCACAAGCCAAAGGAATGAACTTATCAGATTCATAAAGTTTACAAGGTGTTTTGTTGGCCTCCACATAATTGGATTTCTGCGTCCATACCTCTGAGCTATTAAAAGAAGTAATTGGTTGCGACCGAAGTAAAGAGAAAGGGTAAAAAAAAAATCTTTCCAAGAAAGTGAATCTAATTATTTTCTGAGAGTCATGGAACTTGGACTCCAGTTACAGTACTCCGCCATCGATAGACTGTTTAATAATAAGCTAATCTTGAGACGCGGTCCTAGTAAAATCAGAGCAATCGAGAAGACTGTTGTCATTGGAAGAACAAAATGAAAGAGGGAAAAAATGATAAGAATAAAGAGACTTTTATTAGGTACCTGACACTGACAGTACAAGAGCATTATCACGCTTGACGGGTCCACCAAGGGGTTAGGTAAATGCGGAGCCGACGGTGCCATAAGTCTTCCACGTGGAACGGTGGCTTCTCCACCTTCAGTGTTATGAGCAGGTTTGTTTTTTCTGACATGAGGATGCTCTCTCAACATGTGATCTGAATTGCACCGTTCTTTACTCAAGAGCACTGTTAGGCTAACAGTGCTCGTGGGGTCACTCCGTCCTTGATAAATATCAATCTCCGGAAGACCAGGAAGACTTGGGGTCGTCTCTCCCTGTCAGCATCTCTCTCGCTCTCACATACAGACGGACAAAGCCGAAAGTCTCTGTCCATTCTCTCCCTCTTTTTATACATGTATGCCATGAAGTTAAATCACGCATCCTTAAGAATCATCTCTCTCTGGGTTGAACTTGAGACTGAGATGATGACGAATCTCTTCTCGGCTCGATCTCTATTGTCTGGGCTCGTCCTTCTGTGCGCCATTAACTCGGTGTCGTGACCCTCTTTTCCGTAGGGAGAAAAAGGAACGGGTGTAGACAGTATTGCCCAAAAGGCAGGCCAGGCCCATTGATTTAGGCGCGAACTCTCCCAAGCTTATATCCCGCTCGACGTTGGATTTTACTTTAAATTCTCAACAACCTAATATTTCGAGGAGTCGCCGCTAATCTATTGGGGTCGGCTAAAAATCAATCAAGACACAAAAGTATCGTCTTGATTCCTACGCAATAAGAGATTCTAATATTATAATATCAATCCATGTATTCATATGAAAATTAGAACTTTCAGAACAATTAAT
The DNA here is from genome assembly GCA_031216405.1 of Syzygium malaccense. Taxonomy (NCBI): domain Eukaryota; kingdom Viridiplantae; phylum Streptophyta; class Magnoliopsida; order Myrtales; family Myrtaceae; genus Syzygium; species Syzygium malaccense. Next base: position 1,548,765 of record CM062258.1, on the reverse strand, counting down.
AATTGTCCCAAAAAGCTTTATGAATATATTGTTTTATTGTCATAGATTGAGCTTATACCAACGAACTTAATCCTGTTGCCTTTATGTTAATTTTGTTAAAGGGTATAGTGTTGTCTCTATAATTTTGTCCGTAGAAAGCTATTTTCTCTTAACATTCCAGTAGCTCTCTACATTTTATTTATGAAGATATTTCCATTTTTTTTTGGTTGCTTCCTGTTCGATGTGATATATAAAGTTTGAGATTAATGCTATTTTTTCTTAGGTAATTGTGAACCTATAGGTAAACGGAACTTATGATGCTGATTTAATCTTATTACCTTGGTTTAGGTTGATAATATGAAATCGAGGAAGCTGATTATCTTGAAAAATGGATACCATAGTGAACCACAAACACGTAAACTATTCAATATTATAATAACAAACCACGTATCCATCTAAAAGTTTTAGGTATAATAAAAAAAGATTAAGAAAAAAAGGAATATTTAAAAGGAGAACCTCATTAGACAAATCTCAAAGCAACAATATTACCCGATTATGCATACATTTTTTTATCGTTAATACAACAAAAAATCTCAAAACTGGTACATCAGTGCCGCATTTACCACAAACTAATTTTTTATCACAAAAAATTTCAAATTGGTTCACCACACCACATTTACCCCAAATTATATTTAGTGTCACAAAAAATTCCAAACGAGCTGTTTTTTTTTTTGATGGAAAACTAGCTGTTATATGTGCTATGCAGGACATGGCTGTGCTCTGAGTTATGCTTGCCTTTTCGGTTAGCTATATATTCATTTGCTTTTACAAACCGTTCCTCTTGTGGGGCAATTCTAAGAATTTTTTTTCATATATATATGTATGTATATAGATGTATATAGCCATCTTTTAAAATCATTTTGAAGCTAGTTTTAAGTAAAGATAGAATAAGCATTTGCGTCATGTGAAAACAGAGTACTTAAATCTCAGTCTCTTCCTGACACTCTTCCGCCTCAACTGTTTAGATTGCCTTTCCTCCAAAACTTGTAAGCCTCCATTGTCATCCATCCTCCTCTTCCTCCTTCTTCCTCTTCGTCTTCTTCACAAGCATCATCATCATCATCATCTCTCTCTGTAAATAGTGATGTCACCAACAACTACCCGAATGGCACAATTTCTGTAGAATAGGGCTCTACGAAGTTACTCAACATGTACACGCTTTCTCTCTCTCTGAAACATAGAGATGCGAGTGTCTTCTTTTGATTGGGGAAACGCGATGATGTTGGTGCAATTCTCTGATCGAAAATCGATTGACTGGTCCAATCTCGATGGAGCTGGAAACATATCCACACTTTGGAAATTGTAAGTGATCACTCATCCTGCCGCTCGCGTTTGGCCTCTTCTCTATGTTAAATTTGATTGATGTTTGGAGATATTAACTCTCTTCTGCTCAGAGTTGTCGAAATCAATCAGCTTTCTGGACCTCTTCCTCCAGACTTGGGGAACTTGTCCCAGCTACATCATCTGTGAGTCTCTTGATGTAAAAATCTGCATAATTCATCGAGTTATTATTCACTGACGATTTTGTATCTGGCAAGGGAATTTTATCCATTAAAGTGATATGCAAAGTATATGATAAGCCACAACATTCTTGTTCAATTAACCAATGTAATACCATTGGTATTTTCTTGTTCCAGGCACCTTACATCAAATAATATCACCGGGGAGCTGCCTCAAACATTTGCTAAATTGACTTGACGGCATTGCAGGAGCTGTTAGTTTCCAATTTCCACAAACTCTACTAATTAAGATGCTTCTATTCTTTCTTCTTCATATGTATCTTGTTGTTTAATGCACTTTAGACGACTTGGTGACGATCAGTATACGGGAAAGATACCCGAGTTCAGAACTTGACAAGTCTCAATATGCTGTACGGCTTAATACTTCTGCACCTTTTAAGTCGGTTTATATAGATATACCCCTAAGATAATTTAATCTATGTATTGTATCATCCCCTATGGGATCGCACTTTTGAAGAAATTGTCAGGCTTGTCAGTATGGAATTTTGGGAGTTCGATCTGATCTCTCTTTCTTTAAGATGGTATCAATCAAATAAAGTTCCATATTTGATTTTGATATACAGGAGAATAAGTGACCTCAATGGAACTGAGTCCCGAGTTCCAATTCAATAATACAAATATTGAGACACTGCTAAGGCCATAGTATCTGATCGACCAGGGGGAAAGGCGAGCTATTTGGTAAAATTCCAGGCCGTTCACATTCATAGAAAATGGGTTATTCGCTGTGTAACCAGCGTCATCATTTCCCATATGAACCTTGGTGCTGCTGTATGCCCACTTTGCAGAAGAAGAAGAGAAAACTGATGGCCCAATTGGACTGGTGTCCTCTTCATATTGATTCCCCTCAAAAGTCATTTTGGTTCCTCCTCAATTGATAAACAAGGAATGGTCTGCAAGTGTCGTTCGATGACATTGCATAAGACATGATAGGGGACTAAAAGTAGCTCGACATTTTATGCTCAACAACAATTCAAACATAGTAAAAGTCACATTGTGCTTTCCTGCTGCATGGTAGATAATGGGATAAACCAGAAAGATTGTCAGTAATATAATGTTCACATGCAACTATCAACAAATCGTATAGCTCTTAGTCAAACAGACTTACGAGTTGTTTCCGTCAGATGAATAGTGGGAAACCAAATTACTGGAAAGCGACACAATGTTTTAGATAATACCTCCATAAACGTGGCCATGAGACAAAACTATAAATTTTCTGCCTTAAGAGAGATGTGAGTATCCTGATGTGTTTCCTCAGGAATTGCCGGGACTGCCACCATCAAGGGAGGTAGAATTTGTAATCGAATTGGCACCGGGAACTGAGCCAATTTCAAAGGCACTTTACAGGATGTCGTTGTCGGAGTTAAAAGAGTTAAAGGTGTAGATGCAGGAATTGTTAGATAAGGGATTTATTCGTCCCAGTGTGTCTCCGTGGGGAGCGCCAATGTTATTTGTGAGGAAAAAGGATGGATCATTGAGATTGTGTATAGATTACAGGCAGCTTAATCAAGTGACGATTAAAAATAAATATCCCTTGCCGAGGATTGATAATTTGTTTGATCAGTTGCAAGGGGCTTCGATGTTCTCTAAAATTGATTTGAGGACAGGATATCACCAATTGAGAATTAGGAAGGAGGATATACCGAAAACGACATTTAGGACGAGGTATGGACATTATGAATTTACTGTAATGCCGTTTGGATTGACGAACACCCCTGCTGCCTTAATGGATCTGATGAATCGGGTGTTTAAGGAATTTTTAGACCAGTTCGTGATTGTGTTTATAGACGATATACTGGTATACTCGAAGAGCCTAAAGGAGCATGAATTTCACTTGAATCAAGTGTTGCAGACTTTAAGGGAGAACGCGCTATATGCTAAGTTTAGCAAGTGTGAATTCTGACTGAGTCGAGTAGCATTTCTTGGTCATATAATTTCTGGTGAAGGAATCTCAATGGACCCATCGAAGATTGAGGCTGCGATGAAGTGGCCTAGACCTACGACGATAACTGAAATCCGGAGTTTTCTGGGTTTGGTTGGATACTACTGTCGTTTTGTAGAAGGATTTTCAGCAATAACAACGCCGTTGACACATTTGCTGAAAAAGGAAACGAGGTTTGATTGGATGGATAAATGTGAGAGGAGTTTTCAAGAATTGAAGCATCGATTGATAATGGTATCGGTGTTGACTATTCCATCAGGTCCCGGAGGATATGAGATATATAGTGACGCGTCATTGAAAGGATTGGGGTGTGTACTCATGCAACATGGGAGAGTAGTAGCCTATGCGTCAAGACAGTTAAGGCCGCATGAGTTGAATTATCCGATGCATGATTTGGAATTAGCCGCAATTGTATTCGCCCTGAAGATTTGGCGATATTATTTATGCGGAGAGAAATTTTAGATTTATACAGACCATCAGAGCCTCAAATACTTGTTTTCTCAAAAGGAGTTAAACATGAGACAGCATCGGTGGATGGAATTGTTGAAGGATTACGACTGTGAAATTTTATATCATCCAGGGAAGGCTAACCGGGTAGTCGATGCTTTGAGTCGGAAGTCAAGCATAGCCTATTTGATGGTCAAGGAGTGGACACTGTTAGAAAAAGTGCGAGACTCGGAGTTTAGATATGAAGTAAGTCAAGTCTCGAGCTTGTTGACCACACTGAAGATTGAACCAGAAATCCAGGCCAAAATTAAGATGTTGCAATCATCAGATCAGGAAATTCAAAAGATTTTAGAGATGGAGGAGGCCAAGAGAAAGCCAGATTTTAAAGTATCGAAAGATGGGATACTGAAGTTTCGTGGACGATTATTCGTGCCTGACGATGCAGAGCTTAAGGAAGAAATTTTATCAGAAGCGCATTGTAGTAGCTATAGTATCCATCCGGGAAATACTAAAATGTATAGGAATTTACGGCAATATTATTGGTGGAACGGTATGAAGGCAGATATCGCTAAACATGTGACTAAGTGCCTGACGTGTCAGCAAGTGAAAGCGCAACATTGTAAGCCTGGGGGATTGTTGCGACCCTTGGAAATTCTAGAGTGGAAATGGGAGCATATAACTATGGACTTTGTATCGGGATTGCCAAGGAGCCAAAGAGGCCACGACACTATTTAGGTGATTATCGACAGACTTACCAAGTCGGCACATTTTTTGGCCGTACGAAAGGATTTTGCATTAGATCGTTATGCAGAGTTGTATCTACAGCCAATAATTCGTTTGCATGGGGTATCGGTGTCAATAATCTCAGATCGTGATCCTAGGTTTACCACCAGTTTTTGGAAAAGTCTGTAGACAGCTTTACGATCCAAGTTGCAGTTCAGTACAGCGTACCATCCTCAGACAGATGGCTAGTCTGAGAGGACGATTCAGACTCTAGAAGATATGCTTCGGGCATATGTACTGGATTTTCAGGGTAAGTGGGAAGAACAACTGCCCTTAGTTGAGTTTGCTTATAATAATAACTTCCAGCAGAGCATTGGAATGGCGCCTTTTGAAGCGCTGTATGGCAGAGCTTGTAGAATGCCCGTGTGCTGGGACGAAGTGGGAGAAAGAACTATAACCGGGCCAAAGCTAGTCGAGCAGTCGATTGAGGCAATTAAGATTATACGCGAAAGGCTGAAGACAGCGCAAAGCCGTCAAAAGAATTACGCAGACAAAAGGCGAAGACCTTTGGAATTTCAAATAGGAGATCACGTGTTTCTTAAGGTATCGCCCATGAGAGGACTTTCCAGATTTGGTAGGAAAGGAAAATTGAGTCCAAGGTACGTGGGACCCTTCGAGGTTTTGGAAAAGATCGGAGATTTGGCATATCGTCTTGCACTTCCGCCGAATTTGTCGCAAGTGCACAATGTGTTCCATGTATCGATGTTGAGGAAATATGAACCGAACCCGATGCATGTGCTGTATTATGAAGAGATAGAAGTAGATGACAAAGTATCATATGTCGAGAGACTGGTAAGAATTGAAGATCGCAAGGACCGAGCTTTGAGGAACAAGATAATCTCGATGGTCAAAGTTATTTGGGAGCACCACGGGACTGAAGGCGCAACTTGGGAAATCGAAGAGATGATGCAACGTCAATACCCCCAGTTGTTTGAATAGTAGTAAGATCTATAAAATTTTGGGTAGTGATGAGATTTGTAAATTTCGAGGACGAAATTTTTTTTAAGGAGGGAAGAGTTGTGACATTCTGAAAATTAGCCTATTTGGGGTTTATAAAATATTGAGTTTTATGAATGTACTCGTAATTAGTTCTTACTCGGAACTGATCATTCTTGGGATACTAACCATTAGGGAAATGCTAATTAGGGATTTAAATTCGTACGACTAAAGAAAATTCGATCGTGGATTGACTTTCAACCATTAAATCATCGAGGTGATATTTTGAGCCACTATTAGCCAATCCAAAGATAGTTAGGGGTCAGTTCGCCATTATCATAGTAGTGGATTGCGGGTGATTCCGTTAGACCACGAAATAAATTGACGAACGATCTTGAACCTATATCGAACGATCGTGCCCCTCGGATCTAGTAATTGATTCTCGCGATTTTATTGACAACCGAAGTCGTTACGGTTTGAATAAATTACACGTCACTCGATTTAGTATCAGTCACGAGTCGAATATGCGAATTTTCCCAACAAGCCACCCGTTAGTCTGAGAAACACTCGAGTTGCGTTTAATAAAATTTGATCATTTAATTTGGCCCAAATGGGACACCGGAAAATTTGGAAGTCACGACGGGACGTTAGGATGACGTTGCGGTTGTAACGTACAATTTTGGACTGCCCCGATTCCTTCAGAAAAATTCGATTTCGACTAGAAACGTAGAAAGTGACCATTTTACCCTTGGAAATTATTAAAGGGTTAGTTTTAAAGGGCAATGGCATTTTGGTAATTTTGCCTTAAAAATTGGAAAAGACAATTTTGCCCTTGAACTTTTTGAGAAATTACAAGATTACCCTTGGATATTTTTGGTAAGATTCGATCTCGGCCGTTAGATTCAAGATTAAATCGAATCTGGACCGTTGGATCAAAAATGTGAGAGAGGGGTATTTTGGTCATTTTGCATTTTGGGTCAAGATTCACTATTTAGGTCCAAGCCTTATCTTCTCTCTCTCTCTCTCTCTCTCTCTCTCTCTCTCTCTCCCCCCCATTCGGTCCCCACCCCCACCGTGAGCCCCTCCCCCTCCTCCGATCACTCTCTCTCTCCCTCACGTCGGCCGCCCCTCCCGTCGCCGCCGTCCGTACGCTCGCCGGTCACCGCCGCCGTACCATCGCCACCACCCCACGCCGTCCGTCTCTCTCTCTCTCTTCCCTGTGTGGCCGTGGGTCACGGCCAAAGGAGGCCGCTGTCGCACGCCATCGCCGTCGCCACAGCTCATCGCCGAGCCGCGCCAACGCAAGACACCGCCGTCCCCGTCGATTGCCGCCGCTTTCGCTCTAACCGTATCAGTTTAGAGCTCGGTAAGTTGCGCTCTAAACCCAATTTAGGACTTCGGGTATCGACGGGTGATTTTTGGATGAAATCGGGTTTAAATTATGTGCGAATCTTCATGATTTAGGAGTGGAATTATGTGGCGGGCCTTAGGATTGAATTCAGAAATTTTTGGTGGAATATTTGAGGACAACAGTGGGCTATGAGTAGCTGTGCAGTGGGCTGTGAGTGGCTGTGCAGTGGGCTGTGATGGGCCGATCGGGACGCAAATTGGATTTTTAGAACCGATGATTTATGGTGAGAAAGTGTCGTGAAGGGCCGGAACTGATTTGACGCCGTTTAGTTGGAGAAAAATGGCAGATTGTGTGTTTAATGTGTGTTGGAATTGCGACTGAGTTGTGGTGTTGAAATTTAGTGCATGGTTGTGTAATTACATGATTGTACTATGCTTGTTGGGTGCACGCTTGGGCCAGACTGAATTAATTATTTAATTGGCCATGTTAAATGCTGAGTGAGCATGGATCGCGTGTAATTGAATGCGTGCACGGGCCACGTGTGATTGGCCAGTTGAGTGTGGTAAATGTTTATTGAGCACGTGTATGAGTAAGAAAGAAATGTGGTATGACATGTGTTGTGAAAATTGTGCCGTCCTGAGGCGTGTACTTCAACGCGAGGCGATGCCCGATACTACCGGAAGACTGCTAGTCTGAGGCGTGTACTTCAACGCGGGTTGCGCAGTAGGTGGTAGGTGTTGAGCCTGAGGCATGTACTTCAATGCGGGCAAGAAACATGGCCTGAGGCGTGTACGTTAACGCGGACCCTGAAGTGTTGTGAAAAGTGATCGTAGTGTACCTGAGGCATGTACTTCAAGACGGGTCACTGGCGAGGAATGTGGAAAAAAGATGATGAGAATGAAATGAATGCATGAAATGAGAATTGTATCTGCATGTGATTGCATGTATGTGATTGTGTTTGTGTAATTATCTGGAGGCACGTGATAGCCTAGGTGGGCTTTAGGGGTGTACTTACTGAGATGTAGTCTCATGGTTGTTTCAATCATTAATTTTTCAGAACCCCGACCTGAGCCATGAACCCACCGCCATCGCCACCAGAGCGTTTTGGAGTACCAGTGCACACCGAGAATGAGGTTACAGAATTCCCTATGCCCGATAACGTGACTTGGATTAAGCATACCACGACCGTTTTTGTAGAAGTAGGACTACCTCTTTGGGAACCCCATGTTTATGCTGCCTGGTTCTTCCGGGATGCAGATGGAGATGAGTTCGGACCCGTTAGGGGTTTTGATGTCCCGTTTGACTTGATAGGGGATTGGGACCCGTCTGCCATACCCCTGATAGACGGAGAGTTGACCAGTACGGAGATTAGTTTAGTTCAGTCTGGATTGCATTTAGCATCCGCTACTCAGGGATCTTTAGGGGCTGAGCATGAACCCGAGCTCGAAGCATCACAAGCTGAAGATGATCCGATGGATATAGACTTAGAACCAATCCCCGAGGAAGAACCAGAGAAAGTGGAGCCCGAGGTAGAACCTGAGGACGAACCTAACCAGCCTGAGGAGCCAGAGGAGGAACCGGAGTATGTACTCCCGCATGAGCAGTATATAGATCCCAACTATGTGCCGGAATACAATTTTTTTGATGGATTATGGGAGAAAAATTAGAATGATATTCCAGCTGAGTCGGGTGACATCAATCACCTGATAGAGATTGAGGCAGAACTGGAGTCTTCAGAGGGACAGACCGATCAGGAGGGTTAAGGATTCAGAAGACGAGGAGTCAGATTCGGAATGGACGCCTAGCAAGGGGCGTAGGGACTAGTGTAAGGATTTGGAATAATAGGTTTTTGGAAAGTACCATTTTTGAGGTTTGAATGCCAGGTCACCGGTCCTTTTTGTCTTGAAGGTTTTAGTATGGTGTGCACATGTATTTATGGTTGTAAAATTGTGAATATTATAGTATAAGCGTGAATGAGAAAAGAATATGTTTATTCTCTCTGTTTTTCCCCAGTTTCAAATTGTCCGGGTGTATTGAGGTTTTCACTAACGATTTTAAATCTCTGATGGTTATTTGAGGTCGGCGATACCCTGGGATATCGCATTTATCGACTTGTGGAGGGTGTCATGCGCTCGATGGGGTTTAGGGCGTGACATGTTAGGCTGTATTAATCGCATGTTAATTTTTGTACGTCATTGCATATAGGTTAGTTTGCATTTTGATAAAGCGCAAACCCTAATGAACACCTTGAGTATCTTGCTTTGTTAATTAGAAATCATATTAGGATGGGCTGTGTGATTTTCTACCAACAATGCAGATGCTTGCGTGGCTTTAAGGTATGTTATCTTGCTATTTATTTATTGCTTTCTTGGGTATTAAATTGGTGGTTTGTGCACCCGCATGAACATCTCACATGTTAGTGATTAGGCAATAAAATGGATCTAGACTGCATGCATAAATATTTTTGAAAAGAAAAGGTACCGAAAGGGCGTTAGACTAGATCTAGCGTAACCAAGTCTCCGAACTTAGAATCTCTGGTTCGTAGGAATAAAATATATCTCCCTATGTTTTATTTAGGTTTCTAATCGACCTACCACAAATAAATTAGTGGCGACTCCAAACATGAAAACTTTTACATGTTAAAAACTTAAAACTTAAGTTGCGAATTGGTAGGGCTTGGGAGGGCTCGAGTTAGGTTTAGTCCTAATAATCCATTAGCCTGAGAGAATTTTAGGTCGCGACAACTAAAAGTCATACTTCGGCTTTAAATTGAACGAGACAGGTTTTGTGGCGACTTCAATAAGGAACTATCATAGGCACACAAGAAATAACTGTAGATTTCACTTTGAACAAAACTGTACGTACAAACCGTGCTAGAATTTAATCAACAACAAACCTTAAAAGTACAATCACTTACACAAAAACACACGTCTGTAAACTATGCAAGAAATTAGTGGATGATAGAACTTGAGAACGCAAGGATATTGTGCTAGAATTTAATCGATGACATAACACCTAGGAGAGATACACACCGGAATTTAATGAACAACATCGATATGAAAACTACAACTAAGAAACATATTGGAATTTAATTGACGACTATCGAATGTAGAAACTAAAAGAGTAGTGCACAAAAGTAAAGATAATCGAAAGATTTCATTTTGTTTGATTTGTGCCAGGGGACTCTAAAGAGTACAATGTGGCTAGTTAACGCCTACAATTGATGGTTATCAACAAATGTTATAAAGGGAGGTTACGAAGAGAAGTTACAAAGGGTGGTTACAAAAAAGGGTTACAAACGGTCATCAGCGGTTATAATTTTTTTTGGGTCAGAATCAATAGTTACATCGATTACACTATGTTGACGGTTTCTTCGAACTATACTATGTAGACGGTTTCTTCGACTCCACTATCTTGACGGTTGCTTTATTCCACTACATTGATGGTTGCATCCAAGATTGTCTATTCCTCCTTTTGTCGATTTCTCTCAAGTTTTCGAATCTTCAGGTTGTCAATTTTTCAAGTTAACAACAAATTGGACATTTTTTGGTGCAAACAAATGTCCCCTTTTAAAAGAATGAATCATTCAATTCTTTTAAATTAGGTAATGTCATCATGTGCCACTTGTCATTGGCAAATTTGATTTTTTCTTACCGAATTATACTTGGTTAGATTCATTGTGGCTTTCGTTTTTTTCCACAAAAGGCACATTTTGTGTAAAGTCTTCATGTGGGAGGTTACAAAGAAAAGTGACAAAGGGTGGTTGCAACAGAGGGTACAATGGTTATCAAATGGTTGCATCGACAACAATTACATTGACTCCACTATCTTGACAATTTCTTCGAATCCACTATTTTGACGATTACTTTATCCCATTACGTTGACGGTTACTTCTTTGACACATTGACAGTTATTTCTTTGACGATTGTATCCAAGATTGTCGACTTCATTTTTTGTCGATTCCTTCAAGTTGCTGATTCTTCAAGTTGTCGATTCTTCAATTATCAAATGTCGATTATTACAAAAAATTGGACATATTTTGGTGAAAAAAAACTTTTTTGTGGGACATAGGAAGGTTTAAACTTGATGTAAGTGGATAAGAGATTATCTTTTCACGTCTGTCTCTTAATCCATGGTCCTCTCATTGAATGGTAACGTGCTAGGAAATATGGAGATCAGATATATTCATATATAAATCGAATTGGAATGATGAAGGAATAGAAAACTTACATACATGTGGGTCATGGGTTTCTCATGGTTGGGTCGAAGAAAAAATGTGGACTTCGAAATTTAAGATAGGTCATTAGACTTTTCGTTTCGTATTTTTACGACAAAACTAGTACTTTATCTATCTAATATGATAATTTTCCCGCATCTGAAACGTTCGGCAATTGAATGAAGATCCTTTACTCAGTCTGCACATATCATCATTGGTGTTTGAATCAACTCTCAATCGGTTTAATGCACATAATAATATAGTCGCGGTTAGAACGTGAAAGGACATTCACGGAAGTATTATGCAGGCGTGAAGGACCAACATCTTTTTCAAATACGGCCAGGCATTCCATCCACGTGGAAGTTTCCGATCACAGGAAGGAAAAAGGGACATGGAAAGTTCAAAGAAAAAAGAAAAGGTCATCAGCATAAATTTGTCCACCTAAAGTGTGAAAGCAAAGGCAAATTGCTAAATCATGGTGCGAGGGTTCCTGTTTCATAAAAAACAACCAAAAAATCGTCTCCGCAAAAGTTACACCAAGTTCCACGAGCTGTTGGCGATGCATGCATGCATGTTTTCTCGTCGTGGAAAATCATTATCAGTAAAATACCATCCACTCATCGCACGCTTGACTGGGCAGTCCCTGTCGAGTTTAAAAATCACACATTCCGATTGTGATTCTGCTTTTCTGTCTCATTATCCAACGTGAAAGCATTTGGATTTGTGAACAATAGTCTGTTCTATACTAGGCACACGATCCCATGCTTTTTACGTTATTGCTTTTTCTACTTTTACGTGAACTTGATAGGCTTCACCTATATACATCTATGAATTTTTTCGTCCTACTATATGAAATGAACCGTACTGCATCAACCCCATGGAATCATATTAATGAGAAGAAAATGGTCTCATAAGTTTCATTTCCTGTGCTTCATAAAAAAAATATGAAAATTAAGGAATTTTGAGTCTTCAACAAGTCAATGATAAAGATAAATTAAAGGTTACAGGCGGGATAGTGAGTGTTTTTTAGGAGGTCAACCTCTTTTAGTGTACTTTTGTTGGGGGCACACCATAGACAATGCCTGAAATCACTAAATCTACAATTTTCGAACTGTAAGCTTAGCAACTAGACATTCTTGAAACTAAGTTCGAGATCTTAGGTGCTTCTGCCATATCAATTCAAGTTAAAACGATAAAGGAAATGATGCGTTCTCATGAGTATCTTGAATTTTTCATGGACGAAAACGGGTGAATTTATGATGCACGTATGATGCACGTACTGTACCAAAAATCTCAAAGTACCAAAATTCATACAATTAAAAGTCACCCAGATGAATCCAGACCTCGTGCCTAAAGGCCAGCACATGGTCATTTCTAATGCGAGGACTTGGACGGACAACAATGTGGCTTGTATATAACAATTTTCAGCAACATTCTTATTCCTATATTTCCAACATCTAATTCCTTTACACTATTGGACAGAAAAAATAATGAACACCTAATAATTACTGAACGAATCTAAGTCCTAAATATGTGGGAGAAGCTTGATCTCTAAAGAATGGTTTCAGGTCTCATCCTTACCGTGAAAGAAGCTGAAGAATCAATCCATGGACCTTTTATGGACATGCTTCCCGGCACCTGGTGAGTGTCCCGAGAAAATGTCGAGATGTTTGTTTGGCTATCACTAGATAGCCTCTCGAAGGCTCTGAACCTAGGATCTGAATTTGTTGCGGTGCGCTTTATTATCGGTGCTTGAATCACACTTTTTCCTTCAAGCATGCTCACCACAGATGACATTGGCGGCCTGAGAGTTGGTGAAGGATTGGTGCATAGTAGTGCCAGGTTTAGCATTCTCATTGCCTCTTCCTCGGAGTAATCTGAGCCAAGACGTGGATCCACGAGTTCAAGAACGTTCCCTTGCTCTTGTAACACATAGGCCTTTCATCATGTACAAATAGAAATAGAAGATTAGTCGGTTATCTTGCCTTTAAAAACAGAAAACACAGTTTTACGAACAATTGAGGGGAATAGGTTACCGATAGATGGAATCTCATCATGTTCATGCGTTCATGTTCTCCACCACTGAGCATGCTCATGCATACATATCAATATGACACTACTCTAAGCTTCTAACCCATCTTTCCTTTTTCTTTTTCTTTTTAGGGAGAAGTCCTTAAAAGAAACTATTCCTTCATATATTTATTTATTCTGATTGAATTTGTCCTTAATAGCTTGTTCCATCATTTAACTATAAAGTTACATGCCATCATTCTACTTGCAAGTCCTCAAAGCAAACCAGCAGAAAGTAGAGAAAGAGATCTTCAAAAGCTTGGCTGCATAATTTCTATAAAACTTAAAGCCGCTAGACATTACCCAGTCAAGGAGATAAACAAATTCTTCCTTCGGCCTGTAATTTGTGCTGCTCTTTCCGCTGACAATTTCCAAAGCTACGACTCCAAAGCTGTAGACATCAGCTTTGTCCGTCAAGTAGCCCCTCATCGCATATTCAGGAGCCATATAACCTCTGTGGCAAGGCAAAATAGTAATGGTGAATATGGCTATAGATGGAGGACATTCAGGGAAAACATTACAGATTCGTAGCAATCAAAAGCTCATTAGATAAAGCTAATTAAAAGAAGAGAATTAACCAGAATAACAGAAGACATACATTGTTCCAGCTATCCTTGTGCTGATATGTGTATTCTCTTCTTCATTGAGTTTGGCCAAACCAAAATCTGAGATCTTGGCATTTAGTTCCTTATCAAGCAGCACATTTGTCGCTTTTATGTCCCTATGAACAATTTTCAACCTAGATTCCTCGTGAAGGTAAGCCAATCCCCTTGCTATTCCCAAACATATTTTCTTTCTTGTGGCCCAGTCCAACTTGATCTGCTGCTCTTCTCGTCCTGGGAAGAGAGAGAGAAACAAAGAGAGTTCAGTTGAATGCTCATTTATAGCATATTAGTCAGCTGAGGAAAAGCATCTTTTACCAAAAAGTGCACGGGCAAGACTATTGTTCTCTAGATATTCGTAAACTAGCAACAGCTGATTTCCTTCAATGCAGCAGCCGTAAAGCTTTACGAGATTTGGGTGCAGGAGAGCCGATATCATGCCTATCTCGTTGAGAAATTCACGATTGCCTTGCTTTGATTTTGAAGAAAGCTGCTTCACAGCAATTATAGTTCCATCCGATAGTGTTCCCTGAGATTAATTATATGAATTTAAGACTCATAGCTAATCAGACGTTATTTCATTACAAAAAGGTTAGCTTGACAAGATCCGGGTTGGTAAGTCTAAAACAAAGACACATATTGAATTTATTAGACAATTCCTTCACATTGAACGGAGAATGAAGCTATGAGCATATTGTGAATTACCTTGTAAACTGGCCCAAATCCTCCTTCACCTATCTTATTCACAGAGTCGAAGTTGCCCGTAGCAGCTTTGATTTGCCTTAAAGTGAAATGGCCAGTTAGAAGATCTAGCCCATGTAATTCTGAAAAAAAAAAGGCGTATATCAAGAATGCGATAATAATAATTGAAGGAAAAGCACAGTTCTACAACAAACTCTCAATCCGAGGAGTGATTTGCCTATATAGTCATGCCTCATAGACATGCAATCTTAGTTAAAAGAAAAAAAGGCCAACTTTTGGTGTCACAGTTTACTCTTAAGAACTCCACAAAAAGTACAAAGAAAGCAGATAAATACGGTCTTGAATTAAGCATCATACTTGTGCGATGAATCAAAAAAGTGACAGATTCCTATGTAAGCAGACATGTCGGTATGATAATCTCACCTGGATCTTCAACTTCTCTGCCGCCTGAGAATCTCGTTAGCCAAAGGACTAGTAATATCAATACAAGGAGAAGCATTGAAGCTACCACGATTCCAGTGATTGCTCCAGTTGATAGTCCAGCGCTTCCAACGTGAAAGTCTACGAGCAGGAAAAAAATGATAGATTTATACGTGAATGCTTCAATGACCACATGAGGAAAGAATGATAGAGATCTGTATGTCAGCATTGACTTACTCGGTGTCACTGCAATAGCGGAAATAAGTGGTCCATAGATACCTCTTTCAGGAATGGCTGTGGTTCCCTTCCCTGACCAATATAAATGAATCTCCAAAGTACCGCCATTCACATAAATATTTTCGAAGTCCTTGTAAATGCCCTTCCCAACACCTCCCGCTTCCTCTGCAATGTTAAAATCCTTCAACACTTGATTGCCCTGCAAAATAAACAAGAATTTTGGTAAGAAAAGATCATGCTTTTGTTGGATGGTTCTGTGCAGCCTTGTCACACACCAAGTCATAATAACAATTTCTCAAGTCAAATTCCTCAACAAAAAACGATAACTCAGCAAAATAGACGAAATTAAAATAATTATCAGGTATTACTTGTATCGATACATCGAATATACGTTTCCCAAGGCTGCTAAATGTTTTGTCGTCGGAAAATTGAATTTCAGCAAAATGGAGCCGCACTTTGTAACTTCCTTTCATCATGCAAAGGCCATAGTATCTGATCGACCAAGGGGAAAGGCGAGCCGTTTGGTACAATTCTAAGCCGTTCACATTCATAGAAAATGGGTTATTCACTGTGTAACGACCGTCATCATTTCCCATATAAAGCCCTGTGCTGCTGTAAGCCCACTTTTCTGAAGAAGAAGAAGAGAAAAATGATGGCCCGTTCGGACTGGTGTCCTCTTCATATTGATTCCCGTCAACATTTATTTTGGTTCCTCCACAATTGATAAACAAGGAATAGTCTGCATGGGTCATTGGATGATATTGCATAAGAAATGATAGGGGACAAAAGTAGCTCGACAGTTTATGCTCAACAACAATTCAAACATAGTAAAACTCACATTGTGCTTTCCTGCTGCAGGGTAGATCCTTCTCCAAGCACCAGAGCCTAATGGGATAAACCAGAAAGATTGTCGGTACTATAATGTTCACATGCAATTATCAACAATTGGTATAGCTCTTAGTCAAAGAGACTTACGAGTTGTTTCCGTTGGATGAATAGCTGGAAACCAAATTACTAGAAAGTGACACGATAAGTTAGATAATAACTCCAGAAATATGGGGATGAGACAAAACTATAAAATTTCTGCTTTAAGAGAGAATGTGCATTGACTCACACTTGTGATTGCTGACAACTGGTTGGAGAAGAACTGGTGAAATTGTTGTAAGATAAGTCCCTGCAGTTCATACCTTGACCTAATTAGTGTGCATATTATCCCCCACTAATAATTATGGTACAACATCGAAAAGTGATATATCAAATGTGAACCCACGAGTCTCACACTAAGAATTATGAGTCGAATCCTGCAATCTATGACAATCGTATGGAAAACTTAAAACAAGATATGTTCATAGGAGACTAACAGCAATTGCTTGCTGCTTGTTACCCAACTGGGTACTGCTCCAGTAAGGGAGTTGTTTGTTAGGAACCTACATTCACAAATAAAAGTTATGTAACACTTGTCCAAAGAATTGTTCGGAATCCAATTGTATGGGGTGTCTATGATACTAATGAGGAAGGAAAGTCAACTCCATATTTGCTAAGACATTAGGAGTTGTCAAGAAAATTTGTAATTACATGTAATCCAGAGCAACTCCCATCTTGTCAGGAACTTGACCAGTCAATCTGTTGACGCTCAGGTCTCTACCCAAAGATGAAAAAAAGGAGACGTGTCAGATAGTTTTCTCAAGAAAACTTGCAGAAGTTCATGTAATTTGAACTTCAATTTGAGGCCTTTCTTATTCATGAAACAAATATCTTCTCAAAAAATGCAATAGTCTGCTGGGACGAGTCCAAAAATCTGTCGGTGCTTAATAACCGGTCCACTGGAACAGAAGATATATCTTACGATCAAATGAAATATCCATATCATTTTAACAACTTACAATGTCTTCAAACTTGTCATTTCCCTGATGTAACCTGGAATTGAGCCAGTAAGCAAGCAATTTCTCAGAATCCTGAGATGTGAAAAACAATAGTTAGTGGCAATCAGTTATAATAAAAAGAGACAAAAGAAGCAAATGAAATGTTCATGATATTGAACTCACAAAGCCTCCAACATGCTCATGCCCTGCAGATCAGGAAAATTCGAGCTTGGACCTTTCAAATCAGATATTCTCCTGGACGCATGTAAAACCACTCCATCACATAACATTAACGTCCATCCTACCTCTTCGAAATAAAACACAATCTTACAAGATTATAAGAGACAAAAAGAATTGCACAGGATTGAATGCTCACAAATCCGTCAAGTTTGTCAACAAAGATATGTTTGAAGGAATAGGTCCCTCCATAGACGTGCCTTGCATGTCCCTGAAAAGTTAATGCCGTCATATAAGAACGACTTTTTTTTTTTGGTAAGGTATATAAGAACGACTTTTGAGTTCTCATAAATCCTAAAATTGAATTTGTTTGGCCCTAATTGAGAAGGACTGAGATACGCACAATCTTGTAATTTTGGTCCAATTCCCAATAAAATTAGGTATCTTTCCCGATAATGTGCTTCCATCTATGCGACTGCAAGTGGTCAATAGGTAAAAATCTCTCAAAGGAAATTCAGTGTGTTAAGAAATAAAAAGTATTATGATGCTGCTTACAAATCTTCTAAGTTCTTTAGATTGCCAAAGGATTCAGGTATTGTTCCCGTGAAATTATTAGCAGACAGAAGACTGCAAAAAAAAAAAAGAGAGAAGAAGATCTAGGAATTAGAAATACCGAAGGATCATGTCTCAATGTATAAGTGTACATAACATAGAACAAAGTGTATTGTCATCTCCCCAGACCAAGAGCAACTGTTCCAATTTAAGCAGGAAGATTAGAGTCAGATCTTCTATTTCCAATTTACTTACAGTCTCCTTAAGCGGCTCAAGTTTCCAATTTTCGGCTCAAGAACGCCTTCAAGCAGATTGTCCTCTAATACGCTAGCATAGACATAAATTTATCACCATCAGGTCTAACGCATTCTCAATGCAAAGGTATATAACTTATGGCAAGTCTTACAGCTCCTCCAGCATGCTGATGTTGCCAATTTCCTTGGGAATACCACTTATGCGATTTCCAAGTGCTGACCTGAAGCACCAAAGTGAAAACAAAAGGATGCTTCTTTTTTTAAGAACTCCTAATTAAATCGTGATAATGATTCCTAATGTATGATAAGATTAACTTACAGAATGGTAAGTGGTATCCGAGTAAGAGTTGTGGGGAGGGATCCACTAATGTAGTTACGAGTGATGTCTCTGCTTGCAAAGAACACTCGCTTTAGAACTTTTACAATTATCAAGCAATAATTTGCCAAACTTCTGAAAAATTGGTCCATTTAGATTTCCACCATTGTCACATTTCTCAAACAGATACATGCTTGAGAAAATTGATAACCAAGTGCTCAAAAACGATCAATTGAGAATTGCGGAAAACAGTCCATAATAAGACAAGGTGGAACCAGAATAGTCCTCACCCAACCCATAGCATGCTTTTCTGTGATTTCCTCACGAAAATTAAGAACCATGGCCCAACAGACACATACAAGTTCTTTGGCCTAATTACCTTCCAGACGGAAAGATATCATGCGGTCAAGTCTAACTTACATTTCTGTTAAGTAAGTGAGGTTGCCAAATTCATCAGGAAAAATCCCTGTCAAATTAAGTCCCTTCAGCTGGCTGCGAAACGAAGAAGAATAGGTAAATTACAATTGATGTACGTGAAAGAAGGATACGGAAAGAAACGAAAATAACTGTCAGGTCTTCCATACATGTTTGTGACATGGCAAACTGTGCTGTCATTGAAAGAACAGTTGCAAGTCACGTTGCTTATCATTCCCGAAGCCAAGGTCACGTTTAGACCAATGCCCCCACTGCATGACGTTTCACTTACATTCCAGTATTCGTTTTGCAATTTCATGGCGATTGTTTTCAGTGTATCCACTGCAAGCACAAACCAGAAGTTGAATCAGTATCCATTGCTGAAAATATGAAAGAGATTTAGAAGGACCAAACGAACAAGTACACTAGCAGGTGCTTGTGAGTTTGCTTGTGGTAATAAGGCTCCAGCCGTACAAGTACTTTTTTTGGGGTCAGAATACAAGTGCTTATTTTATGTGACATGTTTAGTGCATTAGCACAGAACAATTTGGAGCCAGCGAAGGTAACACCCCTCGGTTAAAATGATTATAATCAGCTCAACCACAAGTAAGAAAGGTTTATTCAATCTCAGGACTGTAGAGCAACGAGTAAAGTTCATACAATGCATCCTATTTTCTTGATTCAATTAAAACTAGGTGCTTGTACAAGCTGCCTATATGGGAAGATGAGCTTGCAAGATTAGATATAGTTACAAACGATCATGATAGATTCATTCCATTGTCATGCATATTAAATGCCAATGCCACCTTCCACATTAGAATAGCACAAGAAAGTCACAAATAGAGGGTTGACCAGCAGGACATTTAATCTACACTTTATTCGGGAAAAGTAAACAATGTACATATATTAGGTGAGAGAGGACTAGTCTCCCATCTTCTCATGTTTGATCAAATCAGGTGGTCAAAAAACCAATTGATCCTTTCACATTGCAATCCAAGAGATGAAGGCCATTTATTCAAGCATCTTACTAGCTGGCTGAAAATAGAGAGAATCTTTATTTCGTGACGATCATATTGCTTCTCACATAATTATGTGATGGTACCTTTTCTTTCCCTTTTGAAAAAGAGCAGGAATTTTTCTATACAAATCAAGATCAGTGCAACCAAATTGCAGTTCGTTTTCATGTGAATTGGTGGCAATATTCAGGAAGGCCCATCAATCACAATTATTGCTACCCGACACAAGACCGCTGGTCTGACAGCATGAATTCAATATAGAAAGATATCTAAAATACTGTGTAATATCAACATCACAGACTTTTAATTGGACAAGTGATAAGATCGTATGGAGTCATGTATTCTCTCAAATCCAAACCGCCTCATATCTCGTTTTCGTTTTCAAAAGAAGATATCAACTCAAACTGTTGCACTGAAAGTGCTGCTTGACGTTTATTCTTCACTCTTTGACATTCTGGTTGGACGCACCCACCATGCATGCACGGATTCAAAATCTGTCCGAGAGAGATGGGCCTGTGTGGACCCAGACAGACGAGGTTTGACTGAATCGAAAACCCAGAACTTCTTTTCCGCTAATTTTTCTTGAGAACTATATTTCTTTCCGAACAAGATTAGGATTGAAAAGGGCCTGTTTGGTAAAATATGCCGGTTCGGCCGTTTAGAGTAAGATTATCTGTGTAATAATTGAGCAAAGAGAGAGTATTTGGAAGGATTCGATAATCTGATTATGGAGGTAGGATTTTGAGGTTGAGAGATAGAAGATGAAAATTATGCTTAAATTTTCTCATAAAAGTATACTTTTTAGAGCGGCCGGGGGCGGCGAGCGCCGTCGGCCGCCTCGGTCCCTGCCCTGTCTGCTAGGGAGAGTTTTCGGAAAAGGAAATGAAAGTGCAGAAGAAGTATCTCCCGCAACACCCAGAAATTTCTAAAACAAATTCTTGGACCAGAAACAGGATTGTAAAGAAATAGGGGCCGAGAAACGGGATAGAAGCTCCAAACTTTGTGGTTCAATTTGCAGGCCTCAACAGAGAAGAGCCAGAGAGAGAGAGATTCAGGACCAGAGTTCGCAGAGCAATCATTCCAAAGAAACAGAGGGCCAAAAAGAAGAACTACTTAACTGCCATTAAAGCAAAAGGCTGTTGTCATTCTCGCGTACCTTCATCCTGTGGCAAGAGTTGAGCATCACACGCCAAGACCGCAGAGCCAATCACGACGAGAACAATGCAGACAACCGCTCTGGAAACTGAACCCGGAGGCAATCCCATCGCCAACTTCAGCTGCTTCCCCCTGCACGCGCCCGACCGACACCGGCCCAAACTCCGACCTCGATCCCCTCGGAGAAAAATTGTTCGCGGGTGCAAAAAGACGCGGAAATGCTGCCTCGATCACGGCCAAAACAGGGGAATGAGACAACGGAAAGGAGTGAGTTTTGGGAGAGGACGTGAGATGAGGTTTCTCGAGCGCTTAGCGTTTGTCCGACAGAGAGAGCGACAGGGCTGCCGTTGGAAGGGAAAGACGGATTTCTCGACAAAAAGGAGCTGACAGTTTCCCCGTTGTCATTTTCAGTGAGAAGTTTGCCTTATGAATGATATCTGCACTATTTTACTTTATCACTAATGAAAATCAGGAATATAATATTCCGTAGATATCTTTTTCCTCTTTCGAAGTGTTCAAGATCCTCATGTCTATTAGAAAAGTTAAAAAAGAAGGGCACCTGCATTATTTAAGTTTTAAATTGCGACCGTCTGTTCTCGACGCTTTAGTGTAAATCGACGGTAATTTCTTGGGACTATCTCATCGAGCGTGCTCGAGACATTTATCAAATAAACTAGATAAAGAAAACTCATTATTCTCCAAATGTAATTCTTTTCCGGATTTTGCATAATCGACCTCGAAATGTTTTTCATAAAAATATACAGAGAGTACTTGAGATATTTCTTAACAAGACCCAATTTGACAGTACTATCTCGGCTCAACGTCCTTCTCGCCAACATTTGCTACAAATAGAAAAAGAAAAAAAAACAAATCTATATAAATGTGATTTGAGTTATTCTATTTTAATATCGAATTAAATAATAAATAGAATCTGACAAATTTAATAGGCAATCCTGGGTTATCGATCGAATCGAATAATTCTTTACTTATTTATTAAAATTTTAGTAAAAATTGATTCCATGCAATGAAAAGCATTAAATTTTGCGGACTAGTGAAGTCGATTCCGCTGTGGAGGTGAAATCCACCGTTGGTTTTGGTTTTGGTTTTGGTTTTGACCATGCGATTTGGTGGGTCAGAGTTTGCAAGTTGCACTGCATTGTCACGTCCACCGTTGGTTTTGGTTTTGGTTTTAACTAGGCAATTTGGTGTGTCAGAAATTGCAAGTTGGACTGATTTCAACGAGCGGGCCCATTGCATCTACTTGGAGGAGCGCATCGCGTTGGATATTATTGACCCAATGCAATGGCCAATCTACTTGGGTGAAATGACTTATTTTTGCCTTGAGAAATGATTAAGGGTACGTTTGGTAACATTTATATTCATGAGAACAATTTATTTCTTTGTTATTTTTATTTTCCGGATGAGTTTCTGAGTGAAAGAACGTGTTTGGCAACTGCACTAAATTTCTATTCTCGAAATAGAAAAATAACAGAAATGTGTTTGATACAACCCAAAAAAAATTTGTGCAGTATAATTTTTTTTAGTTTTTTTAATAAAAATTTTCTAATTTGTTTGAATTTTTTATGTTTTTTTTTCCTTTATTCTTCTTCCTTCTCTAGCTGGTTGCCGGGTATTGGCGATGGTCGAGGAGGCTCGACCTCACCCAGATCTGGCTGGGCAAGGTCGGCTTTGCCAGACCATGGCAAGGCTAACCTTGCGGTGGCTGGGCAAGGCTCACCCGAGGTCAACCTCACCGGCCTCGGCTCGAAGGAAATGATCTTGAATATTTTAGTTTAAGATAAAATGGTGGCGTGCTATATAATTTGACAAGGGAGATACTTTCTCCATGGCTCATAAAAGGGCAGGTGTTCAAATGAATACCAACGACCACTTTTGGCAATGAAAAAGCATTGAATGGTTTGGACTTCTTTTATAGGACGTAGGAAGGTTTAGACTTGATGTAAGGGGAAAGGAAATCATCTATTCACATTGTCTTTTAATCCGTGATCCTCACATTGGAAAATAATGCGTGCATTTAACAAAAAAAAAATAAAGCTAGGAAATATCGAGATTGGATATATATAAAACGAATTAAAAAATGGCGAAGGAATAAAGAACATACATACATATGAGGGGAAAATTACCAAAAAAATCCTAAATCTTTTACAATTGTATCAAGTTAGTCATAAACCCCTTTTTTTAGCTAATTCAGTCCTAAACCTTTTGCAATTGTGCCAATTTGGTCCATCCGGCCACTTTTGACCGGCCGGCGCTGACGTGAATGCCAGCCGGTTGACGTGGCAATATTTTAATAATTTATTATTATTTTTTGAAATTTTTGAATTTTTCTCTTTCTTTTTTTTTTTTCCTATCTTCTTCCTCGGTTGCCGGACCGGCGACCGGTGACCGGCGAGAGGATGAGGCCAGCGAGTTCCAACTCGCCGACCATGGGCTAGCCTCTCTGTCGCCGGGAGAGGTCTCGTCAATGCATGCATGCATGGTTTCTAGACGTAGAAAATCATTATCAGTCAAGTACCATCCACTTGATGCACGGTCAACTGGTCAGTCCTCGTCGAACTCAAAATCACAGTGCCGACAGCAATTAAAAAGCGAAACATTGTGTCATCTTTGTAAAAATAACATGGCCACATGATATTATTAAATTAATAATTTAATGATTGTTATGCTGTAGTAACTGTATTGTTTACGAAGAAGCGCGACTCATGCGAAATGAAACATGTGCTTTAATGGAAGTCGCCTATTAATAGTCCATATAAATAGAGTCTGGTTCTCTCTTTACTTGCGCGTGAGTAAACGTTGTATTTTATCCTCCATTATATAAGATACGTTAAAAAGAAAAGTGGATCAAAGGAGAGAAATCAGATTTCTACGTTTCTTCCGTGTTTTTCTATAACAATTATTTTTAAGGGCAACGCTGTGAATAAAGGTATGTCTTCGTCTCTCTTATTGTGAAAATCATGAAGATATATGATCCTGGCTTTCAAAATTTTTTCGCATAAAAGAATTACATTATTGCTTACAATCTTCAAAGAAACAACGTCGTAGTTCATGTGCTGCACAGCATTACCAGATGAGCCTTTTTTTTTGTCGGGTGGCTAGACAAGTAAATGTGGTTTAGGTCTTACTTTTTAACAAGTTGATATTTTTTCACTTCAACATCACCTTGAGTTGACCAATTGGGGCTCGGGTCTATTCAATAACGTTTCTATTTCCATAAATTATATATGTTTAAAAATCGTTTTTCTATTTTTATTCTCTAGATAAATTTTTGAGCAAAAAAATGTGTTTGGTAAACTGCATAAAATTTCTATTTTAGAAGTAGAAAAAAAATAGAAATTCGTTTGCTAGGATGGGAGTGGAAATTTTTAGTGTCCTACCAAACGAATTTCTATTTTAGAAGTAGAAAAAAAATAGAAATTCGTTTGGTAGGACACTAAAAATTTCTACTCCCAATTTTTTTATTTAATTATGAAATTGTCAGTGGAAACTTAACAATTCATGTTTGGATAAAATTGGACTAGAAATAAAATAAGAATATATTATGATATAGAATTGGATGACCTTAATACAATCATAAAGAAAATTACTCCTTATAGACAAAGTAAATACCGGGTGGTGGTCGAGGAAATTGCAGTTTATGGGGTAGGATTTTAGGATTTGGGATTAGGGGTTAGGGTTTAAGGATTTCGATTTTGAGGTTTAGGGTTTGGGGTTTTTGGTTTTAGAGTTTCGAGTTTCGGGTTTAGTGTTTTGGGTTTCGAGTTTAGGGTTTAAGGATTTGGGTTTAGGGTTTGGGGTTTGGGATTTATGGTATAGGGTTTAGGGATTACAGTTTAGGGTTTGGGGTTTATGGTTTAGGATTCGGGGTTTTGTGATTTAGCATTTTAGGATTTAGGGTTTGGAATTACGATTTTAGGGTTTAGGTTTTAGGGTTTGGAGTTTTGGGGTTTAGTGATTCGGGTTTTAGTTTGGGATTTTAAGGTTTGGATTTTTGGGTTTAGGATTTGGGGGTTTAGAAGGTTTAGGGTTTGGGTTTAGGATTTTAAGGATTTGGGGTTTTATGGTTTTTGATTTTAGTGTTATTGGTTTTAGGGTTTAGGGTATGAGAGTTAAGGTTTAGGGTTTTGGGGTTTAAGGTTTCAGAGTTAAGGTTTAGGGTTGAGTACGAGAATATCTTGTGAAAGAGAAATAGCTGATCGTATTTTTCTATTGTTTCTCTTTTTGTCCAAGAAAGAGAAAAGTAGATTTTTTTTTTACTTTTTGTTTCTGTACCAAATCTATTCCCTAACAACTTTTCTGTTCTGAGGCATAAAAAAACTAACTGATGTTACTAAACGGATTTATATTCTTTTTCTATTTCGGGGAATAAAATAATATAAAAATATAAAAATAAAAACGTTACTAAACATACCCTTAGAAGTTCAAAAGAAGAGGTGATTGAGATTTGACTGTTTTCTTTTTTGTCTCTAATTGAGAGATCATGGGGCTTCTTCCACGCTTCAGGATCGGAGCTGAAAGTTTAAGGGGAAAAAATAGCCAAAAAAAAAATAAAGAGAAAAATCGATAGAATCATCCATAGAAAATGCCTGAGAAAATAAAAGTCAATTAATTGGCCACAAAGAGATCATGAAGATATCTTGAATCTTGTTCGAGGGGCCGTGCTTTTTAGCCAATTGTAAAAAAAAAAAAAAAAAAAAAAAAAAATACTTTAACTTATGAAAAGAAGCAAATGAAAGTTAACATTGGATATATATATATATATATATATATATATATATATATATATCTGTGATCACGATGACGTCCCTATTTTTTGAAAAGTGAGGACACTTTACTTAGTTGTCCCATAAAACATGACGCAACTTATGCTATGTTTGCTGCACTACAAAATGTCACGAGATCTTGAAGGACGAGGATGTCTTTTTCACGTTGTGCCTTCTGCACAGGGATGAAAGCCCAAACAAGCACCTTGAAGCTTTTTCTAGACGTACCTGGATTTCGCAAATTGGGACGATGCTGATGAAACTTCCCACAAGTTTTCTATACATGTCACTGGGACGTTTTCCAGACGAAAGCTGGGACGCCATTGATCAGACGTCCCACAAGTTTTCTGTACAAAAGCTACTAGGGACGATTTTGTTGCATCCCCCAGAGCACTTGCATGGTGTTAATAGGGGCACAAAGTTTTGGGAAAAATTGTCTAAAATGTCCTAAACCTATTGCACTTTTACTAATTCAGTCCTAAACCTTTCAATTTTGCCAATTGAATTTTAAACCTTTTCACTTTTTGCAAATTGAGTCAATTCAATCAATTTTAGCCGGAAATCGCTGACGTAAACATTTTAAAACAATATTTTAGTAATTTTCTAAAATTTTTTATGATTTTTTTCTCTTTTTTTCCTTTTTTTGATTTTTTTTTAGGTTTTGGAGTTAGGGCTGGTGAGGGTGGCCAACGCGCCCTTGCTTTGGCCGACCAACCCTCATCGGCTCTGGGCGAGGGCTGTGAGGGTGGGCCGACCCTCGCCAGCTCTGGGCGAGGGCCGCAAGGGCTGACTGACCCTCGTCGGCCCTAGGTAAGGGCTGCGACACCTTCACCAACCAAAGCGAGGGCACGCGAGCCCTTGCCCAGATCCAGTGAGAGTCGCGATGCCCTCACCAGATCTGGCTAGGCGAGGGCTTGGCGGCCTTCGTGGGCCCCAAGCAAGGGCATGGGTCGGCCCTCGCTGGCCCTAATTCCAAAACCCATAAAAAAGAAAAAAAATGAGAAAAGAAAAAAAAACCATAAAAACTTAGAAAATTATTAAAATATTATTTAAAAATGTTAACGTTAGCACCACATGGCCGATTAGCGTTTACATCAATGATTTTTAGTCAAAATTGGCTGGATGAACTCAATTGACAAGAAGTGAAAAGGTTTATGATTTAATTGGTAAATTTGAAAGGTTTAAGATTGCATTGACAAAAATGTAATAGGTTTAGAGCTTTTTGACAATTTTCCCCAAAGTTTTGTGTGTTTGTTCCATGAAAATCGTATTGTCACGCCCCGAACCCCCGTCGAGCCCGCGGCATCCCGCCTCCGGTCAAACAGTTGCGACGTCCCAGTTTATCGCCGATCTCAACTAAACATCAGAGATTTAATCGCGCAAACGGAAACCATAAAACACCCGGACAAACTTAAACCGGGGACAATTGGGAGAATATACATTTTCATTTCCCATTAAGACATGTACCACAATATTCACAATTATACAAACCTTACTATACCAGTGCACACCTTACTAAAACTACTAAACTCAAAAAGTCGATGACCTGTCCTTTAACCTAAAAAATGGTTCTCATCCAAAGCAAGCTTTCCCACTTCTACAAACACGGTCGTCATGTGTCTTATCCAGGTCATTTGGTCACCCATCGGAAACTCAGCTACCTCATACTCCATATGCACTGGTATTCCAAAACGTACTGGTGGCGGTGGTCTAGGGTTCATCGTTCAGGTCGGGGTTCTAAAAATTATTGGTTTACACAACCATGAGATTATATCTCAGCAAGTACACCCCTAAACCCAACCTAGGCTATCACGTACCTCCAGACAATTACAAAGCACATTCACACGCGCCAAATCTTCAAACAACAAGCATATTACACACAATCACACGCATATATAATTTCCCACGTCGTGCGTTCCTTTCGTTCTCATCATCACTTTCCACATTCCTCGCCAGTGACTCATGTAAACGTACACGCCTCAGGTACACTGCGACCACTAATCACTTTCCACATCACTCGCCAGTGACCCGCGTTGAAGTACACGCCTCAGGCGCACTGCGATCATTCACCACATCCGACTCGCGTACCCGTTCACGCCTCAAGCCCCAATCGCGACCTGAGCATCACACGCCCCAGGCCCGATCCCAACTCAGCCCGCGCCAAATGCGACAGGCCTATATGATTGGAACCCGAGCTTGTAATGCCTCGGTCCAATCTCGGTCTCACCCGAGCTGATCGTGCCTCGGACCGATTCTCATTCTTGCTTTTTTAGGCCTCAGCCTGTGCCAAATGCAACAGACCTACATGATCGCTGCCCGAGTTTGCGATACTCGGCTCGATCCCATTCTCGCACTATCGCACTTTCACATACTTTCTCACAATCACTAGTCACACCACAACTTTATCTTACTCATGCACATACTCAATATGCATTTACCACACGCAACTGGCCCAACACACGCGATCCATGTACGCGTCGAGTCACACGCAGATAGAGTTCACTCAACAATTCACATGGCCAATATCAACAATTAATTCAATTTGGCCCATGCGTGCACCAAACAGACATATGTCCACTAGATAAACACACAAATAAGCACTTAATTAAATCAACCCCATCCAGAATAATTCAAACACGCCTAAAACACGTAAATTGCCAACTTTCTCCACCCAAATGGCGTCGGATCAATTCCGATCCTTCACGACACTTTCTCGCCATTAAATAACGGTCCTAAAAATCCAACTTGTGTCCCGACCAAGTCATCACAGCCCCGTGAATAGTAATTCGTAGCTTGTGAACAGTAAATCATAGCTTGTAATTCACCTCAAATTGTCCTCCAAAAATTCCAAAAATAATCCTCAAGGCCTGCCACAACATTCCAATCCTAAACCCCAATATTTCGCACCCGCATATTGTCAATTTCACCCCGATTCAAATTTTCCGTTGATACCCAATATCCTAAATCGGGATTAGAGTATGACTTACAAAGTTCTAGACTTAATCGGCTAGAACGGGGAGCGGCGGCACATAAACGGACATGACGGGGACGGCGGCGAAGCTCGGCAACGGCGATCGGCTTGCGGCGGCGGTCCGGCCTCTTGATTTGGGGCTCACGGCCACTTGAAAGAGAGAGGGAAGGAGAGAGAAACGGTGGCTGGTGGTGGTGGTTTGGGGCTGGTACGGCGGCTAGAGGGCGGTCCTGCGGCAAGTGGCGGCGCCGGCGTGGCTTCACGGTGGAAGAGGAAGAAGTTCACGGCAAAGAAAAAAAAAGGGGGAAGGGGCTGATCGTGAAGATGAAGGAGAGAAGGGGGAGGAAGACCACATTCTTGACTCAAATAATATATTTTGACCAATTGCGAAAATGACCAAAATGCCCTTTACTCATATTTTTAATCCGACGGTCCCGATTCGATCTTATCTTGATCCGACGGCCGAGATCAATTCTTGCACAAAAATATCCAAGGGTATACTTGTTATTTCCCAAAAATCCAAGGGTAAAATTGTCCAATCAAAATTTTAGGGCAAAATTACCAAAATGCCTTTTACCCTTAAAACATACCCTTTAATAAATCCTAGGGGTATTTTGGTCACTTTCTCCTTTTCTTGTCCAAATCGAATTTTTCCGAAGGAATTAAGCGCACAAAAAATTCACACGTGTCACGTGCAACGTCGTCCTAATGTTCCGTTGTGACTTCCTAATTTTCCGGTGTCCAATTTGGGCAAAATTTCAATAATTAAATTTTATTAAACGCAACTCGAGCGTTTCTCGAGCTAACGGGCGGCTTGCTGGGGAAATTCGCAGAATCGACTCATGAATGATACTGAATCGAGTCACGTGCAAGTCCGTTCGGTACGTAACGACCTCGGTTGTCATTAAAATCGCGAAAATCAATCACTTGACCTTAGGGGTACAATTGTTCGGTATAATTTCAGAATCATCCGTCAAGTCGTTTCGTGGTCTAATGAAATCACCCGCAATCCACTACTAGGACAGTGGCGAACTGACCCTTAACTATCATTGGATCGGCCAACAGTGGCTCAAAATATCACTTCCGCGATTTAATGGTCGAAATCCATTTACGATCGAATTTCCTTTAGTCGCGCGAATTTAATTCCCCTATTAGCCTTTCCCTAATGGTTAGCATTTCCAGGAATGATCAGTTCCAGGCGAGAACTTACTGCGTGCACATCTCATAAAACTCAATTATTCAATAAATTCCAATTGGCGGAATTTCGAAATGTCACGTATTCCTCTCAATAAAAGTCTAGGACATTTTCCATATGTCCCTAGGTTGAAAATTGGGATGTGTAGTCACGTTCTTTGTCCAAGCTACTAGGATGCTTCTCTCGAGTCCTCAAAGGAGCACATGTATTAACGGGAATAAAAAAGTCTTAAACTTATAGCATTTTTTTCAATTCAGTGCTAAATCTTTCAATATGGCCAATTTAGTTCTAAACATATTATACTTGCGGCAATTCAGTCTTAAACATTTCAATTGTGTCAATTTAATCCTAAACCTTTTAATGATTTTGCCAATTTACTCATTTTGATTAAATTTGGTCGGAAATTGCTGACATGGTGATCTAGTCAGCAATGGTTGTCCTACGTGGCAAGGCCAATGCTGATGTGGATAATGTTTAAAATTTCTCTAAATTTGTTATTGCTTTCTTTTTGTTTTCTTTTTTCTTTCCTTTTTTTCTAATTCTAGGCCAGCGAGGATCGGCCGGCATGCTCGCCGGCCTAGGGTTAGAAAAAAAAAGCAAAGAAAAGAAAATAAAAGAAAGGAAAAGAAGAAAAACTAATTAAAAAAATTCATAACATTTTTAAATTTTAAAAAAAAAATTTCACTATATCACTTTGTAGTAAGGTCGGGGCGCTTGAGCCTGGGTCCATCTAGTCCCGATTTGGCAAGGACCACCCTCAATAGCCTAGGCCCGAGCGTCTCTCGCTTGAGGCCGGCGACATCGATGAGGCTCAGCGGAGGGAAAAAGGGAAAGGGAAAAAAGAAAAAAGAAAAATAAAGAAGAGAAAAGGAAAAAAGAAAAATTAATAAAACATTTGAAAAAATATTAAAATATATTTAATAATTGTTTACGTCAGTGTTGGCCATGTCACGTAAGATGGCTGACGTCCACATCAGCGATTTTCGGTCAAAATTGGCCAGACGAACTCAATTAGTAAAACGTTAAAAGGTTTATAATTCAATTGATAAAATTAAAAAAGTTTATGATTAAATTGGAAAAGGTGTAATGAATTTAGAACTTTCTAAACAATTTTCCTACTATCTCTGGACAGTTTAAAGAGCTTTTATGAGCAGCTCAAGTGAGAGACTTGTATAGTTGCCTTGGATTAATCTATTTCGAATTCAATGGGGGAAACACTTGTCAACATCATTAGAGACTTAGATATGCTAATGTACAAGCAACCATTAATGAATGGAATAGACTAAGGTGCAAAATGTTTTGGATTCCCTGACTGTACAACTCAATTATTTGTCGAGTAAGTCAAGAGGATTATTATGCCGTTCATCGACTACAAATTCCAAATTCAACATATACTTTCTTTTCTGTATCCATTATGACAACAATTTTTTCATCGTTTATATTCAACATATATGGTACTATTAACTACGTACAAACTACGATCCAGGACTATCTACACAAGCCAAAGAATTGAACTTATCTGATTCATAGAGTTTGCAGACTGTTTCATTGGCCTCCACCGGATTTCTACATCCATACCTCTGAATTATTAAAAAAAGTAATTGGTTACAACCGAAGTACGGGGGAAGGGTAAAAAAAAAAAATCTTTCCAAGAAAGTGAATCTAATTATTTTCCCAGAGTCGGGGAACTTGGACTCCACCATCGATAGACTGTTTAATAATAAGCTAAACTTGAGACGCGGTCCTAGCAAAATCAGAGCAATTGAGAAGACTGGTGTCATTGGACGAACAAAATGAAAGAGGGAAAAATGATAAGAATAAAAAGACTTCTATTAGGTACCTGACACTGACAGTACAAGAGCATTATCACGCGCGACGGGTCCACAAAGTTGCTAGGGATATGGCGAGCCGACAGTGCCATTAGTCTTCCACATGGAACGGTGGCTTCTCCACCTTCAATGATACGAGTAGATTTGTTTTTTCTGACATAAGAATCAGTGCTCTCTCAGCGTGTGATATGAATTGCACCGTTACCCCTTTCTTGATAAATATCAGTCTCAGGAAGGCCAGGAAGACTTGGGGTCGTCTCTCCCTGTCAGCATCTCTCTCGCTCAGACATACAGACGGACAAAGGCGAAATTCTTTGTCCACTGTCTCCCTCTTTTTATACATGTATGCCATGAAGTTAAGCCACGCATTCTTAAGAAACATATCTCTCTCTCTCTCTCTGTCTCTCTCTCTCTCTCTACCTGGGTTGAACTTGAGACTGAGATAATGACGAATCTCTTCTCGGCTCGATCTCTATTCTCTGGGTTCGTCCTTCTGTGCGCCATTAACTTAGCTGCTGCCGCCACTCTTCTGCCCAAAGACGAAGGTGAGAAAAAAAAATAATGAAACCCACCAATCTTGTATTGCTTTCATCGTAATGTTCCTTTATCTCCTCCTGTTTTTGGCTCGCACGTGCACTGAGTTGTATTTGTTTGTGCTTTCTCTCACAGGTAAAGAAAGATGCTGTACATATATTCAACCTCATGCACACGCGAATTTGACCTCGTTTGTGCTTGTTTTGAATGAGATATTGCTGTTCCTTTGACTTGCCGGCTCTTTTCTCTTTCAGTGGATGCGTTGAACGAAATTGCAGAGACGTTAGGAAAAACAGACTGGGATTTCAATGCAGATCCATGCAGTACAGAGGGTAAATGGGGTGACAACAAATTGCCTTACGTAACTATTGACGCCGTCACTTGCGATTGCAATTTCACCGACGCCGACAGCAACAAAGTTTGCCATGTCATCAGCATGTAATGCGCTTTCTCTCTCTCTCTCTTCCTCCCTAAAAAAAATACTTAGAATTTCGTGAAGTTTACGATCGTAGATTCCTAGTTAGACTTTGTATCAATCACGTGATATCGCACCAATCTTTCGTCTCTTTATACAATCAACTGGCTGCCGTGGTGAACACCAAACCAATTATGTGAGCACCACATAAGCATTTCACGGGAAAAAAATGGGCCAATTTTTGGGTCAAAATGTATTGAGTACAAAGAAGAAAATGAAAATTCATTGGATTGGGGAATTGAAATGTCACAGTTCGACCATTCAATTGCAAAATCTGCTGAAATTCGAGGATCATATTGAAGGGAGCATCGCCACTCTATCTCCCTTCTCCAGATTTTTCTTTAGAGAAATCTAGTTGCCAAGTTGTTATACAACAAATAATTAAGATAAGAAGATATTTATATTAGAATATTGTAGAAAGCTAGAAAAGTTGGAGAATGCACTAACTTTGCATCCAATAAATAGGAGCAACTTGCTCCATGTGTAGGTGTGGAGTAGAAAGAACTCCACCGTGGATGTGTGTTGAGTGTTGTTCTTGTAATAATAAGAAATTGTTTATTATAATCACGCTTCTGAAGCTCTACAGATCGCGAGTGATTCACTTACCGACGAAAATAAGCCGCACATGCCAGTATCAATATTGTTTTGCATGGGGAAGAAAAAAGAGTAGAGATGCCGTCACTTGTAATTTCCGTCAAATCATAGCTACGTGATCAACGTCTTGTCAAACTTCCAATTCGACAATAATTTACCTTTAAACAAGATAGTGGTAGTTTTATTAGGCTAATTGGCTAAAGGCGCTTTCCGAACATTGAACAGGAGGGAGATCTTTAAAGCTTTTTGGTGAAGCAATAACATTCCAATGACTTTAGCTTCAATAAATACGTCCTTACGAGAAAAACAGATTTAATATCGATAGAATATTTGACTTTTGAATCATGCCTTTATCTAAAGCATTAAGTCTCCATGATAGTTGATAGCGGTCCACAAATGTTCAAATTTTTCAAGACTCTTTATTTGTCTATCTTATTATATATTTTCATGTTTAGTATTAGGCTAAAAGTCTATAATATTATAATATCAAACTACATATTCATTTAAAAGTTAAAACCTTTAGAACAATCAGTAGTAGTTACAAAAAACTTTACGAATATTGTTTTATTGTTATAGATTGAGCTTATACCAACGAACTTAATACCATTGCCTTTATGTTAACTTTGTTAGAGGGTATAGTGTTGTCTCTATAATTTTGTCCTTGGAAAGCTATTTTCTCTTAACATTGCAATAGCTCTCTCTATTTTATTTATGAAGTTACTTCCATTTTATTTTGGTTGCTTCCTGTTCGATGTGATATAAAGTTTGAGGTTAATGCTATTTTTTCTTAGGTAACTGTGAACATATAGGTGAACTGGACTTATGATGATGATTTAACCTTATTACCTTGGTTTAGGTCGATAGTATGAAATCGAGGAAGCTGATTATCTTGAAAACGGATACTATATTGGACCACAAACACGTAAACTATTCAATATTATAATGTCAAATCACGCATTCATCTAAAAGTTATAGGTATGATAAAAAAAAGTTAACAAAAAAGGAATATTTAAAAGGAAAACATCATTAGAAAAATCTCAAGCAACAATATTACCCGATCATGTATACATTTTTTTGGGTTAATACCATAAAAAATCCTAAACTAGGACATTAATGGTGCATTTGCTCCAAACTAATTTTCATGTCACAAAAAATTTCAAATTGGTTGACCGCGCCATATTTACCCCAAATTATATTTAGTGTCACAAAAAATTCCAAACGAGCTGTTAGATGTGCTATGCAGGACATGGCTGTGCTTTGAGTTAGGCTTGCCTTTTCGGTTATCTATATGTATTCATTTACTTTTGCACACCGTTCCTCTTGTGGGGCAATTCTAAGAATTTCTTTTCACATATATATATATATATATATATATATATATATATATATGTATATGTATATAGCCATCTTTTAAAATCATTTTGAAGCTAGTTTTAAGTAGAGATAGAATAAGCCTTTGCGTTATGTGAAAACAGAGTTCTCAAATCTCAGTCTCTTCTCGGCACTCTTCCACCTGGACTGTTCAGATTGCCTTACCTCCAAAACTTGTAAGCCTCCATTATCCTCCTCCTCCTCCTCCTTCACAAGCATCTTCATCTTCATCATCATCTCTCTCTTTAAATAGTGATGTCACCCGTAACTACTTGAACGGCACTATTCCTAAAGAATGGGGCTCTACGAAGTTGCTCAACATGTATGTACTCTCTCTCTCTCTCTCTCTCTCTCTCTCTCTCTCTCTCTCTCTCTCTCTCTAACACATAGAAATGCGAGTGTATCTTCTATTGATTGGGGAAATGCGATGATGTTGGTGTAGTTCTCTACTCGGAAACCGATTGACTGGTCCAATCCCGATAGAGCTGGGAAACATATCCACACTTTGGAAATTGTAAGTGATCATTCATCCCGCCGCTTCTGTTTAGCCTCTTCTCTGTGTTAAATTTGATTGATGTTAAAGATATTAACTCTCTTCCGCTTAGAGTTGTCGAGATCAATCAGCTTTCTGGATCTCTTCCTCTAGAGCTGGGGAGCTTGTCCCAGCTACATCAACTGTGAGTCTCTTGATGATTCATCAAGTTATCATTTGCTCATGATTTTGTATCTGGCGAGGGAATTTTATCCATTGGAGTGATCTGTTGAGAGATTAGCATTCTTGTTTAATAAATTAATGTGATAACATTGGTATTTTCTTGTTCCAGGCACCTTACATCAAATAATTTCACTGGGGAGCTGCCTAAAACATTTGCTAAATTGACAGCTTTGCAGGAGTTGTTAGTTTCCAATTGCCACAAACTCTGCTAATATTTAGATACTTCTATTCTTTCTTCTTAATATGAATCTTCTTGTTTAATGCACCGTAGACGACTTGGTGACAATCAGTTCACGGGAAAGATACCTGATTTTATTCAGAACTTGACAAATCTCACTATGCTGTAAGGCTTAATGCTTCTTCACCTTTTAAGTCGGTCTATATAGATATACCCCTAAGATAATATAATCTACGAATTGTATCATCAGGATTATTCAAGGAAGTGGATTGCAAGGGCCAATTCCCTCTGGGATTGCACATTTGAAGAATTTGTCCGACTTGTCAGTATGGAATTTTGGCAGTTCGATCTGATCTCTCTTTCTTTAAGATGGTATCAATCAAATAAAGTTCTATATTTGATTTTGATATGCAGGAGAATAAGTGACCTCTATGGAACTGAGTCCTGAGTTCCGCAACTCAGCAGTACAAATATTGAGACACTGTGAGATTGATGCTCCTTCACCGATAGTTTACTTTATGCAAAAGAGCCAAAATGTCTTAGCAATGTGACAATATCAGTGCTATTCTCCTATAGGATTTTGAGGAGCTGCAATCTCATAGGAGAGCTACCGGATTATCTAGCACAAATGATGAATTTAAATATATTGTGAGTGGAAATCGACTTCGCCTTTTTTCTATTCCAAGCAGAGTAGATAATCTTACCCTTAATGAGTGAAATTTTTGCTAGTTTATGGTTGACTATTAGATGCAGTTTAAAAACCCATTTAATATGGCTTGAACGTCAGCAGTGGCTTACTCGCTTCAACTGTGTTTTGAACTTTTCTGTTGATATTGCTGAATTGTGAATCGTGATGTGGCATTTAAGTTTCTGGTGATGGTGGTCTCTGCTGTAGATTATACAGTTTTGCACAGTAGGGTATGGACTTTTTCTCTCTTTGTTTTCAACTTTTTCAGTAATAGAAACCACCAGAATTCTTGCCTTGGTTCTGATCCCCATTTTGTCTAATCTACTTTTGGTTTGATTTGTTGTCTTAACTTCTTAAGAGCATTGATGCAAGACAGGAGGCTTCTTGATTGTCTGGAAACTTACCTTCTAATGGTTAACATTCTCCAATCTTAGCCCCATAATATCTAAGTGAAGTTTTATACTTGAGTGTTCCAATATTTGTCAGTCATACCATTCTTAGTTCGAATGAGAGCATGGCTTCCAGTGCATCTCTATAAAAGTCGATTCTTCTGATGCCACCTGGTCATCTCTTTAACATTTTATAAATGCTACATTTAACAGCAATTTTTTGCCATTCTCTCATGATCAGCCATCCACGCTTATTCTTTGTTTTTCTGACATCCTGAATAATAGAGTTTCTATGGTTCTGCTGTGGCTTATCATATACTCTATTCCTTTTTTTTTAGGTTCAATTAGGTTGTCCATCAGTAATTATGTTGGACTGTAGAAACATGCTTTTTATTCACTCAAGCTGATATTCTAACTTCTAAGCACCCTAGTCGCTCCTTTATCCATGAACAAAATGCTATAAAGGAAATCTGTGCAATAGATTATGATTAGCTTTAGTTTTGGTCCTATTAGATAAATGGAATCTCACAATTTGAACTATAATATGTTGCATTTGACAGGATGGATACAATTTAGTTCCCAAATAGCATTTCTAGTTATATAAACTGAAATTTCTAAGTCATAAATATGATTTAGAGCAGAAGTTTTGTATTTTTACAGCATGTGACCGACTTGATGAACATGGATTTTATGCGATGAATGCCTCTGGAAGTGAATGTCTAGTAGAAAGCATAGGCGCTAGGCAGTTGACCTGTACGTCTAAACATCTGAATTCAACTTGTATGTTCATTGATGTTGTCTGTGTTTTTACAATCCTCCAAAGTATGCTCAAAGAGAGTCCGGTGGGAGTAAGTTGAAACAATCTTCTTATTATATTCGTCTCCTTTACATCTAATTGTTTTGCAGAGACCTCAGCTTCAACAAACTGAGTGGCAAAATCCCCGACTCCTTCAGCAACCTGGTGGGAGTAAATTTTCTGTAAGTGATTTGATACTGAACTTAGCCTTTTTTTTTCTTTCGTATTTTTTGTATAAGAATATAAAATCTCAAGTTGTTAAGTTGTTCCGGTGTTCAAGCAATAGGCAACTCTTATCGTAAAGTAGTTGAGCTATCAGTAGACTGCGATAACATGTCTTGTTTATAACCCTCAAAGTCCTTTTGTCGTGAATGCTTCTTATTTCACCATTGTTGACACCTAAATTTTAGCGACCATTTAGTCGTAATTTGTATAGAAAATTAGGGATTAAATTTTTAACCCCTAAACAAAAATATTTAGGTTGCATAACATATAGTTTAAATTCATTTTGGATTAATTGCATTTTGCATCGGACTGGCGGTGACGAACGAGCTTAAATTTCATCGAATGGGACTCGGCTCGCTTGGAATGCAAGGGCCGGGAATTACAAGTCAAACGGGCTCGGTTGTTTTAATTTGAGCTTAATTCAGCCCATTATCCTTAATTAATTCAGCCCATTTAAATTAAATTAAAATCTAAGCCCAAGCCTAAGCCCATTAGGACTAGAGAGCCCATCTAATTGACCTAGATTAGTGTTATATATACATCATTAGGTCAGGATTTTGAGGGGGGACACACAATTTGCAGAGATCGGAATTCCTAGAGAGAGACAGGGGAGAGTTTTCACGAAAGAAGAAAAAAAAACAAAGGGGGTTTCATGTTCTGAATCCGCGAAAAAGGGTCTGGCAGCCATGGTCTTTGTCTCGGTCTTGGTCTCTGGCTAGTGATAACCACTACTTGAGGACGTTGTTTTGCATGGTCTAGGGAGCTGTTATTATTCTATTGGTTGCACCCTCTCGCTGGGGTCTTGGTTGAAGGACCCTACAGATTGCTCCCATTGGTGCTGCTCTTCCACGTTGCTACTTTGATTGCCGAAGGTCTTGCACATTGCCATCGGCCCTTGACAAATCCTACTGCATCGGGAGTCCTTCTGTCATCCCGGCGTCCTCAAGCTCCAGAATAAGCCAGTCCCTCAACTATACTCCACGGAGGTCTTCCAGCGAGTCCTTGCTGCAATTTCCTCCAGCGACGAAGCAACCATCCTTCTCGCGAGCCTTACTGCAGATAGCCCCATCGACAAGCCTGCTGACCCGACGCTGCCGCGTTAACTGCTACTTCCTCAAAGTCAGACCGGTGGCTGTGAGCTCCTTCGTCGCAAGCCACCCTGACGACATTGTCGTCCGTTGAGCCCGACGTTGCTGTTGAGACGAGCCCGACACGCTTGTTGCCTGTCGAACTGAGCCTGCCGAGCTGCTGTTGCTGTTCTGCCCATTGCCGGTCGAGCCCGTCGAGCTACTGCTGCCTCGCTTAACGCTGGGCTCACCGCCGATCTGACGACGCTACCACCGTGGTGCCTGTGAGCCCGGAGCCTATCCGACCTACCCCATCGCCGTTGTCGTTCGCCGCCGTCGTCGGCCACCCACCGTCGCCCACCGTTCACCGCTCATCGCGATCCGCAATCTCGATCTGCAAGTTCAAATTTGGAAGATATCCGCGAATTAGGTAAGATCATTATCCGAATATTTTCTAAAATATTTAATTTCCTAAGTTTTCAGTGTTTGAATATTCCGTGAATATTGCGTGGATTACTATATATCTTAGGATAATATTTGCGATATGCGTAATATTCTAAGATATCTTAAATTAGGGATTTTTCCTAATTTGACAACGTATCTGGACGACTATCCGACCTTATCCCTAAGGTATGATACGCGGCGATATGGAAAATCGTTATCTTATCCATCATCACTTGGATACGATAATAGATTTTATCTGCTTTCCAAATTTGAATGATCGACTTTTCGTCAATATCTGTAACGTTATAGATATGATCGATAGTTCGATTTTTGTGCCTAATCCGAGTTTGAAACGAATCTTGCGGATCGTGTGGCTGTTTTAAATGTGGATGCTATCTCTGTTTAAATTGCTTTTCCTTTTCAAATAAAAAAGAAAATTCAAAAAATATCAGTTAGGATTTGAATTTGAGTTTTGCATGTTTAGGAATCCTAAATATATCTAGACGATAGAGTAATTATTTAATTTAAATTAGGACTTGAGATAATCTATTTCCTAGTTTAAATTAAGTAATGTTCTAATCTTAACAGATTATTTAGGTTATTTTTTAATTCCGAATTTTCATGAAAACCCCAAAAAAAGAATGAATTGTTTTATGGTAGATTAGGATAGATTGCATTCTTAATTTAAGTAATTTATTATTTCGAATTTTAACAAAAATCCCAAAAATAAGTCATGTTAGGATATGTTAAGTCATCATAGGTTGCATGTTAATTTAGGCATATTTTTATTCCGAATTTCATTAGAAAATACCAAAAATAAATCATTTGCCCATCATCAGAATTAGGTCACGTTGTCGCCTGACATATAGTTTGCATGCTAGGTTACATTACTTGCATGTCATTTTTGCACGTCATTGCATGTAGATTAGCTTTCATTTAAATAAGCGAAATTCCAAAAATTGAGTAAATTTCTTGTTAATTAGAAATCATATTAGGTTGTTGATGTGATTTTCTAGCTAACAATACAGATGCTTACGTTGCTTCGAGGTAAGTAATTCTTCCAACTTGCAATTTATTCAATGCTTTCTTGGGTGTTAAATTGGTGGTTTGCGCACCCGCGTGAACACTTCACATGTTAGTGACTAAGTTAAAATGGATCCAGATTGCTTGCCAAAACATTTTTGAAAAGAAAAGGTACCGAAAGGGCGTTAGACTAGATCTAGCGTAATCAAGTCTCCGAGCTTAGAATCTCTGGTTCGTAGGAATAAAATATATCTCCCTATATTTTATTTAGGTTTCTAATCGGCCTACCACAATTAGATTAGTGGCGACTCCGAGCATGAAAACTTTTGCATGTTAAAAACTTAAACCTAAGTTGCGAATTGGTAG
Source organism: Syzygium malaccense (assembly GCA_031216405.1). Classification (NCBI taxonomy): domain Eukaryota; kingdom Viridiplantae; phylum Streptophyta; class Magnoliopsida; order Myrtales; family Myrtaceae; genus Syzygium; species Syzygium malaccense. Next base: position 1,508,113 of record CM062258.1, on the reverse strand, counting down.
GGCTTGGGAGGGCCTGAGTTAAGTTTAGTCTTAATAATCCATTAGCCTGAGGAAATTTTAGGTCGCGACAGCTTGGCGACTCCGCTGGGGACTTGAGTTAAAACTCTTAGTGGACTTAAGCCAGTTTTTCTTTTCAAAAATATTTTTGTTTGGCAGCGAGGATCCCAGGTACGTCCCTAACGTTTAAGGTGTTAAATGTTTTTGCAGAATGGGAGGTATAAGGGGAGGCGTGATTGTTAACCCTTGTTTTGCAGGGAGGTATTGGATGTATGGTTTATTTTATGCACGAAGCGCTGTTTGATATAACATGTTGTGCATGTCTTGCATTTACACTACACCGCACACACTACCCACTGCCGGACCTGGGTGGCGCAGGTTTAGGATGGTACTGAGACAGTGGACACTTTGACCACACCCGCGTGGTACGGGTCGCCCTCCTTGGTCCCGAAATTTCTTTCACGGTGTCATTGAGTTCCCACCACGGTTGCACCCTTCGCAACCCGGGTCAGCTCCTTGACTAAGCCGGAGTCAGGGGAACCCCGGCCTAACCACAACCATGACTGGTTTAGCTCGGTAATCCTCGCGTCTCCATTTTGCAAGCCAGAGTCTAGATAGAAATCGAACCTCACATTTCATGCGCATGTCTTTGTGATTGCCATGGTCCTATTGGGTGAAGTAAGTTTTCTGAACCTTTATCTCGCAATTTATTTATGTTTCGTATTTTCTTTGGTCGATCCATGACATTAGGTTGGTCGTGAGTCTTGGTCCATATACTATGGGAGGGGCAGACATCCGGATTCTTGATGCTCCTAAGGACGAGCTCCGTGCTTAGTGAAACTTACTCAGTCCGACCAACCGTAAGCTGGTTGAAGGCCATATCGGAAGGCTACTCCCCTTATTGGAAGTCAAAGTTCGTACCGGCCTCGTTCGAGCATTAACACACTTCTGGTGTCCCAAGACGTCTACCTTTATATTCGGTAAGCATGAGCTCACCTCAACTTTGGAAGAATATAGTGTGATCATTGGAAAACCTTTAGGGTCGGAAGTAATAACACCACCTCTGGGGATCGATTCCACCTTAATGTTGTCTGAATTTTTGGGTGTCGGAAAAGATGAATTGGGAAAAGTTTTGAAAGCAAATCGTGGGACATGTCCTTTTTCATTCTTGAGTCAATGTTTTGATAAAGCCAAATCTTTTCAAAAAGGCAGAATCTTTTTGCTAGCATTTTTCGGATTCGTGATTTTTGCTTACTGTAAGAATGCATGTAGTCCGTCGATCGCCTGGTTGGTCCAACAGGTCTGTCTTGAAAAGAATTTTGTCAACACCATTTTAGCTGAGACTTTCATTTCCCTCACTAAATTTAAGCAACATGTTGACAAAATGTTTCATGCCCCCCTCAAACTTTTGCAAATTTGGTTTTTGTCTCACATAAAAGGGTGTGGCGATTTACTCACAATACCCGAGCTTAGTGATTCTAGCCATCCAGTTTTAAGGTATAAAGAAAAACAAGGGGATGCACCCGATTATCATTACTCTGAATGGATCATTTTCATGAAAAACGCTAAACCCCAAGGTTTCCAATAGCATGCTAATTGGTTCAAAGTTGAGGAAGCTCGGCTTACGTGTAATGGCATTGGGCCGGTTCCATTATTGGGTTTCACCGGCGCGATCGAATACTACCCCGCCAGAGTGTCTCGTCAGTACTAGATTCTCCAAGGGCTCCCTCCAGCATTACAACCAGAACTCCTCCAAGTCGACTTCATCGATGACGATGAAAACCACGAAGGGACCGTAGCTCAGCTCCAGAAGATGTGGAAGAAGTGTCGCCTTTTAAAGATAGCCCGACCTCAAAAAGAGCTCAAGGGGGACCAGAAGTCCTATTTCGCGACGACTGAGTATATTCGACAGCACAAGGTCCCACAGGAATTACTCCCGAAGATACCCAAGGTGCCTCTCAAGCCCGCCACTCGCTCAGAGAACAACCGTCTCAAAAGGAAGGCCGAAGAAGCTCAAGAAAAAGCATCCAAGATAGCTCGGGCTTATGAGCAGTTGAAGAAGGAAGTCGCCTCCCATATGTTTATGGATCAAGTTAAATAGAATAGCTTGAAATTATGTTCTCTTTTCAGTTTTAGTCTCTAATCTTGTTTAGGAATTGAGTCATTTTTTTAAGGTGATTTTAAGTCATTGTCGTTGTAAAAAAAAAAAAATTGTCGTCATTTCAATAAAAAGTTCATTTTAATCAAAGCGTTCATACCAATGTCATGGATCGGCGTGTGATTCTTCTCGATACTTATGTATGCCTGTTTTATCCATGAAATTAGGTAATTACGGACCGATCACGATCGCCTATTCGTATGTGGTCGAGAACTAGAATGGCCGATCAAACTGACTTACGAGATCGTGTCGTTGGTATTGAGGACCAGATGAAGCAAGTCCTCGTCGCAATGCAACAAATGTCCGCTGAGATCAAAGCCCTTCGGCTAACTCCCGTTCCTGCATCCCCTGAGGCATCAGCCCCGAAGCATAAAGGTCGAAAGAATGCCGACAGTGAGGAAGATGACGATTGTTGACACCTAAATTTTGGCGCATCATTTAGTGTTAATTGCATAGAAAATTAGGGATTAAATTTTAACCCCTAAACAAAAATATTAAAATTGCATAGCATATAGTTTAGGTTCATATAGATTAATTGCATTCCGCATCGGATCGGTGGTGGCGAGCGAGCTTAAAATTTATCACGTGAATCAGGCTCTGGAATCGAACGAGACTCGACTCATTCGGAAGACGGGAGCCGAAAATCACACGTCAAAAGGGCTTGGTTGTCTTAATTTGAGCTTAAATTAGCCCATCAAGCTTAATTAAAGAAAAGCCCGAATTAATTCAACCCACTTAGAATTAAATTAAATTAAAGGGTAAAGCCTAAACCTAAGCCCATTAGGACTAGAAAGCCCGGCTAGTTGACCTAGGTTTGCGATATAAATATAGCGTTATGCGTCATAATCTAGGGGGGTCTCAGAATCTGAAAATCAGAATTTTTAGAGACACGCGAGTGAAACACGTGAGCGAGAGAGAAAAGAGGACGACAAAGTTACGCTATTACGTGAAGATCACCTCAGCCGCACAAAGAAAAGTGGATGAGAAGAAAAGAGGGAGGTCTTTTCTTCATGGTCTCGGCTGCCACTCGCTCAAAAACTTGATCCAGCAAGTCTCTGACAAGTCCTCATAGTTGCTGTACCTACTGCAACACATTGACGAGCCCTTGTCCACTTGTGGTTGCGCTATATGACCACCGGTCAATAGCTTCAGTGACGTTCTCCTATTTGCAGCAACACTTTGGTGACCCTCACCGAGAATCCTTGCCTTACACCGCCGGTCATTGTCCGAGATCCGCGTCTGTCAAGTCAAAATTTGGAAAACACATTCAAGCGGCATCGTGAACTGGGCGACTCCCCTCTGTCCAGCGACCATTCAACAGCAACTGCAAGCAGCGAATGTCCAGGAGGTCCAGCGAGTTCTTGAGCAGTCTTGACTCCTTTGTGACTAGAGCGTACAGCAGCATCCAGTCGTGGGTCAACAACACTCCAGCAGCCACACTTGGTCTCTTTCTTTTTGAAGATTTCCAGCGATACACCACCGCTAGTCATCTTCTCGCAGCCGCTACCGTGTGACGATCCCCACGCCACGAACCCGAAAGAGAGAGAGAGAGACACCGACGCCGACTGCACACCGCTACTGTCTCGACGTCACCGCTCCCGACGCCGCGCCGCCGTTCCCGACATCGCGCCGCCATTCCCGACATGTCGATCCGCAGTCCCGATCCGCGCGATTCAAATTTGGGAAGTTATTTACGCATTTAGGTAAATATCTTATCCTGATTTGGTTTGAACATTTTATTGCCTAATTTGTGCTTATTGATATCTAATTTTGTATATTTGAATAATAAGCATTATCTCAATTAGGATTTTTTTTTAAAAAAAAATCTTAGATATCTATTACTCCTTAAATTTGGATATTAGTTAGAATTTTCAAAATCTTTTGAATATATCCAAAATATTTGAGATATCTAAATTTTTTTCAAGATGTGATCGATTAGAAAAATTTCCTAATCCGCAACCGCACACGTGGAAATAAATCTATCTATCAGGCTTTAGATAGAATTATTTCCATAGCGGGTATTTCGAATTTTAGGGTTGATCTGTCAGGCTTCAGATCGAAACTTAATTCGAAAGATTTCGCGGTTATATATATATATATATATATATATATATATATATATATATATTTTCATTTGATTTTAATTTCGAATTTCAAAAAAAAAATACCAAAAAAAAGATTGCTTTAGATTAGGTCAATTTCTTTAGTTTAAAATTGCATGTTTAGATAATTGGCATTTTTAATTCCGAATTTCATAAAAAAAATACAAAAAAATAATATGCCCGTCATTAGAAATAGGTCACGTCGTCGCATGACATATAGTTTGCATGTTAGGTTGTATTAATCGCATGTCAATTTTTGCACGTCATTACATATAAGTTAGCTTTCATTTAAATAAGTAAAAATCAAAAAATTTCTGCACCTTTGAACTCTAAGTCAGGATTTATCAAAATTGTCAAATTAAGTATTTTTCTCGAAATTGGTACCGAAAGGGCGTTAGGGAATCTAGCGTAACCAAGTCCCCGAATTTATGATTTCTGGTTCGTAGAAATAAAATAGTACTCCCGCTATTTTATTTAGGTTTCTAATCAACCTACCCTAAATGATTAGTGGCGACTCCCGTTAAAAATATTTGCATGCTCACAATTGGATCTAAGTTGCGATTTGGTAGAGTTTGGGAGAACTCGAGCTAGGTTAGTTAATTTAATTGATCTAGTAATCCATTAACCTAAGATCGAAACCCGATATTTTTTAGGTCGCGACAGCTTGGCGACTCCACTGGGGACAAAACTTGAATTTTTTTTGAAAATTTAAGGAGGACTTAGGCCAAAAAAAATTCTCATGAAAAATCACTTGATTTGACAAAATTTGATTGAATTCTCATTTTTAGGTGTTAAATGGTTTTGCAGGGTGGGAGTTATAAGGGGAGTAATGATTGGCTAATCCTTTGTTTTGCAGACTTGGTGGAGTGAAATTGTGATTTAATTTTTGCACTATTGAAGTGGTGTTTGCATATAATTGTTGTGCATGATTTACAGTATTTACACTACACCACACACAACCTGTGACCGGACCTGGGTCACACCTATAGTTCTAAGATGGTATTTAGATGGTTCTTTAACCTTGGCGGTAAGACCTCGCTAAAGGTTATCCCATTTGGATCCCGAAAATTTTTCAAAAAATGGCTCAAGGGTCGTCCTCATGCACGTGAGGCTACTACGCATGGAGGTTCCCCTTGTCGACCGAATCAAGCCGAAGTGATTGGACCCGACTAGTCATGACTATTGTATGCGAGGCTGCGGCTAGTCATGATGAGTGTGCGCGAGGCTGCGACATGTCGTTCCGTTCATCACTTCATTTTGCAAAAGCCTTTAGGGTAGATAGATTAAGGTTTAAACTCACGATTCATGTGCATGTCTCTGTGATTGACATTCTCTCCCCCAAGGATGGTAATTTCTCGAGCTTTATCTTTAGTTTTCTTCATCTTATTTTGGGTCGGTCCATGATTTAGGTTGAGTCATTTGGCACGTGGTCTATATAAGAATGGGTCGCCTCGATATCCGTTTCGTGCCTACTCCGAAGCTAGAGCTCAAGAAGTTATGGAGCCAGTTGAAGCTAGATGGTCAGCAGTACGTTCTCAAGCGCATTGGATTCATGCTGCCAATCCTTGACATAGATGTTCAGAGCGGAATCATGCAGGCACTCGCTCATTTTTGATGCCCTGAGACGACCACATTTGTGTTGGGAGGTAAGTTTGAGCTCACACCGACTCTGGAAGAATACAGTTTTGCCATTGGAAAATCAATTGAGTTAGATATAGTCGAACCACCCATTAAGGTAGATCCTGTGGTAGTGCTCGCTGAATTTTTGAATTTGACCAAAAAGGAAATTGAAAAAGTGTTAAAGGGTAATTGTCAAGCATGCCCGCTATCTTTTCTTATTGAATGTTTTGAAAATAACTCCGTTCTCATGAGGTCTAAGATTTTTATCTTAGCTTTTTTCGGACTCATCGTTTTTCCATTCTGTCAAAATGCTATTGATCCTGTCATAGCATGGACGGTAAAATTAATATGTGGTGGAGTTAGTTTTATAAATGCAATTTTGGCAGAGACCTTCTTGTCTCTGACACGATTTAAGGAAGGAAAAGATAGAATTTTTCGAGCCCCGATTGAGCTTTTACAAATCTGGTTTTTCTCACACCTTTCTCAATTCGGGGAAAATATGACTGTATTTGAAATGAACATGACTGATAATCCTATTTTAAGGTTCAAACAAATACAAAATCAAACTAAAAGTTTGCACTATACACAATGGGTCCATCTGTTCAAAGATCCGAGCTCTAAGATTTTCCTTTGGCAAGCTGTATGGTTTCGGGAGGTTGATGCTCGACTATACCATGGCGATAAGAAGCCCGTGCCTTTGATGGGCATTTATGGGGCAACCTGCTATCAGCCCCTTCGAGTTACACGTCAGTTCCGAGTTCTGCAGGATGTCCCACCTCCACTCAGACCCAATGAATTTCAAGTCCAGTTCGAGAAGGGCGAGTCCTACAGAGTTGAGCTTAGGCGTCATTACGACGCTTGACAGGATTGTTCCACTCAAAAGCTGATTTGGCCCGCGGATGAACCCATCGGAAGGATGAAGAGTCAATTTGCCACGGCCCGGTATATTCAGCATCATACCATCCCGGCTGAGATACTCCCGAAGATCCCGGTCGTGACAGTACGACACACTCTTCAGACTCAGATCAAAATCAGCGAAGAAAAGGCGACGAAGGCCCAGGATAAGGCAGATGCTCTGGCTGAAGAGAATGCACGACTGCGGCGTGCCTTGAAGGCCCATTCGTCTATAGATCACGTGGCCTCTAAAAAGAGGAAGACCGTCTGATTTCTTGTTTAGTTTAGGGAGTTTTTCTTTCTTTTTAGGAGGAAATGTTAGCTTGCTATTAATGTTTTTCTATAATAAATATCGTTTCTGAACGATTTTTATAAGAATTCGTTTGAGACATCTTCCTTTATGGGCAATTCAATGAAAAACATTAAGCTATAATTTGTAAATTTTGGAATTAGTCCAGGTTTCTATTGAATAAAGTAATTTGAAATTTCAAGATTGACTAGACGAATCGATCTTTCGCAAGAAATTTCGTCTTAAGAGTCTAGAGGATGTCATAGACCGACTCGTTATTCTTACTCGTTGTATTTATTCCATCGTTACTTTTGTAGGTAATTTGCCACGGATCCCCCTCATCCTCATAATACTCGATCCGTGACCAAAAGAAGGATGGCCAATCAAGCTGAGATTGCGGCCATGATTGACGAAAAGCTGAAGAAACACATGAATATAATCAATGAGCAGATCGCGGCTGCAATGTCCAAAATGATGAGTGATCTCATGGCCAAGCAGCAGCAGATCAATGCTGTCTCTCAATCGGAGATTCCACTTCTAGCTCGTCAAGGCCTTCGCCTTGACAAAACTCCTGCAGTGAACACTAATCCCACCCTTCAACTGGATGACGTCATTCTGACTGACACTAGTGCTTCTCCAGCGGCCCATGTTCTTTATCCACCCCCAAATGATGAGAATGCCAAGTTGCTGGCTAAGATTGACCAGAGGTTACGCGAAGTGGAGGGAACTCAAAGTTTTCCTCCTATTGATCTGTCTATTTTTGCCCGGGTCCAAGTGCCCGATAAATTCAAGATGCCAGCCTCCGAGAAGTATGACGGCACCTCAAACCCGATTCAGCATATCGATATGTACCAGGGGCTCATGAATAGATATGTTTCTAATGGACCTCTAATGATCCAAACCTTCCAAGCAAGCTTAAAGGATGCCGCAATGAGGTGGTATACCAACCACCAGATCAACTGGAAAGACTCATGGCAAGAGGTGGCAAACCTTTTCGTCAAGCACTTCAAGTTCAATCTCGATGTCACCATTATAAGGGAAGACCTGGAGATAGCCGAGCAAAAAAAGGGCGAGACTCTAAAGGAGTATGCCACTCGCTGGAGGAACATGGCGGGACAGATCATGCCTGAACCCTCAGAACGTGATTTAATGAAGTTGTTCGTGTCCACCCTACCACAGCCGGTTCGTTCACGAATGTTAGTGACGGCCGCCCAATCTTTTGGCCAACTGATAGCCATGGGTGAGGAGATTGAGACCGGACTCAAGAAAGGATGGTACAGTGAGTCAGGTTCATCAGGCAATAAATTTACTAATAAGAAGGACAAAGAGCATGTCCCCGAAGTCAACATGACCTATGTACAAAAGACGCCAGCTCAGGTCCCGAAGCTACAATTTAGCACCCAGCAAACAACCTCTTATGGGCGGCAAAGCCAGCAGGATTCACGCCAGCAGCGCAAAACTCGTCAGTTTACTCCACTTCCTGGGACATTATCTTAGGTACTGGCAGTGTTAAGGAAGAAGAACCTGCTAAATTCAGAGCCACAAAGATCTAATGTTGCTGGCTATGCAAGGTATGATCCGTCGAAGAAATGCGATTACCATAGAGGTGAAGTTGGGCATTCGACAGATGATTGCCAAGTGCTCAAACATCGAGTGCAGGATCTACTCGAGACAGGAGCGTTTGCGCTACAGCTAGCCGGTAACCCCAATGTGCAGAACAATCCACTCCTTGATCATTCGAGCAGTGCAAATGTTGTCCTTGGTCCGGGAGTCAAGCAGGTTCAAGGCTTCAGGGTCCCTCTCGAAGATATGTTCGATGCTTTAGTCCGAGCTGGTTATGTTTCGACTGGTGAGGTGGTGTCACTCGGTGAGATAGAAAAGAAAGTGGATGAGTTGGTGAGAAAAGGAATGATTGGGACAACGGATGAATTCGGGGTAGTGGCCACTATATCTCAAGTCATCATTGACTGGAATGAAGAACTCGCAAGGATGACCGATGAACAAGTTAAGTTGGATCCTGACATGCCCCCTCTCGAGGACGCCTCTGACAATGACCACGGGATCATTATACCCGATGCTTCGGAAATATTGGTCCTGGCATCACCTCAGCCCTACGCTTATGAAAGTAACAAGATGGTTCCATGGTCGTACGACGTTGATCTAAAGCACAAGGTTCAGGACCTCTTAGATACTGGGGCATCAACATTTCGTGCTTCATATCTCTACCAAGGCCGAGATGATCTTCTCATAGTTCCAAACATCCAGACCACATCCCCGAGTCCTGCAAGAATGATACATGAAGAGAAGGAGGTAATCGACACCCTGGGGCAACCGAGCGGCAAGTTCGACTACTACGTGAAATATTCGGCTCCCCCGAGCTTCTATATTGACCCGCGTGATATCGTGCCCGATGGATGGGGAGGTATGGATGATTTAACACCTCCAGTGACAGAAGATCCTGATGATGCGATGGAGGGAATCACTGCTATGTTCAATAATATGCTCATTGAAGCTATCGAGGAAGGACCATTGGTTGAAATGGGCACTGGCCCGCGAGAGTAACACCTTTATTTTTTTTCGCACACTCCCCTTGCGTGGGAATTTCTATTGGTTTCTAGGACTTGCCTCGTCTTGAGAGCTGCTTTTTAGGATTTTTTCCTATGACTTTATTGTCCCAGTTTCCATTCCAATAAATGTAATTTATTCGGTGATAATCAATGAAATTATAAATTATTTTCATTTTTTGAGGACATGTTGAGGTACATCAAACCAGCCCGGTGATGATATCCAACCGATAAAAGAAAATATAGTCCAAGGAGAATTATGAGGCCTGGGCTTCTTCATGCTTCATCGTGTTAAAACTTCTTTGAAAAGAATTTCAAAAAAAAAATCAAAAGAAATAAAATACACTGTTTAGCCATGTTTGTCCTTCTGAACCCTCTACTTTATGTTTCAGAGGCAACTTCATATTCTCTTGTATACGGTATGGAAGCAGTTCTACCTATTGAGGTTGAAATTCCTTCGTTACGTATCCTTTCACAGGTACAATTGTCAGAAGCAGATTGGATCCAACAGAGATTGGACCAGTTGAACATGATTGATGAGAGAAGGCTTAGAGCTCTATGTCATGGCCAGTGCTACCAACAACGAGTTGCTAAATCTTTCAACAAGAAAGTCAAGCCTTGACATTTTCAGGTAGGTGACCTTGTCCTGCGAAAGTTATTGCCGATAGTTCCTCTTGCAGAAGGAAAATTCGCCCCAAACTATGGCGGCCCGTACATTGTGAAGAAAGTCCTTCCAGGAGGTGCTTTGATTTTGGCCGAGATGGATGGTCGTATTTTTTCCAGTCCGGTTAATTCTGATTCTGTAAAGAAATATTACACTTGATTTGTACTCATTCTGACTTTGTTTCTATCAAGTGTCAAGTTGAATTTTATGAATCAATTGATGTTACTAAGCTTTGTTTGAGAAATGCTTTTAATTTGGCAATCTATTTCTGTCCTAATGAAGCGATCATATTGCATGAGAGACTTCAAGATGACGAAAGGCAAGACATTTCTATACACATCCTGAATAATAATCCCTAGTGCGAGTTGAGTGAAAATTCCGTGCTGACAAGGTAAAGGATTATCTCACGAAAAGTATGACGACCAAAATGATGAGAGGCATTCATTTCCTCTATCTAAATACTACAGGTTATCATTTGCTTAACCCCTTTGAATGGAGTTTCATTTCTTATCCCTGTCAGGAACAATCCCATACCGGGGCAATTTCTTAGAAAGTTCAAAATGGTTAGAATTTTCTTGCTTTCACTTGCATCAATCTTCAAGTATATTTATTGCATACAAGTTCTGTGTTAGCTCGAGTGCCTTACATATGACGAAGAACATTTCTTTCTATATCCCTACACAGTATACCCTTTGCATACCCAATTTGAACGGTGAATTCATTTCAACCTAATTGGTGATCATTCTTGTGATAAACAAATGAAATCATCTCAAGACAAGTTCAAGGTGACTTGAGGGAAAATGGCAGCTCGAAAGAAAATTCATTAGAAAGAGCTTGAAAGAAAATTCATCAGAAAGGATGCAAAAGGACTTCATCAAATCGAAATTCTCTCTCTCGGAAAAATCTCTCGAAGAAAAGAAAATCTCTCTCTCCAAAAAAAAAAAAAGAGAGAAAAAGAGAGAGAAAAACTTCAACAAGAACTGAGTCGATATGCAAGATCATTCTTCAAGGAAAAGACCATTTGAAGGTTCATTTGTGGAGCAATTGCTAAATGGGATGATCACCAATCTCCATGTTCATAATACCCCTTTTGATGGAAATCGGCCATTCATTTCAAGCCTACCCGAACCTACGTTACAACCATTACCGAAGTCTCTTCAGAATAGGGCACTTGAGTTAACGTAGAGTTTCAAATGCTTATAAATGTTGCTCGAAGAAGTGCGAGCAAGATTTTTCTATCTCATTTTTGCAGCATTCCTGACTTGTAAATCCGGAACAGCTAGTGATATCAATTCTTTCAATAGCCTCGACTCGAAGAGTCCCTTTTGCTAAGCCATTGACCAAGCTCATGTTTTAGTCCTTATAAAGACCTCTCAGATTGGCCAAGTCATACTGATTTTGAGAATATCCGAACCCTTGTCAAGCACGATGAAGAGAGTTCGAGTGATTCTTATACCCGTATCAAAGGTCGGGTCAAAAGCCTTTCATTGAGAGTGAGTGGAAAGTCCTTTCTGATTAAACGTCTCTCATTTAATATGATCAAAATATCAAAAGGACGAAATTGTTGTTCTTATTAATAAATTCCCTAGTAAAGCTTGGTAATGCAACCAGATTCATGAATTATGTTTTCTCTGCCTCTGCGCATGTATTATTTTAACCTTTTCTCAGGTAAAAACAGGAGCGATGCCATTAGTTTTGTCATAAGAAGAATTCAGGTACGTCTGCTAATTATTCTTCATTATTTCTCTCTTCGGAATAGGAGAAATTGTCTCTCTCATATGTTCACCAAGTGGAACAGGTGACATTTTTGTTTCTAAGTGGAGTACGCGGTGCACCCTATTTCATGTTCGCCCAGTAGGACAGGCGACATAATTTCTCTTTTGGTGTTGCTAAGTGCAGTACGAAGCACACCCCATTTTATGTTCATCTAGTAAGACAGGTGACATAATTTCTCTCTTGGTGTTGCTGAGTGGAGTATGAAGCACACCCCATTTTATATTTGCCCAGTAGGACAGGCGACATAATTTCTCTCTTGGTGTTGCTGAGTGGAGTACGAAGCACACCCCATTTTATGTTCACCCAGTAGGACAGGCGACATAATTTCTCTCTTGGTGTTGCTGAGTGGAGTACGAAGCACACCCCATTTTATGTTCGCCCAGTAGGACAGGTGACATAATTTCTCTCTTGGTGTTGCTGAGTGGAGTACGAAGCACACCCCATTTTATGTTCGCCCAGTAGGACAGGCGACATAATTTCTCTTTCGGTGTTGCTAAGTGGAGTACGAAGCACACCCCATTTCATGTTCGCCCAGTAGGATAGGCGACATAATTTCTCTTTCGGTGTTGCTAAGTGGAGTACGCGGCACACCCCACTTTATGTTCGCCCAGTAGGATAGACGACATAATTTTTCTTTTGGTGTTGCTAAGTGGAGTACGTGGCACACCGTATTCTTATGTTCGCCCAGTAGGATAGGCGACATAATTTCACATTTGGTGTTGCTAAGTGGAGTACGAAGCACATCCCATTTCATGTTCGCCCAGTGGGACAGGCAACATAATTTCTCTCTTGGTGTTGCTAAGTGGAGTACGAAGCACACCATTTCATGCTTACCCGAATGAAAGAGGTGACATGATCCTTTTCATGATTGTCCAGTGGTATGGACAACACATCCCATTCTTTCTTCATATCATGCGCTATTTCGCATCTGTAGGAAACTACAGGTAACAGATAGGTAATCCAGTACCTTGAGAACCTTACTCCCAATAGACTAGAAGTTTGGAGATCGAAGGAATTCAAAGCATTATAAAGCTTTCCCCCACTTGGACGCTTTTTGTGCGATCCGTATGTAAGACTCTTTCACCGCTCTGCATGAAGTGAGAAGCCTTAGCATACATTTCTTATTGTTTGCATATCATGCATCATCATTAAATTTTTTTTTTAAAAAAATCATCATCATTCATCATTTTTCATAGTTTAAATTTAGGTCTCAGTCTTTGAGCGAAACCTCTGTGAGCCTCCACTCAAAGAGGGGCAGCTGTTGACACCTAAATTTTGGCGCATCATTTAGTGTTAATTGCATAGAAAATTAGGGATTAAATTTTAACCCCTAAACAAAAATATTAAAATTGCATAGCATATAGTTTAGGTTCATATAGATTAATTGCATTCCGCATCGGATCGGTGGTGGCGAGCGAGCTTAAAATTTATCACGTGAATCAGGCTCGGGAATCGAACGAGACTCGACTCATTCGGAAGACGGGAGCCGAAAATCACACGTCAAAAGGGCTTGGTTGTCTTAATTTGAGCTTAAATTAGCCCATCAAGCTTAATTAAAGAAAAGCCCGAATTAATTCAGCCCACTTAGAATTAAATTAAATTAAAGGGTAAAGCCTAAACCTAAGCCCATTAGGACTAGAAAGCCCGGCTAGTTGACCTAGGTTTGCAATATAAATATAGCGTTATGCGTCATAATCTAGGGGGGTCTCAGAATCTGAAAATCAGAATTTTTAGAGACACGCGAGTGAAACACGTGAGCGAGAGAGAAAAGAGGACGACAAAGTTACGCTATTACGTGAAGATCACCTCAGCCGCACAAAGAAAAGTGGATGAGAAGAAAAGAGGGAGGTCTTTTCTTCATGGTCTCGGCTGCCACTCGCTCAAAAACTTGATCCAGCAAGTCTCTGACAAGTCCTCATAGTTGCTGTACCTACTGCAACACATTGACGAGCCCTTGTCCACTTGTGGTTGCGCTATATGACCACCGGTCAATAGCTTCAGTGACGTTCTCCTATTTGCAGCAACACTTTGGTGACCCTCACCGAGAATCCTTGCCTTGCACCGCCGGTCATTGTCCGAGATCCGCGTCTGTCAAGTCAAAATTTGGAAAACACATTCAAGCGGCATCGTGAACTGGGCGACTCCCCTCTGTCCAGCGACCATTCAATAGCAACTGCAAGCAGCGAATGTCCAGGAGGTCCAGCGAGTTCTTGAGCAGTCTTGACTCCTTTGTGACTAGAGCGTACAGCAGCATCCAGTCGTGGGTCAACAACACTCCAGCAGCCACACTTGGTCTCTTTCTTTTTGAAGATTTCCAGCGATACACCACCGCTAGTCATCTTCTCGCAGCCGCTACCGTGTGACGATCCCCACGCCACGAACCCGAAAGAGAGAGAGAGAGACACCGGCGCCGACTGCACACCGCTACTGTCTCGACGTCACCGCTCCCGACGCCGCGCCGCCGTTCCCGACATCGCGCCGCCATTCCCGACACGTCGATCCGCAGTCCCGATCCGCGCGATTCAAATTTGGGAAGTTATTTACGCATTTAGGTAAATATCTTATCCTGATTTGGTTTGAACATTTTATTGCCTAATTTGTGCTTATTGATATCTAATTTTGTATATTTGAATAATAAGCATTATCTCAATTAGGATTTTTTTTAAAAAAAAAATCTTAGATATTTATTACTCCTTAAATTTGGATATTAATTAGAATTTTCAAAATCTTTTGAATATATCCAAAATATTTGAGATATCTAAATTTTTTTCAAGATGTGATCGATTAGAAAAATTTCCTAATCCGCAACCGCACACGTGGAAATAAATCTATCTATCAGGCTTTAGATAGAATTATTTTCATAGCGGGTATTTCGAATTTTAGGGTTGATCTGTCAGGCTTCAGATCGAAACTTAATTCGAAAGATTTCGCGATTATATATATATATTTCATTTGATTTTAATTTCGAATTTAAAAAAAAAATACCAAAAAAAAAAGATTGCTTTAGATTAGGTCAATTTCTTTAGTTTAAAATTGCATGTTTAGATAATTGACATTTTTAATTCCGAATTTCATAAAAAAATACGAAAAAATAATATGCCCGTCATTAGAAATAGGTCACGTCGTCGCATGACATATAGTTTGCATGTTAGGTTGTATTAATCGCATGTCAATTTTTGCATGTCATTACATATAAGTTAGCTTTCATTTAAATAAGTAAAAATCAAAAAATTTCTGCACCTTTGAACTCTAAGTCAGGATTTATCAAAATTGTCAAATTAAGTATTTTTCTCGAAATTGGTACCGAAAGGGCGTTAGGGAATCTAGCGTAACCAAGTCCCCGAATTTATGATTTCTGGTTCGTAGAAATAAAATAGTACTCCCGCTATTTTATTTAGGTTTCTAATCAACCTACCCTAAATGATTAGTGGCGACTCCCGTTAAAAATATTTGCATGCTCACAATTGGATCTAAGTTGCGATTTGGTAGAGTTTGGGAGAACTTGAGCTAGGTTAGTTAATTTAATTGATCTAGTAATCCATTAACCTAAGATCGAAACCCGATATTTTTTAGGTCGCGACAACGATCTTCCCGATTTAGAAGATGACCCCGTCCATATTATCGTCAACAAGGACAAACCTGATGAACGGGTCAACAAACTTGAAGAGAGAGTGAAGCAGCTGGAAGGTTCACAGGATTCACCTTCAATCGACCTCTCTCTGTACACACAGATCAAAATTCCAAAGAAGTTCAAGATGCCAGACTTTGACAAGTACAATGGCACCTCCTGCCCAAAAGCCCACTTGTAGCTATATCACGTACAAATGTCCCCGTACGTTGATAATGAACTCCTGATGATTCATGCATTTCAAGCAAGTTTGAAGGGTCCTGCCTTGAACTGGTATCTCATGAAGAAGATAAATAGCCTCAAAACCTGGAAGGAAGTTAGTGAAGCATTTCTAAAGCAGTACAGGTTCATAACAGACATCATTCTCACTCGCGATGACCTCGAGCGTGCTTAGATGAAGAAGAATGAGTCATTCAAGGATTATGCTATCAGATGGAGAAACATAGCCGCTCAGATTATCCCAGAACCCATAGACAGTGAATTGAAGAGGATGTTCATTAAAACTCTCCCGTTCGAGTACTGTAATCGGATGGTAGCCACTCCGGCTGACAACTTCAATCAACTCATCCCTATAGGCGAGCAGATTGAGATTGGGCTGAAAGATGGGTGGTTTGTGGAGCCGTCTTCTTCAACCAAGAGATTTAGCACAAGAAAGGAGAAAGAACCGGTAGCTGAAGTGAATGTGACTTATACCCAACCGGGCCGGCGGAATGCTAACTCTGTCCCAACAATCCAAGTAGCAGAAACTCAACAACAAAGCACGGGTCGTCAACCCTTTCAGAAGAAAAACAATAAGAGGCAATTCACCCCCCTCCCTGGGTCGTTGTCTCAAGTGTTGGCGGTCCTCCGGAAGAAAGGTTTGCTTACCACTGAGCCAAAGCGGCCCAACCCTAAGCAGTTCTATAACTATGATCCGTCTAAGAAATGTGATTATCATATGGGTGAAGTGGGGCATTCAACTGATGACTGTATCACTCTTAAGCATCGGATCCAGAACTTGCTCGACATAAAAGCATTTTCCTTTCAATCCGCTAAGCCAAATGTTCAGAGCAACCCGCTCCCTGATCACGCGGACAATGTGAATGCCGTATTTAGCTTCGATGTTGGTCGAATCAGGAATGTCAAGGTGTATACCACCGACATCTATGGTGAGTTAGTGAAAGCCAGTTATTACCCAAGTAATGAGGACCTTCCCCTAGCTCTCATGAGAGAAAGAATCTCAAGAATGGTAGAAGCTGGGATGATCGTTTATGCTGATCACACTGGCATCGTTTCTACTATCTCTGAAGTGGTTATTAATTGGGAGGAGGAGTTTTCTACATTGAACACCGGGAAGGACAAGGGCGACCCTCTGCCTGAAGACATGCCTCCGCTTGAAGACGCGTCTGATAATGAAGAGATCATTGTAAGCACGCCTACAGCTGATGAAGGGATAGTGATCGAGATACCTCAACCGTATGAGTATAGTGATAATAAGGCAGTCCCTTGGTCCTACAGTCTCGATGTCGACTTGGTTACCAGATCCGGGCGTTCTTATGGCCAAGCTAATGCTTAACCTGCAAAACCTGTTACTAATGAAGAAGCTAAGGAATTTCTAGCTGTGATTAAGGCTAGCGAATACAACGTAGTTGAACAATTGCGCAAGATGCCTGCGCAAATCTCTTTGCTTGAACTACTCCAGACATCTGTCAAACATCAGAAGGCCCTAATGAAGGTGTTAAGTGAGGTCCACGTGCCTGAGACGATTGATCATAACAAATTAGAGGAATTTATGTGTTCTATACTCCTCAAGGACCTCATAGCCTTTTCAGATGAAGAGTTCCCTCTAGAAGGGAGGGGGCATACCAAGGCACTTTATATTTCCGTCAAATACAAGGCCTCACATGTAGCCCGGGTACTCATTGACAATGGATCAGCCTTAAACATCTGTCCTTTGGCGACTTTACACCGCCTTAAGATAGATCCTTCTAGGATAAATTCTGCAAAGACCTCCGTACGAGCCTTTGACGGAACGAAGAAAGAAGTAATAGGAGAAATCCACCTTGACATACAGATAGGACCAACAATGTTCAATGTCCTATTTCAAGTTATGGACATTCCCACTGCATTCAATTTTCTATTGGATCGTCCATGGATTCATACTGTTGGAGCTGTGCCATCCAGTCTACATCAGAAGGTGAAGTTCGTTGTGGAGAGAAAGTTAATCACAGTCCACGGTGAAGAAGAGCACCCAATTTACCACACAACGGCTATCCCCTATGTTGAGCCGGATTGCAAAATAGAATCGAGCTATCAGTCGCTCGAGCTCGTATCAACCATACATGCGTCTAGAGGATCATCACCGCCTATTCCTGAGGTGTCAAATGCTGCAGTCATGGTTGGAAGGGTAATGGTCTCTCATGGCTTTACTCCAGGTGAAGGCCTTGGTAGGAATGGTCAAGGTATCCGCCAACCGGTGGAAGTTTCTCAGAGGCCCCGCATTACTGGGTTGGGATACCTGGGGTCAAGTGAGCCAAATAATGGGGCACGTGGACGTGGACGTGGACGTGATCGAGGTCGAGGTCGAGGTCGAGGAGACGGGCAGAATAGACAGCGATCCGAAGAAGAGCCGAATGGTGAAGAATGTGGGCTTGGAATTACCCAAAATAACGGAGAGCTTGGCCGTGGTAGGTTGCTTCCACACATTCGCACCACATTCCCAGGCCCTGCGAGAATGATGCATGAAGAGAAGGAGGTGATCGACACTTTGGGGCAACCAAGCGGCAAGTTCGATTATTATGTGAAATACTCAGCACCCCCGAGCTTCTATGTTGACCCCCGTGACATTGTCCCGGATGGATGGGGAGGTATGGATGATCCAACACCTCTAGTGACAGAAGATCCTGATAATGCAATGGAGGGAATCACTGCCCTGTTCGATGATTTCTTCATTGGAGCTATCGAGGAAGGACCGTTGGAGGAAATAGGCACTGGCCCGCAAGAGTAACACATTTACTTTTTTCGCACATTCCCCTACGCGAGAATTTTTACTGCTTTTTAGGACTTGCCCTGTCTTGGGAGCTACTTTTTAGGACTTTTCATTTCTAGGATTTGATTGTTGCAATTTCCATTTCAATAAATGTAATTCATTTGGTGATGATCAATGAAATTACAAGTCATTTTCGTTTTGAGGGCATGTTGAGGTACATCAAACCAGCCCGGTGATGATATCCAACCGATAAAAGAAAACATAATCCAAGGAGAATTCTGAGGCCTGGGCTTCTTCATGCTTCCTCGTATTAAAACCTTTTTGAAAAGAATTTCAAAATAAATAAATCAATTAATCAATAAAAAATGCAATGTTTAGCCCTGTTTGTCCTTCTGAATCCTCTACTTTATGTTTCAGGAGGAATCTTATGATATACGAGGGTATGGGAACGGTCCAATCTGATGAATTATGTGCCACCGAGCCTGATCTCGATGACACCAATGAACTCGAAGATTCCTCGAACCTTCAGCGTGATCTAGAGCATCATGAAAGACCTAAAGTTTTAACGGTAGACCAAACTATCACCGTCAACTTGAGTGATTTTGGAGAACCCAAAGAGGTGAAGATAGGGGCAACCCTTCTCGAAGGTGAAGCGAAATGCCTGGTCCAACTGCTGAAGGATTACCAGGACATCTTTGCCTGGTCGTATGTCGATATGCCGGGTTTAGACCCTTCTGTCGTGGAGCATAGTCTACCTACTAATCCGGACATGCCGCCCAAGAAATAGAAGCTGCGAAGAACCAAACCTGAACTTTCGAAAAAGATAGAGGAGGAGGTCATGAAACTTTTGAAAGTAGGGTTTATTGAAGTCACCCAATACCTCAGTTGGGTGGCCAATATCGTGCCAGTCATGAAGAAAGACAGTGGAGTTCGCATTTGCATCGACTATCGCGATCTAAATAAGGCCAGCCCTAAAGACGATTTTCCATTGCCACATATAGACGTTTTGGTGGACAGTACTGCTGGGTTCGAGCTGTTTTCCTTCATGGATGGTTTCTCGGGTTATAATCAGATAAAAATGAAGGACGATGATAAGGAGAAAACGGCGTTCATCACTCCTTGGGGGACATTCCACTATAAGGTCATGCCCTTCGGCCTTAAAAATGCCGGGGCAACATATCAACGGGCAATGGTGACGCTCTTCCATGATATGATGCATAAGGAGATCGAGGTCTATGTCGATGACATGATTGCCAAGTCTCGACCTGGGAAGAGTCACGTCGATACCTTGAAGAAATTATTCGAGAGACTCCGTAAGTTTAAGCTCCGTCTCAACTCAGCAAAGTGCATATTTGGAGTAACCTCGGGCAAATTACTTGGGTTCATCGTAAGCAGTAAAGGCATTGAAGTTGACCCCTCTAAAGTGAAGGCTATATGTGAGTTACAACCCCCATCGATCGTGAAAGAAGTGCGAAGCCTCCTGGGTAGATTGAACTACATAGCCCGTTTTATTTCCCAGCTCTCCGCAACTGCTAAGCCCTTCTTCAAACTTCTAAAGAAGAATGCTCAAGTGGAATGAGACGATGATTGTCGAGAAGCGTTTAACGAACTAAAGCGGTACCTGATGAAACCACCAGTGCTAGTCCCACCAATGCCGGGCCAGCCTTTGATCCTTTACCTCACGATTTATAGTGAGTCTTTAGGTGCGATGCTAGCCCAGAAAAGTCCTGAAGATGGAAAAGAGCGAGCCATTTATTACCTAAGTAAGAAGTTCACCATCTCGGAGTTGAATTATTCTGAAGCCGAGAAGACTTGCGCTGCGCTAGTATGGGTGCTCCATAGGCTACGACAATATACGTTGCATCACCAGATTTTGCTTGTGACTGAGAACGATCCCATTAAATATTTACTTGATCAACCGGCTTTGGTAGGGAAGTTAGCCAAGTGGCAGATTTTAATTTCAGAGTTTGATGTCCAGATGAAGCCACAGAAGTCAGTTAAAGGTCGAGTAATTGCTGATGTGTTAGCTGAAAATCCTGGAGTCCCTGATGATGATAGATATTCTCCAGAAGATCGCATTTTGGTAATAAAGAAAAACACATGGACCATGTTTTTCGATGGAACTGTAAACTTGGCCAGTTCCGGCACTGGGGCAGTTTTAATATCCCTAGATGGGCAACATTATCCAGTAGCAGCAAAGTTGGTGTTCCCCTGTACCAACAACATAGCCGAGTACGAAGCTTGCATCCTCGGACTCCAAGCCGCAGTGGAAATGGGGATAACCAAGTTGAAAGTGTTTGGTGATTCTGCTCTGATTATTCTCCAAACTGTGGGAGAGTGGAAGACGAGAGACACGAAACTAGTGCCGTACCATGAATACCTCGAAGAAATCATAGAGGAATTCGAAAATATCTCTTTTGAGTACTTATCGAGGTCTCATAATCAGTTTGCTGATGCGCTAGCTACGTTATCATCCATGTTGCAAGTGATTGGTGGGTTAGAGGTAGAACCCTTGAAGATTGAAGTCCTGACAAAACCGGCCTACTGTATGGTTGTGACCGGAGAACCTGATGAAAAGCCATGGTATTATGATATCATGAGTTATATCTAGAGACAAGAATTCCCTGAAGGAAGTACCCCGGCCGACAGGAAGTACATAATGAAAATGGCTTCAAAATTCTTTGTTAGTGGTGAAAAGCTGTACAAAAGATCATATGATTCGATCCTATTGAGGTGTGTGGATGCGGCTGAAGCTACTAGAATCATGCAAGAAGTACACGAGGGGATATGTGGTCCACACATGAATGGCCACATGTTAGCTAAGAAGATTATGAGGTTGGGTTATTATTAGCTCAGTCTTGAAAGTGACTGCATCCAACATGTTCGAAGATGTCATCGCTGTCAGGTTCATGGGGATAAAATAAATGTTCCCCCGGCGGAATTACATCAGTTGTCTGAGCCATGGCCCTTTTCAATGTGGGGCATCGATGTGATTGGCCCAATTAATCCCAAGGCATCGAATGGACATCGATTTATCTTGGTCGCGATTGATTATTTCTCTAAGTGGATTGAGGCGGCATCTTATGCAAACGTCACTGCAAGGAATGTTGTAAAATTCATCAGACGAGACATAGTCGCTCGTTATGGTGTCCTTGAGGCTATCGTCACTGACAATGGGACAAATTTGAATAACAAGTTCATTGATCAGTTGTTCAACGAGTTCAAAATCCGGCACCTGAATTCATCTCCTTATCGTCCACATATGAATGGAGCAGTTGAAGCCGCTAACAAGAACATCAAGAAGATCTTGGCCAAAACGACTGAAAACTATCGTGACTGGCATGAAAGGTTACCATTTGCACTAATGGCGTATCGAACTTCGATCCGAACCTCTGTCGGAGCGACCCCTTTTTCCTTGGTGTATGGCATGGAAACAGTCCTACCCGTCGAAGTAGAGATCCCTTCCTTGCCAGTCTTGTCTCAAGTGGAGTTGTCCGAGGCGGAATGGATGCGACAAAGGCGTGAGCAGTTGAACCTAATTGATGAGAAGCGATTGAAAGCCATTTACCACAGTCAAACCTATCAATAGAGGATAGCTAGATCCTTCAATCAAAAGGTGCGTCCAAGACACTTCGAGGTAAATGATCTAGTCCTAAGGAAGGTACTGCCAGTCTTTCCTGTTCCTGGAGGAAAATTTGCCCCAAACTACATTGGTCCATATGTGGTTAAAAAGGTGCTTCCCGGAGATGCCATGATTCTCGCAGAAATGGATGGTCGTGAGTTTTCCACTCCTGTTAATTCCGATGCTGTGAAGATGTATTACCCCTGACAAAATCTAACATTTTGCAGCAAAAGTTTTCAAATGTTTGGTTTTATATTCTGAATTGCAAACATTTCATTTATGAATAAATGGTTTCAATCAATTTAAAGATGGAATGTGCGCCTTGGCTTTAAATTGTGCTTGATCATTTTGTCAGTCTACATTATCGATTTCAAAAGGGGAATCTATTTAGACAATATAATAACTCACGTGGAATGAATTGAATGTGTTGAATGAGGTACATCGGGATGATAAAAGGCAAGCTTTATCCTATATACAATCCTATGCACTAATCTCTAGTGAGTTGAGTGAAAAAAATTCCATGTCTGCAAGGCAAAGGGTTATCTCACAAAAGGTACGGCAACTGAAATGACGAGAGGCGGTTCATTTCTCTATCCTAAACACTATACGTTATCCATTGTTTTGCCACTTTGAGCCTAAACGTTTGGAGAAATTCATTCAAATTACCCCTGTCGAGAACCACCCCATATCGGGGCAAACTGGAGGTAAGTCAGCGTCATAAGGTGAAAAATGAGTAGAAATTTTCATGCTCTCACTTGCATCAATCTTCGAGTGTTGCTTTTTCAGATGAATTCACGTGAAGTTCAAGTGCCTTAGGATGACGAAGAGCATTTCTTTCTCTATCCTATACACATTTTATCCTTTGCTAAGCCCAATTGAGCCTGCAAATTCATTTCTTAAACCCAATTGGTGATCATCCCCCACACTGGGGCAAGGCAAAAGTCATCATTGTTCAAGCAGCATATCCGGAGCGCCGATAAAAGACAAAGACCCTGAGAGTCCAAATGTTAGTCATTCGGTCAAAACAAGCCAAAGTGTGACTGGCCAATATATGCATTGTAGACAGTGTGTGTCAAAAGTCAAAAAAAAAAACTAGAGGGCATGAAAAAGCAGTGTGCCTGGTAGAAGCAAGGCCAATGCCCGTGAAAGAAAAGAAAAGAAGAAGAAGAGAATAAAAAAAAAGAAAAAAAAATGGAGAAAAAAGTGACGACTTTGGATTAGAAAATGTTGAGATGTGTTAAAGTCACAAAAATATCCAGAGTCTTAAGGAGTCAAGTGATAAGCTCTCGAGGCCAATGGAACATCTACCGAGGAGACAATCACTGGTGAAGAAGACCGGTGACAATGCCGAGATGATCACCAACTTGTTCACCCCAGTTATATACGTTTTGAGCCTAATGATTCATTCATTTCTCAACCCATGAGCCTAGTCTGCGTTACGTCCTTTATAAAATCTTTTCAGATTAGGGCACTTGAACTAACATAGGATTTGGATGTTTATAAGCTTAGCTCGAAGAAGTGCGAGCAAGTCCATTTCTATCTCATTTTGCAGGTTCTTGACTTGTAAACCCGGAGACAATTACAGAGTATTTTCTTTCAATAGTCTCGACTCAAAGAATCTCTTTTGCTAAGCCATTGACCAAGCCCATGTTACGGTCCTAACAAAGACCTCTCAGATTGGTAAAGTCGTACTACTTGCGAGAATACTCAGACCCTTGTCAACATGATGATGGTGAGATGGAGCGATTCTCTATAAATCAGCCCTTTCGATGAGAATGAGAGAGCCCTTTTGGACCGGAAGTCCCTCATTCGACATTTTCAAGATATCCGCTTGTGAGTTCGGATTGTCTTGTCATGATTTTTCCCCAGCGGAGTTTGTAATACCGATTTGATAAAACCATCGTGCATGAAAACCAGTTGAATTTATAGTGCATGAGTATATGTGTTCTTGATTGTTCATGAATGCATATTACATGTTGCCTAAAATCGTGTCCAACAGGAGACACGCCCTCAAGAGTCGGAGATATCACCAGGTAAGTATATCTCTATCCTTGGATGCCTGTGACTATCTAGGTATCCCTAACCTGTTCGAGCGATTGTCAGGTCCCATATTTGATCATTTTGTTGCGATCTCTAGACGCCTCTGACGATATCTAGGCATTTATTGATCAAGCCTTTTCAGGTACCTCTGATGATATCCAGGTATTTTGTCAAGGAACCCCTGAACATTCGGGCTAGCCCCTAGTTCAGCCAATCGTTAAGTACCTGCGACGATATCCAGGTATTTATCGATCAAGCCCTTTCAAATACCTTAGATGATAACTAGATATTTTGTTAGGCACACTTTTAGAAGATATTCCCCCGTAACACACCTATGAGGAAGGTATAGGTGCAACGGTCAAATCTTTATGAGTACCTATGAGGAAGGTATATGTATTTCATAAAGGTCGAAATGTTCTTCGAATCTCAAAAGATTCCCCCGTAACACGCCTATGAGAAAAGGTATAGGCGCAGCGGCCAAATCTTTACAGGTGCCTATGGCGATGTATAGGTATCTCGTAAAGGTCGGAATGTTCTTCCAATCCCAGATGTTTCCCCGCGGTTCACCTATGAGGAAGGTATAGATGAAGCGGCCAAATCTTTATGAATACCTATGGCGATGTATAGGTATCTCATAAAGGTCGGAATATCCTCTTGAAGTTCCCCCGTGACGCACCTATGGAGATGTATAGGCGCAGCGGCCAAATCTTTACAAATACCTATGGAGATGTATAGGTAGTTTGTCAAGGTCGGAACGTTTTTACATTTTTTTTTTACTAAAAAACTGCTCTCGCGAGTCCAGATGATGATTGGATACGTCGAGCTTTCTTTGTGTGTTTTGACTTAATTGTAGATCACCGAAGTTCATCAACAGTGTATCAGGCAATACCTATGGGACTAAGCCCAAACATTTGCCAAACAACATGCAAAATTAGAGTCGTGCCTCGAATTGCATTATCTCGCTCCTGTCAGGTAAGTAATTCCAGGTATGTTTTCTACTCATGTCAGCATGCATCATTTCTTAATGCATTTAAAAATGGGACTCATAATCCCGACAAAAACAACATTCATTGCATTTGCATAGGTGAAATTTAGGTATCATTTAGTCTTTGAATGCAACTTCTGCGAGCTCACCTTCAAAGAGGGGCAGCTGTTGACACCTAAATTTTAGCGACCATTTAGTCGTAATTTGTATAGAAAATTAGGGATTAAATTTTTAACCCCTAAACAAAAATATTTAGGTTGCATAACATATAGTTTAAATTCATTTTAGATTAATTGCATTTTGCATCGGACTGGCGGTGACGAACGAGCTTAAAGTTCATCGAATGGGACTCGGCTCGCTTGGAATGCAAGGGCCGGGAATTACAAGTCAAACGGGCTCGGTTGTTTTAATTTGAGCTTAATTCAGCCCATTATCCTTAATTAATTCAGCCCATTTAAATTAAATTAAAATCTAAGCCCAAGCTTAAGCCCATTAGGACTAGAGAGTCAATCTAATTGACCTAGATTAGTGTTATATATACATCATTAGGTCAGGATTTTGAGGGGGGACACACAATTTGCAGAGATCGGAATTCCTAGAGAGAGACAGGGGAGAGTTTTCACGAAAGAAGAAAAAAAAACAAAGGGGGTTTCATGTTCTGAATCCGCGAAAAAGGGTCTGGCAGCCATGGTCTTTGTCTCGGTCTTGGTCTCTGGCTAGTGATAACCACTACTTGAGGACGTTGTTTTGCATGGTCTAGGGAGCTGTTATTATTCTATTGGTTGCACCCTCTCGCTGGGGTCTTGGTTGAAGGACCCTACAGATTGCTCCCATTGGTGCTGCTCTTCCACGTTGCTACTTTGATTGCCGAAGGTCTTGCACATTGCCATCGGCCCTTGACAAATCCTACTGCATCGGGAGTCCTTCTATCATCCCGGCGTCCTCAAGCTCCAGAATAAGCCAGTCCCTCAACTATACTCCACGGAGGTCTTCCAGCGAGTCCTTGCTGCAATTTCCTCCAGCGACGAAGCAACCATCCTTCTCGCGAGCCTTACTGCAGATAGCCCCATCGACAAGCCTGCTGACCCGACGCTGCCGCGTTAACTGCTACTTCCTCAAAGTCAGACCGGTGGTTGTGAGCTCCTTCGTCGCAAGCCACCTTGACGACATTGTCGTCCGTTGAGCCCGACGTTGCTGTTGAGACGAGCCCGACACACCTGTTGCCTGTCGAACTGAGCCTGCCGAGCTGCTGTTGCTGTTCTGCCCATTGCCGGTCGAGCCCGTCGAGGTGCTGCTGCCTCGCTTAACGCTGGGCTCACCGCCGATCTGACGACGCTACCACCGTGGTGCCTGTGAGCCCGGAGCCTATCCGACCTACCCCATCGCCACTGTCGTTCGCCGCCGTCGTCGCCCACCCACCGTCGCCCACCGTTCACCGGTCATCGCGATCCGCAATCTCGATCTGCAAGTTCAAATTTGGAAGATATCCGCGAATTAGGTAAGATCATTATCCGAATATTTTCTAAAATATTTAATTTCCTAAGTTTTCAGTGTTTGAATATTCCGTGAATATTACGTGGATTACTATATATCTTAGGATAATATTTGCGATATGCGTAATATTCTAAGATATCTTAAATTAGGGATTTTTCCTAATTTGGCAACGTATCTGGACGACTATCCGACCTTATCCCTAAGGTACGATACGCGGCGATATGGAAAATCGTTATCTTATCCATCATCACTTGGATACGATAATAGATTTTATTTGCTTTCCAAATTTGAATGATCGACTTTCCGTCAATATCTGTAACCTTATAGATATGATCGATAGTTCGATTTTTGTGCCTAATCCGAGTTTGAAACGAATCTTGCGGATCGTGTGGCTGTTTTAAATGTGGATGCTATCTCTGTTTAAATTGCTTTTCCTTTTCAAATAAAAAAGAAAATTCAAAAAATATCAGTTAGGATTTGAATTTGAGTTTTGCATGTTTAGGAATCCTAAATATATCTAGACGATAGAGTAATTATTTAATTTAAATTAGGACCTGAGATAATCTATTTCCTAGTTTAAATTAAGTAATGTTCTAATCTTAACAGATTATTTAGGTTATTTTTTAATTCCGAATTTTCATGAAAACCCCAAAAAAAGAATGAATTGTTTTATGGTTTAACAGATTATTTAGGTTATTTTTTAATTCCGAATTTTCATGAAAACCCCAAAAAAAGAATGAATTGTTTTATGGTAGATTAGGATAGATTGCATTCTTAATTTAAGTAATTTATTATTTCGAATTTTAACAAAAATCCCAAAAATAAGTCATGTTAGGATATGTTAAGTCATCATAGGTTGCATGTTAATTTAGGCATATTTTTATTCCGAATTTCATTAGAAAATACCAAAAATAAATCATTTGCCCATCATCAGAATTAGGTCACGTTATCGCTTGACATATAGTTTGCATGCTAGGTTACATTACTTGCATGTCATTTTTGCACGTCATTGCATGTAGATTAGCTTTCATTTAAATAAGCGAAAATCCAAAAATTGAGTGAATTCCTTGTTAATTAGAAATCATATTAGGTTGTTGATGTGATTTTCTAGCTAACAATGCAGATGCTTACGTTGTTTCGAGGTAAGTAATTCTTCCAACTTGCAATTTATTCAATGCTTTCTTTGGTGTTAAATTGGTGGTTTGCGCACCCGCGTGAACACTTCACATGTTAGTGACTAAGTTAAAATGGATCCAGATTGCTTGCCAAAATATTTTTGAAAAGAAAAGGTACCGAAAGGGCGTTAAACTAGATCTAGCGTAATCAAGTCTCCGGGCTTAGAATCTCTGGTTCGTAGGAATAAAATATATCTCCCTATATTTTATTTAGGTTTCTAATCGGCCTACCACAATTAGATTAGTGGCGACTCCGAGCATGAAAACTTTTGCATGTTAAAAACTTAAACCTAAGTTGCGAATTGGTAGGGCTTGGGAGGACCTGAGTTAAGCTTAGTCTTAATAATCCATTAGCCTGAGGAAATTTTAGGTCGCGACAACCATCCAGATAATACAATGATTTGGGTTATGAATTTATGATTGTTGTCAACTAATTATTCCGGTGGGATTCTAGTATTGGAGTAGACATAGATCGATGATATTCTGTTTCTTAAAGAGCATGGTTCTAGTCTTCAAGCAGACATAGATCGACAATATTCTATTGCTTAAAAGCATGACTCATAAGTTTCAACAGAGTTATTTGTTTACACTTTTATAGTTAAATGGATCAGTGTTACTTAAGTATTTGATAGTTGTATGTGTATGCCCTTAATGCATGTCCTGTGCGCCTGATGAGCCAAGAACTCCATGCCAGTCTTTTCTAAATAGATCTTTTCCAAGGACAGTATGTGATGCGTGCATGGGCAAGTGAGTTAAATTGGATACTCCTGCATCAGTATGGCGAATCACATCCTTGTATTGAATCGTTCGAAGCCTAATTCAACTCGACCATCCAATCCCTCAAGCAAGACATAAAAATCATTTTGGCACAAACTGGTTTCAGTTTGCCATGACAATCATTAGGAGAACGGCATTAATTCTTGACCAGTTTGTGCACAGGAGATTCTCTAAGATGATAATCATTACATGCCTGAATTCCTAGCACAGTCACCCTGACGCCACTCCCATAGACCAATTGTATCAACTCTTCTGCATCTTTCACTTTGCACACCTCGATACCACAAAGCCCCACTTTTCGGCCCACATGGGTATGAAAGAAAGACGGTGACACTCTCCCTCACCCACTTTCCGCAACTTCGTTGCGGGCTATTCTATAGCATCCTTTTGTTCTTCAAGAATCATTGGCACTCCCTTGGGATTTACATGAATGGAATGCTTGCTCAACCCAACAGATCATTGCACTCCATTTGTTGCTTCCCCCTTATCAAAGTTGTTTGTAAATCTCTGATCACTTGTGCTCACACTGACAAGTGAGGCTCCCTAGCCAACTGCGCTTCCTCAGCAACACCTTCTTTCATCTACTAAGCTTCTTTTGATTTTAGCAAACTTTCTGTTCTTGTTGGAAACGTGGCAACATATCTCTTCTTGGTGTCCACCCAAACAATTTGGAAAACCTACTTTGATACCACTTGCCTAATGAGTCGAGAACATATTACCAACCTTCCCTAAATAGATTGTTCCCAAGGATAGTATGCCGAATCGCATTCTCATACTAAATCGTACCACGTTCAATTCAACTCGAGCATCTAGTCTCTCAAGCAGGACATACAGATAATTTCAACATAATAACTGGTTTCGGTCTACCATGGCCATCATCAGAAGAATGACATTAGCTTTGGATCAAATTGTGCATGGGGAGGCTAAATCCACCTTCACAGATTCCTCAAG
This sequence comes from Syzygium malaccense, assembly GCA_031216405.1. Classification (NCBI taxonomy): domain Eukaryota; kingdom Viridiplantae; phylum Streptophyta; class Magnoliopsida; order Myrtales; family Myrtaceae; genus Syzygium; species Syzygium malaccense. Next base: position 1,478,409 of record CM062258.1, on the reverse strand, counting down.
ATGATAATCATCCTAGCCCTATATTCCTAGCACTAACACCATGATGCCACTCTCACAGATCGGATGTATCAACCTTTCGCATCTCTACTTTTCACCCGATACGGCAAGGCCCAACTTTTTAGCTCACGTGGGTATGATAGTAGCCTTCATTATGTTCCGCTTTGTATACTAGTGTTATGGTAATGTTTCTCCATGCACTCCAAGTTTTGCAAGGATCGAGTTTTTCTTCTGACATTGATTTCCTTTATCTTTCATCTCCAGCTGAAAGCTCTATATTGTTATCATGATTTAATTGGTTTTTTTTCTACACCACTTGTAATAAATGCTTTTACTCTGCTAAATATTGGGTTTTTGATGTATATTTATAAAAAATTCAGTTTGAGTGCATAAAGTACATGAGAAACTGACTCAATCAAATAATCTTGTTTAGCTATCTTACTGGAAACCAATTGACTGGAGCAGTCCCTCATTGGATCCTGGAGAACGGAAGAAATGTGTAAGCTTCGCTGCCTGAAGAAAATGTCTCCTTTAATTACAAATTTGATTCTAATTCTATCTGGCTAATCTTGTACTGTAATTAGCAATTATGCATTCGCATCTTGAATCTTTATGGTTTGTAGCCTATAAAGTTAACTGGAAACATCGTAACTACCTTTTGACCAGTTGGGATCTGTTAATTGGACAAGAGGCTGAATTGTATGGTATGCATGAAAGAATATAAAGTGGTTTTTCTTGGAAGTGCCAAGTTAGCCCCAGTTTCCCCGATACAAAAAGCCGTTCCCAGCTCTAAAAAAACTCTTGGAATGATAAAAGTAACATTTGGAAAGAAATTTAATTCTAATGAATCCTCTTTGAAAGTTTGTTTAACGCATCACTCACATAATATGATTAGTTGCTTAGGCTATTTCTTGCTGATAACAATGTTTTTATAGGTTTGTGTATTTGAGAAACTCTTCAACCATAATGAGTGTATCCAGGAGAAAGTTGTTTTATTTTATGGGTGTAGAATGAAGCTCTTATGAGGTAGTTTAAACATTTAAACGGTGGCGCGGATATTTTCTAATAAGAACATGCGACTTAGTAGCTGTTGGAATCGTAATTCTACTTCTGCCTCTTTGCCTTATATATCATGACTGCTGTACTGTTACTGGGGAAAAATGTATTTATGCACTCAAACCAGTTCTAAAGTGTCTGTTCACTCCAATTAGTCTTTCTCCTTCGAATTTTTAAGATTAGATATCTTCAATACAGATAAAATATTACTTTCATCACCTTGTCATATTTTCGCCTTTCAACTTGCCCTGCCTGTCCATATTTTGCAACTGGTCTACATTTTTGTGCATAATAATTATTTGATGGAACGACTTCTAGTGTATCCTTGAAATTGATGAGATTTTGGAAACAATTTGCTAATTCTCTGTAGTGATCTATCATACAACTCCTTCGCTGCTGGAGGCTCAGAATGTCAACATCGATCTATGTATGTATTACTTCCTTCAGTCTAAGTCCGGGGCTCCCCGCAAATGTGCAGTTATGAGTAACTTATAATCGTGTATATGTACAAAATTTCCATTTTTCTACTGAACGTTGATTTTGTCTTTTCTCTACAGCAACTTGTTCGCAAGCTCCGCGGTTGACAATGTGTATGTTTGAGATTGAACTTTTCACCAAGAGACCTAGATTTCCAAGGACCTGCATTTTAATTGTTTATGTGCGTACCATTCAACTTCATTCAGAATGATGATGATTATAACATTAAAATCTTTATTGACTTCTCAGCACCCTATATTCTGCCACAAGTGGACTTGTCTCATGTTTGAAAAATCAACATTGTACAAAAAGTAAGTTAATCTGCTGTATATTCTATCATTATCATCGGATCCTGATATTGCATCACACTCTCTGTCTTTTCTCATGAGATTTATCTCCTTGTCAACTCTCATCTTGGTTATCGTGCCATTCTTTGATGGTTGATGCATAATTACTCTAAATATTTTCAAAGCCGCCTCTATGAAATAATGAGTTGCTTAAAACCGTGGGAGTTTCTATGTAATTTTTCAAGGAGGGGATGCTAGTTTATTGTGTCTGGAAAGTCCTCTCCATATTAACCAAAAGAAGAAAACTTCATTTTTCTCTGTGGCTGTTTCTTTACTCCATCCAGGTCGGTATAACCTCTTCATAAACTGCGGTGGGAGTGAAGTAAAAATAGGGAACGTCACATACAACGGGGACGCAGCGCAGGCTACACCTTCAAGTTTCTCCCTGGGGGATAACTGGGCCTACAGTAGCACTGGACACTTCCTTGATTACTCTGTCAAGTCAGAGGCCTATATAGTTGAAAGTGCATACAATCTGTCCACAAATGATGCCCAACTATACATGAAAGCACGACGTTCTCCTATCTCTCTGACTTATTATGGCTTTTGTCTAATTAATGGGCCCTACAATGTAAGCCTTTATTTTGCGGAGATAACGTTCACAGGCGACAAAACTTTTAGCAGCCTTGGAAGGCGAGTTTTCAATGTTTATATACAGGTAACCTTTTGGGCAATGTGTAGTGCCGGTTCTAATATGTAAAAAATATAAAGCGTTCAATATTTTATGGTTGGGAAATTTATCTAAATATCTCATATTTGCAAATCCTGATCTTTTCACAATTTGTACATTCTATTGAGACTGAAAGTTTAACCTTGTTCAATGTGGAGACACTCAACTTGAATCAGATTAAAAATTATTTCAGGGGAAATTGGTGTTGGAAGATTTCAACATTGAGATTGAAGCGGGTGGAGTTGGTAAGGCGGTCATAAAAAATTTTATTGCCACAGTGACCAAGGGCACTCTGGAGATACACTTCTATTGGGCTGGGAAAGGAACCAGTGCTATACCTACCAGGGGAGTCTATGGTCCTCTTATATCTGCTATCTCCGTCTATCCCGGTATACAAACAGACACTTCCATATTTCACTTGGTGCTTCTTTGTTGAGAAAGTTACTCATATTCATCTTGAAAAGAATACCCATGTCTTGTCTTGCACCAGAAGTCATCAATAGGCTATTCAGTTACTTGGTTTGGTTGCAAATGTCCACTGTTGGATTCAGGCCATTGGCGTATGTTACAGTTGATTGGATCAATTTCCATAGTAGCTGACTAGGATCTATTATTTTTCTCTTAAGAGGTGAAAACTGGTTATAGTTTTGCGTTGTTTTCTTTTTATCTGAGAATGTTTTATCCAGTACAGCCTTGAGAATGAAGGGCACATTTTGTTCTTTTTCTTTTTCCCTTTGTATTTAGTATTACATGTTCCAAAGATGATATCTTCCTGTGCTCATTTATCTGATAGTTTTTGTAGAGTACTCCTGAGCTGTTTTTATGTCCTCTTGATTCTCCAATAGTGTGCTATCCCATCTATTGCTTTTTGTGTTCACCAAGAAGCTGCAGATAATTTTCTGCATTTATGTCTACCCAACTAAACAGTTTAGGGTAAATATCTAAGTGTCCTTTCTTTACTGCAGGCTTTGAAACCCCACCAGAGTCGGCCACCCCAGAAGAGTCAGCTAGCATATCTGCTGGCAAAGTGGTCGGTATTGTGACCGCTATAGTTTTTGTACTTTTCCTTATCCTGGTTATCCTTTGGTGGAGAGGATGTCTTGGACGTGAAGATGAAATGACAAAAGGTAGTTGCTTACCTGGAGTCTCCGTTATTTCATTCACATATATCTGTCAAGAAATATGAGAATGTTATGCACTCTGACTACATCCCCCTGCTGCATTCTGTTGGGTAATCACATTGCATCATTTATATTTCAGCTAGCTCACGCATTTGTCCTGTCAACTGTTGGGTCATGACTTCTTCTTCGTCTTACCTTTTCTGGTGGGGAAGGGGTAATCACAATGCATCATTGATACTGCGACTAGATTACCCAGTTCCCTTGTAAAACAGTTGATGCATGACATTTTTGCATTCCATTGGTTATTTTTTTGCTACAAAAAAATGATTAATTTAAGCCATAACAGAGCTAAACTGTCATATTTGGTTCACCCAACGAAGGGATAGATAGCTATAGGGATAATATGGTAGATTGTTTCTCAGATAAGTGTGCGTGTATTGGGTCTCCTCGGGGCCACAATTGACTACATATATATACACACATACATACACTAAGTCTATGTTTCAAGACACCTAAAATAACTGCCAGAATTTCACAAGTATGAGAAATTGAAACATAGGAACCATGCCTTATGTTTCCAGAGTGGGTTTTTTTCTATGATTTTTCTTATTTCCTCCACTGCTAAATACCCTGGAGACATTCTCATTTTACGTTTTGAATACATATCGCCAACTGTTGCCAGACTTTCCTAGAAAATAAATTTCAAGACGCTAAGATATTCCGCACTGAACTTGCTCAGACCAAAACGTCAAAACATGGTTTTCTGATACATTGAGAAGGAATTGCTACATCTTTGTTAGATAGTTGATTACAAACTTTAGTTGTTGACTCCTCCAAATTCTTAGAAGTTCCAAAACATGGTGCAGACTTGAAGGGTCTAGCGTTGCAAATTGGTTCATTTACCTTGAGACAGATTAAAGCTGCCACAAACAATTTCGACGCTGCCAATAAGATTGGAGAAGGTGGTTTTGGTTCTGTATACAAGGTATGCTGGAAAATGGGTGAACCAACTTCCCCCAATTCCCAACATAAAAGATATGTAGAAAGCAGCATTCAATGTAACTAATCTGCACAGCATAGATCTGATTGCAAGCTTCAATTGCAGGGTCTTCTGTCAAATGGCACCACTATAGCAGTGAAGCAGCTTTCATCCAAATCAAAGCAAGGAAATCGTGAGTTTGTGACTGAGATTGGGATGATTTCTGCTCTTCAACATCCGCATCTTGTGAAACTCTACGGATGCTGCATTGAAGGAAATCAACTTTTGCTGGTTTACGAGTACATGGAAAATAACAGTCTTGCTCGTGCTTTATTTGGTAATTTGATATAACACTGTTCTTCACTGACTTCAGCTAATGACACGGGAATAAAGTAGTTTTGATGTCTTTTGATACAATTGAAGGTCCTGAAGAATTTCAGTTAAAGTTGGACTGGTGGACAAGACACAAGATATGCGTGGGTATTGCCAGGGGCTTGGCATATCTTCATGAAGAATCAAGGCTGAAGATTGTGCATAGAGACATCAAAGCTACTAATGTTTTACTGGATAAGGATCTCAACCTCAAAATATCAGATTTTGGTTTGGCAAAGCTTGATGAGGAGGACAACACACATATTAGCACCAAGATCGCTGGAACTTAGTAAGTTTCTTGCTTTATGTTCTCATTTAAGAAAAGTAAGTTGAATAGACCTTTGTGGTTGACTCAGATTCATCCCAAAGCATGGTGCTAAAAAAATGTGGCTTAACCACAAAACTCCACGCCTCTCCCGCCACTCTTCACGTTAATTACGAAAAAAAATGTTAATTATGTCATATACTCTACCATTAAGTAATGAGACTCTGATATTCACTTACGTAATTGTGAATTTGGACATAACTTAGTATAATAGGCAATAGAGATAATTTGCCAGTGTTTCTGTTGATTATTAACAAGGAAATTAGCCTTTGCATGTAGAAGTCGTATACACACGGAAAAACATAAATAAGCATGTTAAAATGTTTCGAACGTTTGCGTTGACATGTGTAAAAAGTCAACCTGTTCATGAAAAGAATGTGATTAATTACGGAAAAGATAGAACTGTAAGTTCATTCTACTAACTCTAACATTTATGTAACAAAAAAGAACTATAACATCAATTAAGTTCCCTTATCTTAACAAACTTGGATCATCTAATACCTTACCAAAAAAAAAAAAAAACTTGGATCATCTAATACAATTTCTGGAAAATTTATATTCTCCTACCCGAGATTGTACTCAAAAGATTGATAATATCCTACATGCTCCATTTAATGCACTAAGAACAATTCAAGATAAACAATTTCGAAGGCAATCCAGTATGCCCTACCTAGTGTGTTCCCTCAGACAAATAGCTTATGGAATTATTATGATGCAATTATATGCACTACATTTTAATAATGTATATTAACACGTAATTTAATTGTTTTTATTATGTTTTCCCGATGGCAATCAACTTAATGCAAAAGAATTTTGTGAACAATAACAGCTACTGTGTGTTAAAAATTTTCAATATAAGTTATCTATTTACTCTGCATGAAAAACACTATTTTTTCGTAAATATATATCACACGACATTAAAATAGATGATGCACTGTCAAGTGAATTACAAAAAAATAAAAGCAATACGTACAATGCAAGGACGTGTATCGCAAGGCTGTTTTCCTATTTCTACAGCAACAACGATAAAAACAATTGTCGTTTTCTTTTTTTTTTTGAAATATTATCGGCAGATTCTTTTAAAATGTTTTAGGATACACTTGTTTTTCTGTTTACTATTGGGACCATAGTGTCACACTTGGGAATATCTCTTTATTTCGAATTTTAGGAATATTGGGTATTTGCTATTTAAGAAAGTTAGCTTGCTGCGAACACAAGCTTTTTTCTTGATGTGCAGTGGATATATGGCACCAGAGTACGCAATGCATGGTTACCTTACTGACAAAGCCGACATCTATAGTTTTGGTGTCGTTGCTTTAGAAGTTGTTAGTGGCCAGAGCAACACTAGTTACCAAAACAAGGAGGAATGCTTTCATCTACTCGATTGGTTAATTAACTCTAGTGTTCAAGAGTTTTAATTATGATCGTACCATATTTAAATCTCTGCTTGTGCAGGTGGAAAGATGGATGAAGGAAGCGTGAGCATAGTACATAACTCCTCATAAGCACTTTTAATGGTTGCGAAGGAGCGTTACAATTATTAGCTATTGAAACCTGTTTAACGAATTATCATGCCGTTAAGTGCAGTTTGTCACTTCAAATTAATCCAATTTTTCTTGTTATGTTGGTCTATGCTGAATTTGAAAGGATACAGTAATGCTTACAATTGCCAGTCTATGGTGTTGCTCAAGATGTGTGACTTGGGGTGGGGGCGGTCACGGATTAGTCTAGTTCTAAGAAATTGAAATTGGAACCTACCTAGTGGCACATTGAAGCTCGAAACAGTGGGCTACCGCCTGATTTGAAGGAATCATGTAGATTCTTTTCTAGAATTTGAAGACAATTCTATCACATGAAATTTGGGGTAGTTCAGTGTCAGTCTTTATGATTTTATGCTTGACATTCATACTCCCTGTAGTTTCATTCGCGCCGAACCAGTCCTTTGAGTACTTTTGAATTTTGGCAACCACTGTTGGATCAAAAAGTATTCAAGACCATGTCTAACCCAAATATTCGTATACTTTCGTTGAGTTTATACTTTTTTCACATTCATATCATTGAGTCCTTAAGTTAGATTTTATTTTGCTTTGAGTAAGCCAATCGTTAGAAAAAATAATCATTGTTAGTCCCCGTTATATCTGTTTGTCACCTGAGTTGCATAAGCAGGTATTTCTTGTTAAACTGGATGGAGAGTAAAAGGCGATGGTTTGAAGGACGAGTCTACCTTTTGATGTAATGACACTGACAAATAATTTGTTCTGGTAAAACTCAATAATAGCTGGTGATTTTAAAGTGGTGTTGGTCAATTTTTGGCAACCAGTTTAACCATTAGTAAGTGATGTTCGAGTTTACTAACTTTTATTTAAAATCGGTCAAAAAATCATGTTCGATTTGTATTGACTAGTTCGATTTTTTTCTTCCATTTATACCCCGTGATGAAGATGAAAAACTAGCAGGTGTTTATCAAGTGCTTTTGTCACGTAATTATCGGGGATGGAATATATTTCCTTCTTCCTGTTTTAGTATTCTGAGCATATTTTGCAACTGATCAGTACCTGAAGCCTGAAAGATAAATATCTTCACTTTCCAATTCTGTTTCTAGGCGCGCGTTTTGAAGGAGAGTGGAAATTTGATAGATCTAGTTGATCGGAGGCTGGGTTCTCACTTTGACAAAGAGGAGGTGCTAGCATTGATAAAGGTAGCTCTGCTGTGTACTAACCGAACTCCAGCACTTAGGCCGCCAATGTCATCTGTGGTTAGCATGCTTGAAGGCAAGGTCGCTGTTCCGGTGCTGGACTCTGAGGGCGCTATCATGACTAAGGAGAAAATTGAGGCCATGAGGAAGCTTTATAAAGGCGATGAAGATCAGGCAGTTGGTGAGAATATCTCCAAGAGTATGTCCACTGATGGGCCATGGACCGGAACCACTTCGTCTGCATCTGCTAATGATCTGTATCCAATACTTTTGGATACTGATAACTGGCAGAAGAGAGAATAAGAAATGGTTTGTTGGGTTCTAAGTAAATTAGTTCTTGAAAGAGCTAGGCTTTATTTGGTAATCCTTGCAACGGAACTCTTAAATTTCGCTTCGAAGCTTCTCTTTCGCTCACATTTGAAACTTAAGGTATAGATAATATAAAGAAAACGACGACTGTTATGCAGTAGTGGAGTAATTGTGTATTGTGAACTAATTATTGGGGAAAGGCAGAAGACAATTGCTTGTGGATTGGTGGTTGTATTGGTGCTGTTTCTTTTGATATTGTTTTTCGAACGGAGACGGCTTTTCCTCTTCAATCAATAGTGATGTGGATGGTTGCCACTGCAAGGGAGGGAATCTATTAGTCAAGCTTTTCATTGTTTGAATGGCGAGATGTGCGAAGTGGCACATCCTTGCTCTGGACGTGTTTTGTTCAAGAGCTCGACCTGTTATTTGTCGCTACTCAATAATTTTTCTCAGAAAATTCGAATTTTTCTCAGAAAATTCGGGTGATAGTCGGCCAACTTCATCTTTCCCATCTTTGAGAAATGATGAAAGAGAATACTATACCCACAAAAAATTTATCCGGAGGAACTTGCAATTTTAGTCACTGTTTCTTTTAGATGGATTACTACCTCATCGGTATAGTCCTTCATTCCATCAATGGTTCTATATCACAAGTCAATGCCCAAAACGATCTTAGGTTAATATCAGAAGAATTAAACAAGTTGAAACCTTAATGGGCTCATTTGCTGTCACGCCCCGTACCCCACGGCACGCCACATCTCACCTTGGTCGATTTTGGTGCAACGCTCTCAGGAAGCGTCGCCGACCCAAATCCCAAACAGAGATCAAGTACAAGCGGAAGCACGTATATAATATATATACACCCTGACAATAAAATACATGAGACCAAGGTAGCACAACCAGCAAACAACATCTCTGAAAGTATGTATACTCGTATTACCAAAAAAAACCTTTTTACACCATTCATTTATACAACAGCAGAGAAAACACACAGTCAGCAGCCACTCAGTCAAAAGGGGTCAGCGTATAGCACTTCGGCTCCTCAGCTTCCACGACCATGGTTGTAGGTTCGTCCCCACAAGGGTGCACACTAGAGGATCGCTGAATATGATGCGGTATCCCAAAAAGAGGTGGTGTCCTCGGCATCCTACGGCTGGGGGTCTGAAATGTTTCGATTTACACAACCGTGAGATAAATCTCAGTGAGTTCAACCCCTAAACCTAGGCTAGGCTAGCATGCAATCTCCTGACCGGAAACAAATATTTATAATCACAACATGACAATAATCAAACCATTCTCAGATCCTGCAGGTTAGATAGATCAACATATAATAATCACGACACATACGTGGCACGCATGATCACTCGTATGCCAATCATATGCTCGTGCACTGATTCTCACACCTTCGTATGCCAGTCTATGTATGTTCATGCATGCAAATGTCGTCGACATGTCATGCGTATTTCTCCGGCCCACTGGCCCACACTGGCACACTTGCCCAATTCATTATTATTACGACTCGAGTCATTAATTTTTCACGGCCCGGTGCGTCTAGCCTGCTCCAAAGTGCATGAGGCGCAGCAACCGATCTGGCCCAGTGTCTCTAGCCTGCTTCAAAGTGCATGAGGCGCAACACTGTTCTCCTTGCGAACCAGAGCCTGCTTCAAAGTGCATGAGGATGGTCGCCTTCCGGACATACCGGGCATCGTCCTGCTTCAAAGTGCATGAGGACGGTATCGACCCGAAGGTCACGACCCGAAGGTCTTTAGGTGATCACGCAACTCATTATTATCTGGACCCAGCGTATGACGCTTCGGGGTATTTTAGGTGATCACACAACTCATGGCAGACACGCATTCTCGCACAAGTTCATCACATGCCTCACCCTCGGCATACACAATGCGTGTCCATGTTATGCAATGCAATGCACCATGGGCGCCAATAAAATTCAATCACAATCAAGCACAAATTACGTACAACCAATTAACTCGGACATACCCGGTAATTTTCTAATGGGCTCCTACATTGATCAATTAATCCAATTTCTCTCCCCAATAAATCCTCAATTGTTTACCACAAATTTCCGATAATAAATTCTACCAGTCAATCCTCAACCCAGTCTAAATTACACACTGATACTATCTAAGCCAGTCCAAATTGTACCGCTAAATACCTAAACCAGTCTAGAAAAACGCAATATCAGTCCTAATCCGGGTTTAGGAATTTTACTCACCTAATCCAAGATCACGACGACGGGGAAATGGCGGCCGATTACTGGTGAACAGTAAAACCGGCGGCGAAATCCCGGCGACGGCGTACGGACGTGAACAGTGATTCCGTACGGACGGCGGTGAACAGTACCTCCCCGTACGGACACTGTACGGCCAGGCGGCGATGGGTGGCTGGCGACGTGCCGGTGACGGCTGAGGCGGTCCGTACGGCGATGAACAGTGATTCCGTACGGGGACGGTGAACAGTACCACACGTACGGACACTATACGGACAGGCGGCGATGGCGACGTACGGCGGTGCTGGACGGCTGGGTGATGGCGGAACGGCGATCGGAGCTCCGGCGAAGCTCCGGCGTTACTGTTTGGAGACCGGGAAAGAGAAAAAAAAGAAAAACAAGGCTGTTTTGGACTAAAACTGGGGCTGTGGTGGCTAAACAGGTGAGAGGGAGGTCCAAGGATGCTGTGGCGACGACTGGTGGGCTGCCAGCAGCTCCGCCTGGTACTGTTCTGGCATGAACAGTACCAGAAAATGCAGAAACGGAACGTGCAGAACAGAAAACAGGAGAGAAGAAGGAAATTCTGGGAAAAAGTTGGCCGAATGGTCTGCTGGAGAGAGAGAGGGGGTCTGGTCAAATGGGTCAAAGGTAGATTAGTGGAATCCAAGTGTCAAAATCTTGGCCATTTGGACAATTTTGCCCTTGATCCAATGGCCAAGATTAATCCATATCCAATAATTTAGGGTTAAAATGGTCATTTGCTCTTAACCATGGTTGACCAGACCTGAGTTAAGCCTAACTCACCTTGGTTAATCCTCAAAAATTTTCTAAATTCGGAATTGCTCAAAAATGGACTAGGGGCATTTTCGTAATTTTCCGATCCCGAACCGAAATTCCAATTTTCGCACATACGTGTTCCATATGTGCGTGGCCAACATAATATGGTGTCGGAATCGCGAAATTCACTTTTTAAGCCCTCGAAAACCCACGTCAAAGTTTTGGGAATAAAATAATATTATTTTCTAATTTTTGTCGAAATTCCAGTTTTTGTCCAAAACGACTCCTGGTATACGTGGCCACCCAAATATGGCGTCGGTCTTGAAAAATAACATCATTTGACCTCAAAAAGCAACGCTGGCGTCCCGAGGGGCAAAATCGTAATTTTTCACCTCCGGACCGAAATTCCAATTTTCACTTGTACTAACTCCAAACATGTGTGGCCAGCGTAATATGACGTCAGATTCCTAAAAATAGTCTCTTAACCCTTCGAAAATCGACATCGAAATCCGGGCCCAATTCCGTGAACAATACCCGCTAAACTTTCAATTTCAGGGTCTCTCACTAACGAGCGGCTGTTTAGAGGTTACGCGTATCGACCTAGAGTTATCCGTATCGTGATGGTCTCGATCATTGAGAGAATGAGAAAATTATCATTAGTTCCAGAGGTCACAATCATTAGGTTCAAGTTCAGGACTGGTTGACCACGTGCACTTTTGGTCTTGCAGAATCACCTGCGTCCCATTTGTGTATCGTTGGCCTTGGTCAAACCCAATCCGTTACCCTTTCCTAAGATCGGCCCACGTTGGCCCAAAATATTTCCTCAGCGTCTTTTGTGATCGGTATCCCGTTCGCGATAGGGTCCTTGGTCCACGTACCATTTTCTAGTTAGCCATACCCTAAAGGTTAGTATCCCGAGAGTGATCAGCTCTGGGCGAGACTTACTAAAATGAAATGCGAAATAATATCAGTTTCATTGATCCCGGATATTACATCGAAATTCGGGCCGTTACAATCTTCCCCCCTTACAAAAATTTCGTCCTCGAAATTTACAATCTACCCTTATTTACTCAAATAACTGGGGGTGTTGACGTCTCATAGTCTCCTCGTTTTCCCACGTGACACCTTCTGTTCCGTGATGCTCCCAAACAACCTTGACCATCGGAATCGTTTTGTTCCTTAGCACACGCTCTTTTCTATCCTCAATCCTGACTGGTCTTTCCACGTACGACACTTTATCGTCCACTTCTATCTCCTCGTACCTTAGAACGTGAGTCGGATCTGGTTCATATTTCCTCAACATCGACACGTGGAAAACATTATGTACTTGAAACAAATTAGGCGGCAAGGCAAGTCGGTAAGCCATATCACCAATCTTTTCCAAAATTTCAAATGGCCCGATATACCTAGGACTCAGTTTTCCCTTCTTGTCGAATCTAGATAATCCCTTCATAGGCGACACCTTGAGGAATACATGATCTCCCTCCTGAAATTCCAAAGGTCGTCGTCTTCGATCGGCATAACTTTTCTGGTGACTCTGCGCTATCCTGAGTCTGTCCCGAATGACCTCAACTGCCTCAACTGTCTGTTGGATCAACTCTGGACCAGTGATACTTCGTTCACCCACTTCATCCCAACACACCGGCGTCCTACACGCTCTACCATATAAGGCTTCAAACGGTGCCATCTGAATGCTCTGCTGATAGCTATTATTATACGCAAATTCCACCAAGTGTAACTGTTCCTCCCATTTGCCTTGAAAATCTATCACACAAGCTCTCAGCATATCCTCCAGGGTTTGAATGGTCCTTTCAGATTGGCCATCTGTCTGCGGATGATAGGCCGTACTGAACTGTAACTTCGTTCCTAAGGCCGTTTGCAAACTTTTCCAAAAGTTGGCCGTAAATCTTGGATCACGGTCCGAAGTGATCGATACTGGTACTCCGTGCAACCTCACGATCTGCCTCACATACAAATCTGCGTATCTTTCCAATTCAAAGTCCTTTCGCACAGCCAGGAAGTGTGCTGACTTAGTCAGTCTATCCACTATCACCCAAATTGAATCATGTCCTCTCTGGCTTCTTGGCAGTCCCGTCACGAAATCCATTGTGATATGTTCCCATTTCCACTCTGGGATTTCTAATGGTCTCAATAATCCTCCAGGCTTGCAATGCTGTGCCTTCACTTGTTGGCACGTCAAACACTTAGCTACATGCCTGGCCACATCCACCTTCATCCCATTCCACCAATAGTGCTGTCTCAAATTCTGGTACATCTTCGTACTCCCCGGGTGGATACTGTAATTGCTCTTATGAGCTTCCGATAAGATTTCTTCCTTAAGTTTCACATCATCCGGTACACACAATCGCCCTCTAAACTTCAGGACTCCATCCTCGGACACTTGAAAGTCCGGTTTCCTTTTAGCTGCATCCATCTCAATAATCCTTTGGATTTCTTGATCCGTAGACTGTAGTTCCTTAATCTTGATCTGAATCTCGGGCTCAATCCTCAAGGCAGCTAGTAAATTCGATACTTGACTCATCTCCAACTTAAACTCTAAATCCCTGAGCCTTTCCAATAACGTCCACTCCTTGACCATTAAATGCGCTAAACTAGACTTCCTACTCAAGGCATCTGCCACCCGATTAGCTTTCGCAGGATGATACAGGATGTCGCAATCATAATCCTTTAGAAGCTCCATCCAACGACGCTGACTCATATTCAACTCTTTTTGCGAAAACAAGTACTTGAGACTTTGATGATCTGTAAAAATCTGGAACTTCTCTCCACACAAGTAATGCCTCCAGATCTTAAGTGCAAACACAATAGCAACTAATTCCAAATTATGCGTCGGGTAATTCATCTCATGCGGTCTCAACTGACGCGACGCATAAGCCACCACTTTTCCATGCTGCATCAGTACACAGCCCAATCCTCTTAGCGAAGCATCACTATAAATCTCAAATCCTCCTGGGCCCGACGGAATGGTCAATACAGGAGCAGTCGTCAACCTGTGCTTCAATTCCTGAAAACTCCTTTCGCACTTGTCATCCCACTCAAATTTCACTTCCTTCTTAAGCAGCCTTGTCAATGGCATGGCTATTGACGAAAATCCTTCCACGAATCGCCTATAATAACCAGCCAATCCCAGAAAACTTCGAATCTCGATAACTGACGTCGGTCTAGGCCACTTAGTAACTGCTTCTATCTTTGCTGGATCCACTGAAATTCCATCCCCAGAAACGATATGTCCAAGAAATCCTACTCTGCTGAGCCAAAACTCACACTTGCTGAACTTAGCATACAATGCGTGCTCTCTCAAGGTCCGTAGCACTTCAGTTAAGTGTACCTCATGTTCCTTGGGGCTCTTGGAGTACACTAGTATATCGTCAATAAAAACTATCACGAACTGATCCAAGAATTCCTTGAACACCCGATTCATCAAATCCATAAAAGCAGCTGGGGCATTCGTTAATCCAAAAGGCATAACTGTAAATTCATAATGTCCGTATCGAGTTCTAAAAGCAGTTTTGGGAATATCCTCCTTCCTAATTCTTAACTGATGGTAACCGGTCCTCAAATTTATTTTGGAAAACACTGAGGCTCCTTACAGTTGATCAAATAAATCATCAATCCTCGGCAGTGGATACTTATTCTTCACTGTCACTTGGTTCAGCTGTCGATAATCTATGCACAACCTCAGAGTTCCATCTTTCTTCTTAACGAACAGAACTGGCGCTCCCCATGGAGACGTACTAGGACGAATAAAGCCTTTGTCCAGTAGCTCTTGTATCTGAACCTTTAACTCTTTCAATTCTGATAAAGACATCCTATATGACGCTTTCGAAATCGGCTCTGTCCCTGGCGCCAATTCAATCACAAATTCCACCTCTCGCTCAGGCGGCAAACCCGGCAATTCTTGAGGAAACACCTCAGGAAAATTGCTTACTACGGGTATATCTTCCAACTTAGGTTCCTCCACTGTTGGATCCACCACATTCACCATATATCCTTCACACCCTTCATCCAATAGCTTACTCACCTCAAGCGAAGAAATCCAAGGGATCGAGGTTCCTCCTCGATTTCCCTGAAATATGAAACTAGGGCGTCCATCCGGATTAAATTGGATTGTCCTATCACTGCAATCCACTACCGCTTTCTGTTGGACTAACCGGTCCATTCCAATAATCACATCGAAATCAAACATAGCTAATACTGCCAAGTCAATACTCTCTTCCGTACCTCCAATAATTATCTTACAGCTAGGACATCCAAAAGAAACTAGCAACCTATCATTCATAGGTGTCGATACGCAAAGCACATGCTCAAGCAGCACTGGTTTTATACCCACTAACTCAATAAACTGCTCTGAAACAAACGAATGGGTTACCCCCGGATCAAACAATGCATACGCTGCATGATCACACAAGGAAATCATACCTGTGACCACGCCCGGCGCATTCTCAGCTTCCTTGCGCGCCATGGCATAAATCCTCCCTTGAGCTGGCGGTCGTCCTTGATTAGCCGGTGGGGGAGGTCCGGCTTGATTTCCAGCTCGTGGTGATGGCACTCTAGACGGTCCTGATGGTTGCATCTGCGGGCAATCGCGGATATGATGTCTCATACTTCCGCACTTAAAACATGCCCCATATCTACCCAACTGGAGATTCGGTTTCCCAATGTTCCGTTTGGCTGATGGGACAAATCGCCTATTTCCAGTCATAGGCCTTTTTCCCAAACGACGATCATCCCTATTTTGAGCAAACCGTGATCCTGAAGCGGCTGCCATTTCCTGCTGATCCCGTTCTATGATCTGCGCCCGTCTAAGCATCTCTCCATAGTCCTTGATATCATGAGACAAAATCAAACTCCGAAGATCCGGCTTCAGTCCATCCCGGAATCTTCGAGCTCTATCTCTCGGGTTCTCCACCATAGTTGGGGCAAACTTAGCCAATCTCGCGAACTCGGCCTCATACTGGTCCACCGTCATTTGTCCCTGACGCAAGCGCATAAACTCCATTAACTTCTTCTCTTGCGCATTCTCCGAGAAATACTTTTCATAGAAGTTTTCCACAAACACAGCCCAAGTCGGGGCCGTTCCCACAGAAAACACTCTACCTTCCAAAGCATTCCACCAATCATTGGCACCGTCCTGCAACTGATAAGCTGCTAGCATCACTTTCTCCTCATCAGTGCACCCCAGAACTTTAAAAGTTTTCTCCAACGATTCCACCCATCTCGGTGCAGTCTCAGGGTCACCACGACCATGGAACTGGGGCGGCTTCAACTTGATGAATTGTTCCACTAACTGAGACATCTGCCTAACCCCGGCTGGCTGAGCCTGTCTCTCATTATCTTGATTCTCATCTACCGCAGCAGCAGCTGCATTATCTCGCCCTTGAGCCTGTCTATCCAGTACGTTCCCAATCCTTTCTAATATCCGCAGAACTCCTTCCATACGTGGATCTTCTACAGGTCTCACATCGACTCGGGGGTCTACTACAGCTCCTACATTAACTCCAAGGTTTTCCATTGTTCTAACTCGAGCACGACCTCCACCTCGGATTCCTCTCCCGGCACCCCTTCTGGGAACTCTTCCTATACCTCTCCCCTCGCTACTCATCTCGGCTACTCGGTTCTACGACTACCTGCTATAATTCCACAAAGGAATTAAAGACTTAAACCAATCTATCCCAATCTAAGTCCTAGGCAGGTATGAAACAGCAATCAAGCAATCAGCATGCGGCTTAATAAAAACTAACCAGCTCATCACTCAAGGGATTCATATACTCACCTCGGGTCCTGCCGCACCTGCACTCACGGGTCACACAATCATAATTCAAACACCATCACAAACTGTCAGGAGATGCATGTAGCACACGAGGTCACCCTACTGGCTACCCATGGTCTCATCGCTCCTTATCACTCCAAACATCGATCTAATTGGACCGAGCTGACCTTACTCTGATACCAATTCAAGAGGGATGTCACGCCCCGTACCCCACGGCACGCCACATCTCACCTTGGTCGATTTTGGTGCAACGCTCCCAGGAAGCGTCGCCGACCCAAATCCCAAACAGAGATCAAGTACAAGCGGAAGTACGTATATAATATATATACACCCTGACAATAAAATACATGAGACCAAGGTAGCACAACCAGCAAACAACATCTCTGAAAGTATGTATACTCGTATTACCAAAAAAAACCTTTTTACACCATTCATTTATACAACAGCAGAGAAAACACACAGTCAGCAGCCACTCAGTCAAAAGGGGTCAGCGTATAGCACTTCGGCTCCTCAGCTTCCACGACCATGGCTGTAGGTCCGTCCCCACAAAGGTGCACACTAGAGGATCGCTGAATATGATGCGGTATCCCAAAAAGAGGTGGTGTCCTCGGCATCCTATGGCTGGGGGTCTGAAATGTTTCGGTTTACACAACCGTGAGATAAATCTCAGTGAGTTCAACCCCTAAACCTAGGCTAGGCTAGCATGCAATCTCCTGACCGGAAACAAATATTTATAATCACAACATGACAATAATCAAACCATTCTCAGACCCTGCAGGTTAGATAGATCAACATATAATAATCACGGCACATACGTGGCACGCATGATCACTCGTATGCCAATCACATGCTCGTGCACTGATTCTCACACCTTCGTATGCCAGTCTATGTATGTTCATGCATGCAAATGTCGTCGACATGTCATGCGCATTTCTCCGGCCCACTGGCCCACACTGGCACACTTGCCCAATTCATTATTATTACGACTCGAGTCATTAATTTTTCACGGCCCGGTGCGTCTAGCCTGCTCCAAAGTGCATGAGGCGCAGCAACCGATCTGGCCCAGTGTCTCTAGCCTGCTTCAAAGTGCATGAGGCGCAACACTGTTCTCCTTGCGAACTAGAGCCTGCTTCAAAGTGCATGAGGATGGTCGCCTTCCGGACATACCGGGCATCGTCCTGCTTCAAAGTGCATGAGGACGGTATCGACCCGAAGGTCACGACCCGAAGGTCCTTAGGTGATCACGCAACTCATTATTATCTGGACCCAGCGTATGACGCTTCGGGGTATTTTAGGTGATCACACAACTCATGGCAGACACGCATTCTCGCATAAGTTCATCACATGCCTCACCCTCGGCATACACAATGCGTGTCCATGTTATGCAATGCAATGCACCATGAGCGCCAATAAAATTCAATCACAATCAAGCACAAATTACGTACAACCAATTAACTCGAACATACCCGGTAATTTTCTAATGGGCTCCTACATTGATCAATTAATCCAATTTCTCTCCCCAATAAATCCTCAATTGTTTACCACAAATTTCCGATAATAAATTCTACCAGTCAATCCTCAACCCAGTCTAAATTACACACTGATACTATCTAAGCCAGTCCAAATTGTACCGCTAAATACCTAAACCAGTCTAGAAAAACGCAATATCAGTCCTAATCCGGGTTTAGGAATTTTACTCACCTAATCCAAGATCACGACGACGGGGAAATGGCGGCCGATTACTGGTGAACAGTAAAACCGGCGGCGAAATCCCGGCGACGGCGTACGGACGTGAACAGTGATTCCGTACGGACGGCGGTGACACAGTACCTCCCCGTACGGACACTGTACGGCCAGGCGGCGATGGGTGGCCGGCGACGTGCCGGTGACGGCTGAGGCGGTCCGTACGGCGATGAACAGTGATTCCGTACGGACGGTGAACAGTACCACACGTACGGACACTATACGGACAGGCGGCGATGGCGACGTACGGCGGTGCTGGACGGCTGGGTGGTGGCGGAACGGCGATCGGAGCTCCGGCGAAGCTCCGGCGTTACTGTTTGGAGACCGGGAAAGAGAAAAAAAAGAAAAACAAGGCTGTTTTGGACTAAAACTGGGGCTGTGGTGGCTGAACAGGTGAGAGGGAGGTCCAAGGATGCTGTGGCGACGACTGGTGGGCTGCCAGCAGCTCCGCTTGGTACTGTTCCGGCGTGAACAGTACCAGAAAATGCAGAAATGGAACATGCAGAACAGAAAACAGGAGAGAAGAAGGAAATTCTGGGAAAAAGTTGGCCGATTGGTCTGCTGGAGAGAGAGAGGGGGTCTGGTCAAATGGGTCAAAGGTAGATTAGTGGAATCCAAGTGTCAAAATCTTGGCCATTTGGACAATTTTGCCCTTGATCCAATGGCCAAGATTAATCCATATCCAATAATTTAGGGTTAAAATGGTCATTTGCTCTTAACCATGGTTGACCAGACCTGAGTTAAGCCTAACTCACCTTGGTTAATCCCCAAAAATTTTCTAAATTCGGAATTGCTCAAAAATGGACTAGGGGCATTTTCGTAATTTTCCGATCCCGAACCGAAATTCCAATTTTCGCACATACGTGTTCCATATGTGCATGGCCAACATAATATGGCGTCGGAATCGCGAAATTCACTTTTTAAGCCCTCGAAAACCCACGTCAAAGTTTCGGGAATAAAATAATATTATTTTCTAATTTTTGTCGAAATTCCAGTTTTTGTCCAAAATGACTCCTGGTATACGTGGCCACCCAAATATGGCGTCGGCCTCGAAAAATAACGTCATTTGACCTCAAAAAGCAACGCTGGCGTCCCGAGGGGCAAAATCGTAATTTTTCACCCCCGGACTGAAATTCCAATTTTCACTTGTACTAACTCCAAACATGTGTGGCCAGCGTAATATGACGTCAGATTCCCAAAAATAGTCTCTTAACCCTTCGAAAATCGACATCGAAATCAGGGCCCAATTCCGTGAACAATACCCGCTAAACTTTCAATTTCAGGGTCTCTCACTAACGGGCGGCTGTTTAGAGGTTACGCGTATCGACCTAGGGTTATCCGTATCGTGATGGTCTCGATCATTGAGAGAATGAGAAAATTATCATTAGTTCCAGAGGTCACAATCATTAGGTTCAAGTTCAGGACTGGTTGACCACGTGCACTTTTGGTCTTGCAGAATCACCTGCGTCCCATTTGTGTATCGTTGGCCTTGGTCAAACCCAATCCGTTACCCTTTCCTAAGATCGGCCCACGTTGGCCCAAAATATTTCCTCAGCGTCTTTTGTGATCGGTATCCCATTCACGATAGGGTCCCTGGTCCACGTACTATTTCCTAGTTAGCCATACCCTAAAAGTTAGTATCCCGAGAGTGATCAGCTCTGAGCGAGACTTACTAAAATGAAATGCGAAATAATATCAGTTTCATTGATCCCGGATATTACATCGAAATTCGGGCTATTACATTTGCTCCCCGGAGATCTGAGATCACTAACTAGTCATTCCACCAATTGAAGGGTCCACATCCAAGGCGGTGATTCGCTGCTATTCCTACAACTACAACTCAGCAAAGCAGAAATCAAATCTGCTGCAACTTCCTAAAAATCCGAATTCCTAGCCCCGCCCTCTACCGACGTTGTCCTCTATGAGTTATTTTTTTTAACTTTCTTATGGAATTGATAAATAGAATCTGACCATGACCTGTATGAGTTATTAACGGAAGGCCAAACTATCCCGAGTAAAGAAGATTTAGTAAACAAAAAATATTGCAAGTGGCACCACTTGTGTAGCCAAATTGTGTAGTTTCCAAGAAAACAATTCAAGAGGCAATTTGGTAGGGGAAAATCAAATTTGCCGATGACAAGAGGGTACATGATGACCCTTGATTATTTAATTTTAAAGAATCGAATGATCGATAAATCATTCAATTCTTTTAAAAGGGACATATGTTGACACAAAAAAGTGACCAACTTCTGGTTATAATGGACTAATGACAAATTTAGTAGATAATTGTAGAGTTTGGTGAACAAAACAGTTGACAACTTGAAAAGTATCGACAACTCGCCAAGGAAGTTATTGACAACAAGCATAAGTTATTAATGAGAACCTTTACTAGGATGAAGTCATTGACATCGACAAGTAACTGCTAAGTAGCGATGTTTTTAAATATGTAACTTCTTTTTTATAAGTATTACTAGATAATAGAAAATGGTGGATAATTTAACTTAATGTTAGAAATTTATTTTTTTTGAAGATATGATTAGAAAGTTATCTTTTTAAATTCAATAAGCGTTCGTAATCGTCGATTGTTGGTTATAAACAGCCACATCAAATTCTTTGTAAAGCACCACAATTAATCACAGAACTTAGTATTCTTTGCAAATTTATCTTTATTTTTCCGCAATTTAAATGTCTAGTTGTGATTACCTCAAGTCTTCGCACTTTTAATTTTATTATCGTTTACTTTCTTTTCCAAAATCAACAAAAAACCATTCACAACATTTATTGATTGGCATGTCAATCCATCCATATTCTTCGAGGAAATTTCATCCGCATTTTCGGTGAAACAACTTCGAACATGGAAGGGAGATAAAAGAGACCATGTTAGGCCAGAGCAAAGAGTTTGATTCTGCGGTCAAAGTACAAAAACCCCCCTCACTCCTGTTCCAGATTCGATGAAATCTAGAACATGCTCCATTGACGACTCCATGACTCCTAGTGCGATTGGAAAATTTCAACCTTTTTCAACGCTGACTGTGTAAACAGTTCGACCTTTTCCAAATCTCTAGCCACGCACACGATTTGAATTTTTTTAAAATTTATAAGCACCCGAAACTTTCGTTTGCCACGTAAGTGCGTTGCATAGTTTGACTTGGACTAATCTATTTCCATTTTTGAATGGGTGAAACACTTGTCAACATCGATAGAGACCAAGATGCAATTCAATTATTGTCTGATAAAGTCCTGAGGCATAATTGTGCCGTCCACTGACAGCGGATTCCAAATTCAAAATATATGATACATTTTCGTGTAATCACTTTAACTAGGACAAAGTTTTCATTGTTTATATTTAATATGATACCATCAATTGCGTGTAAACTATTCAGGGTCAGGAGCTAAAAAACTGGACTAACTGGTTTATAGGGCTTGTTGGATATTTCATTGGCCTCCAAATAACCGAGTGTCCGAGTGTACGGCCTGAATTATTAAAAAAAATAACAATTGGTTACGACTGAAGTAAATAGAAAGAGGAAAAAAAAAAGATTTGTCCAAAAAGGCGAATGTGAATATTTTCTGGACAACTTAATCAGCTAACGAAGTTTCTGTGCCATCGTGGAATTCGGACTCCGTCATTGTTAGAAGGTATAATAACCAAAATCTGAGACGCGATAATGAAAGGACTATTGTCATTGGACGAGCAAAATGAAAAGAGGGAAGAAAAAGGCTTTACTCAATTATAGATGGAATATCATTAATTCGAGGAAGACTTGGGGTCGTCTCTCTCACTTGCACACGTCACTCTCACTCGCTCTCACATACGGTCGTCCAAGAGCGAAAGTCTACGTCACCTGTCCCTCTTTTCTGTACCTAAATGCATGAGGTTTTTTTGTATCATTCTATCGCTAACTCTGCTCACTCTTAAACTGTTGCTTTACCTCTTATAAAGTACAGAAGTCAAAACTTGTATCTGTGATATGAGCATCCCCACCTCCCAATCTCTTTACTAGCAAGGTCGCGTCACTATTGGCATGAACAATCATATCTCTCTCTAGTGGCCAAGTTTTGCTTTCGCAGACCCCAGTTGGAGAGCATAATCTCTCTCTCTCTCTCACTCTCTGTGGATTGATCTTGAGACCGAAATGATGACGATTCTCTTCTCGGCTTGATCTCTCTTCCCTGTGCTCGTCCTTCTCTACGCCACTAACTTGTTGACACCAAAATTTTAATTTTCCCACTTACTCATTTATTGCATAAAATTAGGGGTCGATCTTGACTTCTAAACAAAAATATTATTGCATTTTCATATTATGTTCAAGTTGGTTCAATATGTTTTATCAAGGACCTTGCTCAAATTTGGCCACCGATAATTGCGCACAAAGAGTCCATTCATGCACATATATTTTACCATTAAGAGATTTGGTTCCTACTGAAAGGATGAATAAAGAAAAGAAAGAGTTGAAGAGAAGAAATGTGACATCCTGAAAAATAGTTCATTTGAGATTTATAAAATATTGAGTTTTATAAATGTACTCGTAGTTAGTTTTCGCCCGGAACTAATCATTCCTGGGATGCTAACCGTTAAGGAAAGGCTAATCGGAGAATTAAATTTGCACGACTAAATGGAAATTCGATCATGAATTGACTTTCGACCATTAAATCGTCAATGTGATATTTTGAACCACTGTTGGCCGATCCAAGGATAGTTAGGGGTCAGTTCGCCACTGTCACATTAGTGGATCGCGGGTGATACCGCTGGACCACGAAATAAATTGACGAATGATCCTAAACCTATACCGAACGATCGTGCCCCACTGATCTAGTAATTGATCCTCGCGATTTTATTAACAACCAAAGTCGTTACGGTTTGAATAAATTGCACGTGACTCGATTTAGTATCAGTCATGGATCGAATATGCGAATTTTCCCAACAAGCCGCCCGTTAGCCTGAGAAACGCTCGAGTTGCGTTTAATAAAATTTAATTATTTAATTTAGCCCAAATCGAACATCGAAAAAATTTGGAAGTCACGACGGAACGTTAGGACGACGTTACGGTTGTAACGTGCAATTTTGGACTGCCCTGATTCCTTCAAAAAAACTCGATTTCGACGAGAAATTGAGAAAGTGACCAAAATACCCCTAAGAGTTAATAAAGGATTAGTTTTGTTGGACAAGGGCGTTTTGGTCATTTTAGGCCCAAAGTTGGAAAAGACATAATTACCCTTGGATATTTTTAAGTAAGATTCAATCCTAACCGTTGATTTCTAGATTGGATCGAATCTTGACCGTCGGATCAAAAAGTAGAGAGAGGGGCATTTTGGTCATTTGTCATTTTGGGTCAAATGCACTATTTGGTCCAAGATTATCCTCTCTCTCTCTCCTCTCCCCTCCCCCATTCGGCAGCCCCCACCGTGAGCCCCCTCCCCCTCCACCGATTTCTCTCTCTCCCTTCGCCATCACCGCCGCGCCATCCCCGCCGTCCGTATGCCCGCCGGACCGCCGCCGTGCCGCGCCGTCCTTGTCGCCGCGCCCCCACCAGTCCCACGCCGTCCTTCTTCTTCTCTCTCCCTTCCGTTCGAGTGGTCGTGGGTCACGGCCAAAGGAGGCCGCCGCCGTCGCCACACGCCACCGCCGTTCGCCGTTCTAGCCGCCGGGCCGCGCCACCGTTCGTCGCCATTCTCGATTAAGTGCCACTGCTTTCTGTTCTAGCTGCGTGAGTCTAGAACTCGGTAAGTCGTGCTCTAAACCCAATTTAGGACTTCGGGTATCGACGGGTGATTTTTGGGTGAAATCGGGTTTAAATTAGGTGCGAATTTCCAGAATTTAGGTGTGGAATTGTGTAGCGGGCCTTAGGATTGAATTTGGAAATTTTTGGTGGAATAATTAACGACGATAGTGGACTGTGAGTGGCTGCACAGTGGGCTGTGATGGGCCGATCGGGACAAAAATTGAATTTTTAGAACCGGTATTTAATCGTGAGAAAATGCCGTGAAGGGCCAGAAGTGTTTTGACGACATTTGGTTGGAGAAAAACGACAGATTGTGCGCTTATTGTGTGTTTAAACTGCGACTGGACTGTGGTGATGCAATTGAGTGCATGGTTGTGTAATTATATGCTTGAAATATGCCTGTGTGTGCACATTGGGGCCAAACTGATTTAATTATCAAAATTGGCCGTATAAATGCTAAGTGAGCATGTTATGTGTGTGAAATGATGCGTGCACGGGCCACGTGTGATTGGTCAGTTGAGCGTGGTAAATGTTTGTGGAGCATGTGCATGAATGAGAAAGAATTGTGGTATGACACGTGTTCGTGGAATTTGTGCCGTCCTGAAGCGTGTACTTCAACGCGGGACGATGCCCGGTATTACCGGAGGACTGCCAGCCTGAGGCGTGTACTTTAACGCGGGTTGCGCAGTAGGTGGTAGGTGTTGAGCCTAAGACGTGTACTTCAACACGGGCAAGAAACATTGCTTGAGGCGTGTACGTTAACGCGGGCCTTAAAGAGTTGTGAAAAGTGGTCGCAGTGTACCTGAGGCGTGTTCTTCAACGCGGGTCACTGGCGAGGAATGTGGAAAAAGAAATGATGAGAATAAAATGAATGTTTGTGACGAGAATTGTGCCTGCTAATGATTGCGCGTATGTGATTGTGTTGTTTGTAAAATTGTTTGGAGGTACGTGATAACCTAGGTGGGGTTTAGGGGTATACTTACTGAGATGTAGTCTCATGGTTGTTTCAACCAACATTTTCAGAACCCCGACAGGACTCATGAATCCTTCACCACCGCCCGCAGTACGTTTTGGAGTACCAGTGCACACCAAGAATGATGTTGCAGAATTTCCTATGCTAGATAACGTGACCTGGATTAGGCATGCTACCACTATTTTTGTAGATGTAGGACTATCTCTGTGGGAGACCCATGTATATACGGCCTGGTTCTTCTGGGATGCAGACAGGGATGAGTTTGGGCCTGTTAGAGGTTTTGATGTTCCGTTTGATTTAGTAGGGGACTGAGACCCGTCTGCTATAACCCCGATTGACGGAGAGTTGACTAGCGTGAAGACTAGTTTAGCTCAGTCTGGATTGCATTCAGCAGCTGCTGCCCAGGGATCTTCGGAGGCTGAACACGAACCAAAATCCGAAGGATCACAGGCTGAGAATGACCCGATAGATATAGACTTAGAACCGATTCCCAAAGAAGATCTAGCGGGAGTAGAGCCTGAACCAGAACCCGAGAACGAACTCGACAAGTTTGAGGAGCCTGGGGAGGAACCGAATTACATACTCCCGTTTGAACAGTATATGGATCCCAACTTTGTTCCTAAGTTCAATTTCTTCGATGTATTAGCCGAGGAGCAACAGGATCAAAATGAAGTTCCAGCTGAGTTGGATGACATCAATCACCCGATCGAGATTGAGGCAGAACCGGAGTCCTCAGAGAAGCAGACTACTCACGGGAGTTCAGATTCGGATGACGAGGAATCGGATTCAGAATGGACGCCGAGCAGAGGTCGATGAGGCTAGTATAGGGGTTCATAATAGGTTTTTGGAAGAGTACCATTTTTGTGGTTAGAATACCAGGTCACTAATCTTGTTGTGTATCGGTGATTTTCAGTACGGTGTGCACGTATTTATGATGGTTACGAATTGTAAATATTTTATAAGTTTGATAATGGAAATGGATATGTGTATATTGTCCCTGATTGTTTTCCCCAGTTTTAAATTGTCCGGGATTAATAGTGGTATCCGCTGTGGATGTAAATCTCTTATGGTTATTTGAGGTCGGCGATACCCTGGAATATCGCACTAATCGACCAGTTGAGGGTGTCGTGCGCTCGATGGGGTTCGGGGCAATTTCCATGAATTATTCTCCTCAACTTTGGCAAAGATCTCCCACATTGGAAAGCTCATCCCCATCATATCACAAGGATTGTCTTTAGCATAACAAGGGGAGTTGTTTTCTAACGGTTAGAATTGGACAGCTCAGTCAAAGAATTGATCATGGAAAAATTGGGAGCTTGAAGTGATAAGAATGAATCAAATCCCCATTCTTTCGTGAGCACCTCCAAATTTCATGAAATTCTTTTTAGCAAGACACATTCTAGAGAATTGAAATCGTGACAGGAATCAATGGGATTTGTCCAGCAATATGGAAAGAATTAACACTCAAGAAAAGTCGAATGGAAATATTGAGCGGAGAGGAAATCAAGGAGATAATGCTGGCCGTGAAATCTTAAATAATGGCGAGTGAATGTGGACATGTTCAAGGCAATATGAGTGGGGGCCGAAAGGGCAACCTGAAGATTTCGAGGAGAGGCGAGATTTGGAGCACTAATTCATGGCGACAAATCAAGTCTAAAATTCGGCAATCCCCACGATCATAGGAGCACGGATTCAAACTTTCCAATGATAAATGGAGGTCTTTTGGTATAAAAAGGGGGTTGGTTGAGCCATTGCAGGGGATGGAGTGGAGCTCGAAATAGAGAGAGTTCAAAATACGAGAGAAACAAGAGAGTTCTTTTCTATCGCTATGGTTTCACTACATCCTTATTCTCGATAATTTGCAGTAAATTCCTTTGTTCTAGTGAGCCTAGTTGCGTCGCTCTTGCTGTTTGCTGATGCTCGCTATTGTCTACTATTGTTCATCATTGTTTGCCGTTGCATCGCTACTATTTACTGCTGCGTCACTGCTGTTCACTGCTGCATCGTTGCTGCTCACTGTTGCTCGTCGCTGCTGCTCGCTGTTGTCTACTGTTGTTCGTCACTGCTGTGTCCCCACTGTTCGTTGTTGTTTGCTATTGCTCGCTGCTGCTGCATCCTCACTGCTGTTGTTCGCCATTATTGTTGCTGCTGCTCATTGTCGCTATTCGCTGCCATTTGCTGTGTTGCTACTGCTCGTCGTTGTTTGCTGTTCATTATTGCCATTTGTTGTTCGCAGTTGCTGTTGCGCCACTGTTGCCACTGTTTGCTGCTGTTCGCTTCTGCTATCCGCTATTGTTTGTTGCCATTTGTTGCCATTCATTGTCGTTGCATACCTTTGGGTGCTTTCCACAGTTCACTATCAATTTCTCATGATTAGCTCAAACCAAGGTGAGGGTGAGATTGGTTTAAATTTGTGGATTGTCAATACATGATTTTAATTGCATGTCATTTAGTCAATAAAACCTTAGCTTATCTAGTTATATATTTGCTTTGCATTAACCAAGATATATCGGGGCTTTTGGACCTTTAGATTCTAAGGTCAAACCCTTAATATTATCTGGACGTGATTCATTGATCCATAAAAACATTTTTTTGAATTAAAGAGAAAAGGTACCAAGTACCCAAATCTTTTCAATTTCTGATTCGTGGAAGTAAAATATGCTCCCATATTTTACTTCAGTATCTAATCGACCCATAAATGATTAGTGGTGACTCCAAAAGATAAGATTAATTACATGATGGATTGAGTACCAAGTTGCGGTCGGATGGGCTTGGGAGAGTCCGCACTAAACTTGAACAATTGTCTCGTGAGAGGAACATTTGTTCTTATTTAGTAAGTCCGTTAGCCTTCCCTTGGTGGTTCACCTCCAGGAAGGTCGCGACATAACTTAGCTGCTTCCGGCACTCTTCTGCCCGAAGAAGAAGGTGAAAAAAATAAAGAAACCCACCAATCTTGTATTGCTTTCGTCTTACCGTTCCTTTTCCTCCTCATGTTTTTGGCTTCCACATACACCGAGTTGTACTTGGCTGTCCTTTCTTTCACAGGTAAAGAAAGATGTTATACATGTATTCAACCTCAATTACACGCGAATCTGACATCGTTTGTGCTTGTTTTGCATGATATATTGCTGTTCCTTTGACCCCTGTCGGCTCTTTTCTCTTGCAGTGGATGCTTCGAGAGAAATTGGAGAGGCATTAGGGAAATCGGACAGGGATTTCAACGCAGATCCATGCGGTGTAGAGGGTGGATGGAGTGACCACTTACCGACTGATGACACTGCTAACTACGTCACCTGCAACTGCAATTTCACTAACGCCCACAACAACACCGTTTGCCATGTCATCGGCATGTAACTCTCTCTCTCTCTCTCTCCCTCCCTCCCTCCAAATATATAGGCAGGAAAATTTTCAATTTCGCTAAGTTTACAATCATAGATTCTCTAGGCACTCAGTCGTGCACCAATCTTTGATCTCTTTACGGAGCCAACTGGCTGACGTGGTGAACACCGAACCGATTCTCTAGGCACCATATTAGCATTTCATCGATAAAATCGGCCGATTTTTTGGGTCAAAATGAAAATCCATTGGATCAGGGAATTGAAAGTAAAGTTCTGCTATTCGATTGCAAAATTTATCGAAATTCAAGAATCATGATTGAAATCCACCCATAAAAATTAGCTGCACTTGCAGATGGCATTTTCGTTTCGCATGCAAAAACTTAAAAAAGAAATGGGAAGAAAAAGAGCAGGGAGATGTCATCACTTGTACTTTCCACCACGTCGAAGTTATATGATCAATATCTTGTCAAACTTACAATTCGACGATGATTTCCGTTTATTTAAACGAATAAGTACATTAGAAATTTTAAAGCTTGTTGCTAAAGTACTATCAAGTTTAAGAGAAATTAAAAGGAAAAATGAAAAGAAATAAATAAATAAAGGAATAAATTAAAAAAATTAAAATTTTCGTCGAAAAAGAATCTGCAAAAAAAGGGAAAAATGAAACAAGAAATTAAAAAAAAAAAAAAACATCGGTAGCTGCAACGATCAAGTAGAGGTAGTTAGCAACTGAGGGGGCCGTGGTGCCGCCACAGCCCACGCACCGGCAAAGGGCATAAGCGGAAGCTGGCCCAAATACCATGGCTACCTCCGCTACCGAAAATAGCTATGCAAGGGCGTGGCCATCGCCGGCATTGACACTTGCCGGAGAGGTCTGTAATTTTGCCACTCACAGGAGCCACTTTGGTGGCGAGGGTCGTGGCCCTCCCCACAGATCTTGGCGGGGCCAAACCTCTTTCAGATCTACAATGAGGGTGTTCTCTCAGACCTCTCTCAAATCTACAGCAAAACGACCATTCTGGGAAGCTTCTGATTCATCCATTGCGAAAGTATGTATCACTCTTCAATGATTGGAAGTGTTAAGGGTGTTCACTAGGAAGTGGAAATTGGAGAAATTCCGTTATATGGAAAAACAAAAGATGAACATTAGACAACTGTCAATTGTTTTGGAAAGCAAAAAGATCAGATTGTTTATGTTATCTTGATCTATGAACCAGTAAGATAGGTTCCATAAGAATTTGTCAAGATCATGGACTTGGTGTCATCTTTTCACCCAGAAAGATTCAGGATAAGCTGTTGCTGATTTATACTAGGCACACTTTTCCATGGCTTTTTACTATATTATGTTTTCTACTTTTCTGTGACCTTGATGGGCTTCACCTTCATATATTTATGAACTTTTTAATCCTAAACCATATTGCAACCCCATGGAATCATAGTAATGAGAAGAAAATGGCCTCATCAGGGTTGTTCATTTCCCGAGCTTCATTACAAATGTGAAAATTGAGGAATTTCAAGTCTTCAATAGTCAATGATAAAGATGAGTTGAAGATTACATGAAGTCATGTTAATGAGTGTTTTTTAAGAGGTCAACTTCTGTTAGTGTACTTTTGTTGGGGGCACACCATAGACAATGCCCGAAATCAATAAATCTACAATTTCCAAACTGTGAGCTTAGCAACTAGACATTCCTGAAACTCAGTTCATTTAAGGTGATTCTACCACATCAAATCGAGTTAAAACGATAAAGGAAACAAAGCGTTCTCGTGAGTATGTTTGATTTTTCATGGACAAAAATGGGTGAATTTATGATGCACATACTATACCGAAAAATTCGAAGTATGAAAAATTCATATTAATTGAGAGTCACCCAAATGAAGCCAGACCTTGTGCCTAAAGGCCAACACATGCTCTATTCTCATAAGAGGACTTGGATGGACAATAACGTGGTTATATAACATCCTTCAGCGATATTCTTATTCCCTATATTTCCACCATCTAATTCCTTTACACTATTAGATAGAAAAAATGATGAACACATAATAATTACTGAACGAATCCGAGTCCTAAAAATCTGAGCAAAGCTTGCTTTCAGAAGAATGGCTGCGAGTATCATCCTTACTTGTGAAAGAAGCTGAAGAATCAATCCATGGACCTTCTATGGACATGCTTCCAGGCAGCTGGCGAGTGTCTCGAGAGAATGTCGAGACATTTGTTTGGCTATCATTAGCTAGCCTCTCGAAGGCTTTGAACCTAGGATTTGGATTTGTTGCGGTGCGCTTGATTATTGGTGCTTGAATTGCACTTTTTCCTTCGAGCATGCTCACCACAGATGACATTGGTGGCCTGAGAGTTGGTGAAGGATTGGTGCATAGTAGTGCCAGGTTTAGCATTCTCATTGCCCCTTCCTCAGAGTAATTTGAGCCGAGACGTGGATCCACGAGTTCAAGAACGTTCCCTTGCTCTTGCAACACATAGGCCTTTCATCATGTACAAATAGAAATAGAACATTAGTCGGTTATCTTGCTTTTAGAAACAGAAAACAGTTTTAGGAATAATTAAGGGGAATAGGTTATTGATAGATGGAATTTCATCATGTTCATGCATTCATGTTTTCCACTGCTGAGCATGCTCATGCACACATATCAATATGACAATATTCTAAGTTTCTAACCCATCTTTTTTTTTCTTTTTCTTTTTAGGGAGAAGTCCAAAGAAATTATTCCTTCATATATTTCTTTACTCTGATCAACTTTGTCCCTGGTAGCTTGTTCCATCATTTGATCATGAAGTCACATGCCATCATTCCACTTGCAAGTCCTCAAAGCAAAACCTCAAAAAGTAGAGAAAGAGAGCTTCAAGTCCAATTGGCTGCATAATTTCTATAAAACTCAAAGTCGCTGTACATTACCCAGTCAAGGAGATAAACAAATTCTTCCTTCGGCCTGTAATTTGTGTTGCTTTTTCCACTGACAATTTCCAAAGCAACGACTCCAAAGCTGTAGACATCGGCTTTGTCTGTCAAGTAGCCCCTCATCGCATATTCAGGAGCCATATAACCTCTGACGTAAGGCAAATTAATAATGGTGAATATAGCCATAGAAGGAGGATTTTCAGGGAAAACATTACAGATATTAGCACTCAAAAACTCATTAGATAAAGCTAATTAGAAGAAGGGAGTTAACCAGAATAACAGAAGACTTACATTGTTCCAGCTATCCTTGTGCTGATATGAGTATTCTCTTCTTCATCAAGTTTTGCCAAACCAAAATCGGAGATCTTGGCATTTAGTTCCTTATCAAGGAGCACATTTGTTGCTTTTATGTCTCTATGAACGATTTTCAATCTAGATTCCTCGTGAAGGTAAGCCAATCCCCTTGCTATTCCCAAACATATTTTCTTTCTCGTGGCCCAGTCCAACTCAATCTGCTGATCATCTCGTCCTGGGAAGAGAGAGAGAGAGAGAGAGAGAGAGAGAGAGAGAGAGAGAGAGAGTTCAGTCCAATGCTTATTAATAGCATATTAGTCAGCTAGGGAAAGCATCTATTACCAAATAGTGCACGGGCAAGACTATTGTTCTCCAGATATTCGTAAATCAGTAACAACTGATTTCCTTCGATGCAGCAGCCATAAAGCTTAACTAAATTTGGGTGCTGGAGAGCAGATATCATGCCTATCTCGTTGAGAAATTCACGATTGCCTTGCTTTGATTTAGATGAAAGTTGCTTCACAGCAATTATAGTTCCATCCAACAATGTTCCCTAAGATTAATCATATGAATTTAAGATTTATAGATGATCCAATGTATTAACAAAAAAAAGGTTAGCTTGACAAGATTTGGGTTGGTCAGTCTAATAACAAAAAGACATTTTGAATTTATTAGACACTTTTTTCACAATGAATGGAGGATAAAGTTATGAACATATTGTGAATTACCTTGTAAACTGGCCCAAACCCTCCTTCACCTATCTTATTCACAGAGTCGAAGTTGCGTGTAGCAGCTTTAATTTGCCTTAAAGTGAAATGGCCAGTTTGGAGATCTAGCCCACGTAATTCTGTAAAAAAAAAAACAAGGCATATATCAATAATGGGATAAAAATAACTAGCGCTGAAGGGAAAGCACAGCTCTGCAACTGAGGAGTAATTCACCTATATGGTCATGCGTCATCAGACAAGCATCATCGTTAAAATAAAGAAAGCCAATTTTGTGAAGTTACAGTTCAATAATAAGAATTCCACAAAGGGTACAAACAAAACAGATAAATACGGTCTTAAATTAAGTATCATACTTGTGTGATGAATCAAAGAATGACAGATTCCTAAGTGAGCAGACATGTCTATATAATAACCTCACCTGGATCTTCAACTTCCCTACCGCCTAAGAAACCAGTCAGTCGAAGGACTAGTAATATCAATACGAGGAGAACCACTGAAGCTACCACAATTCCGGTGATTGCTCCAGCTGATAGTCCAGCACTTCCAACATCAAAGTCTATGAGTAGGAAAAAAAGGATAGATTTATAAATGAATGCTTCAATAACCACATGAGGATAGAATAATAGAGATCTGTAAGTTCAGCATTGACTTACTCGGTGTCACTGCAATAGCAGAAATGAGTGGTCCATAGACACCTCTATCGGGAATGGCTGTGGTTCCCTTCCCTGACCAATATAAATGAATCTCCAAAGTACTGCCATTCACAGTGACATTATCGAAGTCCTTGTATATGCCCTTCCCAACACCTCCCGCTTCCTCTGCAATATTAAAATCCTTCAACACTTGATTGCCCTGCAGAATTAACAAGAATTTCGATAAGAAAAGATAGTGCTCTTGTCAGATGGTTGTGTGCAGCCCTGTCACACACCAAGTCATAATAACAATTTCCCAAGTCAAATTCCTCAACATAAGACGATAACTCAGCAGAATAGACGAAATTAAAATAATAATCAAGTGCCAAATTTCACTTCACTTACTTGTATCGATACATCGAATATACGTCTCCCAAGACTACTAAATGTTTCATCGTCAGAATATTGAATTTCGGCAAAATGGAGCCGCACTTTGTAACTTCCTTTCATCATGCAAAGGCCATAGTATCTGATCGACCAAGGGGAAAGGCGAGCCGTTTGGTAAAATTCTGAGCCGATCACATTCATAGAAAACGGGTTATTCACTGTGTAAGGAGCATCATCATTTGCAATATAAACCCCGGTGCTGCTGTAAGCCCACTTTTCTGAAGAAGAAGAAGAGAAAACTGATGGCCCATTCGGATTGGTGTCCTCTTCATATTGATTCCCCTCAAAAGTCATTTTGCTTCCTCCACAATTGATAAATAAGGAATGGTCTGCATGTGTCGTCCGATGAAATTGCATAAGACACGATAGGGGACTAAAAGTGGCTCGACAATTTATGCTCAACAACAATTCAAACACAGTAACACTCACATTGTGCTTTCCCGCTGCAGGGTAGATCCTTCTCCAAGCACCAGAGTCTAATGGGATAAATCATATAGATTGTCAGCAATATAATGTTCACATGCAATTATCAACAATTAGTTTAGTTCTTAGTCAAAGAGACTTACGAGTTGTTTCCATTGGATGAATAGCTGAAAACCAAATTACTGAAAAGCGACACAATGGATTAAATAATAACTCTAGAAATGTGGGGACGAGACAAAACTATAAAATTGCTTCCTTAAGAGAGAATGTGCATTGACTCACACTTGGGATTGCTGACAACTAATTGGAGGAGAACCGGTGAAATTGTTATAAGATAAGTCGCTGCAGTTCATACCTTGACCTAGTTAGTGTGCATATTCACCTCCGTAAATAATAATAGTACAACATCGAAGAGTTACATATCAGATGTGAATCCATGAGTCTCACACTAAGAATTATGAGTCAAATCCTGCAATCTATGAAAATCATATGGAAAACCAACAACGAAAAACTGGATATTTTCATAGGAGACTAACAGAGATTGCTTGCTGCTTGTTACCCAACTGGGTACTGTTCCAGTAAGGGAATTGTTTGTCAAAAACCTACATTCACAAATAAAAGTCATGTAACACTTGTCAGAAGAATTGTTCGGAATCCAACTATATGTGGTGTTTATAATACTAATGAGGAAGGAAAGTCAACTACATATTTGCTGAGACATTAGGAGTAGTCAAGGAAATTTGTAATTACATGTAATTCAGACCCTCTCCCATCGTGTCAGGAACATGACCGGTCAATCTGTTGTCGCTCAGGTCTCTATCCAAAGAAGAAAAAAAGGAGACAAATGAGATAGTTTTCTCAATAAAACTTGCAGAAGTTCATGTAATTCAGATTGAGGCCTTCTCATTCAGGAAACAAGTCTCTTCTCAAAATATGCAATACACTGTCGGTGCTTAATAATTAGTCCACTGGACTTCACAAAAAATAGAAGATATATCTTACGATCAAATGAAATATCCACCTTATTTTAACAACTTACAATGTCTTCAAACCTGTCATTTCGCCAATGTAATCAGGAATTGAGCCAGTAAGCAAGCAATTTCTCAGAATCCTGAGATTTGAAAAACAATAGTTAGTGGTAATCAGTTATAAGAAAAAGAGACAAAAGAAGCAAATCAAATATTCATGATATTGAACTCACAAAGTCTGCATCATGCTCATGCCCTGCAAATTAGGAAAATCCGAGCTTGGACCTTTCAAATCAGATATTCTCCTAGACGCATATAAAACCACTCCATCACATAACATTAACGTCCATCCTACCTTTTCGAGATAAAACACAATCTTACAAGATTATAAGAGACAAAGAACAATTGCACAGGATGGAATGCTCACAAAGAGGTCAAGTTTGTCAATAAAGATATGCTTGAAGGAATAGGTGCCTCCATAGACGTGCCTTGCATGTCCCTGAAAACTTAATGCCATAATATAAGAACAACTTTCAAATATCTCATTGATCATACAAATAAATCTTTTTGGCCCTAATTGTGAAGGATTGGGATACGCACAATTTTGTTATTTTGGTCCAATTCCCGATAAAATCAGGTATCTTTCCTGATAACGTGCTTCCATCTATACGACTGCAAGTGGTCAATAAATCAAAATCCCTCAAAGAAAATTCAGTGTGTTGAGAAATAAAAACTATTATGATGCCACTTACAAATCATCTAAGTTCTTCAAATTGCCAAAGGATTCGGGTATTGATCCCGTGAAATTATTAGCAGACAGAAGGCTGCAAATACAAAAAAGAACCGGGAATTAGGAAAACTGACGGACCAAGTCTCAAAGTATGTGTACATAACATAGAACAAAGTGTATTTTCATCTCCCCAAACATAGAGAAACTTCGTTCCAATTTAAGCAGGAACAGTAGAGTCGGATCTTTTATTTCATGATCTCGCAATCAAAAGAGCTCCTGAACGTTAAGAAAGGACTTCTAAAATGTGTTATCCAGACAAAAGTGTGCCAATAATGTACTCCAATTTACTTACAGTCTCGTTAAACGGCTCAAGTTTCCAATGCTTGGCTCAAGAGCGCCTTCAAGCAGATTGTCCTCCAATACACTAGCATAGACATAAATTTATCACCATCAGGTCTAACACATTCTCAATACAAAGGCATACGATTTATAGCAGGTCTTACAGTGCCTCCAGCGTGCTGATGTTGCCAATTTCCTTGGGAATACCACTTATGCGATTTCCAAGAGCTGACCTGAAGCACCAAAGTGAAAACAAAATAATGCTTCTTTCTTCTGAGAACACCAAATTAAATTGAGATAATGATATCTGATGGATGATAAGATCAACTTACAAAATGGTAAGTGGTATTTGAGTAAGAGTTGTGGGGATCGTTCCATTGATGTAGTTACGAGAGAGGTCTCTGCTTGCAAATAATGCTCGCTTTAGAAATATTACAATTCTCAAGTAATAATTTGCTAAACTTCTGACATTTAGTTGATTTAGATTCCCACGATTGCTACATTTCTCAGACAGATACATGCTTGAGAAAAAGAAAGATCAATCAAGAATTACGGAAAACATTGTCAATAATAAGATAAGGCGGAACCAGAATAATTTTCACCCAACTAAAAGCATGCTTTTCCGTGATGTCCCCACGAAAATAAAGAAGCATGGCCCATCAGACATATTCAAGTTCTATGGCCTAATTACCTTCCAGATGGGAAGATCTCATGCGGTCAAGTCTAACTTACATTTCTGTTAGGTAGGTGAGGTTGCCGAATTCATCAGGAAAAATCCCTGTCAAATTAAGTCCCTTCAGCTGGCTGCGAAACGAAGAAGATTAGGTAAATTGCAATTGATGTACGTGAAAGAAGGATACGGAAAGAATCGAAAAAAACTTTCAGGTCTTCCATACATGTTTGTGACATGGCAAACTGTGCTGTCATTGAAGGAACAGTTGCACGTCACGTTGCTTATTCCCGAAGCCAAGGTCACATTTAGACCAATACCCCCATTGCATGAAGTTTCGTTTACATTCCAGTATTCATTTTGCATTTTCGCGGCGATTGTGTTTAGCGTATCAACTGCAATCACAAACCAGAAGTTGAATGAGTATTTATTGCTAGAAATATGAAAGAGATCTAGAAGGACCAAACGAACAAGTACACTAGCAGGTGCTTGTGAGTTTGTTTGGGGTAATAAGGCTCCAGCCGTACAAACTCTGATAAGTACTTTTATGTGACACGTTTTGTGCATTAGCACATAACAATTTGGAGCCAGCGAAGGTAGTGCCCCTCGGTTAAGATGATTATAATCGGCTCGACCAAAGAAAGGCTTATTCAATCTCGGGATTGTAGAGCAACGAGTAAGGTTCAGACAGTGCATCCTATTTTCTTGATTCAATTAAAATTAGGTGCTTTTACAAGCTGCATACATGGGAAGATGAGCTTGCAAGATTAGATATAGTTACAAGCGATCATGATAGATTCATTCCATTGTCATGCATATTAAATGCCAAGAAAGTCTACACTTTGTTTGGGAAAAGTAAACAATGTACATATAGCAGAAGAAAGCAATTCCTTCCGTATTAGAATAGCAGAAGAAAGTCATTCCTTCCGTATTAGAAAAGCAGAAGAAAGTCACAAACGGAGGGTTGACCTGCAGGACATTTAATCCACACTTTATTTGGGAAAAGTAAACTATGTACAAATATTAGGTGAGAGAGGACTAGTCTCCTATCTTCTCTTGTTTGACCAAATCAGGGGGGTCAAAAAACCCACTGCTCCTTTCACATTGCAATCCAGAGAGCAGGTTCACACGCAAGAAATGAATGCCATTTATTCAACCATCTTATTGCTGGTGGGTATTAGCTGGCTGATAACAGAGAGAATCTTTATTTCGTGATGATCAAATCACTTCTAACATAATTATGTAATGGTGCCTTTTCTTTCCCTTATAAAAAGAGCAGAAATTTTTCCATACATATCAAGATCAGTGCTACCGAATTGCAGGTCGTCTTCATGCGAATTGGTGGCAATATTCAGGAAGGCCCATCAATCACAATTATTGCTACCCGACACAAGACCACCAGTCTGACAGCATAAATTCAATATAGAAAGATAACTAAAATACTGTGCAATATCAACATCACAGAATTTTAATTGGACAAGTGATAAGAAAATGTGAAGTCACGTTAAACTTTCAGATCTAAATAAAGCTTTGATATATACCTCACATCTCAGTTTCGTTTTCAAAAGAAAGTATCAATTCAAACTGAGTACTGCAAGACGTTTACTCTTCATTCTTTAACATTCTGATTGGACGGACCCCCCCATGCATGCACGCATTCAAAATCTGTCCGAGCGAGAGATGGGCATGTGTGGGCCCAGACAAATGAGGTTTGACTGAATCAAATACCCAGTAACTTCTTTTCCGCTGATTTTTCTTGAGTCCTAAATTTCTTTTCCTCACAAGATTAGGATTGAAGAGGAGGTTGGGACAAAAAGATTGCCCTCGCCACCAACCTATTCCCCGACAAGGAAAACTTCACCAAAAATCTGCCGGTTCGGCCGGTTGAAGTAAGATTATCTGGGTGATAATTGAGCAAAGAGAGAGGAGTACTTGGAAAGGATTCGATAATCTAATTATGGAGGTAGGATTTTTAGGTTGAGAGATGGGGGATGAAAATTATGCTTAAATTTTCTCATAAAATATAACTTTTAGAGCGGCAGGGGACGGCGGTCCCTGCCCTGTCTGCTAGGGAGAGTTTTCAAAAAAGGAAATGAAATTGCAGAAGAAGTATCTCCCGCAACCCGCAGAAATTTCCAAAAACAAATTCTTGGACCAGAAACAAGATTGTAAAGAAAAAAGGGCTGAGAAATGTGATAGAAGCGCTAAACTTTGTAGTTCAATTTGCTTACCTCAACAGAGAAGAGCCAGAGAGAGAGAGATTCAGGACCAGAGTTCGCAGAGCAATCTTCCCAAAAAACAGAGGGCCAAAAAGAAGAACTACTTAACTGCCATTAAAGCAAAAGGTTTTAGTCATGCTCGCGTACCTTCATCCTGTGGCAAGCGTTGAGCATCACACTCGAAGACCGCAGAGCAGATCACGACAAGAACAACGCAGACAACCGCTCTGGAAACTGAACCCAGAGGCACCCCCATCGTTAACTTCTACTGCTTCCCCCGGAGCGCGCGCGCGACACCGACCCAACCTCCGACCTCGATCCCCTCGAAGAAAAACCGTTTGCGAGTGCAAACCGATGCGGAAATGCTGCCTCGACCACGGCCAAAACAGGGCAAAGAGACACCGGAAGGGAGTGGTTTTTGGGAGAGGACGTGAGATGAGGCTTCTCGAGCGCTCTGTGTTTGTCCGAGAGAGAGAGCGACAGGGTTGCCGTTGGTGGGAAAGACATATTTATCGACAAAAAGGAGCCAACAGTTTCCTCGTTGTCATTTTCAGTGACAAGTTCGTCTTATGAATGACATCTGCACTATTTTACTTTTTCGCTAACGAATATCAGGAATATGATATTCCGTAAATATCTTTCCCTCTTTGGAAGTGTTCAAAATCCTCACGTTTTGGTTTTGGTTTTAGCTATGCAATTTGGTGTGGTCAGAGAATGCAGCTTGGACTGCATTCGATGAGCGGCCATCGCATCTACTTGGAGTTCGAGCCCATCGCGTTGGATATTATTGACCCAATGCAATGGCCAATCGCTAATAGGGTGAAATGACTTTTTTTGCCTCTATCCATGTTTCTTAGATCACTTAGGCTTAGGTTTAGTTTGAAGGTAGATAATTTAATACGATAAATGCAATCTTTTATAAAACATTATTCAAATAGCGGTATCCCAGTAGGGCTTATTATTATTATTATTATTATTATTTATGCAATTCAATAGCTCCCATTAGTTTTAATGATTGTGTGTCATTACGAAGGAAATGAACTCGAATTTTTCGGTTTTAGATAAAAGGGTGGCGTGCTATATAATTGATAAGTGAGATACTTTCTCCATGGCTCATAGAGGGGGGCAGGTGTTCAAATGAATACCAACGACCGCTTTTGGCAATGAAAAAGCATTGAATGGTTTGGACTATTTTTTTATAGGACGTAGGAAGGTTTGCTTTGGTGTAAGGGGAAAGGAAATCATCTCTTCACATTCTCTTTTAATCCGTGGTCCTCACATTGGAAGATAAGGCGTGCATATGACAAAAAAAAAAAGCTAGGAAATGTCAAGAACGGATATATATAAATCGAAGGTCAAAGAAAAAAATGTAGTTTTTGAAATTTAAAATAGGACATTAGACTCTTCGTTCCGTATTAATACCATCTTACCTACTAAATCTGATAATTTTGCCTGCATGTGAAGCATTCGGTAGTTGGATGAAGATCCTCTACTTGGCTCGTACGTGTTCTCAGTAGTGTCCGGATCAACTCTCAAAGGCGTCAATGCATGTAGTAATATATTCGCGGTTGGAACGTGAAAGGACATTCATGGAACGACCGTGCGGGTGTGAAAGACCAACATCCTTTTTTGAACACGACGAAACATTCCATCTCCGATCACAAGAAGGGAAAGGGGACGTGGAAAAGTTCAATTAAAATAAAGCTAATCAGCATAAATTTCTCCGCCTAAAGTGTGAAAGCAAAGGCAAATTGCCGAACCGTGGGGCTGGGGTTCCCGTTTTCTATCGAAAGCAACCAAAAGAAAGAAGAAAAAGGCGTTTGACTGTGGTTCCCAATGTCGCCAGTAGCAAAGAATAGTCTCCGGAAAACTCCCGCCGACTTTAAACGAGCTGTCGTCGATGCATACATGCACGGTTTCCAGACGTAGAAAATCATTATCAGTCAAATACCATCCACTCGTTGCATCGGTAGATTGATCAGTAGGAGAAAATATTATATGGTCCCGGCACTTCACCGTGGTCTTGGATCACTTATGAAGCACCACATGGATCCATGTGGCGCCGTGGCGCCGGCGATATTTTTGCCACAAAAACTAATGCTCTTTCTCTGTCATTAGCCCTGCACGCGAGGTCTCTCTCCCTCTCTCTCTGCATGTATCTCTTCTCTCTCTTCTTCTACGTTCTTTCCTTTGAAGAAGAAAACCCAACTTCCTTCCCTCTCTTGCTCTCAAATTATTTTGAACCCGTGATTTCGCTCTCAAATTTCGCTCGGTGTTCTTAGGGTACGCATGACAACGATTTTATGTTCAAAAATTAATTCTTCTTAGAAATAATTTTTTTATTCCGTGCCTCAAAATAATTTCTCAGCATTTGAAAGCTTTCGGTACCTGCCCAAAATTTCTATTCTTAAAATAGAAAAAGAACATAAATGCGTTTGGTAATTACACGAAATTTCATTTTATTAATAATATTTTAAATATTTTAATATTTTTTCGATTTTTTTTTCTTTCCCTTCCTTTCCTTAGCCATGGCCAGAGCCGACAAGGGCGTCGTGGCCCTCGCCGCTGACCTCACTTGGGCGAGGCCTCGCTGTCGCAGTCGCAAGCTGCCCTCACCTAGGCAGTGAGGGGTAGCCTTGCCGGCGGCTGGTGGCCTGTGGCCAGCCAGGAAGAAGAAGCGCAACAAACCAAAAAAAAAAAAAAAGAAAACCAAGAAGAATTAGAAAATGGAAATATTGTTCCAGAATCAAGAAACTACTTTTTTTTACTTCTTAATTCTGTTCCAAACTGATTCTGGGAATAATGTTTTGCAAAATTGTGCCCGGGCATAAAAAATTTAACAAATGGATTTCTGTTTTCAAACTAATTCTGAAAATAAAAAAAACATAAATTTTTACTATTTGGCAACTTGCCAAACGGCCTTTAGTTACTCCGGCGCACGTTCCGTCACCATGTTATTGCTTCAGCTTTCCTTTCCCCTGGCCGTTGCTGACGAAGTACACCGCCTAGCTCCGATGAACCAAAGCCCTCGTCCTTGACTCTCTCCCTCCGGCACTCACTCTACGCTCGATCGTTTGCTCCGTCTCTGCTCCGCCACAGCTTTCCTTCGCTGGGTAGCCGAGATTTGGGGATCCCATTTTGACTTCATTCAGCTAGGGATGACGAAACTTGCATTACTCTATTTGTTTTCTTGGATCGACATCTCTGCCATGCGCAATCAAACACTGAGATATGTTTGGAGCCAAAACTCGCTCCCTGCTCCGGCACTCGCTCCGTCGCCCGCCTCTGTTCTTCTCCACAAAGCCACACAAAGGCCACTCTCTCTCTTCGTCGCTCTTCCTGCAAAGTCGTTCTTTTATTTTCCCTTATCTGCATTAACCAATTCACTACGCCTTACATGCTTTGATCCACGAACACTGGTCTTTTCTTTCTCTTTTCTCTTTGGTGGAAATGGGAGGTGGGGGCAGAGGGAGTCCCCTTATGATTTTTTGCCACCA
The DNA here is from genome assembly GCA_031216405.1 of Syzygium malaccense. Lineage (NCBI taxonomy): Eukaryota > Viridiplantae > Streptophyta > Magnoliopsida > Myrtales > Myrtaceae > Syzygium > Syzygium malaccense. The sequence goes on along the minus strand of CM062258.1, from coordinate 1,435,628 downwards.
TTGTTACGGCAAATGAAAACAAACCCAAGCATGATGCTCTATTCTAAAAGGGCTGCTAATTAATTTGCTGTGTTTGTGTTCTTGTTTGAATGTTTGAAGGGATGATGAGTCCGAGCCAAGGGCAAGCGGCATTGCTGACATTCTGCTCCTGCATTAGCCTTGCTAGCGTTGGCCTTGTTGTTACAATAATTGTTCCGGGTAACAACTAGTTTTGGATCATTGCATTGAGCTTTCCTTGAAGAGTCCGAGTTCTAGTGTTCCTCATTTCTTAAGAACGGAAATCACATGTGTCACGCCCCGGATCCCACCGAGCCAGCGATATCCCGTTCATGGTCGAATTGAACGCGACGTCCCAGGACGCGTCGCCGATCCAAACGAACTACGCAAGCGGAAGCGAAATAAAACAACCCAAACAACTAACATGATGACCAAAAGGATAACACGAAACAATAACTGCATAATTTCATAAAGCAGTCACTATTACAAAATGGTAATCCAGACTACCAATTTAAAATCACAGTTTCAAAAAGGGGCGGTGGTTGACAAACTTATCTCCTCTACAAAAGGGTACTCAAAAGACAGGGTAAATTTGATCTATCCTTCAATCCCTGTAGCACTCTGGCGGCACCTCCGAATCGATCACGGTCGCGGATCTGAAAGTGGTTATATAATAACAATGAGAACGAGTCTCAATAAGTAACACCCTAAACCCTACGTAGGTCAATGCGTACCCAGACAAATCGTACAAGCAATCTAACCCTCAACACAGAGAATTCACTTCATTGTCCTTACCTTGCCATCAAATGCATGCTCTGCACGTTAGTTAAACGCGACAAGACAATAATACTAACTCAATAACGTATCACAATCACTCAAGCGCCAACCACACTAGCACTCAATCAATCCAACCAATTCAATCACACAATCAATCAGCCAGTTCAATCAGTTCAATTAATTTAATCACACTCAACTCGCATGCGTGGCCGAACAACTTTCCACAACCTCCCAGGTCCTTTCACACTGCCCGCGCCACTGCGCCTCAGGCCCAATCTTACAGCCCGCGCTACTGCACCTCAGGCTCAGCCCTCAGATCAAGCCGGGCTCGGTCTCGCGTAACCACGCCTCAGGACATTTTTCCCCTTCCAATGACCCGCGTAACCTATGTCTCATGTCTGGTCATGCCTTTCTCGCCACATTCGCGTAACCACGCCTCAGGTTGGCAGCCCTTCGATCAATCCGGGCTTTTCTCATGCACATGCACCACAACATAATTCGTCATTCTCACAAGTCATACCAATCAAACTCAAGACATGCTCACCACAATATTCCACCAATCCGACCGTCGAGTCGGCCACATTCAGCTATCAATTCCACTCACAAACGCCACGATAAGCCAATCATTGACCCACCAACAATAGCCACAAATATGCACTCACAATCATCCCAATTCCAAATCACAAGCTTACGATTCCGACATTCAAGCCGGTCACAATCACACGTCAATTTTCCCCACATAAGCCACGACAATACGGATATTTAACCCACCATAATTAGCCACTAATTAAGCCCCACAATTATTACAATTTAATTTAACAAATACGCACATACAAATATTGACCATAATCCACGTTTAGCCCCTAAACCGGTACTAATCACGTCCTAAACAAGTCTAAAAATACCCATAGTCCTAAATAAGGATTAGGAGGTCACTTACCTAAATTTGGCTAGGGAAAAACCCGTACAGGCTCAAAACGGGCCGGATGAACAGTAACAACGAGGGCGTGACGGGCGCGGGGCTCGGCTACGGCTCGGCACACAGCCACGGCCTGGAGCAGTCCGGCCACGGCCTGGGCACGCTCGGGCTGGCTGGGCAGCGGGCTAGGCGAGCTCAGCCATGGCCTGGGACACTCGGGCAACGGGCTCGGCGACTGGCGAATGGGCGACGAACGAGCGCGGCGAAGGGAGCGGCTACTGTGGGGCTGTTCGGGGGCTGTTCTAGCCGTGAACAGCAGTTGGTGGTGGTGGTTTGGGGTGCCGGACAGCGGCGGAAGTGAACGGTGGCTGAACCGGCGAAAGGCGCTTCTCGCGCGCGGCTTGGGCGAACCGGCGACGGGAGGTTTTGGGTGGCCGGGGCAAGAGAGGGAGAGCTGGGGCTGAGGGGGTGAGGCAGCGGCAGCGGGGCGGCACAGCGCGGCTGGGGTGAGCTGGCGGCGACGGTGGCTCACGGCGGGAAGGATGGCGGCTGGGTCGACGGGAGGCGCGCACCCGCGTGCTGGCTGGACAGTCCAGCGACGGCGATCGTGGGGGGGGAGGGGGCGACGGTGGCGGTGCTGCTCAGCCGGGAACGAGCTGAGGTGGTGGCGGCGAGAAGGTGGTGCACGGCGGTGTTTGGTTCCGGCGAGGACAAGCCGACGGTGAGCAGCAAAAAAGAAGAAGCCAGGCGGAAGAAGAAGACCAGCGAAGGAGAAGAGAAGAGAAGAAGAAAAGAAAAGAAAGAAAAGCAAGAGAGAGAGAAGTGGATGGGTCTGATAGGGAGGAAGCACGCGCGGCAGAGGGTGGCGTGCAGCAGAGGGGAGAGAGAGAGAAAGAGAGAAAAAAAAAACATTCGAATAATCATCGCGATTCAATGGCCCATATTTAAAATCGAAAATGATCTAACGGTTCAAATTAATTTTAGAATATAATAAGAGATAAAAGTCAAATTAATTAAATCAAATTATTTCGAGGGAGATCTATTAGTCCAAATTCGTACTCGGTCAAAAATCCACTTTTCATATATTCCAGACAATCTCGAGACCGGCCACAATAATATCAACACCGTCCAATTAAATTCGTCCCGAAACTCCGAGAAATTCGACACCAAAATTTTGGCTCTAAATAACGGCAAAATTCGATCGAATGCGATTCTAACGAAATCTCAAATTTAAAACAATAACCGGGAGTGATCAGTTCCTAAGCGAGATTTTACCATAAGCACATTGACGAATTACACGTTTTATAAATCCTAAAAATGAGGCGAAATTCGGAATGTCACAACATGTGAATATTCTGAACCCTTGATATGATATTTTGCGGTGGATCTATTAGAAGAGGGCATCGAGGAAGGAGCAAATTAAGGTAAAGATGTGGCGGAAGAAGGGACGCTATCAGAGACTGTTGTTCAGGGGGATGATCAGCAAGTAGAGCAGATGAGGAAAGAGCTTCAGCTCAGTGAGAATGGAATGGTTTATGTAAAAGGCATATTCGAGAGATGACCAACACCCACAGCAAAACTTGCTGCAGGGCCATGTTATTTCTAGGAAGGTTAATTCTAATGCTAAGGTGGATACCATGCAGACTCTGCCCAACCTAAATGAAGGTATTGAATTTTCTTGTTTGTTGGATGCCGGATTCCGAAAAAAGGTTTATTCATATAGCTCATATATGTAACACCATGACTATCTAGATGAGCTGCCCCAATTTGAACAAGCCTGGAAGAAAAATGCTAGAATTTGCCTGGTTGGAGCGAGCATTTTGATGGCCATGTTGGACGGGGTGAGTATTGCGGCGAGATTTTTTTCTCAGCTACATCTTTTGTATTGATGACAAGCAAAGAATCAATGTTTCAATTTCTTACTACTGTTAAGAGATAGGCTGAATTCTGTGGTGAATTTGTTCTGCTGTTAAAGGCCTTAGCGGAACAATCTCAACATTTTCGTTGAACGATTTATCACTTGTCATGTGAGAGTGGTGTTCTTGTTTCTAATATGTGCCTTTTGTTGGTGCCAACCGCAGTCAAGCATTGCCTTTGTTGGACAAGGATCGTGAAGAGAGGGAGGGAAAACAAATGTGAACCGTGTCTGAGCTATTATGGTCCACTGTCATGATAATTCAAGAGTCGGTGCAGAATGGCTGGTGGTCTGGAGCTTACTTGGCCAAGAATTCGCCTTGCAATCCTTATGGTTGGTCCAGGGTGAATATGTTGTCTACTGATGTAGGAAGCAAGGGAATAAGGTTTATAAGATAAAATGTAATTCATTGCTTGTCGACTTTGGTTCCGGCCATACAAAAAATGCTGTATCATCCTTGTTTGTTGTTTATCATTGTTAAGTTTAAATGGGAATGACATGCTTCGATGTGCATAGCTCCTATGTGATGCTTGGGTAATGATATTGAAAAACTTTTCTTTACGTCTATGTACCATGTATTATCCATAAATTCATACAAGCACTGTAAAAAAATCAAGGAATATTGAGTAAGAATAGCCAAATTTTTCTGTAGTTAGAACTTGGAAGTGTTAGGAATAGAGTGGAGGTAGGATTTTCATGGTTCCTGGCATCGCATTCAGGCATTGTTATATTCATTCAAGTGAAAAGATATCGTCAGTCAATGCTAGTCTCGCTTGATGACATCTTCCTCTGTTTCCAGTGACCAAAATAAGACCAAAGCACAGCGCATAGGAACGAGAACATTCCATGCCACATTTAAACTTCTGACTAGTTGAAAATGTCCGAATTTACTCTTTGAAAAGTGAATTAACCACTCCTATTCAATTGAATTAGATGGACAAGAGAGAGAACCGCTTGGGAAGAAAAAAGAGTACTATTGAGATTGATCAACCCACCTCTTTCCAAAAGTAGGACCCTTTCAGCCAAAAAATAAATGTCATCAATATAATCACTGAAAAATGGATCCTCTTGGGAACATTAAGTCTAGTTTCAGTATGGAGAAAAATCCCCCTACTTCTCATCTAAATCCCCCAAGAAAGGATGGACGCGCAAAAAGTGGCAGCCCATGTTTGTCAATTCGTAAAGACCTAAACTTAGCCAACGTGGTGGTAGTCTTGTGTACGTTATGTTGTGGGTTACACCTCTAATGAAAACATCGAAACATGTTTGAGCAAAACTCCTCTCATCAGACTTGTCTATCCAGTTGCCATTTTGTCCCTGTGGGAACAAACGGATGGCGGAGGGCTCATCGAGAGCTTGCTTCTCCTTTGCTCAGGGCCGCAAGCAGCCAAGACAGTGAGCGGAACACCTCGCTATTTCCTTAAACTCACCATGACCTGCATCGACGATTATATCGATAAGTTCACCACATGCAATGCACCTTGCCCGTCCAGAAAAAAACAAATGCAATAAGCACTCGAAAGAAAGTGATAACTCTATAAAAAAAAAGAGTTATTTTATCTACTTTAGGCAATAAATAATGCAAGATTTGTTAGAATATATTTGGATTTCCTTTTATTTACTTAATATTTCCTTGTTTATGCAGAAGATTGAGATATGGAGAAAATAAGGAAAATATGACAAAAAGAAGGAAAGGAATATGCAATCCAGAGAAGAGTTAGAAGGTGGATATCACATTGGGAATTTTGCGATTTATTTCCTAATTTTATGCAAAAAAGAGAAGTAATTGCCTTGTAAGAGGAGTTTTGGATGTTATTATATAAATAGGATAACTTGGGGGAACATGGAGTTTTTTTTAGAGAGATCGTTTTTGTTTTCAGTGTTTTGAGAGTTCTTCAAGTATTTTGAAGAGAAGACAAAAGTGGTGACAGAATTCTTGTTCTTTGATTCAAGATTTTGGTTTAATTTTTATTGTTGTTTCTTCTTCTATTATGTTCTAATTTTCTTTGTTAGAGCTACGATGTAGCCTATGATAATATGAATTTCATGCTTTTTATGCTTTGCAAATAATTTCATTCATGTGAGTTATATATTATTGTGTTTAATGCATTTAGGTGACTGGCCACTACTTGAATGATCTGATGCGCATGTTTGAGACTGAGAAGTGATAATATGCAATTGCTCCTTATAATATATTACCATGAATTAAATGTGGATAGAAATATACCATGTTATTTGTGTAGCTTTCGGTGATGTTGACACTTAAATTTTATCTAGTCATTTAGGGTTTAATTGCATAAAAAATTATGGATTAATTTTTAACCCCTAAATCAAAAATATTTTCATGGCATATAGGCATTAGGTGCATTTACATTAATAGGGCATGCTAGAACATATTTTCCTCATTTATTTTCAAAAAAAAATTAATTAAAAAAAAAGACAGCACGTGAAGGGCCTTTCCTCTTTGACTGTTCAACCCATTCACCAAAAGGGGCTCTGCCTCCTTCACTTACGAAAAGGAAGGAAAAGCCAGAACAAAAGCAGAAGGGCAGAGGCACGGAGGGAGAGAGTTCCGAGGGAGAGAGAGGGAGTTCCAAGAGTGAGCTCGAGGAGGCTGAAAAGAAAGAAAGAAGAGAAACGGAGAGAGGAAGGGGGAGCTGGTATTGAAGGAGAGCCGAGAGAGGAGAGTGCGAAAATAAAGAGAGAAGAACAGAGGGAAAAAACCAAAAAGAAGAAGAAGAAGGGTAGGGGGTCTAAGAAGAGAACGCTTCGGCTCCTCCACCGGCGAGGATTGCTGGCAAATCTCTTCCCCCCTCCCTGAGAGTCAACCACCGTCGTCGGACGCTCGTTGCGTCCAGCCGTTGCGTCTCGCCTCGATCCATCACGAACAAAGAAGAGAAACTTCGAGGAGGGACCAGGCGCTTTTGGGAGAAAATCTGAGTGTAGGGAGCCCCCATCCATCTGAAGAAGACCCCGAGGTGCCACCGACAAGCATCCGACCGCCGCGCTTCATCCCGGTCAGTCATAACCAAGTGGGTTTTCATCACACCTTGCTCTGTTTTGGGTTTTGTTCCCCTGCCTCTCGGGTGCCGGGCACACCGAGCCTATTCGGTGGTCGCCCGGCCCCATCGATGGATGCTCATACTCACTTGACATTCAATGAGATTAGCTCAAACGTTGTATGTCGAAGAGAACCCATGAACCGTGTCAAAATCAGCCCCGAAAATCCAACTCTCAGTTACCTTCCACATGCTCGATGAAATGCCTGAGTAAAAGCCGAAGCTAAAAAAACGTGAAATCAGTGCATAAGATCTTTGATTTATGTTTTATTAGCTTGGGATTGATGTTTGGTCACTGACTCTTTGATTCAGTGTGATTTTATGGCATGTTAACTCCGGTACGAGTCGGCCATATGCTAACTTCGTACCCGCTGAAAAGCTCTCCGTTGCTGGATCGATGCTCGCGGCTTCAAGCCGCCCCCGTTAGTTCACTATCTCGATTTCTTGTCTGGTGTGCTTGATTGTTTAGGCTCAGTGTTTTTCTTGTGGGTGTGAAGTTGGTGGTCGGAGGAGTTTTGGGTCGCCGTTGAGGAGGGGTGGTTTTTCTTCAAATCGCCTGAACGTTGGACGCCGGTGACGGCATAAGGCCAGCGTCCGCCGTCGACGCTGGCGGCCCGAGTCGACGGCGGGCGGTGGACATCCTCGTTGCCGACTTGAAGGAGAAAGTTCTCGGGAGAAGAGGTCTCGGTGAGGAGCAGAAGGGGGACGTGCATGGGAATGCAGGGGGAAGAGAAAAAGTAAAAAGAAAAATTAGAAAAACAGTAAAGAAACAAAAGAAAAAAGGAAAATCAAAAGAAAAGAATAAAAAAAAGAAAAGGAGTGGGAATGCGGATCCCGGGTCAGGTGTCGGGCGGATCGGGTCAGGGGACCCGATCCGGAATTATTATATTCTTAAAAATGTTAAAACATTAAAAATATTCAAAAATTCAAAAAAATATCAAAAAAATAAAAAATATTAAAAATTCCAAAAAAATTTGAAAATGTTTAAAAATCCAAAAAATCTAAAAAGTCTTAAAAAACACTAGAAAATTCAGAAAATTCAAAAACATTAAAAAATCAGAAAAATTCAGAAAATTCCAAAAAATCCCGAAAATTAGGAAATGTTCATAAATCTTTTTGGGCTTAATTTCATTAGATATTAGTGTTTTCCTCATTCTAGACTTAATTAAAAACTTGCAAAAAATGAGAAAAACCTTTAAAAAATTTCAAAAATTGGACAAGTCACTAGGACTTTACCTTAGGGCTTTTGATTGCATTTTCTTTTTAGAAATAATGCTAGGTCGCTGGTTGTTTATTTTCTTCGTGATTATCTGGTTGCACACTTTTAATACATTGATTATTATTTTCAATTTTTAGAATGGTCAGGTGGAATATTAGCTTTTCGATAAGCTACTCGGTACGTTAGTTTGCCAACGTTCAAGTTTAGGTACCAAAAGGGCACTAGTTAGATCGCTACTGTAATCAAGTCCCCGAATTTTAGAATCTCTGGTTTTCGTACGCATCGAGACGACGCTCCCGTGTCTCGATTAGGGTTTCTAGCCGACCCTTGATCATGGCTAGTGGTGACTCCATTCAAATGCATAAATTAGAAAATTCTCGTCGCACGAGATATGAGGCTTGGGAGTGCCTTAGTCTTTGGATTAATGAACCATTTGGTTTGTCTTTCGAACGAATCGATCGTTGTTCACATCCATTGACAACACCTATTGGCCTAATCTTTTGGGAAAGGGAGGTCGCGATAGCTTGGCGACTCCGCTAGGGACTTGAGGACTTAGGCCTAGTATAGCTTGATTGCTTGTTAACTAACATGGCCTTGTGGCAGGGTATCGTGAAGGCTAAGGTAAGTCCGCTAATGTTGTGTAAAATGTTCTTGCAGTTGGGAGTTATTAGGTGATGAGTGATTGTTAAACCCTTGTTTTGCAGGTTTGGGGTTTGGGAATGAATATTTATTTTTTCGAATTCTTAAAGCGTTTGCATATAAATCGTTGTGCATGCTTTAAATGTTTTAGCACTACACTATTGCACGCTTAATCATGCTGCCAGACCTGGGCCACGATAGGATACTTTAGGGTGGTGTTAAGAAAGATACAACCTTGAACGCGAGACTGCGATGTAGAGGTTGCCTTTCTTCTCCCCGAAAAATTCTTTCTTGGTGTCGTAAGTGTTTATCCTTGTCCACGAGACCGCGTGACCATAGGATATCTCTTTTGACTGAGCCGAAGTTAAGAGGGCCTGACACAAACGCAAGACTGTGACAGTTAGATCACCCTCTTAGCTTCACCTTGTTAAACTGTCTAGATAGAAAACGAACCTCACAAGTGCATATGCGTGTCTTTGTGTTTTTTTTAAAAGAAAGAAAAAGAAAAAAACGATCGTCACCCGTCGTAAAAATGATTCCTCTCATTATTAGCTCACTTTGAATTGAAATTTTCATTTTTGAAATTCGCGGAAATCAATCAAGCGTCCTAGGTGATCTAAGCTTATAATTGAAAATTTCAGGCACTCACTCTTGACAGTGAACCTTGAGCATAAATCTCAAACACCTTTGATTTGGCCCTACCAAAACAGATGGTTTTGTCTAAACTTTCAGTTATAGGCTTAAAATCACATTATTTGTGCAGAAATTCTTTCAAGTCAAGATTGCATCTTGGGGCATAAAATTGAAATCACATTTTCAATAAAATTCTTTTTTGTTCACATTTCAGAATCGAAATTCAAATCACTTTTTGTGTATTAATTTCTTAAAATAGGAATCATCTCATTTTTGCAAAAATGAAATCGCAAATCAGTCTTTCAAATTTGATAGGCTGCATTTTGCGATGAAACTTTTAGAATAGAATGGGCATTCGATTGATAATCGCGATTTGATCTTTTAATGATGTCTCCTCTTACGACGAAATCTTGCTGAAATACTAAATGCCCACAAATAGGGACCATGGGGGCATGTATCGTTGCCTCGCTTTCGTTGTAAGAGGCGGAATCTATGAAAGATCACTTTTTCATTCGCACACTAACATTGTCTTCCCTTTGCAGGTTATGCGCAACGGTCATTCTTTGGAATCCTCTCACCTGACCATGCCAAGAAGTGGACCTTAAAGCTAGGACAAGAATTATTTATCGCATTCCTCCATGCAAGAGTTTTTTGTACCATGTCATTGTCTTTATTCTCATCAGGAATCGTGTTTTCTGATTTGGGTTTAATCGTGAACCCAATCGATGTGTTTGTAAATCGTGCACTATTGTCCTTGAGTAATGAGGTTTTAATTCATATCATTGGTCCTTAAAAGTACTTGTAATACTTCAAATTGAGTCCCCGGGTTAGGCTTTTATGCCTTACTTTCAAAATGTTTCGAAAATAAGTTTAAAAAAAAGGGGGACTTGCTTAAGATTTTATATTTCTTTGCTTGGTCACTTTCTCAGTTGGGACCGCAAAATGATTCTTTGAGATGGTAAGGTTGTAATAGTTCCAATTGAAATTTCTCATGCAACAACTAACTCGTCCATCCATTTTTGTCAAATAGGTAAAATGAATGATCCGTTTGACATTCACCTCTTCTAAAGACAAAAGTATGAGCGCTTGAAACCCGAGTCAAATGCGACATGGCCTAATCACCGATTGAGTGCGTCATGGGGCAACACATCTTGCTAACAAACCACAACAAGGAGATGCTTAATTGGGAGAATAGACCGGGGGCATGGAATGTCAAAGCCGTCCAATTCAATGGAAAAGGGTGTATTTTGTTCTCAAAGTTCATTCACTTTAATATAGAAATGATACTTCCTTTTCTTTTTTTTCTTCTTTTTTTTTTTTTACCTAGGGTGGATTTGAATGAAAGACCCGACAAGAGCATGGCGAAGCAACGTACATTAAAATTATTTGACTAAAACACGAAGTGCATGTGATCAAGAAGCCAACGTCCCCACTAATGACGCACAGGAAAACATTTGATTCAGCGTGGAGTGCGGTGAACTCCCCCTCATCGCCGCCAAGGAAGCATTAGAGACAAAATTATCAACTTCGTCATAAAAGGGTGTATACCGTTCCTAAATTCAGTCCAATTGAGAATGAGAATAACATGTTTTATCTCATTTCCGCAGATGATGAATGAGGCAAGTCACCCTAGGGGTAACCATCGCCTATGAAGTATAATAAAATGGTGTCGACTGGTTCAACACAAAATAAAGAAATGTGTTTGACCATAGCAATAATGCTTCCAGCTAGAAAGACATGACGAGGCCAAACCGTCCATCCCATTGTGACAAATGAAAGGTTGCGTCATGAGGGGGCAAAATAGTGCATTTGAAGAACTTCTCTCTATCAAACTAGGGACATGCAAAAAATAGTCGGGGGCACGAGTAGTCAAGATGATCAAAGGTGGAAGACCCAAGCAAAGGACAATGAAAATTAAACAAGTGTCTGTAAGAAGGCATGAAGGAGTATTGAACATACTGAAGTCTCCGGAAGAGAAAGCATCTGACTGGGGCGAGTGTCATCTAGCTGGGGCAAATAGCTTTAGTATAATCAAGCCTGTGAGTAAGTTCCTTCTCCTCCAACAAGTGGATGGATGCAAAAGAGACATATGCCAGACAGATAAATGTAGGGCAGATCATGTTGTGGACGGTGCCTCCAAACACTTAAGAGGGAATATCAAGCAACTTTGAGGAAAGAGTTGCAAAGGAAAAGCTCAAGCGACAAGATTGCACGAAGAAGACAACTTAGTCCAGAATTGAGCTATCCCCAAAACAAAAGGGTGTATATCGTTCCCGAATTATTCCAACTGAGAATGGAAATGACTCGCCCCATCTCTCATTTTGCGGACAAAACAATGTGTTTGATCAAGGTGACAACACCTTCTTCCAAGAAAGCACGATGAAGACGAATCATCCATTTTGCTACAATGAAAAGGGAAAGCACCCATGGGACAATGCCCTCAAAGGTTGAAATAAAAAGTGCCAAAAAGTCAAAGGCGGACGAAAGCGGATGAAGGGTAATCTTGTATCGATTCCAATTTACCCTTTGTATTCTTTTCCTAACATGTTCCATTTTTATCCTTGATAGGAGTTGTCAAATACCCGGGAAGGAAAATTCAAATGAGAGCAAATGGTATCATTTCCAATTGTCCATTTTAATACCATTTTTGACATGATTCTCTTTTCCTTTGAGCATCAAAGACCCGAAGGACAAACTCAAGTGAAGGGTAATGATGCATCGTTTCCAATTTTTCAATCTATAAAGATTCATACACTAACACATTCTTTCTTATTCCTTACAGGGTTACTAAGCCGTCATGTCGCAGGTAAGTACCCTTCTTCCAAAATTCAAGTGGAAATCAAAAGGAGAATTTTCATTACAAAGAAAGTTTTTGATGCTTTTGTGAAAGCAAGCACAAAAGTGAAAATGGTGAAAGCAAACTTTTCACAAAAATTTGGAGTATCATCTTTATCTCAAAATTGTTTGTCTGCTTGACGGATAATTCATTTTGGATCAAAATTCTCTGTGGAGATTGATCAATTCATGATGATCTCAACGAAATGAAAGGGAGATGTTAATTATGCCAAGTGAGAAACACTTAAGATGAGGAAAGGCAAACCATTCCCAAACACGTCCTGTAAACACTGTGAGAGGAGCGAAAAAGAGAAACTCGCATTGATTAAGGACAAGAGATTCATTTGCGAATAGTATACAGATCGAAATGAAAAGAGGCATTTCCTTCTTATATCCTATACACTACAGGTGATCATAGTTAAGTCCATTTGAGCCTTTAAATGTGAAGAATTCTTAAAATACCCCTGTCAAGAACCACCCCTAAATTTGAAGATTTTGGTTAACATCATTTGGTGAAAAGATGAGAAAGATTTCTTTGCTCTTACTAGTATCAATCTTTTTGTGGTAACTTCAGGTGAATCCTTTTGGAAGCTCGAAACATCCCAAAATGAAGAAGAGCATTTATTTCTCTACCCAAATATTCATACCCTTTGTTCAGCCAAGTTGAGCCTGAATATTCATTTCTAAAACCCAAGTGGTGATTATCTCCCTATACTGGGACAAAGCATGTGATTTATCAAGACAATGGATACTCGCAAGACAATGTGAAAAACATCTTGAAAGTCCTAAAAGCTAAAAAAAAAATCAAAAGTCAAATGAAAACTAGAGGGCATGAAAAAGCAGTGTGCCTAGTAAAAGCAAGGCCAATGCCCATTAAAAAGAGAGAGAGAGAGAGAGAGAGAGAGAGAGAGAGAGAGAAAGTAGCATCAAGAGAAAAATTCTCATGAAAAAAAAGGGAATGTCAAAAGCAAAATGCTTGCAAAGAAAAAATCATTACAAATGCAAAAGTCATTAGAGAAAAGAGCAAAGCTCTTACATTAAAATGATTAGTCAATGGACTTTCGAGACAAGTTGGATTTCAAAAGTCGAGTGCCTTCAAAAAGATTGGATGATATGGTAATGATGCCATGATAATCACCAACTCCTAAAGCCTATTTGAGAATTTCTGAGTCTTTCGAGACTTTCACCGAACCAATATTACAACCATTTCCCAAAGTCTCTTCTGATTAGGATGATTCAAGTGAAAATAAGGACTTTACAAAGAAGCTGTCGCTTGAAGAAGTGGAGGCAAGGTTGTCTTATCTTATCTAAAGGTTTCTTGACTTGTAAACCTGGCAAAAAATGATGATCAATGATTATTTCATTTATTTGCCGTCAATGCTTATCTGTTGTTGAAATTATGACCAAGCCCGCATTATAGTCCTTACAAAAAACCTCTTGGATTGGTCAATGTGTGCGTATTGCGAATAATTCTCGAAGCCTCCGACACTAATAGTGTGAGGTATACAGAGAGATCAGATTTACTTCCCACATTAATGGATGAGATCGAGCTACCTTCTAGAAGAGTGTGTAAGAAGTCCTTTCCGACTAAGGAGTTCTCATTTGGCATACTTAATGAGCCCTCTCCATGAGCCAATGTCTTTTTGACGAAGATTTGTCTCTTAAGGGAATTTGATGATTAATGATGTCTTTCGAGCCTAAAGGCAATTTTGTGAAATCGAAGGATGTTGAATGCTTTCCGAACAATTGAAACTAGCCTGAGTTACTCATGCAATCAACATTTTATCATTGATGATACTCTTTTGATATTGTCTCTCATGACATGTAATCAAATGACATTGATCTCGCCTGACATGCCTTCATTACTACAGCATTTGGTATAACACATTCCGTCAAATGTGTAGTATCCATTTTGGAATCTTTTGATCGACATGTACGACAAGCTCTAACGGCCGAAACCATTCTTACATGAGAAGTCTTTCCCACGTAGGACCGCGCTTTCTGAAGGTTCGTGCGTTTGTCCTTAAACCACGCGATGCAAAGGTTTGTGCATTTATTACATAACACCCCGATTCCAAAAGTTCTGGGTCTTCCTTTAAACCATGATTTCAAAAGGTTCCAGGTCTTTCCACAAACTCCAATTTCAAAGGTTCTGGGTCTTTCCTAAAACCCCGATTTCAAAAGGTTTTGGGTTTTTCCTTAAACCCCGATTTCAAAAGGTTTTGGGTCTTTCCTAAAACCTCGATTTCAAAAGGTTCCGGGTCTTTCCTTAAACCCCAATCTCAAAAGGTTCCGGGTCTTACCTTAAACCCCGATCTCAAAAGGTTCCAGGTCTTTCCTGAAACCCTAATTTCACAATGTTTCTGGTCTTTCCTAAAACCCCGATTTCAAAAGGTTCTGGGTCTTTCCTTAAACCTCGATTTCAAAAGGTTCCGGGTCTTTCCTTAAACCCCGATTTCAAAAGGTTCCGGGTCTTTCCTTAAACTCCGATTTCAAAAGGTTTTGGGTCTTTCCTGAAACCCTGATTTCACAAGATTCCGGATTTTTCCTAAAATCCCGATTTCAAAAGGTTCTGTGTCTTTCCTGAAACCCTAATTTCACAAGGTTCCGGGTCTTTCCTAAAACCCCGATTTCAAAAAGGTTCCAGATCTTCCCTTAAACCCCATTTCGAAAGGTTCTGGGTCTTCCCTTAAACCCCGATTTCAAAAGGTTCCGGGTCTTACCTTAAACCCCGATTTTAAAAGGTTCCATGTCTTTCCTGAAACCCTAATTTCACAAGGTTCTGGGTCTTTCCTAAAACCCCGATTTCAAAAGGTTCCAGGCCTTTTCTTAAACCCTGATTTTAAAAGGTTCCGGGTCTTTCCTTAAACCTCGATTTCAAAAGGTTCCGGGTCCTTCCTAAAACCCTGATTTCAAAAGGTTCCGAGTCTTCCCTTAAATCCCGATTTCAAAAGGTTCTGGGTCTTTCCTAAAACCCTGATTTCACAAGATTCTGGGTCTTCCTTAAACCTCGGTTTCAAAAGGTTTTGGGTCTTTTCCTGAAACCCTGATTTCAAAAGGTTCTGGGTCTTCCCTTAAACCCCGATTTCAAAAGATTCTGGGTCTTTTCTGAAACCCTGATTTCAAAATGTTCACAGGTCTATCTTTAAACCATGCTTTTTACAATATAAAGTCCCGAGTGGAAAACCTTAGGCACATAAAATCTTGAGTGAAAAGCATTAAGTATTTCAAAATCTTGAGTGCAATTTGCCGTTCATAGGGTTTTAGTCCCTCGGCGTATTTTTAGGGTTTTAGTCCCTAGTTGTTCCTTCGAGCTATTGTTACTATTGCCGTTCATAGGGTTTTAGCCCCTAGGCGGGATCTTAGCTATTCACAGGCTTTAGTCCCTAAGCTAAATCTTCGACGTTCATAGGGTTTTAGCCTTTAGACGTTCCTTCCAACTGTTGTTCCTATTGCCGTTCATAGGGTTTTAGTCCCTAGGTGGGATCATAGCTGTTTATAGGGTTTTAGTCCCTAAACAGAATCTTCGACATTTATAGGGTTTTAGTCCCTAAACAGAATCTTCGACATTTATAGGGTTTTAGTCCCTAGAGGTTCCTTCTGGGTTTTATTCCCTTTGCCGTTCAATAGGGTTTTAGCCCCTAGGCAGAATCTTAGATGTTCATAGGGTTTTAGTCCCTAGGCGAGATCATAGCTGTTCATAGGGTTTTAGTCCCTAAACAGAATCTTCGACATTCATAGGGTTTTAGTCCCTAGACGCTCCTTCTGGGCTTTATTCCCTTTGCCGTTCAATAGGGTTTTAGCCTCTAGGCAGAATCTTAGTCGTTCATAGGGTTTTAGTCCCTAGGCGTTCCTTCAAGGTGTTGTTCCTATTGCCGTTCATAGGGTTTTAGTCCCTAGGCAGGATCTTAGTTGCTCATAGGGTTTTAATCCCTAGGTGGAATTTTCGACATTTACAAGGTTTTAGTCCCTAAATGTCAATACAGAGTCTTTGTCTTTGTACGGTGAGTTTTTGCAGCCCGGAGCACCCCTTCAACCTGGCGAGCTTTCGCAGCCCAGAGTCTTTTTCTTTGCACGGTGAGCTTTTACAGCCCGGAGCACCCTTATTGACCTGGCGAGCTTTCGCAGCCCCGAGTCTGTCTTTATCCTTCGACCTAGCGAGCTTTCACAGCCTAGAATCCTTTTCTCTGCACAGTGAGCTTTTGTAGCCAGGGGCACCCTTATTGACATGGCGAACTTTTACAGCTCAGAGTCTATCTCTTTCTTTGCACGGTGAGCTTTTGTAGCCCGAAACACCCCTTTGACCTGGCGAGTTTTTGCAGCCTAGAGTCTTGTTCCTTGCATGGTGAGCTTTTGTAGCCCAGAGCGCCCCTTCGACCTGGCAAGCTTTTGCAGCCCAGAGTCTTTTTCTTTGCATGGTGAGTTTTTGCGGCCCGAAGCACCCCTTCGACCTAGCGAGCTTTTGCAGCCTAGAGTCTTATTCTTTGCACGGTGAGTTTTCGCAGCCCGGAAAACCCTATTGACCTGGCGAGCTCTCGCAGCCCAGAATCTGTCTTTTTCCTTGCCCGGTGAGCTTTCGCAGCCCGGAAAGCCCCATCGACCCGGCGAGCTTTCGCAGCCCAGAGTTTGTCTCTTTCCTTGCCCGGTGAGCTTTCGCAGCCCATAGTCTATCTTTTTCCTTGCCCGGTGAGCTTTCGCAGCTCGGAACACCCCATCGACCTGGCGAGCTTTCGCAGCCCAGAGTCTGCTTTTTTCCTTACCCAGTAAGCTTTCGCAGCCCGGAACACCCTGTCGACCTGGCGAGCTTTTACAGCCTAGAGTCTTTCTCTTTCCTTGTCCGGTGAGCTTTCGCAGCCCGGAGTACCACATCGACCTGGTGAGCTTTCGCTGCACAGAGTTTCCTTCTTTACATAGCAAAACTTCATGTAGTCGAAGGCCCGTTCTTACACGGTATGGCTTTCTTTTTGGTCGAAACCATTCTTACATGGTAAGACCTTGTCGAATAAAAGGATTCCCCTTTTGGATGGTATCCATGACAAAAAAAAATCACTCCCATGCCTCAAGCATTCTGCAATCCCATGCCTTCTCCCAATAAAATTTAGGTGTCTTTTGTCTTTGAATGGAACTTCTTCGAACACCTTTTCAAAGAGGGGCAACTGTTGACATCTAAATTTTGTCTAGTCATTTAGGGTTTAATTGCATAAAAAATTATGGATTAATTTTTAACCCCTAAATCAAAAATATTTTCATGGCATATAGGCATTAGGTGCATTTACATTAATAGGGCATGCTAGAACATATTTTCCTCATTTATTTTAAAAAAAACATTAATTAAAAAAAAAAGACAGCACGTGAAGGGCCTTTCCTCTTTGACTGTTCAACCCATTCACCAAAAGGGGCTCCGCCTCCTTCACTTACAAAAAGGAAGGAAAAGCCAGAACAAAAGCAGAGGGGCAGAGGCACGGAGGGAGAGAGTTCCGAGGGAGAGAGAGGGAGTTCCGAGGGAGAGAGTTCTAAGAGAGAGCTCGAGGGGGCTAAAAAGAAAGAAAGAAGAGAAACGGAGAGAGGAAGGGGCAGCTGGTTTTGAAGGAGAGCCGAGAGAGGAGAGTGCGAAAAAAAAAGAGAGAAGAACAGAGGGAAAAAACCAAGAAGAATAAGAAGAAGAAGAAGAAGAAGAAGAAGAAGAAGGGTAGGGGGTCTAAGAAGAGAGCGCTCCGGCTCCTCCACCAGCGAGGATTGCTGGCAAATCTCGTCCCCCATCTCTGAGAGTCAACCACCGTCGCCGGACGCTCGTCGCGTCCAGCCGTTGCGTCACGCCTCGGTCCGTCACGAACAAAGAAGAGAAACTTCGAGGAGGGACCAGGCGCTTTTGGGAGAAAATATGAGTGTAGGGAGCCCCCATCCATCTGAAGAAGACCCCGAGGTGCCACTGACAAGCATCCGACCGCCGCGCTTCATCCCGGTCAGTCATAACCAAGTGGGTTTTCATCACACCTTGCTCTGTTTTGGGTTTTGCTTCCCTGCCTCTCGGGTGCCGGGCACACCGAGCCTATCCGGTGGTCGCCCGGCCCCATCGATGGATGCTCATACTCACTTGACATTCAATGAGATTAGCTCAAACGTTGTATGTCGAAGAGAACCCATGAACCGTGTCAAAATCAGCCCCGAAAATCCAACTCTTAGTCACCTCCCACATGCTCGATGAAATGCCTGAGTAAAAGCCGAACCTAAAAAACGTGAAATCAGTGCATAAGATCTTCGGTTTATGTTTTATTAGCTTAGGATTGATGTTTGGTCACTGACTCTTTGATTCCGTGTGATTTTATGGCATGTTAACTCCGGTACGAGTCGGCCATGCGCGCACTCCGTACCCGCTGGAAAGCTCTCCGTTGCTGGATCAATGCTCACGGCTTCAAGCCGCCCCCGTCAGTTCACTATCTCGGTTTCTTGTCTGGTGTGTTTGATTGTTTAGGCTCAGTGTTTTTCTTGTGGGTGTGAAGTTGGTGGTCGGAGGAGTTTTGGGTAGCCGGTGAGGAGGGGTGGTTTTTCTTCAAATCGCCGGAACGTTGGACGCTGGTGACGGCATAAGGCCAGCGTCCGCCGTCGACGCTGGCGGCCCGAGTCGACGGCGGGCGGTGGACATCCTCGTTGCCGACTTGAAGGAGAAAGTTCTCGGGAGAAGAGGTCTCGGTGAGGAGCAGAAGGGGGACGTGCATGGGAATGCAGGGGGAAGAGACAAAGTAAAAAGAAAAATTAGAAAAACAGTAAAGAAACAAAAGAAAAAAGGAAAATCAAAAGAAAAGAATAAAAAATAGAAAAGGTGTGGGAATGCAGATCCCGGGTTAGGTGTCGGGCGGATCGGGTCAGGGGACCCGATCCGGAATTATTATATTCTTAAAAATGTTAAAACATTAAAAATATTCAAAAATTCAAAAAAATAAAAAATATTAAAAATTCCAAAAAAATTCGAAAATGTTTAAAAATCCAAAAAATCTAAAAAGTCTTAAAAAACACTAAAAAATTCAGAAAATTCAAAAACATTAAAAAAATCAAAAAAATTTCAGAAAATTTCAAAAAATCCAGAAAATTAGGAAATGTTCATAAATCTTTTTTGGGCTTAATTTCATTAGATATTAGTGTTTTCCTCATTCTAGACTTAATTTAAAACTTGCAAAAAATGAGAAAAACCTTTAAAAAATTTCAAAAATCGGACAAGTCAATAGGACTTTACCTTAGGGCTTTTGATTGCATTTTCTTTTTAGAAACGATGCTAGGTCGCTGGTTATTTATTTTCTTCGTGATTATCTGGTTGCGCACTTTTAATACATTGATTATTATTTTCAATTTTTAGAACGGTTAGGTGGAATATTAGCTTTTTCGATAAGCTGCCCGGTACGTTAGTTTGCCAACGTTCAAGTTTAGGTACCAAAATAGCACTAGTTAGATCGCTACTGTAATCAAGTCCCTGAATTTTGGAATCTTTAGTTTTCGCACGCATCGAGACGATGTCCCCGCGTCTTGATTAGGGTTTCTAGTCGACTCTTGATCATGGTTAGTGGCGACTCCATTCAAATGCGTAAATTAGAAAATTCTCGTCACACGAGGTATGAGGCTTGGGAGTGCCTTAGTCTGTGGATTAATGAACCATTTGGTTTGTCTTTCGAATGAATTAATTGTTGTTCATATCCATCGACAAATTCCTATTGGCCTAACCTTTTGGGACGGGGAGGTCGCAACAGGTGATAAGGTGGTCCAAAAGATTCATTGTAAACCGGGAATATTCACAGATTTTAATGCGCTTATGTTTATTTAAATTCACATAGAAATATAGTGAATTGATAAACTGAATAAGTTTGCTATACCTAGAGATAGGATAGTAAATAGACTAGGAAATTCCGCTATCACATGTTTGATATTGTTCTTGTATGCATAATGATCCGAAATTCATATCTAGTGGTTATGGTGAAATCGGATGCTTTAACATATTTTACTTGATTGATTATCTGCCTTTAGTTTATAAAATTTCGTTTTTAAAAATTGTCAATTTTTATTTGTTCTCGATTATATTTTGATCTGTTAGATAAATTTTAAAATTAGTCTATTTTTAATATTTAATTGGTTTATTATTATCAATCTTTGTGGGACGATACTCTTCTCATCATTGTATTATTTGTTCAACACGTTCGTTGACATATGCAGAATTTTACGAACAGAAAGCGTCATAAAGAGAACAAGCATGGGATTCTAGAGCATAAAGTGCATAATAATAGGACAAAAAATCTACTAGAGCATATATATAACTCGCATACGTAAACCAATTTCTCTCAAAAGGCATTTCAAATGGCTTTTGACCATCGATTGCAAATCCTCTTTTGCTCTATGAAAATGGCTAGCTTCTCTTCCTGCACAAGCAGATGCAACCCCATCAGAACCGAGGCTAGATCGGCAGCTGGACTGATGATGTTGGTCAGGAACTATAGTTGAGCTCATCCCTGCACGTTCGTCCCAAAATGCCCAGCCAGAACTACTGGGAGTTGGAGGGGTACTGGTAAGCTTATGGTCGTTGACTGCTTGCACAATTATGGAATCCCCAGAAGCCAGAAAGAAGTAAAGAAACATTAGAAGAGTACTCTAAGCATGGAGGTCATATGCCATCTATAAAACAGATTTATGCAGTCAATAAACAGACACAGTACTGCAATTGGAAAGTAATTCAAGCACATCAGTGGTTCTTCTCCAGAAGTTAAAACAAATCTAGCAAAACAAATTTCTCACTACCTGCTTGAAAGTCCAATAAGAAGTTAAAAAAAAAAAGGGAAACTTTTACCTTTCGGATTTGAAAGTCCTCGTAACAAAAGCTCGCCACTACTGCCTGGAGGCAAGAAGGATCCAGTCTTGCAGCCCAACACCTTGGCTTGCATATTTGGAGCCAAAAGTCCAATGGAAGAAATTTTTCGACACTTCTCAGTACTGAAGCCTCGGGTTCCAACTACAGTTGACTCGGTCATGCCATAACCCTGCCAACCAGCATAATCGCTGGCAGAACACGCCTAAACAGCAGAAATCCTTGTGGTCACCCGACATACAAACATGGCTCATCAAGTGATGCCATAACAAGTTCAAATTCAATCAACTCAAAATTAAAATTTTCCATCTTAAAAGTATTAGAAAAAGGGTAAAAGAAATCAAGACTCCAAACATATCTTAGCGTTTGATTGGGCATGGCAGAGATGTAGATTCAAGAAAACAAATAGAGTAATGCGAGTTTCATCATCCCTACCTGAATGAAGTCAAAATGGGATCCCCGGATCTTGGCCACCCAGCGAAGGAAAGCTGCGCCCGAGCATAGAGCAAGCGCCGGAGGGAGAGAGTGGAGGACGAGGGCTTTGCTTCATCGGAGCAGGGCGGGGGTGGGGACCAAGGAAAGCCGAAGCAGCAACATGGCGACGGACCGTGCACCGGAGCAACTAGGAACACTGAGCGAAATTTGAGAGCGAAATCATGGATTCAAAATAATTTGAGAGCGAGAGAAGGAGGGGCGTTGGGTTTTCTTCTTCAAAGGAAAGAACGTAGAAGAAGAGAGAGAAGAGATATATGCGGGAAGAGAGAGAGGGGGGGAGGTGGGCGGGGGGGCGCAGGACTAGCCTAGCGTGCAGGGCTAATGAGAGAGAAAAAAGATTATTTTTTGTGGCAAAAATTTCGCCGGCCCCACGGCGCCACGTGGATCCACGTGGCTCTTCATGAGTGGTCCGGGACCACACCGACGTGGAGCGCCGGGACCTTATAATATTTTCTGGCAAAAGGAGCGGTGATTGAGATTTGACTGTTTTCTTTTTTTGTTTCTGCTTGAGAGATCACGGGGCTTCTTCCATGCTTCAGGAACGGAGCTTAAAATGTTTATGGGGGGAAAAATAGCCAAAAAAAAGAAGAAGAGAAAAATCGGTAGGATCATCCATAGAAAATGCCTGAGGAAAGAAAAGCTAATTAATTGGCCACAAAGAGATCGGGGAATAAGAGAGAAAGAAAGATGTCCCACAGATTCTGATACCTTGAATCTTGTTCGAGGGGTTGTGCCTATTAGCCAATTGTAGCTTTTCAATTTGATTTTTAGTTAATATTAAATACTTTAACTTTTGGAAAGCAGCATATGAAAGTTAGGATTGAAGTTTTTTTTTTTATCAATATATATATATATATATATAGAGAGAGAGAGAGAGAGTAAAGAAAGCACTGCAATAAAACATTATAAGTTGGGACATGTTTTATGGGACAACTAAACTAAGTAAAGAGTCCTTGCTTGTCAATTATTAGGGCGTCATCATAATCACGTCCCACACTTGGGACGCCTTTCTTGATATGTCCTGAGATCTTGTAGCACGAGGATGTCTTTTTCACGTCATGCCTTCTGCATGGGGACGATTGTCACGTCCCATACCCTAACGAAGCGTAACATCCCACCATCGGTCGATTCTCGTGTGCGTTGTCTCAAGAAGCGTCGCCGACCCAACGCCCAAGCAGAGATCAAACACATGCGAAAGCAATAAATAACAAACCCTGACTATTATAAAATACGAGCCAAGGATAGCCAAGCAATAAACAACGATCACGGCAGAAAATATGTGCATACTTATATTACTATTGAAAACTCTTTTTTACAGTGTTCACTACAACCGAAGAGAAAACACCAACAACAGGGGATAGCCAAACAACCACTAAGTCAAAAAGGAAAGTAGCTCGGGAGGTCAACTACTCAAGGAGGACTACAGTCAAAAAGTCACTTGCTCTTCACTGCTAGCTATGGCTTAGGGTGCTCCTAGGGATTCCAGTTAGGATCTGAGGATTCCGAGGATTCATTCGACTGCTCCTCTGACTCCATATCTGCTGCTGCTACTTTCTCGTCCTCGGCTCCTATTTCCTCATCCGATCCTATCTTCGCCACTTCTCCGTCCTGCTCCGGTCTAATTCCATCAGCTCCGGCTCGATCTCGTCTTGATGGTTTAAGGGTTCCGGATCAGCATACAGCACTTCGGGCTCCTCAACCTCCTCGATCATGGCAGCAGGTCCGTCCACGGTCTCGCCCTGGCTGCTCCAATCAGGTGGGGTTGGAGGATCTGAAATCTCACCACTTGCCATCTGCAGGACCATGACATCATTCACGTCCACCTTGACATCAAAGGTTTTGAGCGGGGGTCCGGTTACTCCATCGACTCCTCTGTAGCACCAAGCCACATATTCCTGGGTATGGTAGTACAACTCTCCCACATTCACAAACGGTACAGAGTAATATCTCACATAAGCTGCTCCGTCTCCACAGGGGTGCACGCTTGACGACCGCCGAATAAAATGCGTATCCCAAAAAGAGGTGGTGACCTCGGCATTCTACGGCTGGGGGTCTGAAAAGTTGGGTTATTACAACCGTGAGACCAATCTCAGCGAATATAATCCCTAAACCTAGGCTAGGCTAACATGCAATCTCTTGACCGATAAATAATACCACACACAACCAATGATCCAGGCTCTCGGGCCCAGACCGTTTATCACATTAACCCTGTAGGTTAGGCATTTTATACAATGACACAGTAATCATGGTACGAGCGCGATCATACTCGATCACACGTACGCCATACGCATGCTCATGCTTATCAGTGCCCGTCTCACAGATAATTCACCGGCACGCACATTAGCCACATACACCGGCACACATTTGCCATGCTCAAGATTCAGTTCAAATAATGCACTCTGGCACACGGCTCATTGTTATATATTACCAACCAACCCGAAGGCCACGACCCGTAGGCCAACAACACTTCACGGCCCGCGCCAAAGCGCTCATGGCTCGGTGTCAGCAGGTAGTAACGTATTGAGAAATCAGTGCAAAAGAGCCAAACAGAAGGTGATAAGTACACTGATGGATCAGTACAAGGAAGAATATGGCCAAGTTTGGGATTATGCTTGCAAATGTATGTTTCAAAACTTATCCAGTAGAGTATATGTAGAGGTTATCGAGAGGCCATTGCTTGACTGTGGGACTAAGTTCAATAGGTTTTATGTTTGCTTTGATGCATACAAACGGAGATTTTTTATTGGTTGTAGAAAAGTTATAGGATTGGATGGATGTTTCTTGAAGGGTTTATGCAAGGGAGAGTTATTGGCTGCTGTTGGGAAAGATGCCAGTAATCAAATGTTGCCAATAGCTTAGGCTGTTGTTAAGGTAGAGAGCAATGACACTTGGTCCTGGTTTCCAAAAATATAATGGTTGACCTTGAGATAACGAATGGTGAAGGTTAGACATTCATGAGCGACCAACAAAAGGTAATACCATTTAAAACTGCTGGCTTTTTAATATTAATCGTATATTTTTTCTTACAAGTATTATTTTGTTTGAATTATTATAGGGACTTGTTTCTGCATTGGCTGAGTTGATGCCATATGCTGAACATAGAATGTGTGCAAGGCACATATATGCAGACTGTGCAAAGAACTATAAACAGGATAAGCTGTGTTACGGCTAATGCTATCATCTAAAGAGGGGTGAATAGGTAATTTTATCAAATTGAATGATTTAAACGTGCGGAATGAATATAGTCGAGGTCAACAACTCGTATGAACAATATCAGTTGGATGCGTATTACAAACTTCTATATAAGTTGTCCTCAGATGATTTCGTTTGATGACTAAGATGATGTTCAGACAAACTTATTTGACAAATATTTATGCAATATAATGTCAGCAATAATAAATAAAAGTTTAGGGATAGAGAATATTACACACAGATCTTTATAGTGGTTCAATTTTATCAAGCCTACGTCCACTCTTAATGCTGGCAACCTATTAGCTGTGTTTCACTATTGAATCACCAGAAGATAATAGACTACACTATCACGTACACTCTTCACTCAAGTAATTTTTTTTCTAAAATCACAACGTGGAATACAGAAATCACAAGTGTGTAAGATCGAAGCTCTATTCAAACTTTGGAATTCTTGATTTTGATTATATTTCTTATACAACGTTTGCACTCCTTTTATACTCCTCCATTTCCAATCTATCCGTTGGATAATCTTCAGAGGATTGATCTCTAAATCAAACCGTTGGAGAAAACTTCCCAAAAGGAAATGCATAGCCATTAGAGGAAGAATCATTATCTCCAAGTGATTTGATTGCCCATACAATCAAATCAAGGTTTCTATAAGTGTAGTTCTTCGTGTTTAAGAAACGATCTTATGATTGCCAATTAGGATATCTTGAGATATCAATTGTCCTGCATAAACTTGCCAAAAATAATACTTATTGAATCCGACAAGTAATTTTGAGTCTGATGACAAAGTCCTTTCATCGACTAAGTCTGATGACTCAGCATTTACCTGCATCAAATAACTTAAGTGTAATTCTGATTAGTAAAAGATTGTTTTGTCATTCCTCAAAACTAATTAGGGATTTTTCTCGATATTCTCCCCCTTTTTTATGATGACAAAACTATCCATATGCGTTAGAAATATTTATATAAACAAAATAGTCTATTCAGAGGATATAACTTTCGAAACATATAAAACATTGTTAAGTTCTGAAATCAATTCTCATTCTGTCGCTCTCATACTTGCATTCACATCACTTATAATACTTCTCCCCTTTTTTGACATCAGTAGAAAAGATAAATAGGAATAAAGTTCACACCAAGTGTCGAAGCATAATCAATAAAAATTCAATAAGAGTTCAGCATAAAAATTGAACAACCAGTGTTCAAGCATAAATCAATATCCAAAGTTCACACCAAGTCAAACACATAACAAAAACCAATATTGAACGTTGAAACAAATAGCTCAGAAATTAAAAGTTAGGAAGATATGTGATTAGTTTGGCTGATTTGCTGGAGAGGCTGAGGGTCCTAAGGGTTCAGATGAAGAAGTTCCAAAAGGTGCAGATAGAAAAGGCACTTGGATAAGACTGAAGCTAGAAAGTTGGTTCAATCGTTGCGCAATATGTGATGAGAGTTGATGAATATGTCCTTTAATATTTGCAATGTGAATTGCTGCAATTTATACATTAGTTCTAACTTGTATTTTCATATTATTGATTCTTGCTTCTATCAAATCCTTGATCTCCTGGATTCCTTATTTAAGTTCATTGCGGAGTTCCCTACCTTCATTCTGAACTGCAACTTATCTCCACTGTAGATCGATAATAGCTACATGATCTGATATAGACGAGGAGATATTGTATCGAGGAGTGTGTGTGGTCTGAATGTCAAGAGATTTTGCTTCCTTCCCATTTCCTCTCTCTTGAGCTTCAGATGAAACATTTTCACAATCATCTCCTTCAAGAGGAAAATCTGCAGACGTTGCTTCTAAAGGAGTTGCCTCTTATGCATTCTTATTGTGTTCCTCCTGTATGTTTGCCAGATCAAAGGTATTGTTCTCAACATCTTGAGCATTATCTTGCTCATACTCCTCCTGCATTTCAACTTCTATGACATGCTCTTGCTCAGGCTCCCCCTGTCTCCTAGAAGGTCCTTCCTTAGGTTCTTTCTTTGCAATAGCCATGTGTTCTTGCTGATTCTCCATCACTATTTGGTTGATGAGGTCACTAAGGGATTGCAGCAAACTTTCATCCTCATCTCTTAGTCTTTGAATTTCGAGCTGAATGGCAGTGTGCCTGTCTGCATGAGCTTTATGCTTGGCTTCTTGATGAAGTAGCCATTGCACAAACCTTGTTTCTTTGAGGCTTCTGTCATCAGTGTGAGAAGGTTCAATAGATTGCTCATCGGATATCTCCATGTCATCATAATCATTGGCCACAGCTAGTTTTCTTTTGGTTGGTCTGTCTGTTCTGGAGGCTGTCAGCTGTACTTTCCTTTTTCTCACTAAAGGTTCGATTGATTCCTCCTCATCAAATTCATGAGGTATATTAATAGAGCACTTGTTCTGTTCATTCATCAACTCAGCTAGAATAATCTTACCCTTCTTATCGTTCCAATTTTCTCCATCAAACTCATATCCCATCTTAGTCATAATAAGTTCCACTACGGTCATGGTTTGAAGAGGTTTACCTTTGAATTTCTTAGGAATAGAAATTTTTAAGAACTAAAAAATGGCAGTGATCAGAGCTCCATAAGGAAGTTGACCTTTGCTATTCTTGACAGATCTGTACATTTGTAGTAGGATCAAATGGGACAGAGAAATAGGAAAGGTGTTTTGAATTGCCCAAATCAGCTTTGCTTCATATCTAGAAACATCAGTTTTGGAAGATCCTTTGGGTCTGAGATAATTTATGATGATTTTGTGCAAAACAATGGAGTTTAGAGGAAAAAGAGTGTGAGATACATGAGATGTCGAACCTCTAACAAAAGTTGAGTTACCAGACAAAGATTTGTATGCTGACTCAAAAGTGGTAGAAATGAAAGAAAATTTAGTATTTTTCACTCCTAGAATGGCAGAGAGATCAAATGCTAATAATTTATAATCATGTTGAAAAACAAATAATTCAATCTCAGTAGGAGAATTGAAAGTTAGATTGGAATAAAAGTAAGCAATGAGTTCGGGGTAAACCTTGAGAGAGAGAGAGAGAGAGAGAGAGAGAGAGAGAGAGAGAGAGAGAGAGAGAGAGAGCGAGCACATTCTCTGAAAATCAAGATTTTCAATCATATTCTGAATCTTGATATTGAAGTTTTCAAAGAAATTGAAGTTTACAACTCTGTTATTCATTATTCCTCTGGCTAGGAAAGAGTTATAAGCAATCTGATGAGTTTTACTTTTAAACAAATTGTCCCTTTTCTTATCATCAGGGGGAATTCAAGAAATGGGCACAAACTCAGTATATAGTTTCTCATCATTATCCTCCTTCCTAGAGTCAATGGTCTTGCTTTTCCCTAATATCTAAGGTTCCTCCTCACCAACAGATTCATCTTCACTAGCATTTGACTTTTCCCCTACTTTCTCTTTTCTTTTTCGAGAAATCCCTTTCTTTTTTGTCATAGGGGTTTCCTTAACATTAGACATTTCTTTAAGAACTATCCCCTTTTCAGCAACAGGAGTTCTTCCAATCCTCTTACCCCTTTCATATTCCTCCACAACTTCACGTTCGGATAGAAAACCTAATGTCTTACACGCCGCATTCACAGTACTCTGGTCACTCCGATTTTCTCGAAATACTTTGATGGTTTTTATCAGTTGTCTTACCTTAACAAAACGATCATGTTTATAAACAGGGATTATTAGAGATTTATTACCATTAGATGACTCCTTGTCAAAGCCCGTATCAGAGATATCGATCTTCTCTGGTTCTCCATCTTTTTCTGCCCTTGTGAACATTCCCGCGATACAATTGGATCTTCTGGAGCCTTTGATTCCTTTCTTTGATTCAGTAGTCGATTTAGGTGCCATTGAAGAAATTTTTGGGTTTCAAAAGAGAAAGATAGGATCTTTAGGGTAAATCGTGTGTTCGAAGATCTTTAGGATTTCAGAGAGTAGATTGTGTGTTCAGAGAGAGCGATAGCGAGAGAGAAGAAAAATTTTTTAAACCGAGAAGTGCAATATATCGGTTCTTACAAAAACCTTTTTGGAAACTGTCACTTGATAGTTAGTGGAAATTTCGAAAAGTATATTTCAAAAATTTTGGGATTTTAATTCCCATTTGGTATCAATCAAGACAATTTATTTCAAACAGTCATATCATACAAAATATATGAGATATACATACCTTTTATAAGATGAGTTGCACGCCAAAACCAAACACTTCAAATATGTGCTTGATCAAATAAGTCATCAGATGCAATGTGAGTTCATACTACACAACTCAATGAAGTGGGTTAATAATATTTAGTTTGTCCCTAATAAGCTCAAAACTTTTCTTTTCTAGAGGTTTTGTAAAAATGTCAGATAATTGTTGTTTGATGTCTATAAATTGAACATTAATATCTCCTTTTAAAACATGATCACGGATAAAATGATGCTTAATATCAATATGCTTAGCTCTTGAATGCAAAATATGATTTTTGGTCAGATTGATGGCGCTAGTATTGTCACACTTGATCTCCATAGTTGAGTCTTTGACGTTGAAATCTCTCAATTGTTGTTTCATCCAAAGGATTTAAGCATAGCAGTTGCCAAGTGAGACATTCTACTTTTGCCATTGAAAGAGGTACAGTTTGTTACTTCTTTGAATACCATAAAACAAGCATGTGTCTTAACAATTGACACGTTCATGAAGTACTCTTCCTATCTATCTTACAACCAGCATAATCAGTATCAGAATATCCAATGAAAGTAAAATTCGATCCCTTAGGATACCATAACCCAAGTGCAGGATTGGTGCCAACATATTTGATAATACATTTGACTGTAGTAAGATGAGATTCTTTTGGTTCTGATTGAAATCTTGCACACAAACAAACACTGAACAGAATATCATGTCATGAAGCAGTTAAATATAAAAGCGAGTCAATCATGCTTTTATATATTTTTTTATCTACTGGTTTTCCTTTTTCATCCTTGTCTAGTTTAATGGAATATGACAATGGAGTTTCTGTCTTTTTGCAATTTACCAAACTAAACTTTTTGTAATTTCCCTAGCATACTTTTCTTGACAAAGAAAGGTGCCATTTTTGGTTTGTTTAACTTGTAATCCAAGGAAGACAATTAATTCACCTATCATGCTCATTTCAAATTCACTTTGCATCATTTTAGAAAAATTCTTACATAGTTTTTCATCTGTAGAACAAAAAATAATATCATCTACATAGATTTGAACAATTAAAATATCTTTACCTTTTCTTTTGATGAATAGGGTAGTGTCTACATTACCTTTTGTGAATTCATTTTGTTCCAGAAAGTTGCTCAATCTTTTGCTCAATCTTTTGTACCGAGCACGTGGAGCTTGTTTAAGATCGTATAATGCTTTCTTGAAAGTATATACCTAATCAGGCTTGTGAGGATCTTCAAAACCCGGAGGTTCTTCTACATATACCTCCTCTTTAATGTAGCCATTTAAGAATGCGCTTTTGACATCCATCTGAAATAGTTTAAAATCACAGAAACAAGCATAAGCTAGTAAAATTCTTATTGCTTCTAACCTGGCCACTTGAGCATATGTTTTATCGTAATCTATTCCTTCCTCTTGTGAATATCCTTTGGCCACAAGTCTTGCTTTGTTTCTGATGACCTTTCCTTGATCATCGAGTTTATTTCGAAATACTCATTTTGTTCTAATAACTGAATGTTTTTTGGATCTAGGAACGAGTTCTCATACTTGATTGATCTAAAATTGTAAAAGTTCCTCTTGCATGGCTTCAATTCAGTTTTCATCTTTCAATGCTTCTTCAACATTTTTTGGTTCAACTTCAGAAATAAGAGCCAGCGTATTTATGACTTTTTTTGCCTTTGCTCTAGTTTTGAGTCCTTCATCTAAATTTCTAATGATGAGGTCCTTGGGATGATTGGATTTTTGCTTCTAATTTCTGTTGAATCTTTCATCGTTTCCATCATTGAGATTTGATGATTCTTCATTGTCTTATTGGTTTGATGATTCCTAAGCTTCATTAGATCTTTGATGCTGATCATTTTCACTTGCCGTTAATTCATCAGATGCTATGTCAAGTTCTTCAGACGCTGGGTTTTTAGTGTCAGAATCGTCTTGTTAAGTTTGAATTGAATCTTCAAACTTGATATTTAATTATTCTTCCACTGTTTGAGTATTTTTATTATATACTCTATAAGCCTTGCATGTTGTTGAGTATCCAAGAAAGATTCATTCATTTGACTTTTCATCAAACTTACCAACATGATTATTGGGATTTTTTAGAATAAAACATTTACATCCAAATATCGGAAAAAACGAGATATTAGGAATTTTACCTTTGAACAATTCATAAGGGGTCTTTTCAAGAATTCATCTTGGAAAGATTTTATTTGAAATATAAGAAGCTGTTGATACAGCTTCAGCCCAAAAATATGCTAGAGTTTTGTTTTCAAATAGAAGAGTACTAGCCATTTCTTACAAAGTTCTATTCTTTCTTTCGACTACTCCATTTTGTTCATAAGTATAAGGAGATAAAAAAGTATGTTGAATACCATTTTCATCATAGAAATAAGAAAAATTTTGATTTTCAAATTCTTTTCCATGATCAGATTTAATTCTCAAAATAGTGTAACCCTTTTCATTTTGTACCTTTTTGACAAATTTTGAGAAATATTCAAAAGTTTCACTTTTATGAGCCAAAAAGAATACCCAAGTGAATCTTGAATGATTGTCTGCAATAACTAAACAGTATTTCTTACCTCCAAGACTTAGAGTTTGAGTATGTCCCAAAATATCCATACGAAGCAACTGTAAAGCTCGGTTAGTACTAACATAGTTTATTGATTTAAATGAACTTTTTACCTGTTTACCTTTAGAGCAAGCTGAACATAACTCTACGCTTTTGAATTTTCGTTCTGGCAATCCTTTGACAAGTTTATTTGAAGCTATTTTGGAAATCAACTTGACATTAACGTGTCCAAGCTTCCTATGCCACTGATCAGATTCTTCTTTTATGGAAACGAGACACTGCAAGTCATTAGTCTTTGTGTCTAATAGGTAGATATTTCCATGTCTTCGACCCGTAAATGATTGCTTGTTGTCTTTACTTATCCTAGAGCATTTGTTTTCTTGGAAAGTGATTCTGTAACCAATATCACATAATTGACTAATGCTAATTAAATTGAAATTCAAACCTTTAACAAGTGAGACTTCATTGATGATGAGATTTTCGATTCTGATAGTTCCCTAGCCAATTATTTTTCCTTTGTTGTTGCCTCCAAAGGATACACTTCCTTCTTTAATTCTTTCTAATTTGATGAATTTCAGAGGATCTCTGGTTATGTATTTTGAGCAACCACGGTCAAGGTATCACTTGTTCTTTCTTTTCTTTGGTACTTGCAAAATATAAGTAACTCACTTTTTCTTTGGTACCCATATTTTCTTGGGTCCATTTTGGTTAGGATCAATCATTCTCAGAATATCTCTATGAACAGGTCTCCAAACTTTAGGACAATCATTCTTAAAGTGATTTGAATCACCACAATTTGAACATTTATGGGAAGTTTGACCATTGAATTTCACAAACTGCTTTTGAAAGTGATTTCTATACACAAATTTGGAAGGTCTTTTCTTTAGTCTTTCTTTGACATTTGGAAAAGTATTTTTCAATTCAGAATTTTTCTCAAAACACACACCTGATTTATTATAATAAGGAATTTGAATTGACAAAATATATTGAAGATTTTTTCAACCCATTGAGAATTTCTTGGTTATATTAGAAATTTCATTTTTCAAAAGTTCTTTTTCATTAGAGATACGATCAAAACTTTTCTTAGAAATATTTTTCAAATAAGACATTTCCTTTTTTAGTAAATCATTTTCCATTTTCAAGAAAATCTTTATTCTCCTTAATAAGATTAAATTCTTTTTGCAAGAAATCAATCTTATCCGTTTGCGAAATATCTTGTTGTTTTAAAAGATTATTTTCCTTTTTTAAACATTGAATTGACTTATCAAGTTCCTTATTATAATAAATCAGGTCTGGATTTTGAGAAAAATACTTAATTGAAAAATTCTTTTCCGAATGTCAAAAAGACTAAAGAAAAGACCTTCTAAATTTGCTTATAAAAATCACTTTTAAAAACAGTTTGTAAAATTCAATGGTCAAACTTCCCAAAAATGTTTAAATTGCGGTGATTCAAATCACTTTAAGAGTGACTGTCCTAAGGTTTGGAGACCTATTTAGAGAGATATTATGAGAATGACTGATCCTAACCAAAATGGACCCAAGAAAATATGGGTACCAAAGAAAAAGTGAGGTACTTATCTTTTGCAGGTACCAAAGAAAAGAAAGAATAAATGGTACCTTGATAGTGGTTGCTCAAGACACATGATCGGAGATCCTCTAAAATTCATTAAGTTATAAAGAATTAAAGGAGGAAGTGTATCCTTTGGAGGCAACAACAAAGGAAAAATAATTGGCAAGGAAACTATTAGAATTGACAATCTCATCATTAATGAAGTCTCACTTGTTAAAGGTTTGAATTTCAATTTAATTAGCATTAGTCAATTATGTGATATTGATTATAGAATTACTTTCCAAGAAAACAAATGCTCTGGGATAAGTAAAGACAACAAGTAATCATTTACGAGTCGAAGATATGGAAATATCTACCTACTAGACACAAAGTCTAATGACTTGCAATGTCTCGTTTCCATAAAAGAAGAATATGATAAGTGGCATAGGAAGCTCAGACACGTCAGTGTCAAGTTAATTTCCAAAATAGCTTCCAAGAAACTTGTTAAAGGATTGCCAGAATGAAATTTTAAACGCACATAATTATGTTCAGCTTGCTTTAAAGGTAAGCAGGTAAGAAGTCCATTTAAATCAATAAATTACATAAGCACTAACCGAGCTTTGTAGTTGCTTCATATGGATATTTTTAGACCTACTCAAACTCTAAGTCTTGGAGGTAAGAAATACTGTTTAGTTATTGTAGACGATTATTCAAGATATACTTGGGTATTCTTTTTGGCTCATAAAAGTGAAATATTTGAATATTTCTCAAAATTTGCCAAAAAGGTACAAAATGAAAAGGGTTACACTATTTCAAGCATTAAATTTGATCATGGAAGAGAATTTGAAAATCAAAATTTTTCTTATTTTTGTGATGAAAATGGTATTCAACATATTTTTTTCTTCACCTTATACTCCTAAACAAAATGGATTAGTTGAAAGAAAGAATAGAACTTTACAAGGAATGGCTAGAACTCTTTTATTTGAAAACAAAACTCCAGCACATTTTTTGGCTGAAGCTGTTTCAATAGCTTGTTATATTTCAAATAGAATTTTTCCGAGACAAATTCTTAAAAAGACCCCTTATGAATTGTTCAAAGGTAAAATTCCCCATGTTTCGTACTTTCGAATTTTTGGATGTAAATGTTTCATTCTTAAAAATCCTAATGATCGTGTTGGTAAGTTTGATGAAAAGTCAGATGAAGGAATATTTCTTAAATACTCAACAACAAGCAAGGCCTACAAAGTATATAATAAAAATACTCAAACAGTGGAAGAATCATTAAATGTCAAGTTTGAAGACACAATTCAAACTTAACAAGATGATTCTGATACTGAAAACTTAGCATCTGAAGAACCAGAAATAGCATATGATGAATTGATGGTAAGTGAAAATGATCAGAATCAAAGATCTGATGAAGCTTAGGAATCATCAAACCAACAAGACAATAAAGAATCATCAAATCTCAATGATAAAAACGATAAAAGACTCAACACAAACTAGAAGCAAAAATCCAGTCATCCCAAAAACCTTATCATTGGAAATTTAGATGAAAGAATCAAAACCAGAGCAAAGGTAAAAGAAGTCATAAATACAGTGGCTCTCATCTCTGAAATTGAACCAAAGAGTGTCGAAGATGCATTGAAAAACGAAAGCTGGATTGAAGCTATGCAAGAGCAACTTTTATAATTTCAGATCAATCAAATATGGAAACTTGTTCCTAGACCCAAAAATCATTCAGTTATTGGAACAAAATGGGTATTTCGTAATAAATTGGATGATCAAGGAAAAGTCGTCAGAAACAAAGCAAGACTTGTGGCCAAAGGATATTCACAATAGGAAGAAATAGATTACGATGAAATCTATGCTCCGGTGGCTAAGGAAAGTGTATATAGAACAACCTCCAGGTTTTGAAGATCCTCACAAGCCTGACTAGGTATATACTCTCAAGAAAGCATTATACGGTCTTAAACAAGCACCACGTGGTTGGTACGAAAGACTGAGCAACTTTCTGGAACAAAATGGATTCACAAAAGGTAATGTAGACATTACTTTATTCACCAAAAGAAAAGATAAAGATGTTTTAATCGTCCAAATCTACGTAGACGATATCATTTTTGGTTCTACGGATGAAAAATTGTGTAAGAATTTCTCTAAAATGATGCAAAGTGAATTTGAAATGAGCATGATGGGTGAGTTAACTTTCTTCATAGGATTATAGATTAAACAAACCAAAAATGGCACCTTTCTCTGTCAAGAAAAGTATGCGAGCGAAATTGTGAAAAAGTTTGGTTTGGTAAATTGCAAAAAGATAGATACTCCAATGACATATTCCATTAAATTAGACAAGGATGAAAAAGGAAAACCAATAGATAAAAGATTATATAGAAGCATGATTGGTTCTGTTTTATATTTAACTGCTTCACGACCATATATTTTATTCAGTGTTTGTTTGTGTGCAATATTTCAATCAGAACCAAAAGAATCTCATCTTACTGCAGTCAAAAGAATTATCAAATATGTTAGCGCCAATTCTACACTTGGGTTGTGGTATCCTAAGGGATCAAATTTTACTCTTATTGGATATTCTGATGCTGATTATGCTAGTTGCAAGATAGGCACGAAGAGCACTTCAGGAACGTGTCAATTGTTAGGATACATGCTTGTTTTATGGTATTCAAAGAAGCAACAAACTGTAGCGCTTTCAATGTCAGAAGCATAATACGTTTCACTTGGTAGTTGCTATGCTCAAGTTCTTTGGATGAAACAATAATTGAGAGACTTTAATATCAAAGACTCAACTGTGGAGATCAAGTGTGACAATACCAGCGCCATCAATCTGATCAAAAATCCTATTCTGCATTCCAAAGCTAAACATATTGATATTAAGTATCATTTTATTCATGATCATGTTTTAAAAGAAGATATAAATGTTCAATTTATAGACACTAAACAACAATTAGCTGACATTTTTACAAAACCTTTAGAAAAGAAAAGTTTTGAGCTTATTAAAGATAAACTAAACATCATTAACCCACTTTATTGATATGTGCAGAATAAACTCTCATTGCATCTAATGACTTATGTGATCAAGCATATATTTGAAGTGTCTGATTTGGCATGCAGCTCATCTTATAAAAGGTATGTATATCTCATATATTTTAAATATCATGATTGTTTGAAATTAGTTGTCTTAATTGATACCGTTTGAGAATTATAATCCCAAAATTTTTGGAATATAATTTTCAAAATTTCCCATAACTGTCAATTGACAGTTTCCAAAAGGGTTTTATAAAAACCGATATATTATACTCCTCGGTTTAAAACCTTTTTCATCTTCTCTCTCACTCTCACACTCTCTCCGAACACATATTCTACTCTCTGAAATCCTAAAGATCTCCAAACACACGTTTTACCCTAAAAGATCTCATCTTTCTCTTTGGAAACTCTAAAATCTCTTCAATGGTACCGAAATCGACCACTGAATCAAAAAAAGGAATCAAGGGTTCCAAACGATTGAATAGAATCGCGGGAATGTTCATCAGAGCATACAAAGGTGGAGAAGCAGAGAAAATCGATATCTGTAACTTGGGCTCTAAGCAAGAGTCGT
Source organism: Syzygium malaccense (assembly GCA_031216405.1). Classification (NCBI taxonomy): domain Eukaryota; kingdom Viridiplantae; phylum Streptophyta; class Magnoliopsida; order Myrtales; family Myrtaceae; genus Syzygium; species Syzygium malaccense. The sequence continues at coordinate 1,399,215 of CM062258.1, read as the reverse complement.
CTATAGGTAATAAATCTCCACGTATCCCTGTTCAAGAACGTGATCGTTTTGTTATGGCAAGATGACTGATAAAAACCATTATAGTACTTAGAGAAAATCGGAGTGACCAGAGTACTATAAATGCTGTGTGTAAAACCTTAGGTTTTCTGTCTAAGCATAAAGTTATGAAGGAATATGAAAAGGGTATAAGGCTTGGAAGATCACCTGTTGCTGAAAAGAGGATAGTTCTTAGAGAAACCTCTAATGTTCAGGAAACTCTGTGACTATAAAGAAAGGAGTTTCTCGAAAAGGAAAAGAGAAAGTAGGAAAACATTCGAATGTTGAAAGAGAAGAATTCATTGGTGAGGAAGAACGGCAAACTTTGGAGAAAAGCATAAACATTAATACTAGGAAGGAGAATAATGATGAAAAACTATTTGCTGAATTTGTGCCAATTTCTGGAATTCCTACTGATGACAAGAAAAGTGACAGCTTGTTTAGAAACAAAACTTATCAAGTTGTTTACAACTCTCTTCTAGCTAGAGGAATAATGAATAACAGAGTTGTAGACTTTAACTTCTTTGAAAATTTCAATATCAAAATTTAGAGTTTGATTGAAAATCTTAATTTTCAAAGAATGTGCTCTCTCTCATAAAGTCTACTCTGAACTCACGGCTTACTTTTATTCAAATCTGTTATTCATCTCTCCTGCTGAAATAGAGTTCTCTATTTTTCAACAAGATTATAAGCTATCAACCTTTGATCTCGCTGCCATTCTAGGAGTAAAACATACAGAATTTTCTTTTATTCCTATCACTTCAGATTTGACATATCGATATCTATCTGGTGACTCTTCTTTCATCAGAGGCTCTACATCTCATGTATCTCACTCTCTTTTTCCTCTCAATTCAATTATCCTCCACAAAATCATCATCAATTATCTCAGACCCAAAGGATCTTTCAAAACTGATGTCTCTCGATACAAGGCCAAGTTGATTTGGGCAATTCAAACCATCTTTCCCATTTCGCTGTTCCATATGATTCTTCTTCAAATGTATAGAACTATCAAGAAGAGTAAAGGTCAACTCCCTTATGGAGCTTTGATCACTACTATCTTTGAGTTTTTGAAAATCTCCATTCTTGCAAAACTCAAAGGGAAACCTCTTCAAATTATGACCGTTGGAGAACTCGTGATGACTAAGATAGGATACATATTTGATGGTGAAAATTGGAAGGATAAGAAGGGTAAGATTATTCTTGCAGAAGTGATGAGTCCACAGAACAAGGGCTCTGTTAACATTTTTTATGATTCTGATGATGACGAATCAATTGAACCCTTAGTAAAAAAGAGGAAAGTGCAGTTGACAACCTCCAGAACTGACAAATCAGCCAAAAGAACTCAAACCGTGGCCAGTAATTCTAATGAGATGCAAATATTCGATGACCAATCTGCTGAACAGTCTCAAGATGATAAAAGAAGCCTTGAGGAGTCAAGGTTTATGCAACGGCTAATTATTCAAGATGCCAAATAAAAAGTCCGAGCAGACAGACATGCTGCCATTTAGCTTGAAATTCAGAGACTGCGAGAAGAGGAGGAACACTTGATGAATTCACTTAGTGACATCATCAACAAAGTAGTCATGGAAAATCAGCAAGAGACAATGGTCACTGCCGAGAAAGAAGTTGAGGAAGAACCCTCTAGGAGACAGGGGGAGTTTGAATATGATCATGAAGCAGAAATGCATAAGGAGTTTGAGCAAGAAAATGCTCACAATGATGAGGAAAATAACATTAATCTAGCTGAAATGCAAGAGGAGTTCGAAGAAAAAAATGCTCAAGATGTTGATGATAATGACTTTAATCTACCTGACATACAAGAGGACCACAATCAGAATCCACAAGAAGCGGCTCCTTAGCAACAACTTCTACAGATTTTCCTCTTGAAGGAAATGATTGTGAAAACAGTCTATCTGAAGCTCAACTGAGAGGCAAAGGGAAGGAAGCGGCATCTGTTGACATTTAGACCACTCATACTCCTTCTGGATACAACATCTCATCATCCATGTCAGACCATAGAGCCATTACCGATCTAAGATGGAGACAAGCTGCAGTTTAGAATGAAGTCCGGGAACTCCGCAATGAACTTAAAGAATGAATTCAGGAGATCAAGGATTTGATGGAAGTAAGATTCAATAATTTGAAGACTCAAGTTAGAACTAATGTACAAATTGCAGCAATTAACACTGCAGGCCAAATTCATTAACTCTCATCACATATTGAGCAACGATTGAACTAACTTTCTAGTTTCCATCTTGTCCAAGTGCCTTTCCTATCTGCACCATTTGGAACTTCTTCATCTGAACCAGCAAGACCCGCAGCCCCTCCAGCACATCAGCAAAATTGATCACATCTCTTCCTAACTTATCATTCCTGAATTGTCTATTTCAAATTTCAATATTGATTTTTGTTATGTGTTTGGCTTGGTGTGAACTTTGAATATTGACTTATGATTCGACAGTGGTTGTTTGACTTTTATATTGAACTCTTATTGCATTTTTATTGATTGTGCTATTTATCCTTTCTGCTGATGTTAAAAAGGGGGAGAAGTATTATAGCGGCAGAAGATGTGACTGCAAGTATGGAAGCGACAAAATATAAATTGATATATGTTGATTTCAAAGCTTAACAATATTTTATATATGCTTTGAAAGTTATATCATATGAATTGACTATTTACATCGCATACAGACAGTTTGGTCATCATAAAAAGGGGGAGATTATTGAGAAAAATCCCTAATGAGTTTTGAGGAATGATAAAACTATCTGTTACTGACCAGAATTACATTTAAATTATTTGATGCAAGTAAATGATGAGTCATCAGACTTAGTCGATGTAAGGACTTTGTCATCAGACTCAAAATTAGTCATCAGATCCAATGAGTGTTATTTTTGGCAAGTTTATGCAAGATAATCAAATTAATATTTTAAGATATCTTAATTGGTAATCACAAGATCGTTCCTTAAACACAAAGAACTACACTTATGGAAACCTTGATTTGATTGTATTTGCAATCAAATCACTCGGAGATAATGGTTCTTCTTCTAATGGCTATGCATCCTATTTTAGGAAGAATCTCCAACGAGTTGATTTGGAGATCAATCCTCTGAAGACTGTCCAACGGATAGATTGGAAGTAGAGGAGTATAAAAGGAGTGTAAATGTCATACAAGTAATAAGAACCAGAATCGAGAATTCCAAAGTTTGAATAGAGCTTCAATTTTATACACTTGTGATTACTATTTTCCACATTGTGTTTTGAGAAAGAAAATTACCTGAGTAAAGAGTGTAAGTGATAGTATAGTCTATCATCTAATAAGCATTGCTCTTGTAATTTTCTGGTGATTCAATAGTGAAACACAGCTAACAGGTTGCCAGCATGGAGAGTGGATATAGGCTCAATAAAGCCAAACCATTATAAAGATCTGTGTGTAGTATTCTCTATCCCTAAACTTTTATTTATTATTATTGACATTATACTGCATATATATATGTCAAACAAGTTCGTCAGAACATCGTCTTAGTCATTAAACATAATCATCTGACGACAATTTATATACAAGTTTGTCATATGCATCCATCTGATATTAATCATACGAGTTGTTGACCTTGACTATATTTATTCCGCACGTTTAAATCATTTAATTTGTAAAATTACCTATTCACCCCTCTAGGTAATAGCACTAGCCATAACACATTCTTTTGAAAGAGCTCTCAGAAACTTGTTCACCTTCATAGGTTATGAGATGGGATTGTTTTGGAATTCAAGTCCATTTACGATCTCAGTGAATTTGCTTGCATCTCAGAAATTGTTTCATTTGGTTTTTGAGTGAAGGACTTGTACTACCCAAGAAGAATATTGAGATTTATCTCCTTGACTCTCTCTGGTCCTTCATGAACAAGCTTGAGACGATCCCAAATTTCTTTTGCAGTTTTGAGATTTGCAATTCGTTTATATTCCACACTTGCAAGACCATTGTATATGGCCGTTTTGATCTTTACATCCATATGGATTCTTTTGGAAATTTCTTTGGCCGAGAGTGGTAGAACTTGAGGTCTGATTTGCTCTCTAATTCCTTCACCATAAGGCGTCTCATTTTGCCCTTCTGAAGTTTCTGGGGATTTTGTTTTGATTAGAATGATTCCATGTTCAACAATGTCCCATATATCCTGATCTATTCCCAAGATGAATGTCTTCATCTTGTTTTCCCAGACACTGTACTTAGTTCCATTGAAGTAAGGTGGTATGTTGTTGTGACCTGACTTAACATTACTAACCATCAAGAATCATTTACTCAGAAGTAAAATAACACTTCAAAGAAATGAGCACTAGGCTTTGATACCAATTGTTACGGCTAGTGCTATCACCTAGAGGGGGTGAATAGGTGATTTTATCAAATTGAATGATTTAAACGTGCGGAATGAATTTAGTCGAGGTCAACAACTCGTATGAACAATATCAGATGGATGTGTATTACAAACTTATATATAAGTTGTCGTTAGATGGTTTCGTCTGATGACTAAGATAATGTTCTGACGAACTTATTTGACAGATATATACGCAGTATAATGTCAGCAATAATAAATGAAAGTTTAGGAATAGAGAATACTGCACACAGATCTTTATAGTGGTTCAGCTTTATCAAGCCTACGTCCACTCTCCAAGCTGGCAGCCTATTGACTGTGTTTCACTATTGAATCATCAGAAGATTACAAGGGCAGTGCTTCTCAGATAATAGATTGCACTATCACGTACACCCTTCACTCAAGTAATTTTCTTTCTAAAATTACAACGTGGAATACAGTAATCACAAGTGTGTAAGATCGAAATTTTATTCAAACTTTGGACTTCTTGATTCTGGTTATCTTTCTTGTACGACGTTTGCACTTCTTTTATACTCCTCCATCTCCAATCTATCCATTGGATAATCTTCAGAGGATTGATCTCCAAATCAAATCGTTGGAGAAAACTTCCCAAAAGGAAATGCATAGCCGTTGAAGGAAGAACCATTATCTCCAAGTGATTTGATTGCCTATACAATTAAATCAAGGTTTCCATAAGTGTAATTTTTCGTGTTTAAGGAACGATCTTGTGAATGCTAATTAGGATATCTTGAGATGTTAATTTAATTGTCCTGCATAAACTTGCCAAAAATAATACTTATTGAATCTGATGAGTAATTTTGAGTCTGATGACAAAATCCTTTCATCGATTAAGTCTGATGACTTAGCATTTACCTGCATCAAATAAATTAAGTATAATTCTAATCAATAAAAGATTGTTTTGTCATTCCTCAAAACTAATTAGGGATTTTTCTCAATAAGCTGCATAAGCAATTTTGGTATATAACAAAGAGCACAAACATGACTGATTTTAGAATAGTCAAACAGGGTTGTTTCAGCTGTCAAAGGAAGGTTTAGAAGCACTATTCCAAACAAAACCTAAGCATTGGTGTAGGGCCTTCTTCAGTGAAGAATTCAAGTGCGATATCAAGAGAGTAATAAAGGCTAAGTACAAACTCATCAGTAGCATGCTTGAAGACATATGAGTTATGGTCATGACTAGACTACATAGACAAAGAGATGAGGCTACAAAGTAGACTAGTAAATGTGGTCCTAGGATTGCAAAGAGATTGGATGAGAACACAGTTGCTAGTAGGTTTTATAGTCCAATTTGGAATGGAGACGATGGATATGAGATCATGAACAATACTGATAACTATGTCGTCCATCTAGAGAGGAGAAATTGCTCATGTCGAGCTTGGCAACTAACTGGAATTCTTTATGTACATGCCATTTGTGCCATCCAATTGAAGCAACAAAATCCAGAGGATTACCTAGATGATTGGTACAAGAAAAGTGCATATCTTATTTCGTACCAATTCATAATGCAGCCTATCAAAAGTAGCAAATTCTAAGAGTCAACAAATCATAAAGCCCCTAAACCTTTGCCACTAAAGAAGCAAATAGGAAGGTCAAAAAAGAGACGAAGAATGTAGGAGGGAGAGATCTGAACTTAGAGGGTGAGCAGGACTGATGCAAATATGAGGTGCTTCTATTGCCAAAAGGAATGGCACAATAAAAAGGGTTGTGCATTGAAGAAACAACATCAACAACAATAACAACAACAACAATAACAACCATATATAGGGGCTGGTGCAGGGCCAGCTCAAGGGCTAATTGAAGGGCATGTTGTAGAGCCAAGTGTTGAGCCAGCTGGAGGGCTAGCTAAAGGACCATCGCAAGGACTCAAGGGCAAATTGAAGGGTTAGTGCAAGGGTCAGCTTGAGGGCCAACTAAAGGGCTAGCCCAAAGGCTAACCACTGAGTCAACTGTTAAACAGATGAGGAGAAAAAAATCCCGTATGCTATACAATTGGTGTTTGTGTTATTTTTTGGGCTAAAGTTTAACTTTGATATGTCTTTATCAGGTGAAAAGAAGACCAATTGCAAAAGTTGCTAATAGTGAGGCGCCATTGCGAACAAGAGGGGCTTTCGAGAAAAGGATAAGACAATATAGTTATAGTCTTTTTACAAACGAACCTATTGGAATGAATATTTTGAATGTAAGTTTTGTAGGACTCATGTATTTAATTTATTTATGGTATTTTTTATTAACAATATGGTTATGTTATTGTAGCCTGGGAGAAGTTTGGAAGCGCTTATCTCTCAAGGTGGCCCAACTCAAGAGTCAACGGCTACACCCAAAATAGGAACCCAACTGGTAGGAAGAAAGATAAGGGGGACGACACCAAAGACCATTACTCCAAAGAAGAAGACATTGAGTGCAGCTTCAAAACAGCCGCCAATAAGGAACCCAACACCAGCTACATCTCAATCAAGTGATCCTAGCACCAACAATGCTTTACCAAGAGCTCTCATCAAATGACACGGCTTACAAAGAAAATGGTTGCTACTAAAAAGAAGGTATATGGGACAGAAAGGCCAGTTGAAGAACCTGCATGTCCAATTAGAAAGAGTGCAATGATCATGAATCAAGTCAAACATCCATTTAAAGGAAAAGGAACAGGGTGATTGTGCATATTGACTGATGGAAGGGTGCTAAATATGGTAGTTTTTATTTTTGTTGGAAGGTTATGCATATTGACTCATGGAATTGACATTGTACAGTATTGAGTTAGTTGAATATTTTGTTTGGTGGGAAGCCATTCCCTGGATGTGGATGTTTTAGTTGGTTATTCATATTAATCAAATGTAAAAACTAAGTTTAATGTCAATGGACCAATGTTTATTTTGTCTATTCTTTTGAAATTTCCATATTTTGCTATTGGTTGTGCTAGTTGTGCTGTTGGTGTGTTGTTTTGCTGATGTAGGTAGTTGTGGTGGTGCAGGTGGTGGTGGTGGTGGTGTTGCTTGGCTGATGTAGGTAGTAGTGGTGGTGGTGCTGCTGCTGTAGTGGTTATGCTGATGCAGTGGTGGTGGTAGTGCACTAGTGATGGTGGTGCTTGGCTGGTGTAGGTGGTTGTGGTACAATGGTGGTGGTAGTGCTTGACTGGTGTAGGTTTTGTAGTGGTGCTTGGCTAGTGTAGGTTGTGGTGGTGGTGGTGGTGCTTGGCTGGTACAAGGCTTGGTGAAGATGTTGAGGGTGCTTGGCTAATGCGGGGTTTGGTGCTGGTGTTGGTATTGGTGGTTGTACTAGTGCAGGGCTTGGTAGAGGTGTTGTTGGTACTTGGCTAATGCTAGGCTTGGTGTTGGTGGTACTTGATGCTAGTGCTTACACCAACAGTTATATGTCCTAGTGAAAGGTGCAAGCTGCTGGTACGCTAGTCCACTAGCTATGTGTCGGTGCAGTACATATGCTGCACCATCTTATGCTTGCACTAGCTATGTATTGGTGCAAGCACAAGATGCACTCTGTACCAATACATAGCTGGTGCAAGCAAGCACACTAACTATGTGCTTATTGCTAGTGCAGTACAAGTGAAACAAATATTTCAATAACTAGCACTTAAGTAATCACTTTTTAACAACGACTGATACTTAAGTAATTGCTTTTTACCACGATTGGCACTTAAGTGAACAATTTCAACAAAACTTGATACTCAAACGATCGTTATTTACAACATATGACACTGAAATAATGACTTATGAACTTGTTACCACTCCTTCATTTAACAAGCATTTGCATCAACAATTGCAGCAAACCAGCACCCCATTACCAACAAACAATTACTACCAAACCATTGTAGCAATCCAAATATCTCAAGCAAAACTAAGCAAATAAGAATTGAGAATACACAACTAAGTAAGAGAACTTGTAAGTGCTCACAATCAATGAATTTCAACCTTCCATTTCTATTATAGATTACAGCAAACTTTTGTTCTATACAAAAATAGCCTAATACAATTATACTTACAAATTATCCAATACAAGTTCATATTCCACTCATCTTCAACTATGGTAAACTGAGAAACTTCTTCTCATCACTCGCTTTATATTTGACCATAAAATAGACTACACAGCAGAATAACAACACAATCAATGTTCTATAACATTTCCTTTCAATTTTCATCCTTGAAACTTCCTTCTTCAAATTGTTGGCCATAGATTCTAAAGCCTTTATTTCAGCTTGCATTGAGTTGACATCCTCCAATTCGTCCATTAATGTAGGTGGAGGTAGATGGAGTCCTTCAAATAGCTCCAAGATCACCTTTGCTCAATCGGAGAATTTCACATCAACCCATTTGAAATATTTGCACTTCGAGCCTTCTCTATACCTGGGGCAATCATTAAATCTTCTTCTAGGATTCAACTGAGTCCAAGATGTTTTTATTGGACTCGGTAACCCGTAAAAATAATAACACACACCCTCTTGTTCGCTTCGTTGAAACGAATTTGAATCGTTGTTGAAGCTCCTACTCTCCATTTGCAAGATTGAGCTTGTAACTGTGGGGGCGAATCATAATAGGGTTTCAATTGGGGGTTCAATAGCCGGTTAGTGTTGCAAATTGGGGGATTCTCTTTCAATTTGGCGATTTAGGGTCTTATTTGAGGGAAAGAGTACTAGACGGCATTGTTTTAGAGATTAAATGCTGATTAGACTCTCCAGTGAGCCATGTTAGCTTAAGAAACTATTAAAAAAAGGCCACATCGAAATTTCGGCCAAACAGATAGGAGTTGACACTCAAATAATCGTTTTTCAAAAATTTTGGCACTAAAATGATTCAAAAGAAACTTTTGGAACTATTGTCACTAAAGTGAGCACTGTACACAACTTTTGGCACTAAAGTGAGCATTGTACATAAATTTTGGCGCTTCTAGTATTATTCTCCCCTTCATCCTGTGGCAAGAGTTGAGCATCACACTCCAAGACCACAAAGCCAATCACGATGAGAACAACGTAGACAACCACTCTACAAACTAAACCTAGAGGCACCACCATTGTTAACTTCCGCTGCTTCCCGCGTGCGCGACACTGACCCAAACTCCAACATCGATCCCCTAAAAAAACCATTTGCGAGTGTAAAATGACGCGGAAATGCTGCCTCGACCACGACCAAAACAGCTCAAAGAGACACCAAAAAGGAGTGATTTATGGAGAGGACGTCAGATGAGGTTTTCCTAGCGCTGTGTGTTTGTCCGAGAGAGAGCGATAGAGTTGCCGTTGGAGGGAAAGACTAAACCAAAGATTTGTGGACAAAAAGGATTTAACAATTTCCTCGTTATCATTTTCAGTGAGAGTTTGTCTCCCGGTGGCTCTTCGCCGTTCTTGACAATTTCTAATTATGACATATGCACTATTTTACTTTATCATTGATGAAAATCAGGAATATAATTATCACGTCCCGAACCCGATCGAGCACGCGACACCCTTCTCTGGTCGATAAATGCGACGTCCCATATTATCGCCGACCTCAGTTACAAACATCAGAGATTTTAATCGCTAATCGGAAACCATAAACACCTGGACAATTAAACTGGGGAGAATAAGGAGAATAAACATATTCTTTTCTCATTCAAACTTATACCATAATATTCACAATCTACAAACCATCAATATACACATGCACATCGTATACTAAAACCACCGATACAAAAAGGATCGATGACCTGGGCATTCTATCCTCAAAAATGGTACTCGCCAAAAGCCTAAAATTTCCACCCCTACTCTAGCCTCTACGCCCTCTACTCGACATCCATTCTGAGTCTGATTCTTCGTCCTCTAAATCCGAGTCTCCCTGAACCGTCTCGTCCTCTGAGGATTTCGGCTCGGCATCAATCTCAATCGGGTGATTGATGTCACCTGACTCCACTGAAACTTCAACCCGTTCCTCTTTGACGGGTTCCACATTGGGTTCATCCTCTAGCACGAATTCGGGATCGTGCCATTGTTCGTATGGGAGTATATACTCCGGTTCTTCCTCTGGCTCATCCTCGGATTCGACGAGTTCATCCTCGAGTTCGGCCTCAGCAGCTTCCTCTTCGGGTTCTTCCTCCGGAATAGGTTCAAGATCCACGTCCATTGGATCGTCTGCCGCTAGAGACTCTTCCGGTTTCGATTCGTGCTCAGCCCCTGAAGATCCTGGTGCTGCAGGCGCTGGCTGCAATCCTGACTGCGCTAGACTAGTTTCCATACTAGTTAACTCACCATCTGGAAGAGGTATCGCAGATGGGTCCCAGTCCCTGACTCCATCAAAGGGGACATCAAAACCGCGGACGGGTCTGAACTCATCTACCCCGTCCCTAAAGAACCAAGCAGTATATGTATGGGGCTCCCATAAGGGTAATCCTACATCCATAAATACTACAGTGGTATGCTTAATCCAGGTCATATGGTCGTCCATAGGAAACTCTACAATGTCATGTTCGGTGTGCATCGATACTCCAAAACGCTCTGGTGGCAGCGGCGGATGAGGATTTATTGTTCCAGCCGGGATTCTGAAAGGTTTGGTTGAAATAACCATGAGATTACATCTCAGTAAATACACCCCTAAACCCCACCTAGGCTATCACGTATCTCTAGACAATCACAAAACACTATCACACAACCAAACATCACATAGCAGGCACCCAATCAGTACTTACCTGGCCTTCCCAACATGCAACCTGCACGTTAGCCATAATATTATATTTTCCAACCACATGCACATTCGAATCACATGCCACGCATTCACGCTTGCTTCATCACATCCTTTCCCACACCACTCGCCAATGACTCACGTAATGGTACCGCCTCAGGTTCATTGCGACCATCTCATATACACAACACTCCTGGGCTTGCGTAATAGTACCGCCTCAGGCCATGTATCTTGCTCGCGTAATGGTACCGCCTCAGGCTCAACATCCGTTCTCGTAATACACAACCCGCGTAATAGTACCGCCTTAGGTTGGCCATATTTCCAGCACTCCTCACCCCGAGTAATGGTACCGCCTCATGCCATGCATCTTGCCCGCGTAATCGTACTGCCTCAGGCTCAACACCCACCACCTACGATACAACCCGCGTAATGGTACCGCCTCAGGTTGGTTGTCCTTCGGTAATACCAGGCATCGTTCGGCGTAGTCGTACCGCCTCAGGACAGAAACGTTCTCACAATCGCACATGCCACACCACACACCATTTCTCGCTCATTCATACACTTAACACCCATTTGCCAATAAATTGATCAATCACACGTAACCCGTGCACGCCTCATTTCGCACACATATCTCATGCTCATTCGACACTCAAACACGGCCAATTGACAATCAGTTCAATTCGACCCGAGCGTGCACATAACATGGCATATTTCAATCAATCAATTGCACACTAATGCACCCAATTTCATCATTACAAGTCAATCACAATACCAACACACAACCAACACGCAATTCGGCAATTTTTCTGTACCCAAACCATGTCAAATTAGTTCCGGCTCTTCATGACATTTTCACACAATTAATCGCCAGTTCTAAATTTCAAATTTGCGTACCGAACCGAACCTCACAGCACCTAAATCAGCCAATCACAGCCCACTTCAGTCTCTAACTTTTCCACCAAAATTTCCCAAATTCGATCTTAAGGCCTGCTCGTCAATCCCATTCCTAAAATCGTACAAATTCGTGCCTAATTAAACTCGATTTCCCTACAAAAATTATCCGTCGATACCCGACATCCCAAATAGGGTTTAAGGGGCGACTTACCCGAAACTCTAGATGTAACATCCTGAATTTCGACTCGTTTTCGAGATCAATAATATTGATATTATTTCTCATTTGATTTTAGTAAGTCTCGCCCGAAATTGAGCTCTCTCGGGATACTAACCGGAAGGAAATGGCTAATTAGGAAACGGTACGTGGACCAAGGACCCGATCGCGATTTGGGCACCGATTCCGAGAAACGATGAGGAAAATATTTTGGGCCAACGTGGACCGATCCTAGGAAGGTGACGGATTTTTGTTTGGCCAACGGCGTACAATCGGATCGCGGGTGATTCCGCACGACCGAGAGTACGCATGGCAAACAAATCCCGAACTTAAACCGAACGATCGCGACCTCCGGAACTAGTGATAATTCCTCGCATGCTCCAAGCAATCGAGGCCGTCACGACTCGAGTAATCCTAGGTCGATATGCGTAGCCCCTAAACAGCCGCCCGTTAGTGAGAGACCCTAAAATTTTAAATTGAGCGATTTTGATCGTGGAATTTGATTCGGACTTCAACATCGATTTTTGGGATTGTGAGCAACTATTTTGCGAGGATATTTGGGACTAGTATAGTTGAAAATTTGAAATTCAACCCGAAATCGAAAAATGACCATTTTGCCACTAGGCTAAATTTGATTGATTTTGGGGATTATTTGAGGATTGAATTAAGGTTTGTGTCATCCAAATAATTCAACCAAGTGATTGACAATTATGCTCCTCCATTATTGGATAAGATTGAATCCAAGCCCTTGGATCAAGGGCAATTTAGTCAATGCAAGGAGATTTTGACACTTGTAATCCACTTAGCCTACATATTTGACCCTTTGACTCTCATGTCTTGCCTAACAAGCCAATCAACCTTCTCTCTCCTCTCTCTCTCCCCCTCCACCGCCAGTTCTCTCCCTCTCGCCGTGAACGCCAACCGGCTTGGATCGCCGGATCACCGAAGCACTACCGCCCTCACCGCCGTGCCACCGCTGCTCATCACCACCTGACCATCGTCTCTCTCTCTCTCTCTCTCTCTCTCTCTCTCTCTCTCTCTCTCTCTCTCTCTCTCGTTCAGTGAGGATCGCCGGACCAACCTAGGCCAAGAACCGTCGGCGTAAAGGAGCCGCCGGACCACCGAAACGTCAAGCCGCCGGTCGTCTCGCCGTTCTGCCACCACCACCAACCGACCTGACCTTTCTCTCTCGTCTTCCTCCGACCACCACCGACCGACACCCCCTCCTCTTGTCGTCATATAGATCGGCCAAGGGAGCCGATTGCTCATACGCCGACCGCCGCCGCTGCGGAAGCATCGGGACGCCGCCGCCGATTCTGCCACACGTCGGCGATTGGCTGCTCGTTCCCCCGTCGGCTCGCTTTGTTTGGAGCTTAGTTTAGGGTGAGTAATTAACTCCTAACCCTTAATTAGGACTAATGTTGCATTTCTAGATAGAATTATGTGGTTTTTAGGGGTTAATTAGGTTAGAATTAGGCTTGATTAAGGTCCAATGACTAGTGGTTGATTATGTGGAATATTAGGGAGTTAATGAGTCAATTAGGAGGGTGATTAAGGCCTTTATATGGGCTGTTTTGTGGCTGCCCTCCCTAGATCCGAATTTGATTAAATTTGACTAAGTTGAGTATTAATTGAATTATTGCCTTGATGGTCCGAATTAAATGATTTTGTGGCTAATTGGTGCTTGATTGGACAATACTTTGTGATATGCTCATAATTGGCTGATTAAAATGTGGCATATTGGGCCTTGAATGTGCTAAATTATGTTGTACCAATTGCTTAATTGACGTGCCGTGTTGAAATGCCTCAATTGAACATATTATGGCATGAGTGTAGCATGTCACAATTAGTGAGCATAATTTGGGAACAATTGAGCATGTTGTGGCCACACTGATTTATGTACTCGTGATTGATATTGGGTGCTCATTATGCACGAATTCGCATATTGCAGATTTGATGTGGGCTTGAATCATGAGTTTTGGAAATGCACGTGCCTTATATGAACATTTGATCGCTTAAATTACCCTGATACGTTTTACGTGGGGTCCAGATAAAAATTGATTGTGTGCAAGTGTGGTCATAATGAGTCATGATGCGTTTTACGCGGGACGGTACCCAGTTCTACCGAAAGACAGTCAACCTAATGTGTTTTACGCGGGTTTTGGTCCATAAGGAGATCGGTGCTGCACCTGATGCGTTTTGACGTGGGCTAGAGACACTGGGCCTGAGGCGTTTTACGCGAGCCATGGAGTGTTGGTTATTGAGAAATACACCTGAGGCGTTTTACGCGGGTCGAGCTGTAATGAACAATGAATCGTGTGCCAGAGTGCATTATTGTGCAAAATCATGAGCATTACATATGTGTGCCAAAGTGTGTTGGCGTTTGTGTGTGCTGGTGATTCATGTGTAATAAGGCACTAAAGAGAATGAGCATGCGTATGGCGTACATGCGACCAAGTGTGTCGCATATGTGCCGTGGATATTATATTAAATTGTTTAACCTGCAAGGTTATTATGTGCTCGATCTGGGCCCGAGAGCCTCGGTTAATTGTTTGCCGTTATTACTGGTTGTTTATGACTGTCTTTTGTCAGGAGGCGCATGTTAGCCTAGTTTCGGTTTAGGGGTTTTTACTCGTTGAGACTTGTCTCACTGTTGTATAAACCCATTATTTCAGACCCCCGACCTTGAGATGCCAGAGGTGCCAGTCCGTTTTGGAATCCCCCATCAGCTTGAGAAGACGATGTCTGTATTTCCGATAGGGAATGGGGAGATGTATATTAGACACTATACCTTAGTCTAGGTGGATGTCGGGGAGACACATTATGAGACCCATGAGTATGTGGCGTGGTGCTTTAGGGATATGGACGGAGTAGAGCTTGGGCCCCTTTCGGACATGTGACATTCCTTTTACTGGAGAGGGTGAGTTTGACCTACAGGGCCCCGATGGTCAGGTAGTAGATCCCGATACCTCAGCCGAGGAGAGTGCGAGTTCTGACAGTATACCCGTTGAGCATGATATGGATGAGCACGATCTAATGGACATGGAGCAGGATGACTGGGATATTGATTCGGAGCCGATGAAGCCAGACGACAGGGCAGAGTTGGATGAGGAGCTAGGACAGCCGATCGAGGAGCTGGGGCAGCCGATCGAGGAGGATGTTGAGCCGGAGGCTGAGCTGGAGGCCATAGGTTCAGAGGAGGAGATGCCTAATAGTTCTTCATCCTTTGAGTCCTCCGATTTTGACCCGGACTAGGCTCCCTAGATTAGCCTCAGCTCTAGATAGATCGTGCTGCAACTTTTTGACCAGAGCCCCATCTCAGTCTAGTATCCCTACCCTAGCCACTGATCCTTTTTGACTAGTGTGGCAGTTAACCAGCTTTATTTTGAGTTTGTTGTTGTACTCCCTGTAAATGACTGTTGTATATATTTTGGTAGTAATGAAAATGTATATGTTTTAATTTGATGGAATTTCGTATTGAGCTATCCATGGTTATCTTGTTTATTGTACGGGTGTATATATGTATTTATATACGTATCTTCCGCATGTACAATGATCAGTGTGTTGGGTGTTGGGTCGGCGACGTGTCCTGGGACGTCGCAAAAAATTCGACCTTTGCGTGGGATGCTTGTGCTTTGTGGGGTATGGGGCGTGACACTAGACTAATGTGGCTAGAGAAAAAAATGGCGACAAACGGCGAGGACAGCGGCGAACGGCGAGCGGCTCGACGACTTGGGCGAATGGCGACGGCGAGCGACGGCGGGGCTTCCTTGGCTGGCCAGCTCACGGCCAAGAGGGAGAGAGAGAGGCGGATGGCGTGGGGTGGTGATGGTGGTGAGGTACGGCGGCGTGGAACGGTGGTACGACCGCGATCCAGGCGGCGGTGAGCTGCGGCGCTAGCATACGGCCAAGGAGAAGAAGGACAATCGAGAGGGGAGAGAGAGAGATGGCCGAGAGTTTGAGGGAGAGAGAGTGAGGAGAGAGAATGGGTCTTGGTCTAATATATGGTCAAACCAATAATTGAGGCCAAAATGACCATCTTGCCCTTGTCTCACAAACCAAATCGATGGCCCAGATTCGATCTTATCTTGAAACCGACAACAGAGATCGAATCTTGCCCAAAATATCCAAAGGCAATTTGGGAATTTCATAAAATTCCAAGGACAAAAATGTCCAACCAAAAAGTTAGGGAAAAATGACCAAAATGCCCCTCCCTCATAAAACATGCCCTTTACAAATTCTTAGGGGTAAAATGGTCACTTTCCTCATTTCTCATCGAAATTAAATTTTTTTGAAGGATTCGAGACAATCCAAAATTGCACGTTCCAACCGCAACGTCGTCCTAACGTCCCGTTGTGACTTCCTAATTTTTCGATGTCCAATCTGGGCTCAATTAAATAATTAAATTTTATTAAACGCAGCGTTTCTCAAACTAACGGGCGGCTATTTGGGGAAATTCGCATATTCGATCCATGACTGATAATAGATCGAGTCACGTGCAAGTTCATTCGGTTCGTGACGACTTCGGTTGTCATGAAAATCGCGAGGATCAATCACTAGATCCGAGGGGCACGATCGTTTGGTATAGGTTTAGGATCATTCGTTAATTCATTTCATGGTCCGACCGAATCACCCGCGATCCACTACTATGACAGTGGCGAACTGACCCCTAGTTATCCTTGCATCGGCCTACTGTGGCTCAAAATGTCACCTCGGCGATTTTATGGTTGAAAATCAATTCACGATCGAATTTTGTCTTAGTCGTACAAATTTAATTTCCTAATTAGCCTTTCCCTAATGGTTAGTATCCTAGAAATGATCAGTTCCGGGCGAGAACTAACTGCGAGTACATTCATAAAACTAAGTATTTTATAAATCTCAAATGGACAAAATTTCATAATGTCACAACTTTTCCCCCTTACAAAAGATTTCGTCCTCGAAATTTACAAATTCCACCACTACTACTCAAACAAATAGGGGTACTGACGTTGCATTATCTCTTCACTTTCCCAAGTTGCGCCTTCTGTCCCGTGGTGTTCCCAAATAACCTTGACCATCGGGATTGTCTTGTTCCTCAGGACCCAATCTTTTCGATCTTCAATCCTTACTGGTCTCTCGACATATGACACCTTGTCGTCAACTTCTATCTCCTCATAATTTAACACATGAGTTGGGTCCGGTTCGTATTTCCTCAACATTGATATGTGGAACACATTATGCACATGCGATAAATTCGGTGGAAGTGCTAGGCAATACGTTAAATCCCCAATCCTTTCTAAAACCTCAAAAGGTCCCACGTACCTCGGACTAAAATTGCCTTTCTTACCGAATCGGGACAGTCCTCTCATGGGTGATACCTTAAGGAATACGTGATCCCCTACCTGAAACTCCAAAGGTCTTCGCCTTTTGTCTGCATAACTCTTTTCACGGCTTTGCGCTGTTTTCAGCCTTTTACGAATTACCTTAGCAGCCTCAATTGACTGTTGAACTCGTTCTGGTCTGATGATACTCCTTTCTTCTACTTCATCCCAGTACACGGGCATTCTACAAGCCCGGCCATATAGCGCCTCAAAAGGCGCCATTCCAATATTCTGCTGAAAACTGTTATTATACGCAAACTCTGCTAAGGGCAATTGCTCTTCCCACTTACCCTGAAAATCCAACACACATGCCCGAAGCATATCTTCTAAGGTCTGAATCGTCCTTTCAGACTGGCCATCCATTTGCGGATAATAAGCTGTACTAAATTGTAGCTTTGATCCTAACGCCGTCTGCAGACTTTTCCAAAAATTGGAGGTAAACCTAGGATCACGATCTGAGGTTATCAACACTGGTACCTCATGCAACCGAACTACCTGCTGCACATACAACTCAGCATATGATCTAATGCGAAATCCTTTCGCACAGCCAGAAAGTGTGCCGACTTTGTCAATCTGTCGACAATCACCCAAATCGTATCATGACCTCTCTAGCTCATTGGCAATCCCATTACAAAATCCATAGTTATATGTTCTTATTTCTATTCTGGGATTTCCAACGGTTGCAACAATCCTCTAGGTTTACAGTGTTACGCTTTCACTTGCTGGTACGTCAGGCACTTAGCCACGTGCTTGGCGATATCTGTCTTCATGCCATTTCACCAGTAGTACTGCCTCAAATTCTGATACATCTTAGTACTACCCGGGTAGATACTACAACTATTACGATGCGCCTCTGATAGAATTTCTTCCTTAAGCTCCGCATCGTCAGGCACACATAAACGTCCACGAAACTTCAGTATCCCGTCTTCGGATATCCAAAAATCCAGCTTTCTCTTGGCCTCCTCCATCTCCAAAATCCGTTGGATTTCTTGATCCGTAGACCGTAACATCTTAATCTTCGCCCGAATCTCCGGTTCAATCTTAAGCGTAGCCAGCAGGCTCGAGACTCGACTTACTTCAAATTTAAACTCCGAGTCTTGTACTTTTTCCAACAAAGTCCATTCCTTGAACATCAAGTGCGCGATGCTTGACTTCCGACTCAACGCATCGGCTACCCGGTTGGCTTTCCCGAGATAATATAATATATCGCAATCATAATCCTTTAGCAACTCCATCCACCGATGCTATCTCATGTTTAATTCCTTTTGAGAAAATAAATATTTGAGGCTATGATGGTCGGTATAGATCTGAAATTTCCTTCGCGTAAATAATATCGCCAAATCTTCAAGGCGAATACTATTGCGGCTAATTCTAAGTCATGCGTCGGATAATTCAACTCATGCGATCTTAACTACCTCGATGCATAGGCCACTACTTGTCCATGTTGCATGAGTACACATCCCAATCCTTTCAACGACGCATCACTATATATCTCATACCCTCCGAGTCCTTATGGAATAGTCAACACTAGCGCCGTTGTCAATCTATGTTTCAATTCCTGAAAACTCCTCTCACATTTGTCGGTCCATTCAAACCTCGATTCCTTTTTCAACAAATGAGTCAACAATGTCCCTATTGCCGAAAATCCTTCTACGAAACGACGGTAATATCTGGCCAAACCCAGAAAACTCCGAACCTCTATTACCGTCATTGGTCTTGGCCATTTCATTACAGCCTCAATCTTCGATGGATCTACTGAGATTCCTTCCCCAGAGATCACATATCCAAGAAATGTCATTTGATTGAGCCAAAACGCGCACTTTCTAAATTTAGCATACAGGGCGTGTTCTCTTAAAGTCTGCAACACTTTACTCAAGTGAAATTCATGCTCCTCTGGGCTCTTCGAGTACACCAGTATGTCATCAATAAACACGATTACGAATTGATCTAAGAATTTCTTAAACACCCTATTCATTAGATTCATAAAGGCAGTAGGGGCGTTCGTCAATCCGAACGGCATTACTGTAAATTCATAATGTCTATATCTTGTCTTAAATGCCGTCTTCGAAATATCCTCCTTCCTAATCCTCAACTGATAATATCCTGTTCTCAGGTCAATCTTAGAAAACACCGAAGCCTCTTGTAACTGATCAAACAAATCATCGATCCTCGACAAGGGATAT
Organism: Syzygium malaccense; assembly: GCA_031216405.1. NCBI lineage: Eukaryota > Viridiplantae > Streptophyta > Magnoliopsida > Myrtales > Myrtaceae > Syzygium > Syzygium malaccense. The sequence continues at coordinate 1,379,489 of CM062258.1, read as the reverse complement.
TTGTTTTTGATCGTCACCTGATTCAGCTGCCTGTAATCTATACATAACCTCAATGATCCATCTTTCTTTCTCACAAACAACACCGGCGCTCCCCACGGAGACGCACTAGGACAAATAAATCCCTTGTCTAACAACTCTTGCATTTTTTTTTAACTCTTGCATTTGCACTGTGACATCCTAAAAAAAATTTGTCCATTTGGGATTTATGAAATACTGGATTTTATGAATATACTCGTAGTCAGTTCTTGCCGGAACTGATCATTCCTGGGAATGCTAACCATTAGGGAAAGGCTAATAGGGAAAATTAAATTCGCTCAATTAAAGGAAATTCGATCGTGAATGGATTTCGACTATTAAATCACGGAAGTGATATTTTGAGCCATTGTTGGCTGATCCAAGGATAGTTAGGGGTCGGTTCGCCACTGTCGTAGTAGTGGATCGCGGGTGATTCTACTGGAGCACGAAATGACTTGACGAATAATCCTGAACCTATACCGAACGATCGTACCCTCGGATCAAGTGATTGATCTTCGCGATTTTAATGACAACCGAGGTCGTCACGTACCGAACGAACTTACACATGACTCGATTCAGTATCAGTCATGAGTTGATTCCGTGAATTTCCCCAGCCCCGTTAGCTTGAGAAACGCTCGAGATGCGTTTAATAGAATTTAATTATTGAATTTTTGCCCAAGTTGGACACCGAAAAATTAGGAAGTCACGACAGAACGCTAGGACGACGTTGCAGGGGACACGTGTCAATTTTTGGTGCGCTCAAATTCTTCAGAAAAATTCGATTTGGACAAGAAACGGAGGAAGTGACCAAAATACCCCTAGGATTTATTAAAGGACAAGCTTTAAGGGTAAAGGGCATTTTGGTAATTTTGCCCTCAATTTTACCCTTGGATTTTTGGGAAATTACAAGTATGCCCTTGGATATTTTTGTGCAAGAATCGATCTCGGTCGTCGGATCAAGATAAGATCGAATCGGGACCGTCGGATTAAAAATATGAGGAAAGGGTAATATGGTCATTTTTCCACTTGGTCAAATGGGCACTATTTAGTCCCAGGCTCATCTTTCTCTCTCTCCATTCTCTCCTTCTCTCCCCCAAATTGCCGTGAGCTTCCCCCTCCTCCATCGTGACTTCCCTTTGGCCGTTCCTCCTCCACCGCCGGCACCGCCGTTCGCCGCCGCGCTACATTCTAGCCGCTTTAGTCTAGAACCAAGTAAGTTGTAATCTAAACCTCGCCTAGGACATCGGGTATTTTTTTTCGGACTCGTTTGGGTGCGGTTTAGGGGATTTAGAGGTTGATTAAGGCATTGATAATGGTTATTGGTGGTTGATCATGGTTATTGGTGACTGAGTATGGCTATTAGTGGTTGTTGCGGGTTGGATTAGACGTCTGGAAATGAGTTTTGGTGGTTGGAATTCGGTAGAAATCGGTTTGGGTTTGAATCCGTGAGGTTCGGGGTGAATCGCGGATTCGCGGTTACTGTACCCGCCCGGTTTGCTATTTTTGTAGAAACTTTTGTGGGCTGAATTTGAGGAAGGTTTCTTCATAAAAGTTGTTCCCAACATCTTGAGGTATAACATACTTTGATTTAGGAATTTTTGGAGATCATTTGAGGTCATTCGGAAGTCCATCTTGGAACCGAAATAAAACTGCCCGATTTACTGTTCACCCGACCTTCGGGTCTGTTCGAATTTTTATAAATTTTTCCAGGCCTATTTTCAAAATACTTCCTTCACAAGAATTATTGGGGACATTTGTGGCTATAACATATAAACATTTCAATGCTTTTCAAGATGATTTGAGTACCGAATGAGTTGTATTTTGATGCCCTGAGGGACTGTTCGAGCGAATTGGATTTCGTCTAACTTCAAGTGACCAAAAGAGGTGCTTCCAGTTAGAACTGAGTTTCGAGTTCTTCACGAAAAATGTTCGACAAGATGTTTTACGCAACATGTCCAAATTTCAGAATTTTTGGAGTTCGTTTACTATTTATTTGGTTGGGATTTCGGTCACTGTATAAACTACCCAGTTTTTACCCGATTCTTTGGATGTTTGTTTTGATGGGCGGAATGGAGTTGGTGTCGGGATTGAATTGTTGATGACTCATGACCAGAATTTAGGCTTGAATGTGTGTTATATGAGGTGATTTGAGGATGAAATGAGGATGTTTCAAGGCTGGAGTGAGATTGATTAGAGTGTCGGATATTGTGGGATGAAATTGGTGAGCTTAGGGCTCGATTCAAGGACAAATGGTGTCGGTTTATTGTGTGGTAGTATGGCTGGATTGTGGTGTTTAATATGCTCGGAAATGTCAAAATTATGCCTATGAACGTGGCTGTGTTTGTGGGTCCATGAGTGGCCTTGTGTGTTTATTGAACTGTGATTGATGGATTGAAATGTGTTTGATTATGTGCACGCGTGGGCCAGATTAAATTAATTGTTGAAATTGGCCATGTCGAATGCTGAGTGAGCATGTTTTACGTGTTAATTGATGCATGCACGGGCCACGTGTGATGGGCCAATTGAGTGTGGTATATGCGTGTCGAGCATGCACATGAGTAAGAAAGAAATGTGGTGTGACATGTGATTGTGGAATTTATGTGAAGGTGTGGAATTGCGAGTATTAGGATCGGGCCGAGTATCATAAGCTCGGGCAACGATCACGTAGGTCTACTGCATTTGGCACAGGTTGAGGCTTGAAAAAGTAAGGTTGAGAATCGGTCCGAGGCACGATCAGCTCGGGTGAGACCGGGATCGGACCGAGGCATTATAAGCTCGGGTTTCGATCATGTAGACCTATCGCAGTTGGCGCGGGCTGAGGAAAGTGTGAATGTGGGATCGGACCGAGGCGTGTGATGCTCGGGGCGCGATCGAGTGTGCATGTGGGATTGGACCGAGGCGTGTAATGCTCGGGGAGCGATCGAGTATGAATATGGAATCGGACCGAGGCGTGTGATGCTTGGTGTGCGATCAAGTGTGAATGTTGGATCGGATCGAGGCGTGTGATGCTCGGGGCGCGATCGAGTGTGAATGTGGGATCAAACCGAGGCGTGTGATGCTAGGGGCGCAATCGAGAGGCCTGAGGCGTGTACGGGTATGCGGGCCAAAAGTGTGGTGATGAATGGTCGCAGTGTGCCTGAGACGTGTACTTCAACGCGAGTCACTAGCGAGTGATGTGGAAAAGAGGAAATGAGAACAGAATGAGTATGTGGGATGAGAATGGTACATGCGCGTGTTTGCATATGACGTGATGGTGACTGAATGCGGATGTGCGCATGATTTTGCCTGATAATATTATTTGATGTGCTTGCGATGTGATGACTTGATGTGCACGAATGTGCGTGTTTGTGGGTTTGTCTGGAGGTACGTGATAGCCTAGGTAAGGTTTAGGTTGCAACTTATTGAGAAGTGTCTCATGGTTGTATAAACCAAACCATTTCAGATAACCTGCCTGCATAAGGAATCAGGCGCCACCGCCACCGTCAGAACGTTTTGGTACAGTCATGCAACCCGAGGATAATTTCGTGGAGTACATTTTGATTGGACGTCGTACCGAGGATGCAAGGACTAGTGAGGAGGCGATGAGCTAGTGTTCGTGTAATACCGTTTTTGGTAGATAGTGTAATTGCCTCTGTTCGGTGTATGGTTTTTAAGATAATCATAGTGGGTGTGCATGTAAAATTTATGGACTCAAAAACATCGGGAAGGTGTAAGTATATTCATATATGGCAGATGTAAATAGGTGTGGAAATGAAATGTTTTAAGTATTGTGGCGGTTGGGCGTGCTTAGTTATTCTGGTGTTCTCCAACCTTTTTGTCCGGGTTTAATTAATTGTTTCCGCTATGATTGACTCTGATGCGAGACCGTTGAGTCGGCGACGTATTCCTGGGATGTCGCACTGTTCGACTCATGGAAGTGAGGTGTGGAAAGCATTAGATTTGAGTCGGGGCGTGACATACACCTTTAATTTCTTTAACTCCGACAACAACATTCTATAAGGTGCTTTCAAGATTGGCTCAGTTTCAGGTGCCAACTCGATCACAAACTCTACTTCCCTTTCTGGTGGCAATCCCGGCAATTCCTGAGGAAATACATCGAGATAATCATGCACCACGACTATATCCTCTAGCCTCGGCTCTTCAGCCGTCAAATCCACTATTGCCACTAGAAATCCTTGACATCCTTTACTCAACAACTTCGACATTTCTAGCGATGAAATCCATGGAACCGAGGTCCTCCTCGATTTCCCATAAACTTGAATTCCAAATGTCCAATTGGATTAAATTGGATCACCCTGCTATTACAATCCATTACGGCTCTCTGCTTAAACAGCCAGTCCATTCCTATTATCACATCAAAATCGTACATTGCAAGAATCGCTAAATCAGTCCTTTCCTCCCTATCTCCAATCACAATCTTACAGTCTGAATACCCCATTGATACTAACATCTTATCATTCAAGGGAGTCGTCACACATAACACAACATCAAGTAATTGCGATTCTATTCGAATCAGCTCAACAAATTGCGCAGATATAAAGGAATGCGACGCTCCAGGGTCAAACAAAGCATACGCAGCATGGTTGCACAGAAAAATCGTACCTATGACTACCCTTGGCGCGTTCTCAATTTCTCTCCTGGACATGGCGTACACTTATCCTTGCGCCTGTGGCCTATTTTGATTGGCTGTTTGGGCCACTCCAGTCTGATTCCAGTTCCTAGGTGGCGGCAACGCAGGCAGTCTATTCTGCCTGAAATTGGGGCAATACCTTACATGATGACCAAATCCGCCACACCCAAAACATGCTCGACCCCGAGTTGGACAAGGTCCATTTCCATGCCTTTCCCCACATACTCTACACTGACCATTCTGATTACGGGCTGGCTTCCTGATGTTCCTTCTAATAGGAGGAACAAAACATCTATTACTCGACATCGGCCTCTTCCCAAGATTACGATTATCCCTACTTGGGGTAAACCTCGATCCAGAAGCTACGGCCCTATCTACCTGATCCCGCTCAAGAACTTGAGCTCTATCAAATATCTCCTCATAAGTCTTTAAATTCACCGGTAACAACTGGCCACAAATGTCAACTTTCAATCCATCTCGAAATCTTCGTGCCTTATCATCGGGACGCTTTACCATTCTCGGCGCAAACTTAGACAATCTAGCAAATTCAGCCTCATATTGATCTACCGTCATTTGGCCCTGGCGGAGTCTCATAAACTCTGCTAGCTTCCTTTCTCTAGCACTTGCCGAGAAATACTTTTCATAAAAATTCTCGGTAAAAGCAACCCAAGTTCGGGCTGTACCTTCCAGAAACACTCTATCCTTGGTGGCTTCCCACCAATTATTCGCATTATCTTGCAATTGATAAACAGCTAGGGTCACCTTCTCATTTTCAGTGCACTCCAATACTTCAAAAGTTTTCTCAAGTTCCTCTACCCATCGAGGTGCAACCTCAGGGTCACCTTTTCTAGAGAATTTAGGCGACTTCAACTTCATAAACTGCTCGACCAATTGGTGCATTGGTCTATTCACATTCACTTGCCCCTACCCTTGATTCTCATTATTATTATTAACCGCAGTGGCCACGGCAGCTTGGGCAATCGTGGCAGCTCGTTCCTGAGTCTGCTATCCTATCAAATCACTAATCCGTTCTAGGGTCCTCATAACTGCTTCCATTCTAGGATCCTCTGCAGGTCTAACCTCAACTCTGGGATCTACTGCAGCCCCAACATTAACTTCAAGGTTTTCTACTGCTCTAGCACCCATTCTGAGGTCTTCTACGGCTCTAGCTCGAGCACGACCTCGACCTCTGTTTCCCCTTCCTGCGCCCCTTCTTGGGACTCTTCCTACACCTCTTCCTTCGCTGCTCATCATCTCAATTCTACCACTCTCATACCTACTATAATTCCACTCAAGAATTAGTAACCTAGGCCAACTAGATCAGTCTAGTCCTAGGCAGTGAATTAATGCAAGAATTCACTCAGCAGGCAATCAATCACTTCAAGCACAAGGCCACTATCAATAGAGTCTGAACACTCACCTTAGGTCTAGACGCACCTACATTTCAATCGCCACAACAATCAATTCACTCAATCAATCACAACAACCAATCTGGAGGCACGAATAGCTCATTCCGCCCTATGACTCATTAAGGTCTCCCTAATTTACTACCCCAAGGTCTCTGCTCCTTATCACTCTAACTCTCAACCAGTTTAGATCGAGCTGTCCTTGCTCTGATACCAATTCAACTAGGATGTCACGTCCCGAACCCGATCGAGCATGCGACACCCTTCTCTAGTTAATAAATGCAATGTCCCAGGTTATCGCCGACCTCAGTTACAAACATCAGAGATTTTAATCGCTAAGCGGAAACCATAAACACCCGGACAATTAAACTGGGGAGAATAGGGAGAATAAACATATTCTTTTCTCATTCAAACTTATACCATAATATTCACAATCTACAAACCATCAATATACACATGCATACCGTATACTAAAACCACTGATATAAAAAGGATCGATGACCTGAGCATTCTATCCTAAAAAATAGTACTTGCCAAAAGCCTAAAATTTCCACCTCTATTCTAGCCTTTACGCCCTCTACTCGGCGTCCATTCTGAGTCTGATTCTTCGTCCTTTGAATCCGAGTCTCCCTGAACCGTCTCGTCCTCTGAGGATTCCGGCTCGGCATCAATTTCGATCAGGTGATTGATGTCACCCAACTACGCTGAAACTTCAACCCGTTCCTCTTCGACGGGTTCCACATCGGGTTCATCCTCTGGCACAAATTCAGGATCGTGCCATTGTTCATACGAGAGTATATACTCCGGTTCTTCCTTTGGCTCATCTTCAGGTTCGACGGGTTCATCCTCGGGTTCGGCCTTAGTAGCTTCCTCTTAGGGTTCTTCCTCCGAAATAGGTTCAAGATCCACGTCCATTGGATCGTCTTCCGCTAGAGACTCTTCCGGCTTCGGTTCATGCTCAGTCCCTGAAAATCCCGGTGCTGCAGGCACTAGCTGCAGTTCTGACTCCGCTACACTAGTCTCTACACTAGTCAACTCACCATTCGGAGGAGGTGTCGCAGATGGGTCCCAGTCCCCGACTCCATCAAAGGGGACATCAAAATTGCGGACGGGTCCGAACTCATCTACCCCGTCCCTAAAGAACCAAGCGGTATATGTATGGGGCTCCCATAGGGGTAATCTTATGTCCATAAATACTACAGTGGTATGCTTAACCCAGGTCATATGGTCGTCCATAGGAAACTCTACAACGTCATGTTCGGTGTGCATCAGTACTCCAAAACACTTTGATGGTTGCGGCGGAGGAGGATTCATTGTTCCTGTCAGGGTTCTGAAAGGTTTGGTTGAAACAACCATGAGATTACATCTCAGTAAATACACCCCTAAACCCCACCTAGGCTATCACGTACATCCAGACAATCACAAAACACTATCACACAACCAAACATCGCATAGCAGGCACCTAATCAGTACTTACCTTGCTTTCCCAGTGTGTAACCTGCACGTTAGCCATAATATTATATTTTCCAACCACATGTACATTCGAATCACATGTCACGCATTCACGCTTGCCTCATCACATCCTTTCCCACACTACTAGCTAGTGACCCGCGAAATGGTATCGCCTCAGGTTCACTGCAACCATCTCATATACATAACACTCCTGGGCCCGCGTAATAGTACCGCCTCAAGCCATGTATCTTGCCCGCGTAATGGTACTGCCTCAGGCTCAACATCCGTTCTCCTAGTGCACAACCCGCGTAATAGTACCGCCTCAGGTTGGTCATATTTCCAGCACTCCTTGCCCCGCATAATGGTACTGCCTCAGGCCATGTATCTTGCCCGCGTAATCGTACCGCCTCAGGCTCAACACCCACCACCTACGACACAACCCGCATAATGGTACCGCCTTAGGTTGGTCATCCTCCGGTAATATCGGGCATCGTCCCGTGTAGTCGTACCGCCTCAGGACGGAAACATTCCCACGATCGCACATGCCACACCACATACCATTTCTCGCTCATTCATACACTTAACACCCATTTGCCAATAAATTAGCCAATCACATGTGACCCGTACACGCCTCATTTCACACACATATCTCATGCTCAATCGACACTCAAACACAACCAATTGACAATCAGTTCAATTCGGCCCGAGCGTGCACATAACACGGCATATTTCAATCAATCAATTGCACACTAATACACCCAATTTCACCATTACAAGTCAATCACAATACAAACACACAACCAACAAGCAATTCGGCATTTTTCTATACCCAAACCATGCCAAATCAGTTCCGGCTCTTCACGACATTTTCACACAATTAATCACCGGTTCTAAATATCAAATTTGCGTACCGAACCGAACCTCACAGCACCTAAATCAGCCAATCACAGCCCACTTCGGTCTCTAACTTTTCCACCAAAATTTCCCAAATTCAATCTTAAGGCCCGCTCGTCAATCTCATTCCTAAAATCGTACAAATTCGCGCCTAATTAAACCCGATTTCCCTACAAAAATTGTCCGTCAATACCCGACATCCCAAATAGGGTTTAAGGCGTGACTTATCCAAAACTCTAGATTAACGTGGCTAGAGCAAAAAACGGCAGCGAACGGTGGCGACGGCGGCAAACGGCGAGCGACTCAGTGGCTTGGGCGAACGGCGACGGCGAGCGACGACGGAGCTTCCTTGGCTGCCAACTCACGGCCAAGAGGGAGAGAGAGAGACGGACGGCATAGGGTGGTGATGGTGGTGCGATACGGCGGCGTGGGACGGCGGCACGGTGGCGATCCAGGTGGTGGTGAGCGGTGACGAGCAGCGGTGCCAGCGTACGGCCAAGGAGAAGGAGGACGATCGAGATGGGAGAGAGAGAGATGGCCGAGAGTTTGAGGGAGAGAGAGTGAGGAGAGAGAATGGGTCTTGGTCTAATATATGATCAAACCAATAATTGAGGCCAAAATGACCATCTTGCCCTTGTCTCACAAACCAAATCAACGGCCCAGATTCGATCTTATCTTGAAACCGACGGCCGAGATCAAATCTTGCCCAAAATATCCAAGGGCAATTTGGGAATTTCATAAAATTCCAAGGGCAAAAATATCCAACCAAAAAGTTAGGGCAAAATGACCAAAATGCCCCTCCCTCATAAAACATGCCCTTTACAAATTCTTAGAGGTAAAATGGTCGCTTTCCTCATTTCTCATCGAAATTGAATTTTTCTGAAGGATTCGGGACAATCCAAAATTACACGTTCCAACCGCAATGTCGTCCTAACGTCCCGTTGTGACTTCCTAATTTTTCGATGTCCAACCTGGGCTCAATTAAATAATTAAATTTTATTAAACGCAACTCGAGCGTTTCTCAAACTAACGGGCAGCTGTTTGGGGAAATTCGCATATTCGACCCTTGACTGATAATAGATCAAGTCATGTGCAAGTTCATTCGATTCGTGACGACTTCGGTTGTCATTAAAATTGCGATAATCAATCACTAGATCCGAGGGGCACGATCGTTTGGTATAGGTTCAGGATCATTCGTCAATTCATTTCGTGGTCCAGCGGAATCACCCGCGATCCACTACTATGACAGTGGCGAACTGACCCCTAGTTATCCTTGGATCGGCCTACAGTGGCTCAAAATGTCACCTCGGCGATTTTATGGTTGAAAATCAATTCATGATTGAATTTTGTCTTAGTCGTACGAATTTAATTCTCTAATTAGCCTTTCCCTAATGGTTAGTATCACAGGAATGATCAGTTCCAGGCGAGAACTAACTGCGAGTACATTCATAAAATTAAGTATTTTATAAATCCCAAATGGACAAAATTTCAGGATGTCACAATAATATTCCATAAATATCTTTCTTTCGTTGGCGGAGCCCATTTGCGTTGGGTAGAATTTTGTAATTATTGACCCAATGCAATGGCCAATCACTATAAGGTGAAATGACATATTCTTCCATCTATCTATTTTTCTTTAATCACGTAGGTTACGGTTTAATTTATGGCCATAAATGCAACCGTTAGTATAAATTTATTTAATTAGTGATATTAGGGTAGGCTTTCTTTTCTAATTCAACAGCTATCCTCGATTTAATGATTGTGTGCCACTACGAAAAGAAATTAACTCAAATGCTAGCTTAAGATAAAATTGGTGGCACGCTATATATCTTATAGGTGAGATACTTTCTCCAAGGCTCGTAAAAGGGCAGGTTTTTTAATGAATACCAACACGGAGTTGGCAATGGAACAGCATTGAAAGGTTTAGACTTTTCTTATAGGATGTAGGAAGGCCTAAACTTGATGTGAGGGGAAAGTAAATCATTTACTCACATTGTCTTTTAATCCGTGGTCCTCTCACGAGAAGATAATGTGTGTATTTAAGATAAAAAAAAAAAGCTAGGGGATATCGAGATCGGATATATGGGAAATAATGAAGGAATATAGAACATACATACATGTGGGTGATGGGTTTCTCATGGTTAGCTTGAAGAAAAAAATGTGGTTTTCGAAATTCAAGATGGCTTATTAAATTCTTCGTTTCGTATTTATATGATAAAACTTGTATCTTACCTACATAATATGATGATTTTCCCGCATTTCAAACGTTAAGTAATTGGATGAAGATGCTCTACCTGGTCCACACGTATTCTTATTAGTGTCTGAATCAACTCTCAACCACATTAACGCATGTAGTAATATACTTACGGTTGGAATGTGAAAGGCCATTCATGAAAGTATAGTACAAACGTGAAAGACCGACATCTTTTTGAACACAGCAAAGCATCCCATCCATTTGGAAGTTTCTGATCAAAAGAAAAGAGAGGGACATGGAAGTTCTAAAATTACATTTGGTCATCTGGATTTGGATTGGATTAGGATAGGATAAGGTGGGATTATAATTCCTCTAAATATCCTCCAAATTATAAAAAAAACCTATCATATGTTTGGCGCAGTCTGGATAAGATAAGACTCTGATACCTTAGGTTGCTAAAAAAAGTCAAAATATTGACATGGAAGTTACTGGGCACGAGAAAACAAAATGGTTGTGAAAACAGATCCAACAAGAGGAGCGAGGCTCTTGACGGCCATTTTTTTTGGTCTTTCCCGGTGGGAGAAGGCTGTGGCTAGCCCTTTAGAAATTCATTAAAAGTTTTTAGTTCATTTTTCTTGCCTTGAGGATTCACAATCGATTCCAGAGAGTTGAGAGGGTAATAAGAATGAAAGAGGTGAAACCTCAGTGCTATGGCCTTCTCATCCGTGGGTGGGACTGCAAGCTCTTGATCGTAGGGAATTTGGTAAAGGCTGTGTCGATGGGGACGAAAAGGGTGATTCCGGTGCCACCCATGTCGGCCTCAAATTCCTGGACGACACTAGAGGCAACCACATTGAAGTTGTGGCCATCGACTAGGGCTTTGTTGATGTTGAGGCTCAAAGGAGGGCGAGTCTTGGAGGCCATGAGGTTGAAGCCGGAAGGGACGAGGAGGAAATTGACGATGATGATGGAGAAGTTGTTAGGGACAGTCTTGGTGGGCTCGAGGAGGGTGGCGTTAGAGGGGGAGTAAAAGGCAAGGGAGTGGACGGATATCATTCCAATGGAGGGGTGGCACGTGATGTTGATTGGGTCGAAGACGGAGCCAAAGTTATTAAATTAATTTTGAAAAAAATTTATATCCAATTCGGATTTATCCCTTCCCCTTCCCTAAATTTCTTATCTAGTATTTTATCAGGGTATATCAAGATTTATCTTGTCTGGAGGATATTACTAAATATTGAATAGGATAATTTATTATTATATTCAGACTCAAATCCGGAACACCAAATATAGCTTAAAAAAGTTAATTAGCCTAACTTTCTCCTCCTAAAATGTGAAAGCGAAAGCAAATTGCCAAATCATAGAGCTAGGGCGCCTTTTTCACGAAAACAACAAAAAAAGGAAAGAAACAGAGCGTTTGACCGTGGTTCTGAGTGTCGCCAGTAACAAATAATTGCGTCCGGAAAAGTCCATCCAACTTTAAGCCAGCTGTCGTCAGTGCATCTTTTCTCGTCGTGGAAGATCACCATATCTCGGCTTTCTATTGACTGGTCAAGAAAGGTGGGCCCCTAGAAAATAAAAAAGAAAAAAAAGTTATAAAAAATAAAGATAATGACACAAACAGTTTCTAAATTTTAACTCAATATACAATTTAATACATGAACTTTTAATTTGTTCAATGTAGTCCTTAAACTTTAGCCTAATATTTAATGTGGTCCGTAAACTTTTAATTTGTTCGATATGATCCCTAGACTTTTAATACATGTTCAATTTAGTCAATGAATTATATGAAAATATACAATATAGTCCATGAACTTGAATTAATGAAATGACTATACTGAACATTTTTATAAAGTTCAGGGACTATATTGAACATGTACCAAAAGTTCAAGGACTATATCGAATAAATTGAAAATTCATGGACCACATTAAACATTGAATTAAAGTTCAAGGACTATATTGAACAAATTAAAAATTTAAGGATCAAATTACACATTAAGTTAAAGTTCAAGGACTATTTGTGTTATTTTCCCTAAAAGATAAGGTGCTCGTATATAGGGGAAAGAAGAAAGAAAATGAAAGTAAAGGAAAAAAAAAGAAAAAAAAAGGGTTTCTCACATAAATGTCGCCGAGACTTCATCAGATTAACTTCATTTCACAGCACTAGTACAGATTCAACCCTCTGTTTATCTAAGTGGAGAAATTTTTGGAATTAGCAGTTTTGATTTTGGATTTAAGCTATGAAATTTTATGGAACTAATAGTTTAGGATATTGTGGAATCGTGGGACTTGACAGAAATCAATTTGAAGTAACGTTTTAGTCAAAGCAAAATTTTAAAGTTTTGTGTGCAAGCTCCGCGTTGCATATAGCCTTGAATATATTTGTTGTGAGCAAGCGTTTTGGGCACTTAGGAGTTGTTTTGTCAGCATTAAGCTTAATTTAGCCGATTTGTAGTTGATGTACCATTTTACTTGAATTTGATGTTGTTCATTGCTTCTTTGATAGGAATACGAGTTCTAACTTTCGTGCTTAGGTTTAGGCTTTCCCAAGTGAGTGATGCTGATCACTTCTTTAAATTTGTAAACTCATGTCTTGAAAGTAATAGTGATTTGATGTATCATGAGTTATTCAAAGTATCTAGATCGAGCATTTACTATGTTTTGCTATTTGTTGCGAAAGGTTATATATACATTGATTCGTGAACCTAGTTTATGAAATGGATTTTGAAATAGTATGTGAAATATGTTCTGATTTATGAAATAGATTTGGATTTTGTTTGTGGATTATTGGAGGATGATGGTTTGATGCTCCTTATCGTTGTGAACCCGTTTATAAGTGTCTAGGTATGCATATCGGTTTCATGATATTCTTCTAGGTCGAGCCACTACTGATAATGGGTGCGGACCTTGCCAAGAGGGAAACTTGGTCCCTTTGTCACTAAGCGTTATATTATGATTATGGTTGATATATTGAGCAATAGATTGGCAGATGGAATTGATTATTGACGTGTGATTTGATAAAGATTGATCAATGGATTTGACCATTGATGTTTAATTTTTGGTGGTCAATTAAAGAATAATTCTAATATGTTTAAAGCTCTGTTGGAATGAAATAACTTCTATTTGATTTGGTACGTATATTATAATTGATTTTGGATTATTGAGATTTTGGTATTTTTTTTATAAATATGCATAGTGGGTGTTCGACCTACTTAGAAGAGACACATATTAGTCACTAAACTGTGGTTGCTCACTCCTTTCATTCCAAAAATTTTTCAGTTGCTTCAGCTGGCAGTAAGTTCTTGACAAACTATTAATTTTTGTAGACTCGTCAGATTAGTTTTAGCAAGCGATGGCTTTCGTGCAAGGTTAATTACCCAAAACATCCTAAAACCTTTTGTACAGTTATAAATTCAGTGCTAAATTTTTTAATTTGGCCAATTTAGTCCTAACCTTTTGACGATTTGCTAATGTAGTCCTATCGATCAATTTTAATCAAAAATCGCTGACATGAACACTAACCAATCTACGTGACATAGCTGATGCTAATGTGGACAATTTTTGTATTTTTAAAAAATTTTATGATTTTTTATATATTTTTATATTTTTTAATTGTTGGTTGGTAGGGGTTGCCGGGACTCAGCGATGGCCGGCGACCCTTTGTGGTCGGTGAGGGTCAACATTCTTTAAAGATCTAGGTTAAGATCGTGACTGCATTACTTCTTAGGCATATGGAAAATATCTTTCCTCCTGGATTCTTCACCGTTATGGCTCACCTTATCATTCACTTAGTAGATAGAGCAAGCTTGGTGTGCTGGTGCAATTTAGATACATGTATCCTATTGAAGGTAGTCCTTTCCTCAATTTAGTAGTTTCTTTTTATCATTTATACATGGATACTAATCAAAGCTATAAGTAATATAGGTTGTTGATGGGAATCGAATGTGGATAAAGATCGAATGTTTTCTTATATAGGTTGTTGATGGGAATCGAATGTCGATAAAGATCGAATGTTTTCTTACGTCCCATACACACGTCCCAAAAATGGGACGTTTGTTCAGGAGTGTCCCAGAGGAATACTGGGACGGTGTAAACCTGATGCCCTCGGCACATTTGATAAATCATCCCTAGTTACTTATGGACAATTATTAAACAGTTCCCAAAAAGGCTCGAAAATTATCCCAACTGATGTAGTTAAGAAAAATTACGATTTTAACTTTTTGGAACTTCAATGTTTACTCTCATTTATTTATTTTCCATTTGATATTAAGTATGTCATAGCATTGGTCTCATTTAGTGTGATTTATTCTAAGGATAAATGCACTAAAAATTCTAAAACTTATTGTGAAAGTGCGATTAAGTCTTACAACTTTAAAAACGTAATCAAATCATAAAATTTGTCAAATTTGATGCAATTAAGTCATTCCGTTAATTTCGTCAGTTTGGCTAGCGAAGATGCTGACGTGACATGTTTTATTATTATTCCTCCCTCCCATGTGACATTCTTTTAATTATTTTTATTTCAAATCATACTTAAATAAGATTAAAAAATAAATGATAATGTAAAACTAAAACCATGCTAAAAAGCTCGCCAGTGAACCTGTTCAAAATGCTCATATCGTAAATCAACGATAATTTAGTATGACTATCTTATCGAGTGTCTTCAAGACATTTATCAAAATATTAGATAAAGAAAATTTATAATTTTCAAAACACAAATTCTTTTTCCGATTTATCTACTATAGAAATTGATTTTGGCAACTCTGATCTTATGATTGATTTTTGGAACAATATTATTTTCCCTTTTCATCCTAAAAGAGAGATGTGGCAACTAAGTTCTTTTATGAGATGACAAATACAGACTCTCCTTTTTGCGTTTTACTCTCATGGCTATCTCACCCGACGTTCTTCTTGCAAGCATCAACTTTGAAATCAATATAGAGAAAAAAAATCAACTGTATATAAAGTGTGGTTTGAGTTATTTTACTTTAATATCGAATTAATAAATAGAATCCGATAACTTAATGGACAGTATTGGGTTATTGATCGAATCAAACAATTCTTTACTTATTTATTTTTTAACTCTGCATTAAAAATTGGTTTGCGCTATTTCTACCCATTTATTCACTACAAAAAAACAAGGTTTTAGCCATGGAAAATTTGCGACAAAAAATTATTTGTCGCTAATTTGTGAAGAAATTTGCGACGAAAACTAAATTCGTTGCTAATTAGCGACAAAAAATCTTTCGTCATTAATTTGCGACGGAAAAAAAAACTTGTCGCTAATTTGCGACGAAAAAATATTCGTCACTAATTTGCGACGGAATTTATGACGAAAAATTTTCCGTGGCTACTTTGTGACAGAATTTGCGACGAAAATTTTTTCATCGCAAATTAGCGACGGAATTTGCCACGAAAAATTTTCCGTGGCTACTTTGCCACGGAATTTACCACGAAAAATTTTCGTGGCTAATTTGCGACGGAAAAAAAAATTCATTGCTTATTTGCGACGGAATTTGCGACAAAAAATAAATTTGTCGCTAATTTGTGACGGAAAATAATCTGTCACTAATTTTCGACGGCATTTGTGACGAAAACGAATTCTTTGCTAATTTCCGACGTAATTTGTGACGGAAAATAACTTTCGTGATATCCCATCGCCATCCCCAATTTCTCTCTCTCTCTCTGCTGATTCCTCATATCCCCCTCCGCTGTTGTTTATCCCTCTCCCTTTTTCGTTTCTCTCGATAAATCTCTTCGAGCGTGCGCAAATCAATCTCAGTAAGGCTTTTCCGCTGGTAAGTGTGGTGCCTAATTTCATGACTCTTCATTGCAAAACTATTCATCACTAGATTCAATTTTTTTTATTTTATTGACTTTTTTTTCTGTTTTTTTTTCCTAACTTCTTCCTCGGTCGCCGGTCCGGCAATTGGCGAGACTTTATTGGCCATGGGCAAGGCTGTTCGACCTGAGCCATACTTCGAGTAAGTATACATTTGCAAATATATGTATTGTGTGTCAAACATTTTCTAATATATAAATGGTATTTTAAATGGTATTTGTTAATACGATTTTTCAAACTTCAAAGTATGGACTACCACTGAATGCGTTTGATCGTTTGTGCGATGAACAATTTGCAGCATGGTTCAAAACATATGTAAGTGCCTACAGACCAAAACCAAGTTATTAATATTTTATACATCATTTATTAATATATATATATTATATTATTGACTTTGCGTGTGTGACTTTAGGTTCACAGTAATCATGATCAAGTTGAAGAGCAAAGATTGCTATATCATCTATTATGGGGTCTAAAGTCAAGAGTACAAAAGTTGGCCAGCATATTTCATAAACGGGTATAATTTTCACACTCAAGAATATGAAACGAGAAAAGCCACAATAAAAGTAGTGTGTGTGTTCAGTCATCCAATAGTAGCCGTTCAAAAGATGATTTTTATGGCTTGTTGGATGAAATCATAGAGATAGAGTACCATGGACCATTAATGCATGTTTTGTTATTTAAATCATGTAGTTTGACCCCGTCAAAGGAATGAAGGTGCATATGAAATTTAATTTGGTTGAAATAAATCACAAGAAAATGTATATGGAATATGAACCATTTGTATTAACACAACAAGTAATTCAAGTATATTATGCATCATATCCTAATTTGAAACGTTACAAAGTTGATTGGTGGCTATATGTGAAACCAAAGTACGAAGAAAAATTGAGAAACACTGGAAGGATACAGCATATCAATAAGAGGAAGTTTGTAACACGGTTGAAACTGAGAAATATAACATTTCAATTTTACGAGATTCATGTGAAGCAATGATAGATGTGGATTCAACTGAAATTCGAGAATCAAATTAAGAAGGTGTTGCGGAATTTGATTTTGAGACACAGGATGAAGATGATGATGATACTCATGAAGAAGATGAAGATTAAGACAAAGATGAAGGTGAAGATAAAGGTGAAGATGAATATGACAATGAAGATTATGATTTTTGAGACTTTTTTTACTAATTATGTGTAATTATTATTATTATTGCAACACGTGTTTATTGTTGTTGTCATAATTATTATTGTTGTTGTTGTCGTAATTATTATTGTTGTTGTTGTTGTTGATCATTATTATTGTTATTATTGTTAATGTAATAAGTCGTCGCTAAATGGCGACAAATCAAATACTATTCATGCGATGACATTTATGATATTTTATTTTCCATTTGGATTTGGATCGTTGCTAATTGACAAAATTAGTGACAACATTTGTGACATTTTTATTCGTTGAATTGTTAAAACGTCGTCGCTAATTTTGTGGCTAATTGGTGACAAACTGAATTCGTCGGAAAAATTTTTATTTGATGAATTGTTAATATGAAAGGTCGTCGCCGTCACTAATTCCGTTGCAAATTAGTGACGGATTTAGCCATGGATTTAGCGACGAAAATAAAGTCTCACGGCACTTTTCTGACTATATTTATTTTCGTGGTTAAATCCGTGCCTAATGTCGCGACCTAAAAAAAAATCGGGTTTCGATCTTAGGCTAATGGATTACTAGATCAATTAAATTAACTAACCTAGCTCGAGTTCTCCCAAACTCTACCAAATCGCAACTTAGGTCCAATTGTGAGCATGCAAATATTTTCAACGGGAGTCGCCACTAATCATTTAGGGTAGGTTGATTAGAAACCTAAATAAAATAGCGGGAGTACTATTTTATTTCTACGAACCAGAAATTATAAATTCGGGACTTGGTTACGCTAGATTCCCTAACGCCCTTTCGGTACCAATTTCGAGAAAAATACTCAATTTGACAATTTTGATAAATCCTAACTTAGAGTTCAAAGGTGCAGAAATTTCTTTTTTGATTTTTACTTGTTTAAATGAAAGCTAACCTATATGTAATGACGTGCAAAAATTGACATGCGATTAACGCAACCTAAACATGCAAACTATATGTCATGCGACGACGTGACCTATTTCTAATGACGGGCACATTATTTTTTTGTATTTTTTTTATGAAATTCGGAATTAAAAATGCCAATTATCTAAACATGCGATTTTAAACTAAAGAAATTGACCTATTCTAAAGCAATCTTTTTTGAGTATTTTTTTTACGAAATTCGAAATTAAAATTAAATAAAAAAATATAACCGCTAAATCTTTCGAATTAAGTTTCGATCTGAAGCCTGACAGATCAACCCTAAAATTCGAAATACCCGCTATGAAAATAATTCTATCTAAAGCCTGATAGATAGATTTATTTCCACGTGTGCGGTTGCGGATTAAGAAATTTTCCTAATCGATCACATCTTGGAAAATTCTAATATCTTAAATATTTTGGATATATTCAAAGGATTTTGAAAATTCTAAATTTTATCCAAATTTGGTAAGTAACGGATATCCAAGATTTTAACAAAGGAAACAAATCCTAATTGAGATAATGCTTATTATTCAAATATACAAGATTAGATATCAATAAGCATAAATCAGGTAACGAAATATTCAAATAAAATTAAGATAGGATAATTACCTGATTTGCAGATTTATTTCCAAATTTGAACTTGCAGCGGATCGGGCTTGCGGATCGAGATGCGTCGGGAGCGGCGGCGCGGCGTCGGGAGCGGCAGCGACGCGGCGGTGGTTGGCGCAGCGATGGGCAGCGACTCCTCGCGGGACAGCCGCTGCAGTATTAAACGAGCTTGTGCGGGTAGACGATAGCAGCGACTAACGGTCTTCGGAAATCGCGAAACAGCAACAGCTCACCACGGGAGAGCAATGAACGTAGGAGATGGCAGCAATTTCGGAGAATGTTGGCGTTGTGGTGGGGGTGTGTCTGACAAGCACGTCGGGGACGCGCTTGAAGAACACGTTGGTGGCCCTCTCTCGATGGTGCTTCACGGTGGTGCTCGATGATCACCGACCAACTTCACAAATCCTGCAAATTAGATAGAAGACCAAGGCTCTGCCCCTACTGCTAGTATGGCTTGGGTTGAGAGCAGATCACCGGTGGGGTCTTGGGTCGCGGCCAGAGGGGAACACCATCATTAGGTCAAAGAAAACAGCAACGGGGACAATCGGTGCAGGGCTCACTTCGACCAGGAAATAGCTCGAATTGGTGCAGGTGGCTCGAGACAGCAGGGACGGCACAAATCGGCATTGACAGGGCTGGTGGGACAACGGCACGGCAACAGCACAGCAGCTACGACGGTGTCGTGAAAGAACAAAGAAGAGAAACCAAGCACGGTGGTGATGCTGTCCGCGAAAGGCACAAGGCGACGTCTGAGGAAACCAGGACTCGACGAGAGAGTACTCCAAGGATTGTCTCTCGATATTGCTACGTTCGAAGTGTGGGGGTCTCACGTTGGCGTTTTGTGTGATGTGGAGAACATGCGTTGAGCCAGTGAAGTGTCACTTGAGAATGGACTTTCTCCTCCCTCTCCCTTTCGTCTTTTCTCTGGCCTTTTTTTTCTTCTTCACGTTCTCTCTGAAAGTGTCTCCCGATTGTGGCCGTGTAAATTTGATTTTGTGGCCTCCCCTTTAGTTGTGAGACATAACGATATATTTATAATATAAACCTAGATCAATTAGCCGGGCTTTCTAGTCCTAATGGGCTTAGGCTTGGGCTTAGGCTTTAATCATCATTTAATTTCAAGTGGGCTGAATTAATGTGGGCTTTTATTAAACTTGATAGGCTAATCTAAGCTCAAATTAAGACAACCCAGCCCTTTTGACACGTGATTTTCAGCCTTTGCCTTCCGAGTGAGCCGAGTCTCGTTCGATTCCCGAGCTCGATTTACGCGATGAATTTTAAGCTCGCTTGCCACCACCGATCCGATGCGGAATGCAATTAATTTATATGAACCTAAACTATATGCTATGCAATTTTAATATTTTTGTTTAGGGGTTAAAAATTTAATCCCTAATTTTCTATGCAATTAACACTAAATGATGCGCCAAAATTTAGGTGTCAACAGCTGCCCCTCTTTGAGTGGAGGCTCGCAGAGGTTTCGCTCAAAGACTGAGACCTAAATTTAAACTATGAAAAATGATGATTTTTTTTTAAATGATGCATGATATGCAAACAATAAGGAACGTATGCTAAGGCTTCTCACTTCATGCGGAGCGGTGAAAGAGTCTTACATACGGATCGCACAAAAAGCGTTCAAGTGGGGAGAGCTTTATAATGCTTTGAATTCCTTCGATCTCCAAACTTCCAGTCTATTGGGAGTAAAGTTCTCAAGGTACTAGGTTGCCTACCTGTTACCTGTAGTTTCCTACAGATGCGAAATAGCGCATGATATGAAGAAAGAATGGGATGTGTTGTCTATACCACTGGACAATAACGAAAAAGATCATGTCACCTCTTTCATTCGTGTGAGCATGAAATGGTGTGCTTCGTACTCCACTTAGCAACACCAAGAGAAAAATCATGTCGCTTGTCCTACTGGGCGAACATGAAATGGGGCGTGCTTCGTACTCCACTTAGCAACACCAAAAGAGAAATTATGTCGCCTGTCCTACTGGGCGAACATGAAATGGGGTGCGCCGCGTACTCCACTTAGCAACACCAAAAGAGAAATTATGTCGCCTGTCCTACTGGGCGAACATGAAATGGGGTGCGCCGCGTACTCCACTTAGCAACACCAAAAGAGATATTATGTCGCCTGTCCTACTGGGCGAACATGAAATGGGGTGCGCCGCGTACTCCACTTAGCAACACCAAATGTGAAATTATGTCGCCTATCTTACTGGGCGAACATAAAATGGGGTGTGCTTCGTACTCCACTTAGCAACACCAAGAGGAAAATTATGTCGCCTGTCCTACTAGGCAAACATGAAATGGGGTGTGCTTCGTACTCCACTTAGCAACACCAAGAGAGGAATTATGTCGCCTATCCTACTGGGCGAACATAAAATGGGGTGTGCTTCGTACTCCACTTAGCAACACCGAAAGAGAGAAATTATGTCGCCTGTCCTACTAGGCGAACATGAGAATACGGTGTGCCGCGTACTCCACTTAGCAACACCAAATGTCACCTGTTCCACTTGGTGAACATATGAGAAAGATAATTTCTCCTATTCCGGAGAGAAACAATGAAGAATAATTAGCAGACGTACCTGAATTCTTCTTATGACGGAACCAATGGCATCGCTCCTGTTTTTACCTGAGAAAAGGTTAAAATAACACATGCGCAGAGGCAAAGAAAACATAATTCATGAATCTGCTTGCATTACCAAGCTTTACTAGGGAATTTATTAATAAGAACAACCATTTCGTCCTTTTGACATTTTGATCATATTAAATGAGAGACCTTTAATCAGAAAGGACTTCCCACTCACTCTCAATGAAAGGCTTTTGACCCGATCTTTGATGCGGGTATAAGAATCACTCGAACTCTCTTCATCGTGCTTGACAAGGGTTCGGATATTCTCAAAATCAGTATGATTTGGCCAATCTGAGAGGTCTTTATAAGGACTAAAATGTGAGCTTGGTCAATGGCTTAGCAAAAGGGACTCTTCGAGTCGAGGCTATTGAAAGAATTGATATCACCAGCTGTTCCGGGTTTACAAGTCAGGAATGCTGCAAAAATGAGATAGAAAAATCTCGCTCGCACTTCTTCAAGCAACATTTATAAGCATTTGAAACTCTACGTTAACTCAAGTGCCCTATTCTGAAGAGACTTCGGTAATGGTTGTAACGTAGATTCGGATAGGCTTGAAATGAATGGCCTGTTTCCATCAAAAGGGGTATTATGAACGTGGAGATTGGTGATCATCCCATCTAGTAATTGCTCCATAACTGAACCTTCAACTGGTCTTTTTCTTGAAGAATGATCTTGCATATCGACTCAGTTCTTGCTGAAGCTTTTCTCTCTCTCTCTTTTTTTTTTTGAGAGAGATTTTTCCGAGAGAGAGAACTTCAATTTGATGGAGTCCTTTTGCATCCTTTCTAATGAATTTTCTTTCGAGCTCTTTCTGATGAATTTTCTTTCAAGCTTTCATTTGCCCCAAGTCACCTTGAACTTGTCTTGAGATGATTTCATTTGTTTATTACAAGAATGATCACCAATTGGGTTGAAGTGAATTTACCGCTCAAATTAGGTATGCAAAGGGTATAATGTGTAGGGATATAGAAAGAAATGTTCTTCGTCATATCTAAGGCACTCGAGCTAACACGGAACTTGCATGCAATAAATATACTTGAAGATTGATGCAAGTGAAAGTAAGAAAATTCTAACCATTTTGAACTTTCTAAGAAATTGCCCCGGTATGGGATTGTTCCTGACAGGGGTAAGAAATGAAACTCCGCTCAAAGGGGTTAAGCAAATGATAACCAGTAGTGTTTAGATAGAGGAAATGAATGCCTCTCATCATTTTGGTCGTCATACTTTTCGTGAGATAATCCTTTACCTTGTCAGCACGGAATTTTCACTCAACTCGCACTAGGGATTATTATTCAGGATGTGTATAGAAATGTCTTGCCTTTCGTCATCTTGAAATCTCTCATGTAATATGATCGCTTCATTAGGACAGAAATAGATTGCCAAATTAAAAGCCTTCCTCAAACAAAGCTTAGTAACATCAATTGATTCATAAAATTCAACTTGACACTTGATAGAAACAAAGTCAGAATGAGTACAAATCAAGTGTAATATTTCTTTACAGAATCAGAATTAACCGGACTGGAAAAAACACGACCATCCATCTCGGCCAAAATCAGAGCACCTCCTGGAATGACTTTCTTCATAATGTACCGGCCGCTATAATTTGGGGCGAATTTTCCTTCTGTAAGAGGAACTATCTGTAATAACTTTCGCAGGACAAGATCACCTACCTGAAAATGTCGAGGCTTGACTTTCTTGTTGAAAGATTTAGCAACTCGTTATTGGTAGCACTGGCCATGACATAGAGCTCTAAGCCTTCTCTCGTCAATCATGTTCAACTGGTCCAATCTTTGTTGGATCCAATCTGCTTTTAATAATTGTACCTGTGAAAGAATACATAACGAAGGAATTTCAACCTCAACAGGTAGCACTGCCTCCATACCGTACACAAGAGAATATGGAGTTGCCCCGGTAGATGTCCGGATAGAAGTCCGATATGCCATAAGTGCAAAAGGTAATCTCTTATGCCAATCACGATAGTTTTCGGCTGTTTTAGCCAAAATTTTCTTAATATTCTTGTTGGTTGCTTCGACCGCTCCGTTCATCTGCGGACGATATGGAGAGGAATTCAGATGCTTGATCTTGAATTCTTTGAACAGTTCATCCACCAATTTGTTATTTAGATTTGACCCATTGTCAGTAATTATAGCCTCAGGTGCACCATATCGAGCAATGATGTCCCGACGAATGAACTTCACCACAACCCGGGCCGTCACTGTCGTATAAGACATGGCTTCTATCCATTTCGAAAAGTAATCGATAGCGACCAAGATAAACCGATGTCCATTCGACGCTTTAGGATTAATTGGGCCAATCATATCAATGCCCCACATAGAAAATGGCCATGGTTCAGACATTTAATGCAATTCATTTGGAGGAGTTTTAATCTTGTCACCATAGATCTGACATTTGTGACAACTTCGGACATGCTGAATGCAATCACTCTCTAAAGTGAGCCAGTAATAACCCATCCTCATTATCTTCCTTGCCAGCATATGACTATTCATGTGCGGACCACATACTCCCTCATGCACTTCTAGCATCAAGTGAACAGCCTCAGTTGAATCAACGTACCTTAATAAAACCAAATCATAGGACCGCTTGTATAGGCATTCTCCGTTCAAGAAGAACTTCGACGCCATTTTCCTGATATACTTTTGGTCAGATGCGGTACTTTTCTCAGGAAACTCCTGTGTTTGAAGATATGCCTTGATATCATGATACCATGGCTTGCCGTCAGGCTCTTCTGTCGTGGCTATGCAATAAACCGGTTTCTGTAAGACCTCTATTTTCAAAGGTTCAACTTCTAAACCACTTGTCACTCGTAGCATTGCCGATAACGTAGCCAGAGCATCGGCAAAACTGTTTTGAGTCCTTGGCAAGTATTCAAACGAAATGTCTTCAAACTCTTCCACCAACTCCTCCAAATAGACATGATAGGGTTGTAACTTAGCATCTCTAGTTTGCCATTTGCTAACGGTCTGAAGAATAATGAGGGCTGAATCCCCAAACACCTTAAGTCGAGCTACTCCCATTTCGATTGCAGCTTGTAACCCGAGGATGCATGCTTCATATTCAGCGATATTGTTCGTGCAGGGAAATATCAGTTTCGCTGCGACTGGATAATGTTGTCTGCCCGGGGATATTAAGACTGCCCCAATACCTGATCTTGATAAGTTTACGGCCCCATCAAAATACATGGTCCATACATACTCATCAATTGGCATGACTCTATCCTCTAGCAGATCCATATCGTCATTTTTCCCAGGATTTTCAGCCAAGACATCGACAATTACTCGTCCTTTGACTGATTTCTGAGACACGAATTGAACATTAAATTCTGAAATGAAAATCTGCCATTTTGCCAGTTTTCCAACCAAAGCGGGTTGATTGAGCAAGTATTTGATTGGATCACATTCTGTTACAAGCAATATCTGATAGTACAAAGTGTATTGCCTCAATCTGTGTAGCACCCAGACCAGTGCTGCGCACGTTCTTTCTGTCTCGGAATAGTTCATCTCAGAGGCGGTGAACTTCTTACTCAAATAATAAATTGCACGTTCTTTTCCATCCTCTTCACCTTTCTGAGCGAGCATGGCACCTAAGGACTCACTGTGGATTGTGAGGTACAGGATTAGAGGTTGCCCCGGCGTCGGTGGAACAAGCACCGGCGGATTCATCAAGTAGTGCTTAATCTTGTCGAACGCCAATTCACATTCTTCATCCCATCTAACTAGAGCATTCTTCTTGAGGAGTTTAAAGAAAGGCTTCGCTGTCTCAGATAGCTGAGAAATAAATCTGGCTATATAGTTCAATCTACCCATCAAGCTACGAACTTCCTTCACCGAAGAGGGCGATTTTATTTCACAAATAGCCTTCACTTTCGACGGGTCAATCTCAATCCCTTTGTTACTAACAATGAAGCCAAGTAGTTTGCCAGAGGCTGCCCCGAACACGCACTTTGTCGGATTGAGACGTAATTTGAACTTACGAAGCCTGTCGAATAATTTCGTCAAGGTTTCTATGTGATCTTCTCCACGCCGAGTTTTTGCAATCATATCATTAACATAGACCTCAATCTCATTATGCATCATGTCATGGAACAACGTGACCATTGCCCGCTGGTAAGTTGCCCCAGCATTTTTGAGACCGAAGGGCATCACCTTGTAATGAAATGTCCCCCATGGAGTGGTAAATGCCGTTTTCAACTTATCATCCTCGTTCATCAAGATCTGGTTATAACCTGAGAAACCATCCATGAAGGAGAATAGTTCGAACCCAGCTGTACTGTCCACAAGCACATCAATGTGCGGGAGTGGAAAATCATCTTTGGGACTAGCTTTGTTCAGATCTCGGTAGTCAACACACACTCGAATCCGACCGTCTTTCTTCAACACCGGGACTATATTAGCGACCCATTCTGAGTATTGGTTAGTCTCAATAAATCCCACGTCAAGAAGTTTCATGACCTCTTCTTTGATCTTCTTTGCCAGTTCTGGCTTAGCTCTTCGCGGCCTTTGCTTCACAGGCTCAACTGAAGGGTCAGTCGGTAGGCAATGTTCAACGATCGATCTATCAAGACCTGGCATGTCAGCATAAGACCAGGCAAAGATGTCTTGATAATCCTTCAATAACTGGGTCAAGCGATTGGCCATATCTTGAGAAAGACATGCCCCAATCTTCACCTCTCTAGGATTCTCCGTGTCGCCAAGGTTGATCACCACAGTTTCTTCGGCAGTCAAAGGCTTAGATTTCTCATGAATTTCCAAGTTCCGTAGTATCTCTTCATCATTCGGACTAGAATCGTCTGAGTCATCAAATTGACTTGCATCACATATATGAGGATCCTCGATTCCCGTCCCTTCGCATGCCTCGAGATTAGTCCTGAAACACGAAAGAAAAGGATCAAAAAGACAAGAGAGGGCTTAACTACTGCAATTTTCGAAAATTGTTCTTTGCTTTTTGAAATTCATTTTGCTTTCGAAGACCTCGAAACGCGAATTCTTGAGAAGCCCAACCCTCAGTTCTTACCGTAGATGACAAATTTTTCAATCGTTGGTTATCGTCATCGGGTTGGTTTGGGGTACTTCAACAAGATTCAAAATGATAAAAACCGTTGTAATTTTATTGATATTGAATCAATGAATTACATCTTATTGGATTGAAAAACCTAAGTGTAACATGAATTGGAAAAAAGCAATAAAGATTCCCACGCAGGGGAAATACGAAAACTAAAAATGATTACTCTTGAGGGCCAGCGCCCATCCCTTCAAGTGGTCCTTCAGTGATTGCACCAATGAAGGTCTCAGCAAACCATCCAGTGAGGTAGGGTATACCATCATTAAAGTCAAAGTCTACCACCCTCGACTCTGGCTTCTTGAAAATATAGGGTGGCTGGTCACCCTCGGAATCGCCAGACAGACCGACCACAATCGCTTTACCATGCTTCTTAGATGGTTCAGTTAAGGCTTGTGGCGACTCAGGAAAGATAAGCCCAAGATCATCCTCGATCGGGCTCAGCTTTAAATTCTCGTATCCACCCACTACTCCAGCCGAGTGAAAGATGTGGTCAATGGGAGGTGGTAAGGGACTTCGGCCTCTGCAACAATCGTTGCTTTGTTCACGGCTTACGAGACCATGATATCCCAAACCAGTCTTGTGGTATTGTCCATTTGTCTCAATTGGGGCCTGAATGCCTTGGCCTTCCTTCCCAAGACCCTGACCTGGCTCAAAACCATTACCGACCATGATCTTGGCCACCATGATAGCTGCTTTAGAAACTTCAGAAATGGGCAACGGCATATCCGAGGAAGCCTGAACCACTTGAACTATCTCAAATGAATGATAGCTATCCTCTTCAACATGATCGGGCTCTATGTATGGGATCGATGTTGCATTGAAGATTCGGTGATCTTCCTCCCCATAAATTATAACTAGTTTTGCTTTAGCCACGAACTTGACTTTCTGATGCAAACTGGAGGGCACTGCACCTGCATTGTGGATCCATGGTCGTCCCAGCAAGAAATTAAAAGCAGAAGGGATATCCAGCACTTGGAAAAGAATATCGAACACCAAGGGTCCAATTTGCAGCGCTAAGTTAATCTGGCCTATCACATCCTTCTTTACTCCGTCAAAGGCTTGAACAGAAGTCTTGGCTGCTTGCATGGTAGATGGAGAAATGCCCAGCCTTTTCAAAGTAGCCAATGGACATAAATTCAGAGCTGACCCATTATCAACAAGTACTCTAGCCACGTGAGTCTCTTTATACTTCACCGATATGTGAAGCGCCTTATTATGACCACGTCCTTCAACTGGGATTTCCTCGTCAGAAAATGCTACTTGATCTTTGAGGAGAATCGCTCCGATAAACTCTTCTAGCTTGTCTTCTTCAATAGTCTCGGGCACATGAACCTCACTCAAAACCTTCATTAGAGCACTCCGATGTTTATCTGATGTCTGGAGAAGTTCCAACAACGAAACTTGTGCAGGTAGCTTTCTCAGCTGGTCAACCATGTTATATTCACTAGCCTTTATCACAGCCAGGAATTCTTTCGCTTCTTTCTCAGCCACTGGCTTGGTCGGTTGATTATCAGCATAAGTTCGCTCTGACCTTGTTATCAGATCAACATCATACGACCATGGAACCATCTTGTCACTCTCATAAGCGTAAGGCTGAGGTGATGCTAGGACCAACATTTCCGAAGCATCGGGTATAACGATCCCGAGGTCATCGTCAGAGGCGTCCTCGAGAGGGGGCATGTCAGTTAGCTCAGGATCCAACTTAACTAGCTCATCGGTCAACATTGCGAGTTCTTCATTCCAGTCAATGATGACCTGAGATATAGTGGCCACTACCCCGAATTCATCAGCTGTCCCAATCATTCCCCTTCTCAACAACTCATCCACTTTCTTTTCTATCTCGCTAAGTGACATCACCTCACCAGTCGAAACATAACCAGCTCGGACTAAAGCATCGAACATGTCTTTGAGAGGGACCTTGAAGCCTTGAACCTGTTTGACTCCCGGACCAAAGACAACATTTGCACTGCTCGAATGATCAGGGAGTGGATTATTCTGCACATTGGGTTTACCGGTTGGTTGTAGCGCAAACGCTCCAGTCTCGAGTAGATCCTGCACTCGATGTTTGAGTACCTGGCAATCATCTGTCGAATGCCCAACTTCACCTCTATGGTAATCGCATTTCTTCGACGGATCATATTTTGCATAACCAGCGGCATTAGATCTTTGTGGCTCTGAATTCAGCAAGTTCTTCTTCCTTAGCACAGCCAATACCTGAGATAACGTCCTAGAAAGTGGAGTAAACTGGCGAGTTTTACGCTGCTGGCGTGAGTCTTGCTGGCCTTAACGTCCATAAGAGGTTGTCTGCTGAGTGCTAAATTACAGCTTCGGGGCCTGAGCTGGCATCTTCTGTACATAAGTCATGTTGACTTCGGAGACATGCTCTTTGTCCTTCTTACTAGTAAATCTCTTGCTCGATGAACCTGACTCACTGTACCATCCCTTCTTGAGCCCGGTTTCAATCTCCTCACCCATGGCTATCAGTTGACCAAAAGATTGGGCAGCTGTCACTAACATTCGTGAACGAACCGGCTGCGGTAGGGTGGACACGAACAACTTCATTAAGTCACGTTCTGAGGGTTCGGGCATGATTTGTCCCGCCATGTTCCTCCAGCGAGTGGCATACTCCTTTAGAGTCTCGCCCTTTTTCTGCTCAGCTCTCTCTAGGTCTTCCCTTGTAATGGTGACATCAAGATTGAACTTGAAGTGCTTGACGAAAAGGTTTACCACCTCTTCCCATGAGTCTTTCCGGTTGATCTGGTGGTTGGTATACCACCTCATTGCGGCATCCTTCAAGCTTACTTGGAAGGTTTGGATCATTAGAGGTCCATTAGAAACATATCTATTCATGAGCCCCTGGTACATGTCGATGTGCTGAATCGGGTTTGAGGTGCTGTCATACTTCTCGAAGGCTGGCATTTTGAATTTATCGGGCACTTGGACCTGGGTAAAAATAGACAGATCAACAGGTGGAACACATTGAGTTTTCTCCACTTCACGTAACCTCTGGTCGAGCTTAGCCAACAACTTGGCATTCTCATCATTCGAGGGTGGATGAAGAACATGGGCTGCTGGAGACACACTAGTATCAGTCAGAATGACATCATCCAGTTGAAAGGTTGGATTAGTGTTCACTGCAGGAGATTTGTCGAGGCGAAGGCCTTGACGGGTTGGAAGTAGAATCTCCGATTGAGAGGCAGCATTGAT
Organism: Syzygium malaccense; assembly: GCA_031216405.1. Classification (NCBI taxonomy): domain Eukaryota; kingdom Viridiplantae; phylum Streptophyta; class Magnoliopsida; order Myrtales; family Myrtaceae; genus Syzygium; species Syzygium malaccense. The sequence goes on along the minus strand of CM062258.1, from coordinate 1,349,435 downwards.
CTGCTGCTGCTTGGCCATGAGATCACTCATCATTTTGGACATGGCAGCCGTGATCTGCTCATTAATTGTGTTCATGTGTTCTTTTAGCTTTTCGTCAATCATGGCCGCAATCTCGGCTTGATTGGCCATCCTTCTTTTGGTCACCGATCGAGTATTATGAGGATGAGGGGGATCCGTGGCAAATTACCTGCAAAAAGCGACGATCGAATGAATACAACTGGTAAGAATAACGAGTCGGTCCATGACATCCCTTAAACCTTTAAGATGAAATTCCTTGTGAAAGACCGATTCGTCCAGTAAATCTCGAAATTTCAAATTGCTTCATTCAATAAAAACTTGGACTAATTCCAAAATTTACAAATTATAGCTTAATGCTTTTCATTGAATTGCCCACAAAGGAAGATGTCTCAAAAGAATTCTTAGAAAGATCGTCTAGAAACGACATTTATTACCAGAAAACATCAATAGCAAGCTAACATTTCCTCCTAAAAAGAAAGAAAAACTCCCTAAACTAAACAAGAAATCAGACGGTCTTCCTCTTTTTAGAGGCCACGTGATCTATAGACGAATGGGCCTTCAAGGCACGCCGTAATCGTGCATTCTCTTCAGCCAGAGCATCTGCCTTATCCTGGGCCTTTGTCGCCTTTTCTTCGCTGATTTTGATTTGAGTCTGAAGAGTGTGTCGTACCGTCACGACCGGGATCTTCGGGAGTATCTCAGCCGGGATGGTATGATGTTGAATATACCGGGCCGTGGCAAAGTGACTCTTCATCCTTCCGATGGGCTCATCCGCTGGCCAAATCAGCTTCTGAGTGGAACAATTCTGCCACGCGTCGGAATGACGCCTAAGCTCAACTTTGTAGGACTCGCCCTTCTCGAACTGGACTTGAAATTCATTGGGTCTAAGTGGAGGTGGGACATCCTGCAGAACTCGGAACTGACGCGTAACTCGAAGGGGCTGATAGCAGGTTCCCCTATAAATGCCCATCAAAGGTACGGGCTTCTGATCACCATGGTATAGTCGAGCCTCAACCTCCCGAAACCATACAGCTTGCCAAAGGAAAATCTTAGAGCTTGGATATTTGAACAGATGGACCCATTGTGTATAGTGCAAACTTTTAGTTTGATCTTGTATTTGTTTGAACCTTAAAATAGGGTTATCAGTCGTGTTCATTTCAAATACAGTCATATTTTCCCCGAATTGAGAAAGGTGTAAGAAAAATCAGATTTGTAAAAGCTCAATCGGGGCTCGAAAAATTCTATCTTTTCCTTTTTTAAATCGTGTCAGAGATACGAAGGTCTCTGCCAGAATTGCGTTTATAAAACTAACTCCACCACATATTAGTTTTACCGCCCAGGCTATGACGGGATCAATAGCATTTTGACGGAATGGAAAAACGATGAGTCCGAAAAAAGCTAAGATAAAAATCTTAGACCTCATGAGAACGGAGTTATTTTCAAAACATTCAATAAGAAAAGATAGCGGGCATGCTTGACAATTACCCTTTAACACTTTTTCAATTTCCTTTTTGGTCAAATTCAAAAATTCAGCGAGCACTACCACAGGATCTACCTTAAGGGGTGGTTCGACTATATCTAACTCAATCGATTTCCCAATGGCAAAACTGTATTCTTCCAGAGTCGGTGTGAGCTCAAACTTACCTCCCAACACAAATGTGGTCGTCTCGGGGCACAAAAAATGAGCGAGTGCCTGCATGATTCCGCTCTGAACATCTATGTCTAGGATTGGTAGCATGAATCTAATGCGCTTGAGAATGTACTGCTGACCATCTGGCTTCAACTGGCTCCATAATTTCTTGAGCTCTAGCTTCGGAGTAGGCACGAAACGGATATCGAGGCGACCCATTCTTATATAGACCACGTGCCAAATGACTCAACCTAAATCATCGACCGACCCAAAATAAGATAAAGAAAACTAAAGATAAAGCTCAAGAAATTACCATCCTTGGGGAGAGAATGTCAAACACAGAGACATACACATGAATCGTGAGTTTAAACCTTAATCTATCTACCCTAAGGGCTTTTGCAAAATGAAGTGATGAACGGAACGACATGTCGCAGCCTCGCGCACACTCATCATGACTAGCCGCAGCCTCGCATACAATAGTCATGACTAGTCGGGTCCAATCACTTCGGCTTGATTCGGTCGACAAGGGGAACCTCCATGCGTAGTAGCCTCACATGCATGAGGACGACCCTTGAGCCATTTTTTGAAAAATTTTCGGGATCCAAATGGGATAACCTTTAGCGAGGTCTTACCGCCAAGGTTAAAGAACCATCTAAATACCATCTTAGAACTATGGGTGTGACCCAGGTCCGATCACCGGTTGTGTGTGGTGTAGTGTAAATACTGTAAATCATGCACAATAATTATATGCAAACACCACTTCAATAGTGCAAAAATTAAATCACAATTCTACTCCACCAAGCCTGCAAAACAAAGGGTTAGCCAATCACTACTCCCCTTATAACTCCCATCCTGCAAAACCATTTAACATCTAAGAATGAGAATTCAATCGAATTTTGTCAAATCAAGTGATTTTTCCATGAAAATTTTTTGGCTTAAGTCCTCCTTAAATTTTCAAAAAAAATTCAAGTTCTTTCCCCAGCGGAGTCGCCAAGCTGTCGCGACCTAAAAAAAATCGGGTTTCGATCTTAGGCTAATGGATTACTAGATCAATTAAATTAACTAACCCAGCTCGAGTTCTCCCAAACTCTACCAAATCGCAACTTAGATCCAATTGTGAGGATGCAAATATTTTCAACAGGAGTCGCCACTAATCATTTAGGGTAGGTTGATTAGAAACCTAAATAAAATAGCGAGAGTACTATTTTATTTCTACGAACCAGAAATTATAAATTCGGGACTTGGTTACGCTAGATTCCCTAACGCCCTTTCGGTACCAATTTCGAGAAAAATACTCAATTTCACAATTTTGATAAATCCTAACTTAGAGTTCAAAGGTGCAGAAATTTCTTTTTTTGATTTTTACTTGTTTAAATGAAAGCTAACCTATATGTAATGACGTGCAAAAATTGACATGCGATTAACGCAACCTAACATGCAAACTATATGTCATGCGACGACGTGACCTATTTCTAATGACGGGCACATTATTTTTTTGTATTTTTTTAATGAAATTCGGAATTAAAAATGCCAATTATCTAAACATGCGATTTTAAACTAAAGAAATCGACATATTCTAAAGCAATCTTTTTTGGGTATTTTTTTTACGAAATTCGAAATTAAAATTAAATAAAAAAATATAACCGCTAAATCTTTCGAATTAAGTTTCGATCTGAAGCCTGACAGATCAATCCTAAAATTTGAAATACCCGCTATGGAAATAATTCTATCTAAAGCCTGATAGATAGATTTATTTCCACGTGTGCGGTTGCGGATTAGGAAATTTTCCTAATCGATCATATCTTGAAAAATTCTGATATCTTAAATATTTTGGATATATTCAAAGGATTTTGAAAATTCTAAATTTTATCCAAATTTGGTAAGCAACGGATATCCAAGATTTTAACAAAGGAAACAAATCCTAATTGAGATAATGCTTATTATTCAAATATACAAGATTAGATATCAATAAGCATAAATCAGGTAACGAAATATTCAAATAAAATCAAGATAGGATAATTACCTGATTTGCAGATTTATTTCCAAATTTGAACTTGCAGCGGATCGGGCTTGCGGATCGAGATGCGTCGGGAGCGGCGGCGCGGCGTCGGGAGCGGCAGCGACACGGCGGTGGTTGGCGCAGCGATGGGCAGCGACTCCTCGCGGGACAGCCGCTGCAGTATTAAACGAGCTTGCGCGGGTAGACGATAGCAGCAACGAACGATCTTCGGAAATCGCGAAACAGCAACAGCTCACCACGGGAGAGCAATGAACGTCGGAGATGGTAGCAATTTCGGAGAATGTTGGCGTTGTGGTGGGGGTGTGTTTGACGAGCACGTCGGGGACGCGCTTGAAGAACACGTTGGTGGCCCTCTCTCGATGGTGCTTCACGGTGGTGCTCGATGATCACCGACCAGCTTCACAAATCCTGCAAATTAGATAGAAGACCAAGGCTCTGCCCCTACTGCTGGTATGGCTTGGGTTGAGAGCAGATCACCGGTGGGGTCTTGGGTCGCGGCCAGAGGGGAACACCATCATTAGGTCAAAGAAAACAGCAACGGGGACGATCGGTGCAGGGCTCACTTCGACCAGGAAATAGCTCGGATTGGTGCAGGTGGCTCGAGACAGCAGGGACGACACAGATCGGCGTTGACAGGGCTGGTGGGACAACGGCACGGCAACAGCACAGCAGCTACAACGGTGTCGTGAAAGAACAAAGAAGAGAAACCAAGCACGGTGGTGATGCTGTCCGCGAAAGGCACAAGGCGACGTTGTCCGAGGAAACCAGGACTCGACGAGAGTACTCCAAGGATTGTCTCTCGATATTGCTACGTTCGAAGTGTGGGGGTCTCACGTTGGCGTTTTGTGTGATGTGGAGAACATGCGTTGAGCCAGTGAAGTGTCACTTGAGAAGGGACTTTCTCCTCCCTCTCCCTTTCGTCTTTTCTCTGGCTTTTTTTTTTCTTCTTCACGTTCTCTCTGAACGTGTCTCCTGATTGTAGCCGTGTAAATTTGATTTTGTGGCCTCCCCTTTAGTTGTGAGACATAACGATATATTTATAATGTAAACCTAGGTCAATTAGCCGGGCTTTCTAGTCCTAATGGGCTTAGGCTTGGGCTTAGGCTTTAATCATCATTTAATTTCAAGTGGGCTGAATTAATGTGGGCTTTTATTAAACTTGATAGGCTAATCTAAGCTCAAATTAAGACAACCCAGCCCTTTTGACACGTGATTTTCAGCCTTTGCCTTCCGAGTGAGCCGAGTCTCGTTCGATTCCCGAGCTCGATTTACGTGATGAATTTTAAGCTCGCTTGCCACCGCCGATCCGATGCGGAATGCAATTAATTTATATGAACCTAAACTATATGCTATGCAATTTTAATATTTTTGTTTAGGGGTTAAAAATTTAATCCCTAATTTTCTATGCAATTAACACTAAATGATGCGCCAAAATTTAGGTGTCAACACCTAATTAGCGACGGAATTTGCCACAAAAATAAAGTCTCGCGGCATGTTCCATACTATTTTTATTTTCGTGGCTAATTAGCCATGGATTTAGCCACGGAAATAAAGTCCCGCGGCATTTTCCCTACAATATTTATTTCCGTGGCTAATTAACCACGGATTTAGCCACGGAAATAACTATTCTTGGCATTTTCCCTACTATATTTATTTCCATGGCTAAATCTGTGGCTAATTAGCCGCGGATTTAGCCACAGAAATAACTACTCTTGGTATTTTCCCTACAATATTTATTTCCGTGGCTAAATCCTTGACTAATTAGCCACGGAAATAACTATTATGGGCATTTTCCCTATTATATTTATTTCTGTGGCTAAATATGTGGCTAAATTAATCATGGAAATAATTACTCTTGGTATTTTCTCTAATATATTTATTTTCGTATCTAAATCCGTGCCTAATTAGCCACGGAAATAGCTACAACCATATATTTAGCCACGGCAATAACTAGTCTTGGCATATAGAGGGAAAATCGAAATGTGTTCAAAACGCTCCAACTGTCTCTTCTCTCTCTCCACTTTTTGCTTTTGCTTCTCTCTCTCTCTCTTCATCTACGGTCCATCCTCGCGGTTCCACCTCGGTCAATCTCTCGAGCGTGTCGAAGCCGGATCGCAGCTCGGTCCCTCGATCGAATCGGGCTAGGCCTTGCCGCCGATTGTCATCTTCCCGGAAATGAGGTGATTCTGGCGAAGGTATGGCGCTCTCTCTCTCTCGCTCGCTCGCTCGCGTTCTCGCTGTTCCGCTTCGTCCCATCCCTCATTTTCCGGGATTTTTTATGCGAGATGCTTGCAGCGCGATTTGTTGGAGGCGCCGTCGAGACCGTGGGAGCGGCCGGGGCGAGCATGGCGACGGTGGCTGGGCCGGGCTCGTTTCCTCCGGATAAGTTCCATCCCGGAGGCGGAGGCGGCGGCGGCGGCGGCGGAGGAGCTTCGAAGATTGGCGCGAAGCTGAGAAGAAAGACTCCGTCGGAGCTGAGAGTAATCCTCTAGAGATTTGTGGCGATTCGTTTGCGAAGTGTTTGTTTTTTTCTTTTTTGTGGCTGTGGTGACAAGATGATGCTTAGCTGGTTCTCTGGACCGCTTTGCTTTCGATGATGTATTTCTATGGACTACAGCATAGCTTAAGATGTGACTCGCTCTGCTTGAGCATGTGACTTTTGTTTTGAGGCTCCAAAAGTCACTAGCTTTTTAAGTTGGCACGTTGATTCCAATTACTCTTGCTTTGTTACTCGTGTCTTCAATTTGGTTGTTGAAAAAACTAAAGAAAATTGACGGCGGCGATATATAATTAATGTGGCTCGACTGAATTGATGTCTTATACAGGGAGAGCAACTGAAGCGCGTCAATGTTGTTGAGCTTGTAGATGAATCTGCTGCCCCTTTACTTGACTCTATGAAGTAAGTGTTTCACTGATCATATTTGAGTTTTCATTCTATAAGCACGAGATTAGTCATTGAGGAGTGTTTTTTTTCTTCCACTGACAATGCCGGCACAAATGATGGTCTTAAGAAATCAGAAGTGTTTAAACTACCAAGATACATTGATATGTGAGTTAATGAAGTATATCCTGCCAAAAAGTGAAGGTTTAAAATGTCATCTCCGAAGGAGAATGTGAAGGTAAGGGCATTTTCCGGTATAATTAATAGATGTTCTAGATTTTGCTTTATGTCACTCATCTGTCTTAATTTCGAGAGCTTGAGCTTCGGGGGGGAGTTATTGTCTATCGTTGGCGTGCTAGTAAGATAAAAAGTTATTTCCTTGGTTGTGTGCCCTTAAGCACGAAACCAGTACAGTGAAGAGTCATGCAATGAAGAATCTTGCTGTGCTTTCGAACATGGCTACAAGAAGCAAACAACATCTTTAATGGTATTGATGAGATGCCCAATACTCTCTTTATGTTGCTTAATGATTATTGATGAAGTCAGCACCTTCTTATATGTTACGTTCCTCATATCCCTGCAGTTCCGAGGATTCTATTTTCTCTTCTAAAGTTGCTGAAAATCATGGAGTACAAACTCAGTCAACACTTGAGAGGTGTAACCAGAGTAGATTCCGTACAGTTGCCGAGATATCGTCTAGTTCCGAAAAACTATCTAGCTTGGCTAATATCAATATGGTAATTACTCTCATCTATTTTCCCTTGAGCCGTTGGTATATCCTTCAGTAATATCACCACTATCTTTGTAGGATAAAGCTCTAAAAGGATTGGTTGCTCGAGAACCATCTTCTCATTTATTTGATGGTTGTTCTGAAAATTTTACTTCTACCTTGACTTACTCGGGCTGCTCTCAATACAACATAGTTGGCCAAAAGGCTCCTCTGGATTTTACTTTGAAGACCGTCATGCGGATTGCAGCATCTTCTTCAGTAAATTGCTAATGTCTTTTGTTGTTAATAGTGTTGTGAGGGCTTACAATTGCTTGGAGACTCCTGGGGCATTTCGTTCCTAATTTGGAGACATTTCAATTTTGGTCTTTACTCAATAGGGTCATTATGAAAATTATTTTAAATCTTGTATTAGGGTTTGAAGATTTTTCCACTGCCTGTGCATGATGACTTCTTATGTAATTCTAAACGGCATTAAAAACATGGGAAAAAAATATACTTACACCAAAACCTAGTGCTGCTTGCACTGAAGATATCGTATGAAATGGGGAGCATCACTTGATTTGAGAAATTTAGCTGAGTTTTCTACTTGCCAATTGGTTCTTGAATCATTTTTTTATTGGAAATGTCTGCTCTAATCTAAGAATATCAATTACTTTCTTAAAACATATAAATGGGTGGCACACTATTCTACAATCTGCATGCAAATTGACAACTTTGATTAATAGCACAAGTTGTGGCAAGGTTATTAATTTTCACACACCATGCTCAAGCATGGTGTTCCTTTACTCATGTAGTTCTTTTATATTGCTCAGGGTTTGGTGTATGCTTTCTTGTTGTCCAGTTAACTTTTTTTCCTTCATCATTTCCAGGATTTACAGGTTAATTGCAAATGGTAGTTACAATAGTGTTCCCAATCATACATCTCTTTGTGCTTGCCCTGAGGGTCAAAGAACTAGCCATTGTTCAAGAACCCACATTGCTTCCACGGGCTTTTGCTCTACAGCTTTGAATTCATGGATATATCCTCAGTCCACTCTTCCACTTTCTCTTATGTCAGTGCTGACCTCACCAGCTGCAGAGAAAGGTTTGTCAAATGAGACATAAGATATGGAGGGTGTCCCCCTGAACTTGTCACTAATCCTCTCCTTTTTGTTTAGTGGAGATGGACTTCTTAAAGAAGCGACAATTGTCATGGGAAGAGTCATTTCGCAGTCTTTACTACTTATTCCGGAAGAACTTATGTAGCGTATTTTACGGTAATTTTCTCCTTGTTGAGATGCTCAGATACTTTGTGGACTATCTCATTATCTTCTGTTGGAATATATGTCAAAGTCATTTTCCACGAATGTGTATGACGTAGTGCTGCTATTAGTTAAGCAATGCAAAGCTTTGCTACTTCTTCGTTCGTATAAGCAAGTACTTTCCATGCTTCTTTCTGATTTTTTTCGTTTCAATCTTAGACTAACGGCTTATGTATATGTAAGTATCTCAAGTTTAGGAAGTTGTACAGCTAATTACTTGAAAATTTATAGGCTTAATGTAGGCAAATCAATGGCATCTGAAAGAGCTCTTTGTGATGACAAATGCAAGCTAGTGTTTATTAATTTGCTGGTATTCATGAAGAGCATGTTTTGTATTAATAAGAACATTTCAAATATTTAAAAATTGGAAGAGGTATTTGTGCCCTTACGGTGCCTATAACTTTCTGCAACGTCTAGAGTATCCATGACTCTCGATGTTGCTGAATATCTTACACAATGAATCTCTCATGACTTAATAAAGAGTCAATTCTAAAGGTAAAGCAGTAATTATGCCATGTGAATAACAGGACTTTGTTAGAAGGCCATTTCTCCCCAAGAACTATGTCAATTAGTTCTTTTTGGTCATTATATAATCATCCTGTCTGTTGATTTTTTGCCCTGATGTGCCATTTTATTCATGGGAATTAGTTTGCACTTCTCAATTTGTGGTAATGTTTACTGCTGATGATGACTCTGGAAGAAGCGAAGGGACTTGCAGTGCTTACGTGTCCCAGTCAACAAGAGGTCTGCTATCATTTTTTAGAGCATGTAAGTCACAGCAATTGGTGTTAGCTTCTGTTGCTGCATGCACCTTTTACTTGTTAATAGTGCTTATTCCGTTCTGCCAAAATTTCCTAAGTACTGTTACTTGATTGAATCTCTAGTTTGGGATCACCTTCAGGGCTTGCTCAGCTAGCAGGAACCATATATGGGATTTGTCAAGACTATTTTGTTTAGCCTATTTTATACGACAGAAGTTTATTCCCGTGAGACATCATTGTCCTGTTGTTAGCATTCAATAAAGATATTGCTGATGCGTACATATCTTGTTATCGAAATATCTGGCTCGATTGCAAGTTGCTCATTAGCCAAGTTGTATAAGTGATCGTGAGATCAGTATAAGATTACATTTATTGCCCATTTGAACATGATCATGATATGTACTTGTTGGCTGTGATTTAGTTTCCGTCTGATGACCTTTTATTTCCGATAAAGAAAAGAAGGAATTTCTATTGTTGGAGGTCTTATCTATCATATTGGTCAAGCTATCATTGCGAAGGATATGGCTCAATTAGTTGCAGTTGTCACATTGACCAAATTAGTCCCTTTTCTTGAACTTCCTTTTCTTTGGAATAATGCCTGACCATTCGGTTTTGTCTGTTTTAATTAGGATATATATTTTTCTATGCCTCTATGCCATTCGAAGGTGGAGCAACTTGCTACGGAAGATCTGGTTGAGCTTTCAGAGACAGAGAAGCATAATTTAGGCCAGGTAAGGTTTGTGTCTAGTTATATCTTTGCCTTACTGCTTTCGCCCACAACGAAAACAATCTACCAAAAGCACAAACCCTTTTTTTTTGTAGACTCGCATCAGCGCCAAGGTGCAGAGGAAGGTTGCGAGGGAGATCAAAACGGCTCGAGCTTTCGGCCTCATGCCTTTCACGACAATGGGAACAAAATCCTGTCATTGGAAAAACAATGGAGAATCTTGACGAGGATTACGAGTACGAGGCCTTTGAGGGGACGGGTGGTGACATGGAATGAGTGACGCGATCTTGATGCCACCGAGGTTTCTGTGAGGATTGTCCATTCAACTTTTTGATCTCATCCTGGCATGCTTCTTTGACTTCTCTTTCTTTCTGTACTTTCCAATTTTGGGCAAGTTCATAGCGTTGAATTAGAGTGGACCAGAGCTATATAGAGATTTCTTATGTTGGATAAACTAGGCGCAAAGAGCCATTCTTGTGGAAAATGTTGATGAATGTATTCATTTTCATATTATTATAATATTTTGATGTTATTAAGTGCTTAATCAATGTTAAATATAAATTCTAGAAATTAATTTTGCTAATAATTATATTTAAAATCGAAAAATAAAAGAAATGATTTTATCATACGATCACAAATTATAAAAGGTCGTTGCAAAAATAAAATTTTGTTGCTAATTTTGTCTCTAAACAATATTCGTCGCAGAGTTTTTTTTTTGGTAAGGATATTCGTCGCAGAGTTAGTCGCTAAAGCATTAAAAAAAATTCGTCGTAAATTCGTTCTGGAGCAAGGTTCGTCGCAAAAGTCAAAATTTTTCGTCGCTAAATTAGCAATGAATTTTGCCACAAATAAGTTCATTGCAAATTACTGACCAAAAAAAAAATGTGCATCATAAATTAGCAACGAATTTTGCCACGAATAATTAGCGACGAATTTTGCAACGACTAACTTCGTGGCAAATTAGCAACAAATTTTACCACGAATAATTAGCGACGAATTTTGCCACGAAAATAGTTAGTGGCAAATTAGCGACAAATTTTTTTTGTTGCAATTTAACGACGAAAATTGAAATTTTTCACCGCTAAATTTTGCGACGCCTTATTAGCGACGAATTTTTTTTATCGCAAATTTCATCGTAAATTCGTTTAGCGACAAATTTTGCCAAATTTTTCGTGGCAAAATTCGTCGCTAAAACTTAATTTTTTTGTAGTGATTGGCTCCTAACACCCCCTAGCACATTGAATTAATTACATTATCCTTTGCAGGTCCCTCTTGATTTAAGATTATTTCTTACCTTTCTTCTCCTTTTTTTTTTAATTTCACTAAAAGAAAAAAATTAACCAAATCCCTTCCAAACAACTTTTTTTCACCTTAGCCGTCTTTTCTATACCCATTGCATTTCAACATTTCCTTCATGTTTGTCTTTTTATAAACTTATTCTCCATTATTATTATCTAACTGTTGACACCTACTTTTAATTGCCCAATTAGATTAATTGCACAAAAATTAAGAGTTAAATTTTTAACCCCTAAAAAAAAATTTCATTTAATTGCATGGCATGTAGACCTTAGATGCATTTTGCATTAATACGAATTTAAAAAAATTAAAAAATTTTATTAAAAAATTTATTTAAAAATATTTAAAAAATTCGGAATGGGCCGGGTCGACCTGGCCCTCTCTCTTCTTCCCCCACGCGAGCCTAGCCCATCTCCTCTCTTCCCTTCCTTATGCGCGAGCTGAGCCCGGCCTAGCCCAACCCGCTCCTTATTTCCCCCACAGCCGGCCTCTCTCCCTCTCTCCTCCTTCCCCTATTCTCCCCTGTGTTGATTGCCGCCTGGGACGACGCGGGGAATCCGCTTCACCGCGTAAGTCTGGCCACCAAAGTCGTGGAGTAGAGAGCAGTTGAGAGCCATTAAGGGTGATGACTTCTGGTGTAGGGCAAGTAGCCATCAGCCGCTATAAAAGATAGACAGAGAGGAGAGAGAGGGCGCAGCCCCTTTGAACAGAAACAGAGAGTAGAGAGAGAAAAAAATTGGCAGAGAGTTTGAGCGAGATTGAGAGCAAACGGGAGAGCTGGGCATTTTCAGGAACTAAACAGGAAGCCAGTCAGCCTCGCCATTGTCCGGAGACCCACCGGTAAGCCCCCAGAAATCAACCTCGACCGGCAAGTCCTCCCGACTCCCCTTTTATACCCTGTTTTCTTATGTAGGTGGGTCAGGACTCGCGTCGGCCTTTTCACACGAATCCCGGCCTATACAATCCTTGATCCCAATCTATACTCATTGTTGGAGGCGAGGCGTAGCCACCGAAGTAGACCTTGGCCTCGGAATAGGTTAAAATCCCCCTGTTTTTGCAACTCCTTCCACTTGCTCGACCAAATGCCTCAACAAGATCTAGTTTTATCTCACTTGTTTTTGGCCAAAGCTAAGGCTAACCGGAGAAGCAGGTCAATGGCGGTTGCGACTACCGACCGTGGCTCGCCAAGCGCCAGACGGGCGCCTAGTTGATGGCGGCGGCCCTCGGCAGCCTGGCGAGAAGGTAGGCCGAGTGAAGCTCCCCAAGACAGGGGAGTTAGATCCGTGGTAAGGAAGAGCGGAGTTCTCACCCCGGTTTGGCTAAGACGGGAGCCGTGGCTAACCGAAGAGGGGAGGTCGTCGGGTCGTGGTCACCGGCCATGGATGCCGGTGCCTCTCAGCAGCTGAGCGAAGCCCTCCAATAGGGGAGTCCCGGCCGCAGTGCAGGGGAAAACAGGGGAAGAAACCGAGTCGGTGAAAGGGTGAAAGTCAGTTGGATCCGGGTCCAGCGAGGAGCTTGATCCGGTTCAAGACTCGGGTTGACCTCCCCGACCCGGTTCGGATTTGGGGATCCGATCGGGGTCAACTCTTTTGAATCCGGTCCGCTGACCCAAGTCAGTTCTGACCAAACCCGAATCCGCCGACCCAACCCAGTTTATTATCATATTAATATTTTATTATTTTTAATAAAAAAATATTTTAAAAATTAATTTTTTTATATCGTGTTGTTATTATTATTATTATTATTATTATTATTTCTATATAATAAAAAATATATAAAAAATCATTTTTTAATTTCTTTTAAAAGTAGTAAATAGTTTAGAAATTAGTATTGTTGAATATTTTCCTAAATTGTATGAATTATTTGATTAATAATTATGTCTAAATCGGATAATCCTATAGGACTATGCGATAGTGTTTTGCATGTTATTTTTACTATTATTGTATTATTATGCATGTTGTTTTTTAATGATGTGCACTCGCTTGATCATCTCACATGTTAGGAGAAAGATCCTAAAATCAATCCTAATTGCCTGACAAATATTTTTTAAAATGAGTAGGATGAAAGGTACCGAAAGGGCACTAGTTATTCAACTAGTGTATCAAAGTTCCCGAACTCATTTAATCTCTAGTTCGTAGAAGTAGGGTGATTTTCCTATCACCTTACTTGAGTTTCTAATCGATCTACCCCAAATTGATTAGTGGCGACTCCTAAAAAAAAATCACTTACAAGTTAAAAACCTAAACCCTAAGTCACGATATGGTATGTGCTTGACAAAACCCGAGTTAAGTCCCGAACTTAGACTTAGCGTGTACCAAGCAAGACCCCTTTTTTATGTTTAAAGGCCGGAGGCAAGCAAGCACTAATCATATATCGGAGTAAAGAAATATTTGTTTTATTTGCAAAGTGGTTACTTTATTTCCCTAGATTATCCTCATGATCTTTGATTTTTGGTACAAATTTACGAGTATTCACTCAAAGATTGATATTGTGGATGATGTATACATTATACACAATTTACTCAAAGATTAGCCTCTTTTTTATACTTAAGTTATTTTTTTTAATAATAGTTTCCTAGTACAAAAAAGTGAGAAATATATGACTCATTAACAAAATAATTAGTTTTCTTTTGTCAAAAACACAATACTTAGTTAGCTATCTACCAAACAAACTATTTTTTGGAAAAGAGGTATACCAAGTTTGTTCCAAATGAACAAAGAAAAGGAAAAAACCATAAAAGAAGAAAAGAAGGCAATCATTAGTCTTAAATCAAGAGTGTGCCCCACATTTAACCTTAATATATATTGTTTGAGAGGAGCATTGGTAGTTTGTCTTTAGTAAAATTGAAACAAAAGAAAACGAAGAAAAAAGTAAGAAGTAATTGTAAATCCCAAGCGTAGCATGGAAGGGATAAAATTGTCAATTCAATATATAAGGGGGTGTTAGGAGACAGCAAGAAGGTGGAAATAGCACGAGCCTGAAAATAGAGTAACGATGGCTGGTTTCCATGCAATGCAATAAATTTTGGGCAATAGTGAAGTCAATACCACTGTGGAGGTGACATTGACCGTGGGTTTCGGTTTGAACTCTGTAATTTGGTTGGTCAGAGAACGCAACTTGGACTGCATTCAATGAGCCGGCCATCGCATCTACTTGAACGAGCCCATCCCGTTGAATGGAGTTTTATACGTGACAGTGATATTATTGGCACAATTTGATGGCCAATCACTATAAGGTAAAATGATTTATTTCTCTATCTATCTATATTTCTTAAATCACCTAGATCTAGGTTTAATATAAAGTCAGATAATTCGTGATGATAATGCAATCTTTGGTAATATTTTATATAAAGAGTGATATTTGATAGGCTTTCTAATGATGGAGTGCCCAAATCTTAATTTAAGATAAAATTGGTGGCATACTATATTATTGATAAGTGAGATACTTTCTCCATGGCTAATAAAAGGGGCAGGTTTTCAAATGAATACCAATGACCAATTTAGCAATGGAAAAGCATTGAAAGGTTTAGACTTTTCTTATAGGACATAGGAAGATTTAGACTTGATGTAAGCAGAAAGGAGTTAATGTGAAGAAATTGGCAAAGCATAGAAATGCTTTTCTTCAAAATAAGTGGCGGACCTCATCTATTTGCATTGTCTTTTATTCTGTGTTTCTCTTGGATGATGACATGTGCATTTAAGATCCAAATAAAGTTAGAAAATATCATGCTCAGGAACCGTAAATTGAACTGGAATATAACAAAGGAATAGAGAATTAAATACGTGTGGGTCATGGGTCCCGAAAAGAAAACGCGGGTCTCAAATTTTAAGATGGGTCACATTAGACTTTTCGTCTCATATTTATATACTGAAAATCATATTCTGCGTACCTAATATGATAACCTTCCCACATTTGACGCATTCGCAAGTTGAATGATGACCTTCTACCCAGCCCGCACTTACTCTCGTTGGCGTCTGAATCAAAGTCTCAACTGCATTAATGAAGCACTATTACATTTCCAATTGCAACGTGTAAAGACATTCATGGAAGTATCGTGTGGACATGAAAGACCGATATCTCTTTTGAACACGATGAAACATCCGCATGGAAGTTTCCGATCACAATTAAAAAAAAAAAGGGGGACATGGAAAGTTCAAAAAAGCTAATTGGCATAAATTTCTGCTTCTAGAGTATGAACGCAAAAGCAAATTGCCAACTCATGGAGCTCGGGTTCTCAGTGTCGGCAGTAACCAATAATTGTCTCCGGAAATTCCCATTGTCAATGCATGCATGTTTTCTCGTCGTGGAAAATCACCATCGGTCAAACATTGTGGCCTCGTTGCATGGTTTGACTGTGCAGTTTGTGTCAAGTCCAAAGATCACCCGAGCCAACAATAATGAAAAGGCCAAACATCATGTTCGGGAACTTGACGAACACGTACGGCAAGGCAATAGGTTCAAGAGTCGTGATGCCCTAATGCAAGATCTTCTCCCTCTAATTTAAGAGGACTCGTGCCCTTTGGCAAAACAATCTCAAGCACACTTCCCAATCGGCATATCTTGAGTCACTAGTGTCTTCTTATTTTATATGGATATCCGAGGTCCTTATCACACCTCACATCGCGATGACTCATGCTTTTTTCTTACCATTGTCGATGATTATACTCGCGCTACTTGGATTTTCCTCACGCAATTCAAGAGTCAAACTTTTTCTCATATTTCTAATTTCCTCTCTCTAATTAAAAATCAATTTGACAAATATGTCCAACAAATTTGTACAAATAAAGGATGCGAGTTCTTTACTACTAAATGTACATCTCTCTGTTCCTCTAAGGCTACATTTGGTAATTGGGATAAAATTCAGGATAGGATATATTTTATCCCATCCCGTATTTGGTGCTTATCCAAGACAAGATAAAGTTGAATATATGAGGGACATAGACCGGATAAAATTATCTCATGGGGAAGTGGGATAAGGGTGGATAGGATTTTTAATGTCCACAATATAAAATTTATTTTTCTCGAATAACAAATTTGTTACATTAATAAAATTAAAAAAATATTTAAATTTTAATATAAAAAATTCAAAATAACAAAAACATAAAAATAATTTTGTTGTTACTTATTCTTTTTTTATTTATATATTCAATTTTCTTCCTATCTTATGATATAAATTTCATATACATTAACAAATGCATTTAGAATTTATATTTATTAAATATTTTAGGTATATTAGTATAGTTTACTATTTAATAAAATTTTATTAGAGAATGATGGAAGGGGAAAAAGAAATAAAAAAAGAAATTAATTAAAAAGAGATGCAAAAATAATAAAAAATAAGCAAATAAAAATGAAATAGGTAAGAGTGTTGTGAGAGATTTTTATCATCTCTGTTTGTGAAATTTTTAAGTTCATTTACACTAATATGATGCTAATAGCAAATAGTGGATATGGTAAGATGTGAAAATCTTCGGTTTTATTATTACGATTCACTAAACAATAGATAGGATATAGTAAATCTTTTGAATTTCATGTCTTATCATATCCAATCTTATCCTAACTAGAAATCCAGACGACCAAATGCAGCATAAAAGGATACTCCATAAAAGCTCTTCAACTTACACTCCCCAACAAAATGGGATTGTTGAGCACAAACATTGACATCTCTTGGAAGTAGCCCACGCTCTCAAATACCAAGCTTCAATACCGGAAAATTTTTGGGGAGATTGTGTGGTCACGGTAGCCTATTTGATTAATCGTATGCCGACTCGAATTCTTGAATGGGCGAACTCCTCTTGAGTTGCTTTATGGAAACCAGCCAATGATTGATTATCTTAAAGTGTTTGGTCGTTTATGTTATGCAACGACTGTGGGTCCTCAGGACAAAATAGATCCCTATGCCATTCAATATATTTTTATGGGATATCCTTCTATGCGGAAAGGTTATCAAGTTATGAAGATTTCTACAAGGCATTTCTTTGTAAGTAGAGATGTTATCTTTCACGAAGACATCTTTACATTTCAAGAGATTGCATCTTCATCCCATTCCTCTACCTCGGCATCCGACCATCGTCATTTTTTGTCAGAAGAAGACTTATCTATGGGTTCACAATATGCAATCATTACACTTGAGCCACATGTGTCAGTCATGACAGACTCCTTAAACCAAGCAGTTGAATCTCCGTATTTATAACCTAAGGACATCCACCTACTTAATCCCTCAGTGACTTCTCCACTGCAAATTCATCATGAGTCATCCTCTCCTGTTCTTGGATAGACAAGAACTATGCAACCTCGACATTCTAGGTGCCATACCCATCCCTCACATGGACAAAAGACTACATATGTCCTACATTAGATTCTCCAAGTACACAATACCTAGTGTCCTCATATGTTTCATTTAGTCGACAATTACCGAAACATATGTGTTGTATTAGTCGCATTTCCGAAGAACATGAACTATCTTCTTATTATGAAGCGGCACATGACCGTTGATGGCAACATGCAATGGAGGTTGAACTAAATGCCCTCATGGAAAACCATACTTGGTAAATTGTTTCATTACCCCCACATTGAAAGCCGATTGGCTGCAAATAAAGTTACAAGATTAAATTCAAGGTAGATGGCACCATTGAACGATACAAGGCTCGTTAGTTATGAAGGGATTCACGCAACGGGAATGTTTTGGTTATCATGAGACTTTTTCTCCAATGTCCAAAGAAGTTACTGTTCGCTCTTTTTTATCCATTGTTGCTCTTCGTAATTGGCCATTGCATTAGATGGATGTCCACAATGCTGTTCAATATGGGATTTGGATGAAGAGATCTATAAGGAGCTTCCATAGGGTTTACGCAGACAGAGAGAGTCTCAAGTATGTCATCTACGTAAATCCTTATATGGGCTTAAATAAGCTTCTAGGTAATGGTGTGCCAAGTTCACTATTGCACTAGCTAGTGAAGGATTCCAGCACTCTAAGCATGACTACGCTTTATTCACAAGGATTGAAGGTACTTCATCAATTTATTTATTGATATATGTTGATGAGATACTTATCATGGGGATTAGAAAGCTTGATATTGCAAATTTCTAAGAATATCTTCACTCTACTTTCCGCATCAAGGATTTGGGGCCTCCCAAATATTTCCTTGGCACTAAGATAGCTTGATTTGATAAAGGAATAGTCACCGAATTTCCTTTTAAAAAAAATAGTAAATCAACTTCAAAAATTCTGAAATTTGGATATGTTGTACAAAACATCTTGATAAACATTTTTCATGCAGGACACGAAATCCATTTCTGAATGTAAACACTTCATTTTGACACTTAAAGCCGGACAAAACCCGGTTCACTTGGATAGCCCCTCAGACTATCAAAAATATAACTCATTCAATACCCAAATCACTTTAGAAAGCTCTGAAACTTTTATACATCATAGACACGGATGTTCTTAACGATTTTTGTGAAGAAAGTTTGATGAAAATAGGTCTGAAAAAATTTATAGAAAATCGGAAAGATAAGAAGGTCAGGTGAACAGTAAATCCGGCAGACTGAATTCGGTCCAAAAATGGACTTACGAATGACCATAAATGGTCTCAAAAAATTCCAGATTTAATATATGTCATACTCCAAGATGTTATGAACAACTTTTATGAAGAACACTTCCTCAAATTCGGTGCCCACAAGTCACAGGAAAAATAGCAAAATATAGCGACGCAGCAGCAACCTTACCGGAAATCTACCGACAAGCACCACCAAGAAAACCAAGCACAACCAGCCACTAAACTAACTATCCACAGCCCTTAAACCATCCCTAATATGTCCATTAGTCACCCCTTAGCCTAGTCAAGAGTTAGGAAGCCACTTACTTGGAAAAAGCCAGGCAAACCGAGCAAGAAATGAAAGAAATGGTGATGCGGTGGGCAGCGGCGATCTCCGGCGGTGAACAGCGGTTTCTGATGACTTGGACGACGGTTGTGAGTCAGGCGTGTAGCCAGAAGAAGCCAAGAAGCAAAATAAGAAGCGGCAAAGTAGCAGCAGCAGGAGTAGCGAACCAGCAAGAAGGAAAAGAAGAAGAAGAGAGGAGGAGGAGTCGGCCACGTGAGGGAGGGAGAAAGAGAAGGAGTGAAGGGAGAGAGAGAGAAAAACATTATGAAAAGAAAGAGAGAGAGAGGGAGAAGGGGTACAAACTAGGTTCTAGCCCTCTCAAGTGTGATTTAAGGGCCCCAATTCCATCTTGTGGGTCAAGCCAAGATCCAAAGGCTCCCATTAATCCCAATTCTAAATTTAAATAAAAGAATAAAATGCATAAAAAGGATTTAAATAAAGAGGAAGGTATACTGGCCTAAATTCGCATCCGGTCCGAATTTTACTTTCTGACAAATTCGGACAATCTCGAGGTTGGCCACACTTATTTTGACATCGTCCAATTGATTTCATCACGAAACTTCGAGAAATTCGACACCCAAGCTCGAGCTCTAAATAATGGCTAAATTCGATCAAACGTGACTTCAGTGAATCTCAAAATTAACGGGTGGCTTTTAGAAGTTACGCGTATCGACTTGTAGCCGATTTGAAATCGAGCCACATCTAAGTTTTACTCGAGCCAGGGCGACTTCAGTCGAATCATGGTCAAGTTCTTAGATCCACGTAATCAATTTCCAGTTAACCTTTCCCTAACAGTCAATAATTCAAGAGTGTTCAGTTCTGGGCAAGATTATACTACAAGCGCGTTGACGAAATACACATTTTATAAATCTCAAAAATGGGCCGAAATTCGAAATGTCACAACTCTTCCCCCTGACAAAAATTCCGTCCTCGAAATTTACAATCCAACCTAATTATTCAAACAAATCGGGATATTGACATCGCATCAACTCTTCACTTTCCCACATCGCTCTTTCGATTCCATGATGCAAAATTACCTTGACCATTGGAATTATCTTGTTCCGCAACACTCGTTCTATCCTATCTTCGATCCTTACAGGCCTTTCCACGTACAATATTATGTTGTCCACGTCTATTTTTTCGTAATTTAGCACATGAACCGGATTCGATTAGTATTTCCTTAGCATAGACACGTGGAATACATTGTGAACTTGAGATAAATTTGGCAGCAGCGCGAGACGATATGCTAGAGTTCCGATTCTCTCTAAGACTTCGAATGGACCCACGTACCTCGGGCTCAACTTTCCTTTCTTGCCAAACCATGACAATCCTCTCATCAGCAACACCTTGAGGAAAACATGGTCCCCCACTTGAAATTCCAAAAGTCTACGTCTCCGGTCTTTATAGTTCTTTTGGCGGCTTTGAGCGATCTTAAGTCTATCCCGAATCACCTTGACTGCCTCGACTGATTACTGAACTAACTCAATACCTGTAATGCTCCTTTCACCAACTTCATCCCAACACACTGGCATTCTGCAAGCTCTACTGTATAGTGCTTCAAATGGTGCCATTCTGATACTTTACTGGTAGCTATTATTGTAGGCAAACTCAATCAAATGCAACTATTCTTCCCAACTGCCCTTAAAATCCAATACACATGCTCGTAGCATGTCTTCTAAAGTCTGAATCGTCCTCTTAGACTGGCCATCCGTCTGCGAATGATGGGCCGTGCTAAACCGTAACTTCGTTCCTAATGCCGTGTGAAGAGTTTTTCAAAAAGCGGCAGTAAATTTAAGATCATGATATGAAGTAATCGTTACTGGTACTCCATGAAGACGGACTATATGTCGCACGTATATCTCGGCATACCTTTCTAAGGCGAAGTCCTTTCGTACCGGCAGAAAATATGCTGACTTTGTCAATCGATCAACTACCACCCAAATCGAATCATGACCCCTCTCACTCCTCAGTAATTCCATTACAAAGTCCATTGTGATGTGTTTCCATTTCCACTCAGGGATTTCCAATTGCTACAACATTCCATCTGGCTTGCAATGTTACGCCTTCACTTGTTGGCATGTTAAATACTTAGCCACATGCTTGGCTACATCCACTTTCATGCCGTTCTACCAATAATGCTGCCGTAAGTTCTGATATATCTTCGTACTACCTAGGTGAATACTGTAATTGTTACAGTGAGCTTCTGATAAAATCTCCTCCTTAAGTTCCGCATTACATGGCACACATAATCGTCCACAAAACTTCAAAATCCCATCTTCAGACACCTGGAAGTCCGGTTTCTTTTTGGTGACATCCATTTTCAAAATCTTCTGAATCTTCGGGTCCATCAATTGTAAAGTCTTAGACTTAGTCTGGATTTTCGGTTCAATCCTTAATGTGGCAAGTAGACTTAAGACATGACTCACTTCAAACTTAAACTCCGAATCCCGAACTCCCTCTAATAGAGTCCATTCCTTGACCATCATATGCGCGATGCTCGATTTTCAACTTAGTGCATTCGCTACTTTATTAGCCTTTCTGGGGTGATACAGAATATCGCAGTCATAGTCCTTAAGGAGTTCTATCCAACGACGCTGTCTCATGTTCAATTCCTTTTGGGAAAACAAATACCTTAAACTTTGATAGTCTGTATAAATCTGAAACTTCTCCTCACACAAGTAATGTCTCCAAATCTTAAGAACGAAGATAATCGCGGCCAATTCTAAGTCGTGCGTCGGATAATTCAGCTCGTGCGGTCTCAATTGTCGCGATGTGTATGCCACCACTCTTCCATGTTGTATTAACACGCATCCTTGTCCCTTTAGCGACACATTACTATAGATTTCATATCCTCTGGGACCTGACGATATTGTCGACACTGGTGCGGTCGTCAATCTCTGTTTTAACTCTTGGAAGCTCCTTTTACACTTATTCGTCGATTCAAACCTCGTTTCATTCTTTAGTAAACGTGTCAACGGTATTGCTAATGCCAAAAACCTTTCCACAAAGCGTCTGTAATATCCTACCAGACCCAAGAAGCTCCAAACCTCGGTTACCATTGTCGGTCTAGGCCAGTTTGTGATGGCTTCAATTTTTGTCAGATCCACTGAAATTCCTTCCTTGGATATGACATGTCCTAAAAATGCCACTCGATGAAGTCAGAATTCGTACTTGCTAAACTTAGCATAGAGTGCATGGTCCCTTAAAGTCCGTAGAACTTTTTCCAAGTGTAACTCATGCTCGGCGGAGCTCTTCGAGTATACCAAGATGTCGTCTATGAATACGATTACAAACTGATCCAGAAATTCTTTGAATACTCGATTCATTAAATCCATAAAAGGAGGTAGGGGCGTTAGTCAATCCGAACGGCATCACTGTAAACTCATAGTGCCCATACCTTATTCAAAATGCCGTTTTTAGTATATCCTCCTTCTTAATTCTCAGTTGGTGGTAACCCGTCCTCAAGTCAATCTTAGAAAACATCGATGCTCCTTGTAACTGATCAAACACAGTCTATTCTTGGTAACGGGTACTTATTCTTAATGGTTACCTGATTCAACTATCTATAGTTAATACACAGTCTCAATGTCCTATTCTTCTTCCTCACGAATAAGACTGGCACTCCCCATGGAGACGTACTCGGCCGAATAAAGCCTTTATCCAATAATTCCTGCATTTGAACTTTTAATTCTTTCAATTCCAACAACGACGTTCTATAGGGCGCTTTCGAGATGGGTTTCATATCGAGAGCCAACTCAACCACAAACTCCACTTCTCTTTCAGGTGGCAATCCCGGCAGGTCCCGAGGAAAGACATTGGGAAAATCACATACCGCAGCTATACCATCTAGCCTTGGTTCCTCAATCGACGAATCAACCACAGTAGCTGGGTAACCTTAAAATCCTTCATCCAACAACTTAGTCACCTCAAGTGACGAAATCGAAGAGATCGAGATTCCTCCCCGGCTTCCCACAAATTCATATCTAGAGTGACCCAATCGGATTAAATTGGATCACCCTGCTACTATAGTCCATAACAGCTCTCTGTCTAACCAGCCAATCCATACCAATAATGACATCAAAATCAAACATAGTCAAGACAACCAAATCAATTAATTCCTCCCTACCACCAATAACAATCTTAGAGTATGAACATCCTAACGAGATTAGCACCTTATACATAAAAGGGGTAGTAACACACAAATTTACTCCTAACGGTTTGGCTCAATACTAGTCAATTCAACAAACTGCTCAGACACAAATGAATGCGATGCTCCAGGTAGGGGTGAGCACAATTCTAGGGTAGAACCGAGAATCGATGAACCAGACCTGGCGGGTTCGGTTCGGTTCCCGGTTCCAAGGTGGTAGGTTCCGGTTCCCGATTCCAAATTTTTAGGAACCGCCAGTTCTTGTTCCTGGTTCCGATTCCTAGGAACCGGAACCGAGGAACTAGAACTGGTTCACTTTACTCTCTAAAAAACCTAACTTTCATTAGTTTCTTGTTTCTTCACTATATTTCCCCTCGCTCGGTCCTCCTCCAGTCTGCTCTCTCTCGCACTCCCCACACCCACGACTCGACGAGCTTGCCTCTTCTCTCTCTGTTTAGTGTCGCCTCAACTTTTCCTTTGTCTTCATCAACTACACCCAATAGAGGAGCTCCACTGCGGCGGCGCCGGCCACGAGGGCAGGCTACGGTGGCGCGCAGCGGCAGATTGGGGGCAACGGCAACAAGAACAGGGGTAGCAGTAATGGGAATAGAAGGGTGGTCGACGACAATGACAATTCGGACATCGAGATGCTAAGCATCTCGAGTAGGGACGAGGATTCTGCTAAGGATCGCACGGATTCGAGGGCCAGAGGTGGCGCGAGTGGTGGTTCGAGGCCCGGGAGGGACGACGACAGAGCGTGGGATGGTGAAGAACTTGATTGCTAGAGGCGCGTGGACGAAGACGAGGTGAGTTCGAGATGGTAAACCTAAGGAGAAAGGGAGAAGTTTCAGAGCATGACAAGAACGAGGGATGGAGGAGGGTCTTCCATGTCCGCTTCGGTTCCAGGGTATGTCCGAGTCAACGTCTCTCTCTCTCTTCGCAAAACTCATCACTATTACGCACTTGCACAATCTGAACTTCATGCGCTGCATTAAGGGGAGAAGAAAAAGAGAGATTGATTGTTGAAACTCGATCGAGGGAGAAAGAGAAATAGAAAGGATCGTCTTTGGGTGTGGAAATATTACCTTTTCTTGTTTTTTCGTTGTCGTTGTGATTGATAGAGAGTAGCGAGAACAAGAAAGATGGTGTTGGTTTTAGCATTGGGGGATCTGCACATACCGCACAAAGCGCCTGATTTGCCCACCAAGTTCAAGTCCATGCTCGTCCCTGGCAAGATCCAACACATCATCTGCAGCAGCAATTTATGCATCAAAGTGGGTCCCTTTATCCTTCTCTTGTTGTTGTTGTTGATTGAATTCCCCGACCCATTTGTGATCGTGATCTTATTTGGATTGCTTTTAGCAATTTCGCGTTGCTCGATCGATGTTGTCTTTGTTTTCTTTTTCATTTTTGGCTACAGCTCCCATGAGGTGATGTAGCGATGGTATTTTTTGATTCATTGTTGTTTTCATTTGATGTCATTTTAGTAAATGCCCTCTAGCATATTGTGGGGATTTTTTGTTTTGGTAGGAGGTTGGGGGTTACAAGCATTGTTCTGTTGGTGATTTTTCCTTTCCTTATTTTTGGCCTCACTTATAGGGCTTACCTTGCGGCTCATGGATGCAATTGAAAGTTTTGTTTGAATCACTAGATTGGTGTATTCTTGGCACTCCGCGGTTCAGCCTTTTTTCTAAGAGAGGAGGCTTTTAGATTGCTGACCTTAAGTGCCTCATTGTGCAATTACCGGTTGTCTCGCAAATTTCTTTGATTTATGGAAATTGACAATGTTCTTTGTCACTTTTGCTGTGCAGTTGCTATGTCAAGGTTTCTTGCTTGTGTTGCAAATGACAATTCACTTACATGCGAGTTGCAAGTAGAGCTCTGTTGGGCACGCTATATGATAGAAATGTGTCTTATCTGTCATATCCTCCATTGTTTTCACTGAATTCTAATAAAATAACACTTTGGAAAGAACGGTCCTAGGTGCTGCCTGTAGTATGAAGGATTCTTGCGTTTATTTTCGTTTTGTTTAATTCCAAACGAAATTAAAAAAAGAACTTGTTGGAACCTAGAACCGACCCTGGAACCTATGACAGGGTAGGTTCCAAGTTCCACATTTTGACGGGTAGGTTCCAGGTTCCTCATTTTGAAGAACCTGTACCTGAGGGTAGGTTCTAGGTTCTAGGCGAAATCTACCCGGAACCTGGAACCGCTCACCCCTAGCTCCAGGATCAAATAAGGCATAAGCAGCATGATCACATAAAGAGACCGTGCCTATGATCACGCTAGGCGCATCCTCCACCTCTTTGCGAGCCATAGCATAAATCCTTCCTTGGGCTAGGGGTTTATCCTGATTGTTTTGCGGGGTAGCTTCCGCTTGATGTCCTAACCTTGGTTATTGTTGATGCATCGGCGACCTAGTTTGTCGATTCGGGCAATTCTTCACTTGGTGACCTTGTTGGCCACATCCGAAACACGTTTTAGTTTGGCCTGGGTAAGGGCCATTCCCATGCCTCCTTTCACACAATTGACAGGCAGCGTTAAAATAGTAGTTCTGCTTCCCAATATTTTTCCTAACGAAAGGGACAAACCTCCTATTTTCAGTCATAGGCCTCTTTCCAAAGTTGTGGTTGTCATTGTCCGGTGCGTACCTCGATCCAGATGCGGCAACTCTCTCATTCATATCCTACTCAACCATCTGAGCCCTCTCATACAACTCATCGTAATCCCTTAGGTTCAAGAGTATAAGTTGGTTGCGGAGTTCCAGCTTCATACTGTCCTGAAACCTTCTTGCCCTATCCATAGGGTCCTCTACCATCCTTGGTGCAAATTTAGACAACCTCGAGAACTCAGTTTCATACTAATCTACAATCATCTAATTTTGGCGAAGCCGTAGAAATTCTGCCGTCTTTTACTCCCGTGCTATCTCAGAAAAGTACTTCCCATTGAAGGTTTTAGCAAAGACAGTCCAGTTCAGAACCATGCCTATAGGAAAAACCCTACCTCGGGGTGGCCTCCCACCAGTCATTTGCCATACCCTGAAGCTGATACACAGCTAGGGTCACCTTCTCCTCTTTCGTGCACCCTAGCAGTGCAAAGGCCTTTTCTAATTCCTCAACCTAGAGGATAGTGGCTTCGGGATCACCTTTTCTGTCGAACTTGGACAACTTAAGCTTCAAAAACTGTTCTACTAGTTGATGCATCTAACGATTTCCATTTCCATTCCCATTATGACCATTATTCCCATTGTTTCCATT
This sequence comes from Syzygium malaccense, assembly GCA_031216405.1. Lineage (NCBI taxonomy): Eukaryota > Viridiplantae > Streptophyta > Magnoliopsida > Myrtales > Myrtaceae > Syzygium > Syzygium malaccense. Next base: position 1,322,783 of record CM062258.1, on the reverse strand, counting down.
AGCCCCATTGGCGGTAGCAACAGCGGCCTCAGCAACAGTAGCGATAGTAGCAGCTTGACCTTGACTCTATCTACCCATTAAAGGTCCAACCTCTGTAAGTGCCCTTAAAATTCCATCAACTCTGGGATCTTCCATAGCTCTAGCTCGTGCACCCATTCGGCCCTTTGTCCCCCTTCCTCGGCTGCTCATTCTCACAGGTTTCTCTCACCAAAACCTAATCCTATTATAATTCCTTCTAAGAATTAAACACCAAGTCATCTACTCAAGTCTAGCAGTTCTAGGCAGTAAATCACAATTAATGATCATAGGACAAGCAGTCACCAAAACAAGCATCAAGAACATATAATGAGTAGGATTCTCGATCTTACCTTACTCCTTGCAGCGCCTGCAATTACGAATATCACCAAGCAAGCTTTCAGCGATTACAAGCACATATTCATAGGGCATGCATTAAGCATTCTAAACTTGTGATCAAACAGGTCTCCCTAATTGACTGCCCCAAAGTCATTGTCCTTATCACTCCATGTTTGGACCAACTTGAATCAAGCTAACCTTGCTCTGATACCAAATCAACTGGCATGTCACGCCCCGAATTCGAACAAGCACACAACATCCCTCCGGGTTCTTCAAGCATGCGACATCCCAGGACTTGTCGCCGACCCAATTTAACTCAAATGAGGAACGCGAGCGGAAGCAAATTCGAACTCACTATACAACATACAATGAAACAGGATAGCAGAGAGAGAGACGAACGATGCACATCAACAAAATGCTCTTTAAGAACATAATGTTACTTACAAACAGCACAAGGTACAAGCCTTACTAGAGGCCGCTATCGACGAACCACGTACAACAAAAAGGATCGGGTGGTTGGTAAGCTTAACTTGTGACATTTTAAATTTCGACTCACTTGGTATTTATGAAATGCATAATTTCAATAATGCACTTATAGTAAATGTCGCCCAGACTTGATCACTCTCGAGACACTAACTAGTAGGGAAAGGCTAATTAGGGATCTAGATTCACGCGATCATAGAACTTGACCATGGACTGACTTTCGACCATAAGGATTGTCGAGGTGATATTTTGGGCTAATATAGACCAATCTAAGGATGGTCATGGATCGATTTACGAATGTCGTATAATTGGATCGCGGGTGATTCCACCTCGCCAGAATACGAAATTTGCGAATGATCTCAAACCTATTCCAAACGATCGCATTCTTTAGAACTAGTGATTGATCCTCGCAATTATATAACAATTGAGGTCGCTATGACTCAAGTGAACTTAAACGTGGCTCGATTTAGTATCGACCATGGGTCGAATATACGAATTTTTCTGAAAGTCGCCCGTTAATTTGAGATAAGTTCAAGTCGCGTTTATTTGAGTTTGGCCATTAAATAGAGATAGAGTTTGGGTGTTGAAAATTTTGAAAGTCATGATAGAGTAATTGGACAACGTCGTTATTAACGTGGTCAACCTCGGATTTGTCCGGATTTATCAGAAAATTGAAATTTTGATAAGAAGTGGAAAATGACCGTTTTGCCCCTGGGATTTTGTGAAGACCAAGTGTAAAATGAGAAGGGCATTTTGATCATTTCATACCAACTTTAAAGATATAAATTTTTGGACGATTTTGCCCCTACACTTTTTGTGAAATTCCTATTTTACCCTTGGATTTTTTTGTGAGAGTTGATCTTGGCCGTCGATTTTAAGATAAGGTTGAATCGTGGCCGTCGGATGGAAAGTAGAGAGGAGGGTAGGATGGTAATTTCACCTTGGGAAGACTTTGGCTAGCCTATTTATTCTTTTTCTCTCTCTTTCTCTCTCTCCCTCTCATTTTTCTCACACCTCACCTCTCATCCTCTCTACCTCTCTCAACCGATTTCCCTTCCCCCTCTCTCCCTCATGTGAAAGTGGCCAGCCGGGCATGCCTTTGGCATCCGCCGCATGTCCGTCCGCCGTCCGTTCGTCCGTGGTCGCCGTGAGGCCGTCAGTGCCCCTCGCCGCTCGTTGACACCACTGTTGCTGTTTTTCCCTTGTTCCGCCACCCTTGGTTGCTAAATCTAGCTTAGGAGCCCAGGTAAGTGATATCCTAAACCTCGCCTAGGATAACGGGTAATTTCGGGTTAGTTCGAGGTCGTTTTAGCAAGTTTTAGGGTTATTCGTGGAGAAATTGGTGGACTGAGTTAGTTGAGTTGTTTGGATGAATTTGTGAAAATTTTAAAGGTGGAATTGAGGTTAGAATTGATTAAGTCGGTGATCGGGATGATTACAAGTTATTATGGGGAATTATTGCACGAAAACGGGCCTAAAAGTGGCGTTTTAGTAATTTTTCTGCGGTGGCTGAGTTAACGTGCATATCGTGGCTGAATTGTGGCATGCTTATGTTTGAATTACTATATATGGTGAATCAGGATTTGTGGCATGAGTGCAACGCCCTTGATTGGTGAAAATTGGCCTAGAATATGAAAATTGTGTTAAATTGAGCTTGTTGGTGAATTGATGAATTTGTGGCTAGAACATGAGTGCAAGTGGAATTGATGAATTTGTGGGTTAATGTGGCTTGTTGGTGATTTTAATACTTTGGGTGTCGTGTGCAAGTTGATCTTGTGAGGTTGATATGTGATTAGGTGATTTACGTGTTGCATGATCATTAAATACCCTGAGGCATTTTTACGCGGAGTCCGGATAATAAATGGAAAATGTGTGCACGTATGATAACATTCAACCTAATGTGTGTTACGCGGATTGTGTTATAAAAATGGAGATGGTGTTGCACCTGAGACGTGTACGTTTACGCTGGCTAGAGACACTGAGCCTGAGGCGTGTTGACGTGGGCTATAGAAGTGTTGTTGGGACTCAAGCGTGTCTATGCTGGTCAGAAATAAATTGGATACTTGTGCTCGTGTGAAATGGGAATCGTATGATATTGTGTTTATTATGCGAATATGGACACGAATATAATTGATTGGTATTATTGAGTGCGATATGGTGTCGGTTTCTAGTAATAATGTTTGAATTTGCATGTACGATTTCGTGCGTGTCAAGGTGAGACATTTGTGCCTGCTATTGTTCTGGCTGGATAGTTGTGTGATTTGTGTGCTCGAGTATGCCCAGAGATATGTGTTAGCCTAGGTGGGGTTTAGGGTTTCGCTTATTGAGACTTGTCTCATAGTTGTATAATTAACATTTTCAAAACTCCAGCCTAGATCATGAATCCTCCACTGCCACCGCCTCAGCATTTTGGGATATCTATGCACACCGATTATGTAGTAGTAGAGTACCCTATAAATGACAATATGATTTGGATTAAGCACACCACATTAGTCTAGGTAGATATAGGACAACCCCTTTGGCAAGTCCATAGTTATAGAGCCTGGTGTTTCCAAGAGGGTATGGATGAGTTCGGACCGGTTCGTGATTTTGATGTCCCTTTTGATGGAGTGAGAGATTGGGATCCATCGGCTATACCTCTTCCTGATGAGGAGATGACCAACCTCGACACTAACCTCGCACAGTCAGGTCATTAGCCTGTACCTGCAAAACCCGAACTCACTGTGGCTGAGTCTGAACTGGAGCTGGAAGAGTCACAAGCAGGGTTCGATCCAATGGACGTGGATTTAGGAGAAGAGCTTGAGAAGGAACCCGAAGAAGAGGAGCCTGAAGAAGAACTTGAGGGTGAACCCGAGGAGGAACCGGAAAAAGAGCCAGAGGAAGAATCCAAAGAAGAGCTAGAGGAAGAACCGGAGGAAGAGCTGCCGATTGATGTTCCAGACGATTTTGATGATGAGCCGATCGAGATTGAGGCGAATTCTAAGTCTTCAGAGGAGCAGGTGAATTAGAGAGAGTCAGATTCGGGTTCTAGGAAGACCGACTTAGAGTGGACACTGTCTAGAGGTCGTAGGGGTTAGTAGGGATAGGGTAACCCTTTTTTAAGTGTCCCATTTTTGGAGTTAGTATATATCCAGACTACTAGTCCCTTTTGATGTTGGTGGTGTTAACTTTAGAAGCCAGTTTGTGTGTATAATATGTTTATTGTGAATATAGTGAGTGTAATGAAGTGGTTGGCTACTTGGTTATTTATCCCTCCCTGTTACCCCTTTTCTAATTCTTGTCCGGGAGTTATTCTCGTTTCCACCGTGTTCAAACTCTGATGTGTTGGTTTGGGTCGGCGATGTTCTTGGGACGTCGCACTATTTCGACCGAGCTTGGGGTGTCGCACGCTTGTCAGGGTTCGAAGCATGACATAACTCCTTTACAAAAAGGGGCACTCAAAAGACGGGTTAACTTGACCTATTCTCAATCCCCATAGTACCTTGGTAGCATCTCCGGATCAATCATGTTGGCGGGTCTGAAATGGTTATTTTACAACAATGAGAATAAATCCCAATAAGCAACTATCTAAGCCTCTCTTAGGCCAAAGTGTACCTTCAAACAATTCTAACATGCAATTAGAACAATCGATGTGGCATAAACAATCACAGGCATCCTTATCTCGCCTCGGCACATACACAAGCCTTGCACGATAGAATATTGCCATAACATAGCCAATTACTCATTAAACAAGCACACTTCAAATCATGGCATAATCATAAGAAACATACTCAATATTCCAGATTTCGAGCATTCACCAATGCATAGCATATATTCACATGTATCCAGGTTATTAACGGCTCCTTGGGCCACCTAACTCCCGCCGGTCTTCTAACATAACTAGGCATCGTCCCGCTACGTCGGCGACAGCAACGTTAGAGATCAAACACTCCTCAGCAAGCCAGGTACCCAATGGCATTTCACTTAAGAGCATCGATCCGACCTCCACCGCGATCGGCATCGTCTAGGATCGAACACTCCCCAGCAATCTCTGGTACCAGACGGCATCCGAACTCCCTCCGGGCATTATCTAGAACTCCCGTCTAGACAGAACATGACGTGATCATGCACATACATTATCCGGTCAATGCCAATTTTTATCTTTGAGAATTAGTCACATGCCAACCGAATACTTACTCGGCTAATAAAATGCCACACTTTTGATTGATAACCCCGCCTTTGAATAATTACCCGAAAATGAGAAAACCGAGTATACACATAAATGGGTGATTCCGAGCAATTTTGGGCAGTAACACAGTCATCTAATTTCCTTTAAAAAAAATAGTAAATCAACTTCAAAAATTCTGAAATTTGGATATATTGTACAAAACATCTTGACAAACATTTTTTATGAAGGACATGAAATCCATTTCTGACTGTAAATGTCTCGTTTTGACACTCAAAACTGGATAGAACCCGGTTCGCTCGGACAGCCTCTTAGACCATCAAAAATACAACTCATTCAGTACCCAAATCACTTTAGAAAGCTCTGAAATTTTTCTATGTCATAGACACGGATGTTCTTAACAATTTTTTGTGAAACAAGTTTATTGAAAAGAAGTCTGGAAAAATTTATAGAAAATTGGAAAGACAAGAAGGTCGGGGAACAATAAATCCGGCAGAATGAATTCGGTCCAAAAATGGACTTACGAATGACCCCAAATGATCTCCAAAAATTTCAGATTTAATATATGTCATATTCCAAGATGTTATGAACAATTTTCATGCAAAATACTTTCTCAAATTTGGCATCCACAAGTCACAGTAAAAATAGCAAAATCTAGCGACGTAGCAGCAACCATACCAGAAATCAACCAACAAGCACCACCAAGCAAACCAAGCACAACCAGCCATTAAACCAACTATCCACAGCCCTTAAACCATCCCTAACATGTCTATTAGTCACCCCTTAACTTAGTCAAGAGTTAGGAAGCCACTTACTTGGAAAAACCCAAGTAAACCGAGTAAGAAATGAAAGAAATGATGGTGCGGTGGGCAGCGGCGGTCGCCGATGGTGAGCGGCAGTTTCCGGTGACCTGGACATAAGGGTGAGCGGTTCCCGGTCCGGTCCAGTTCCAAGGTGGAACCGGGAACCAGACTGAGAGAACCGGTTCCCAATTTTGGAAACCGTGGACCGGACCGGTTGGTTCTAGGACTGGGAACCGGACCAGTCCGGTCCAATGGAACCAGTTACTTAGAGTTTGGGATTTTTTTTTTGTCAAACACTTAAGGTTTGGTTCACATTTTACTAATTTTTATCAATGAATTTATGTCAATGAAGTTCACTTAGGTTTAATTCACATTTTACTAATTTTTATCAATGAATTTATGATAATGAAGTTCACTTAGAGTTTAGTTCACATTTTATTAATTTTTTAAAGAAAAAAATAATAAAAATATATATTAAATAGTCGATCCGGTCCGGTCAATCCGTTCCAGTCCAGTTCTCCCTTGGAACCGAGAACCGGACCGCCTGGAAACCGGTTCCACTTTTAGGAACCGGGAACCAGACCGAGAGTCCCGAGAATCGGACCAAACTCGTCGGTCCGGACCGGTCCGGTCCAGTCTCGGTTTGGTGGTCCAAGTTGCTCACCCCTACTGGATGGCAACTACGGGTTAGGCATGCAGCCAGAAGAAGCCAAGAAGCAAAACAAGAAGCAGCAAAGCAGTAGCAGCAGGAGTAGCGAACCGGTAAGAAGGAAAAGAAAACAGAAGAAGAAGAAGAAGAAGATGAAGAAGAAGAAGAAGAGGAGGAGTCGGCCACGTAAGGGAGAGAGAGAGAGAAAGAGTGAAGGGAGAGAGAGAGAAAGACAATATGAAAAGATAGAGAGAAGGAGAAGGGGTACAAACTGGTCCTAGCCCTCTCAAGTGTGATCTAAGAACCCCAATTCTATCTTACGGGTTAAGTCAAGATCCAAAGGCTTCCATTAATCCCAATTCTAAATTTAAATAAAAGAATAAAATACATAAAAAGGATTTAAATAAAGAGAAAGGTATACTGGCCTAAATCCGCACCAGGTCCAAATTTCACTTTTCGACAAATGCGGGCAATCTCAAGGTTGGCCACGCTTATTTTGACATCGTCCAATTGATTTCATCATGAAACTTCGAGAAATTCGACACCCAAGTTTGGTCTCTAAATAATGGCCAAATTTGATCAAATGCGACTTCAGCGAATTTCAAAATTAACAGGTAGCTTTTTGGAGTTACGCATATCGACTCGTGGCCGATTTGAAATTGAGCCACATCTAAGTTTTACTCAAGTCAGGGCGATCTCGGTCGAAGCATGATCAAGTTCTTAGGTCCACGTAATCAATTTCTAGTTAGCCTTTCCCTAACGGTCAATAACCCAAGAATGATCAGTTCTGGACGAGATTATACTACAAGCGCATTGACAAAATACACATTTTATAAATCCCAAAAATGGGCCGAAATTCGGAATGTCATAGTATTGATGCTATTTATTTCGATATTGTTATTCGAACAGAGACGATGTTGCTATTGTTCCTCTTCGATCAATAGCGATATGGATGGTTGCCACTGCAAGGTGGGAATCTATTACGGAAGCTTTTATTTGTTTGAATGGCGAGATGTGCAAAGTGGCACATCCTTGCTCTGGATGTGTTTTGTTCCCGAGCTCGACCTATTATATATTGCTACCCAAGAACTAATCTAAGAAAATGCAAGTTTTTCTCTCTATGGTCCGCCAACTTCATCTATCCCATCTTCGAGAAGTAATGAAAGAGAATACTGTACCGAAAAAAAAAATTATCTATCGAAACATGCATTTCTAGTCATCGTTTCTTTTAGATGGATTACTACCTCATCAGCAAAATACTTCATTCCATCAATAGTTATGTATTATGAGTCAACGCCCAAAACGATCTTAGGTTCATGTCAAAAGAATCAAATCCCCATTGAAGTGTCAACATCCAAGGCGGTGATTTGCTACTATTCCTACAACTACAACTCAGCAAAGCAAAAAAGTAAATCTTTGCTGCAGCTTCCTAAATCCTATAATTCCTAGCCCCGCCCTCTACCGAAAATGGAAACCAAATCCTGGATTTTGCAAATTGACCAAACGTCCCACAAGATTCTATACAAGCCATCGGAAAGCTTTCCAAACGTCCCCAGGTCAAAAACTGGGACGCCTGGGATGCCATTGATCAGATGACCCGCAAGTTTTTTGTACAAGCCATCGACATTCATTGTGTCGCGTCCCGCAGAACATAGGCAAGATGCTAACAGCAGCACCAAATTTTGTGCTTGTCATGTGAGAACCATAGTTCTGTCTCTTGAAAGTCTGGGACGGTTTTTGGACATCTCTAGGTCCAAAGCCGGAATGCCATTTGACCAAGCGTCCCCTAAGTTTTCCGTACAAGCCATTTGGTTTGGGAGAAATTTCATGATAAAGGATGGAAATCTATTGGAAGTTATGCGATATCATCAATATTATTTGGATTGAGATTGGTATGCAAGGATCAAGTGGGATTGGATTTGATTTGTAGAATATTTTATTTCCATTGTTCATTTATGCATTATATTATAAATGTGTACATTGTGTATTGAAACAATATACAGAGAATATACATTGAATTTCTCCTAAAGCCATCTTTCCTTGTCTTCGGTGTTGCTTTCTTCATGGTATCAGAGCATCTTCGCTCCTAATTTAGCTTCTACAAGCCCTAAGCAATTGCCTACTGAGAATTTGGACCTAAAAAACAAGGTATCCTTCTGGCGAAGGAATCAATTTTTAAGCAAACGAAGAAAGGTTATACACTTACCTCACCATGAATTAGCAGCAACCATCAGCTTCCAACTAGACTCCCATAGAAGAGGTCACGGATCAACACCTATCAAAGGAGGTTACCCCACAAATCTCACAGTCTCAGGACCCAACACTGGAAACATAGATTGTGGGTTCCAGGGCCCAGGCCCAGCCCATTTTTTGGCAACCCTTTCAGGCTCAGACAAATATGGGGTAGATCTTGCCGGGCCTGCCCATTGTGGGCCAGCCAATCGGGAACCACCCTTACAAATGAATACAGAGTCCATGGTACCTTGGGCCAAGCCCAAATGCATCATTGCCTGGGGCGAGCCAAGAGAATGTCCAGCCCAATAGCGGCCCACCAGCCGCAAGCGGAGCAAGCCCAACTCAAGGGTTCAGAATGATTAATGCAGGGGTACCAATCGGGTCGGGAAACCCGAGTATGGGTCCAAATCCCTACTTGGTTCTACCACCCAGTTATTTGCCGTATCCAATGGAGGTTGTTACTGGCTGACCAAGGCCCGGTGACGCTCTCTACATCTCCACCGCCAATGGACTTGAGTTGTGGCTAATTAGCCACCATCTCACGGATCTGGAAACTACTCGATATGGGCACAGGAATTCCAATAGGCTCTTGTGACAAAAGACAAAGACGGATTCATCGATGAATCTGTTCCAAACCCGACCGATGAGAGAATGGCGAGACAATGGAGAAAATGCATCCAGCTCATTAGAACGTGGATCGGAAACTGTATAAGCCCAGAAATCGCAGTCGGACTCCCCCCCACTAAAGATGCAAAGAACATGTGGGATAATATAAGAGAAATGTACGGAAAATTGGACCACGTGAAGATTTTTTTCCCTCACCTAGGAACTTTCAAAGCAGAAGCAGGGGAATATGAGCATAACCACCTGCTTCAACAAGCTATCGGCTCTCTGGAATGAGCTAGAATCAGTCGAGGAAAAGCTTGAGTGGCCCAAAACCACACTACAATAGTATAGGGTGATAAACGACAGGGAGAAAGTCACACGATTTGTTTTGATTTTGAACAAATCCTACTTTACCTTTAGATCGCAGATCCTCACAATGGACTCGGTGCCACCGCTCAGACACATCTTTCAACTGGCGGTATAAGAAGAGAGTCAACAACTCACCTCGCCAGAGCATGCAAGAGGAGCGGAAACCGTCGCCCTCGTGACCCGCGGTGAGCATTCCAAAACCCTAGATCAAGAGAAAAAAAGGGCAAGACGAGAAGCTAGGATTAGTGGGTGAGGATCCGCAGCAACATAAAGGAAGCGTAATGGACGGTGGAGATTGCAGCTCGCGATCTGATGATTGGAAGGGCTCCGATCCTTTAATGGAATCGGACGGTGGGCAAAAAGCCCAACCGAAGGCATCCAATGGCCCATTTTTTTCAAGTGTACAAAAATATTACGAGCAGAATTTAAAGGGCAAAAAATTTTGTGAATATTGCAGGCGGCCCCACCACACAATTGACAACTGCTGGAAATTGCATGGTAAACCCAGGAAAAAAGGAAAGAAAGGAAAAGAATCCTCGGCTGCAGCTTATCAAGTCACTGGTCCGAACAATGATCAGCCCATCACATATGGACAATATCAACAAATTATGCAGGCATTACAAAAATTAGACACTTCGAACAAGGGAAGTAGTTTTTCAGGTATTACTCATTGCTTGATAAATTCTATTTCCAGAAATGCTTGGATAATTGACTCAGGGGCAAGCGACCATATTATCTGCGATAAGGGATTATTTTCCATTATTCATGAAAAATTAAATATTCCTATCTCCACGAAATTGGCAAATGGGAATGTTACTCATGTCACTACAACGGGGATAGTAAATCTTAGTTCTCAAATCACACTCAGAAATGTCCTTTATGTCCCAGACTTCTGGTTCAACCTCATATCTGTGTCTAGAGCCTGTAAAGAAAATTCATGTCAAATCTTTTTCGATGATGATACTTGTTTCTTTCAGGCCCATTCAACTAGCAAACTGATGGGCTTAGGTAGTCTCTTTGAAGGATTATATTTTTAGACCAGCTTTCCCAGAAATTTTGATTTATCCTGCATTTCTTTTAATAAACAATCATTGTGTAATTTGACTGCCAATGATAAAAATTTCCTTGTGCATGGGGCATAGTGCCTTATTTCCTTATTCTAAGTGTCACATTTGCCCACTTGCAAAACAATCTCGTACACCTTTTCCCGTTAGCAAGAGTCGTGCTACTTATATTTTTTCATTAATTCACATTGATATATGGGGGCCATATCACATGCCGAACCATGATGGATCTCGATTCTTTCTCACCATCGTGGATGATTAATTCCAGAGTTACATGGATGAGTACGTGAGAAGCACGTGATCATGTTTAGGCTAAGATCCGTATAGTGGATATGTTTAATAAATGACATACGCTGTTATAAAAAGAGAAATCCACTATAGTATGTAATTCATGCTACATGTGCTTTATTCGACCGAAAAAGAGATGAGTACAATTATCCCTATTTATTCATCGTGTGAGTCCCTGAGGTAATTTATAATTTACCTTACTTTGTGCTCTATATTACTTTTGACTATGTTCTCGAAGAAGAAGATCAATATTGCTACTTTAACATGTTACCGACGGTCATGAATAGATATGGCTTTATGGGATGTATCTAGGAAAGCAGTTATTCTGAAATGGAGAGAGACATGAGCGTGAAGGAAGACTATTGTTGTTTTACATCTATCACATATGTTTACCGATCAACCAATTATTTCGCCTTCAGTGGCTTTAGAAATAATTGTAAATACATGGTGTTCTTGAGAAAAGTCAAGTATTGCCTTTAACGGATAGGTATACTTGGACTGATATAACAAAATATATCTGGAGCACTGTGAAACATCAATTGTTTATTTCTTTTTGGGGTTGTAACCATTATGTTGTCCCTAACATGTGCATAATTAAAGCTCTCAAGTGCAGGTGTACTCACTGGTTGCACAGCTTTCTTGCCAATATGAATTATTTCTAAGGTAGATGAATATTGAATACCTTATGTTCTTGATAGAGCATCATCAAGCCCATCATGTGCGAATGGGAGATGTTATATTTCGACGGCCTACCCATAATGAGTGTGTCTAAGGGGCATTATTTGCTCTAATTATGAGTGTGCCTAAAAGACACCTTTTGAAGAGGTGTGAGGGGAGTCTCTTAAGAGAAGTTAAGGTAACTTCCTCAGTATGTAATCAAATAAGAGATAAGTAAGTTCTGTAGAAAAGAACTCTCTCTCTCTCTCTCTCTCTCTCTCTCTCTCTCTCTCTCTCTCTCTCTCTTTATATCTCTCATCTCTTCATTAAAGAACGACGAATAAGGATTCCGTATCTATTTTGAGAAGACAATCGGCATTAACGCTGTGAAACAATAATACTTTCCTCGTGATTATATTCGGACCAATGTGAAATAGATTTATCCATCGTTCGCTGGTGATCAACGTACGATCCTAGAAAATTTGTTCGTAGTGTATCGAACAGGTTAATCGATTCTTCCAACACTTACATCCAATATGCTCCATCGAACGACTACATTGACTCATACTATAATTGGGAAATTTCAGCCTTTTTCAACGATGACTATGTGAACAGTTCAACATTTTTCAAATCTCTAGTGACCCGCACACGATTAGATTTTTTTTAAAAAAAATTATAAACACTTAAAACTCTCATTTGCCACATAAGTTCTCATATAGTCTTCTTAATAATTTTTTCGAAACTTGAGTTTCATTTTAAATTTGGTGGGAAGGTAAGAAAGTTATCTGAAGTTTTAGAAGCCAAAACAAAGAAATTCATGCATGGACAAATGCATCTCCACACGTGTCTGATCTAAGTACGTAATTTTTCTGGTATTACTTTTTGGTTAATTGTTGTTATCCCTAGACCAAGTTAAAAGAGCGCTTATGAGCAGCTCAAGTGAGAGCCCCTTGTACGGTTGACTTGGATTAATCTATTTCGAATATATTCCTTTTTTCAGTGGGTGGATACACTTGTCAACATCGATGGAGACAAACTATTTCGAATATATTCTATTTCGAAGCTGTGCTAATGTACAAGCAAACTATTAATGAATGGGAGATAGACTGAGGGACAAACTGTATCAGATCACACGACAGTACAACTCAATTATTGTTTGAAAGTCCTGAGTTATTACTATAGTCTGAGTAGCCACTTTACCGACAGGTCAAAAGCTGAAATTAAGAGCTCGTAAAGCTTACTGATCGGGGTGAGCGGTAGTTAGATATAGGGGCGGCTTCGTCGGCTTGGATTGGAAGGAAAGGCTTTGCTTTCCTATCGCTTTTTGAGGGTGTTTCCTTGAGTTTCAAATAATCAGGTTTCCGTGCTAATATTCCTGGATTATTAAAAGGACAGTAATTGATTACAACCGAACTAAAAAGTAAGAGAAATTTATAAGAATTGTGGAATTTGGACTCCACCGTCGATGGATGGTCTAATAACTCAAATCTGAGACGTGATAATAGCCAAATCAAAGCGATCAAAACGACTACTGTCATTGGAAGAACAAAATGAAAGAGTACTGTTGGCACTTAAATTTTGGTAATCCAATTAGTTGTTCGTTGCATAAAACTTAGGGATCGATCCCGATCCCTAGAAAAAAATTAGTTAAATTGCATGTAGATTAGGAGCATTTGGATTAGTATTTAGACTCATATAACTGTATTTGCATTGGATTGGCAGTGGATGGATTTAAATGAATGGTTTTGAGCTTAATTGATTGGACTCGGCCCAAAAGATTAAATATTTGTCCAAGCCCATTGAATACATATATGGCCAAAATTTGCATTATAGAGCAAGTTTGAATAATTGAATTATCAAATTATTAAATAATATACTTGGAAGATCATTCATATTATTCTATAAATATTCAGCTAGAGGAAATAATAAGAAAATTGCCTAAGTTGAGTATCAAAATTATGAAATAATATATATTGGCTCTTACAAGATAACCCTGACTAACTCTTATAAATAGATGTGTTAGGGTTCGCAATAAAAAAGGCCACACATATTGAATACATGGCCACAAAGAGAGAGAGATCGGGAGTGGGAGCCGGGAGAGATCGCAAAGTTCTTCAGAATTGAAGATGGTGAGTGAACGGTGGTCTTTGGGGTCTTCTTCGTGAGTGCAGTTTGACTATTAGGTCAAGCAGCCACTCACAATACTCTCATGCCTGAAGATGGTTCGACACACAAAGGAGACCAATACCCAAAGCGAGGAAGCAAAGCGGTGATTTTTGGCTTGGCTCGTCCAGTTCTTACTTAGCCACGCCATATCGACGAGCTCCTCAACGACCAATAGCTTCCATCTACCACAAGGAATTTTTCCAGTACACAACCGGCGGCCATCGTCCAGCTCAAACCTGATCAACCACGATACTGCTGCTGCACTGAGAACTCCATCCGCGACGCCACTAGCCAAGCCATGCATCGACGATGTTGCTTCCTAGTCCAATCCATGCGTCCTTTCCAACGTGCTTGTCTTGCTGTAGCGTTTCTAGTTGTGACATTCTGAATTTCGACCCATTTTCGAGATTTATGAAATGATTGTCTCATCGATGCACTTTCAGTTAAATCTCATTTTGAATTGATCACTTATGAAATAACTAACCGTTAGGGAATAGCTAGTTGGGAATTTAGTACGCACGACCTAAGAACTCGATCTTGGATTGACACTTCGACCATAAGGATTGACGAGAGGATATTTTGAGCCATTATAGATCGATCCGAGGATGGTTATGGAATGATTTGCCAATGTTATACAATTGGGTCGCGGGTGATTCCGTTTAGCCATTGTTTGAATTACGAACATTCCTAAACCAATTTCTAACAATCGTGTCCTTTGGAACTAGTGATTGACCCTCACAATTACATGACAACCAAGGTCACCATAGTTTGAGTAAACTTAAATGTGGCTTAATATCGAATTAACCATAGGTTGAATACGCGTAACACCTAAAAGCTGCCTATTAGTTTGAGATACATTAAAGTCGCAATTGATCGATTTTGGCCATGAATTAGAATCCAAACTTGGGTATCGAACTTTCAAGGATATCAAAACTATTATATTGGACGTTACCTCATTAAACTCGCATAGTTATCGGTTTGCTCGGAAATTCTTGAAAAAGTGAATTTTGGCCCAGGAATTGGAAAAGACACTTTCACCCCTTAGTGTTCTAGAACTTCTTGGTTGAGTGGGAGGGCATGTTGGTCTTTGTACCCCCTAGTGATTCCGAATTTCATGGACAAATTTGCCATTCTTGCTTTGATTATTTTCCTAATTACCCCTTCTAGAAACCTTTTCAAGAATCAACCCTAACCTTTAGATCTCGACTTGGGGAGCAAGAAGTGATCTCAATCCTTCATTTAGATGATATTATTCAGCCATTCTCTCTCTCTCCATCATTTTTTTCAGATCAGCCCTTTCTTCACTCACTTGTATTCTCACTCTCACTCACACTCCACCACACCGACCAGCCACCATCGTCCACCACCAGCACCATCACGCCATCACCCCTAGTCGCCATTTAAGCCGTGACCAGCCACCGTGTTAGCCACCATTCGTCGTTTCGCCATCCGCCGTTCGCCGAAGTAGCTGCTGCACCTAGGAGGCTGTTGTAGCTGGTTTAGTGACACTTTGGGCTTAGGATTAGTGGTAAGTAACTTTCTAAAACTTGATTAAGTTGATGGGTGACTAATGGACTAGTTTAGGGGCTAATTAGTGGTTAATTGTGAGCTAATTAGTGGCTAAATGTGGGTTGATCTAGGACTGATTAGTGTATGACTGATTAGTGGTTAATCATATGGCTTGATGTTAATCATATGGCTTATGTGGTTGATCATCTGATTAGGGTAAGCATGTGGCTTAGATTGATTGATTTTGTGCTAATAAATAATCATGTGGCTAGAATGGTTTGATCATGGCTGATCATGTGTTGATTGTTGATCATGTGGTTTGGATTGGTTGATCATGTGATCATATTTAATCGTGTGGCTTAAAATGGTTGATCATGTCCTAATTATTTGATCAAGTGGTTAATTAGTTTAATCATGGCTAATTAAGTGATTAATGTTTGATCGTGTGGTTTTGATTGATGATCATGTGGTTAATTAGTTTAATCATGGCTGATTAAGTGATCAATGTTTGATAGTGTGGTTGTGATGACAATCATGTGGCTGAAATAGATTAACAATGGTGAATCTTATGCTTGAACATTAATCTTGTGGCTTGATAATGGATCGTGTAGTTAATCATGGCTAATCTTGGTGTATCATGGCAATTTGTGACAAGATAATGATGTTTGATGTGGTTATGAGTGCGATTCATGACATGTTCGTTCGTAGAAAAATGCACATCATAAACACTCTACATTGATTAATTAAGAAAAATGAAAATTGACAATGAGTGATTGTTTGTGTGCATGGTCATGACAAGTTTCGTCTAGGCAAGAGTTTTAAACGATGCCTGGCGGGAGTTCGGATGCCATCTAGGCGGGGGTTCTAGACGTTGCCAATCACAGTAAAGGCCGGATCAATGGTCCTTATTGGAATGCCGTTGGATACCCGGCTTACCAGGGGGGTTCGATCCCCAACGTTGCCATGTCTAAAGTAGCGGGGCAATGCCCGACTAGACCGAAAGACCGATGGGGGTTCGGTGTGGCCCGATGAGTCGTTAATAATCTGGACAACAACTAGTGTTATTTGCATTGGGGAATGCTTTGTGTTCAGAAGTGATATTTGAGCATGTCTGGATTATTAGCTGTCGATATGCATGTTTATGTAATGTCATAATTTGTTTGTGTTTGGTGACCACGTGTAATATGGTGATACCGTTGGGTGTTTGTTAGAACATATATTATGTTTTGCAAGTTGGTTGTTCTAAGGAAATGTTTTGCTATTGAGTTACCCTGATAGATAGGATTGCATGATTAGAGTGATCCGGAGGTACGTGTTAACCTAAGCGAGCCTTAGGGAGTTTACTTATTGAGATTTATTCTCATTGTTGTAATTCAAACCTTTCAGACCCTCGACCATGAACATGAACGGCTCTCCGCAACGGTTTGGGGTCCCAATAGATATAAACCATATGTTGACGGAGTTTTCGATAGGCAAGGGTAGGGTATATATTAGGCATGCCAATACTGTGTGGATAGACGAGGGCATGGCCGCTTGGCAACCCCACACCTTTTTAGCTTGGTTTTACCAGGATGGAGATGCGCTGTTGGGTCCCTTGCATGGGTTTGATGGTCCTACCGACGATGGGGTAGCAAGGTATGACCCTATGGAGATCATGCCACCAGACGGAGTTGTAACTAGTCAGGATACTAGTCCTAAAGATTCTGATCCCGAGTCGGAGCCTATGGAGTCCTACCCCGAACCAGAGCCTATTGAATCCGATCTCGAGTCGTTCGATGACATGGCTGATCCGGGCACGCCTGAGTACCTGGATTTCGATCCGGAGACGCTGCCTGGGCATCATGGGGATGACTGATAGGTTTAGTACTTCCGTCGGTTCAGTACCCCTTTTGATAGAGAAGTTAGGCTAACCCAATCACCCGATCCTTTTTTAGTATGTGTGTGGTTTGTAGTGGAGGCCTCTAGTAAGGCTTGTTTGGTATACCGTTGTAAGTAACGTTATGTTTATAAAGTGGTTTGTTGTTCTGTTTCATTTGTCTCTTTACTATCCCGTTTAATTGAATGTTAAATAGAGTATTCGAGTTGCTTCCGCATGTGTTAATCTTAGTTTGTTTGTATCGGGTCGGCAACTAGTCCTAAAAAGTCGCATACTTAACGATCAAGCGGGGTGTTGCAAGCTCATAGGGTGTAGGGCGTGACACTGGTGCTTTCCTTGGCGTCTCATGCACATCCGGCCGTTTTACAGCTTCTTATTGGCATGATAACACGTCAAGCAACACACATATAATTCCTTCAATTGTACTTTTACACGTGTAGGGCAAGCAGTTTTTCTTGTGCAGGTTCCTTGGTATTTGAGAACGCCTACAGTATTGTTTTGTTCTCATTGCCAATTAATCATCGCTGGTCGTATTCTCATCGTGAACACTTTGCCAAGACCATCATTCGTCAAGCATCACTGAAAGCCCCACCACAATCCGAGCCATCCCTTCGAGTTCGAAATTGGAAACACTATCTAGGTGGTATTGCGAATTAGGTAAGAATCTTCATTAATTCGATATTCGTATATTTTGTTGCCTAATTTGTGAAATTGCAGTATTGTTTGAATCTTCGAATATTATTCATATCACTGAAATCCTCATGTAGATTTAAATTAGGAATTATTTCCTAATTCAATAACGTGCTATGGTCGTCAATCCGATCTCGCGCTCGAGATATGATTTGCAACCGCATGGAAAATCGTCAATCCGATCTCCCGCCCGAGATATGATTTGCAATTCTACAAAAATTGGCTAATTCGATCCTCGTGCCCAAAATATGATTCATCAATCTATTTCCAAAACTAGATGGATATTGATAATATCTTGTGTGATTCGATGCCGTGTTTGATGTGGATATGATTTCTTTCTATCTTTGTTTGATTTAAATTGATTGTCTTTTCATATAAAAAAATCCAAAAAGATTAGATATTATTGAAGTAGATGATTTTAAAGGTAGATTGCAATTAATTTCGAATTTTATAGAAAATTACAAAAAATACCATATGCGTGTCATATAGTTTAGATTGCATCATGCTTCCATGTTATCTTGTCACGTCATTCATAACTTGCCATGTGTCATTGTTTGCGTGTCATTATTGCATGTTTGGTTCATGAAATTGTGTGTCATTCTAGAATAGTTACATATTAATTTTGCTCGTCATTAGAAATTCATGTCTAGGTTCATTGCGTGCCATATTAAATATAGTCCTTTTAATTGTTGTTAGAATTAGGACATTTAGATAAATCGCACATCGCATGTTATGTTAGACGTAGAATGCATTGCATAAAGTTTAGTTTTCATTGAATCAGATAAAACCCTAAAAAAGATTTGAGTGAAATTGCGTGTTAATTAGAAATTATATTAGGATTGTTAATGTGATTTTTTAACTAATATTGCAGATGCTTTCATTGCATTGAGGTAAGTCCTTATCTTGTAATTTATTTATCGCTTTGCTTTATTGAGTGTTACATTATTGGTTGCGCATCCGCATGATCACCTCGCATGTTAATGGATAGGTTTAAAATCAATCCAAGCTGCCTGCAAATATTTTTGAAATAAAAGAGAAAAGGTACCGAAAGGGCATTAGAGTAATTTAATGTAACCAAGTCCTTGAATCCATAATCTCTTATTCGTAGTAGTAAAATAATTCTCCCAATATTTTACTTGGGTTACTAATCGACCCACCAAAAAAATAAATTAGTGGCGACTCCTGATTGAAATAATCATGCATGTTAAGAACTTGAACTTATGTCGTGAATTGATAAGGGCTTGGAAGAGCCCGAGTTAGGCTTAGACTTAATAATCCATTAACTGAACCCTAGGTGGCTCACACTCGCGGAGGTTAGGTCGCGACAAGTACAAAAATTGAAAGAAAAAGAAGAGACTTTTTGGCTCCATTTGTTTTGCGAAAAATGAATAATCTAAAAAATATTTTTCTAAAAATAATTGCTTGTATCGCTTGCAAAAATGAATAAATAAAAAGAAATTATTGTCCACAAAAATGTTTAGATATATATTATTATTATGTAGAATGAAAATATTTTCTATTGGCTAATTATTTCAAACGATACAAGCGATCGTTTTCGAAAAAATATTTTTCAAATTATTCATTTTTGGCTAAACAAACAAAGCCTTATTAGGATGAACCAGGGGACTCCAGGGGACTCCTGTCTCTATATATATATGTTTTTTGGCATATGGAACTCTGGGGGACTAGTTAATCCCCTTAGACAAGCTGAGATCCGGGCTTTTCTTAGGATGAACCGGCTTTCTTGTGTTGGCTTAGTGGAGACTAAAGCCAAAGCCTCCTATTTTGCTGATATATCTAGAGGCCTAAATGCTAATTGGAATTGGATTTCCAACTATGATCATTCCCCTTTTGGCCGAATATGGTTTGGATGGGACCCAAGTGAGATTGAGATCACTATTATATACTCTTCTTCCCAAATGATCCACACACATGCTAAGATGCTGGCGATGCACAAATCCTGTCTTCTTACTATTGTCTATGGTGAGCACACTTTTGGGAAACGGCGCCCCCTTTGGGATGACCTTATCCGGCTGTCCTCGTGTGATTTACCTTGGATTGTCGCCGGTGATTTTAATGCTATCAGAGACCCGAATGACAGGGTGGGAAGCTCGACACAATGGATCCCGGTTTTTGATGAATTTGGAGCTTGCCTAAACTAAGCTGGGCTGGATGATCTACGCTATGTGGGACATAGGTTCACATGGTCCCACTCTTCGGGCGACAACAGGAAACTCCGCAAGATAGACAGAGTCCTCATCAACAATCTTTGGTACCAGAGTTTCTCCTTCTCCGAAGCGCACTTCCTTGCCCCTGGTATCTCTGATCACACACCCATGGTGATCAAAATTCTACCAGATCATAACTCCAAGAAACCTTTTAAATTTTTCAACTTCTGGATCTCCCATCCGGCCTTTATGGATATAGTTGCTCAATCTTGGGATACTGAGATTGTGGGCACTCCCATGTACAGGATATGTTGCAAACTCAGAATCCTCAAAAGCAAGTTGAAAAACATGAACAGAAACTCTTTCTCAGATATTTCTACCAGGACCGAAAAGGCAAGAACAGACTTGTATGATGTCCAGGCTGCCTTGGAAATTCATCCCTTTGACCAGCATCTAATTCAACGAGAATTAGAACACTCGCGCTCTTTCTCCGCCCTGAGAAGCCAAGAGGAATCCTTCTTCCGACAGAAATCCAGAATCAGGTGGCTCAAAGAGGGGGATCTCAACACCAAATATTTCCACCATTTTGTCAACAAGAGACGACTTCTCAACCGCATACTCACAGTTTCCACAGAGGATGGGGTCTTGTTAACTGACCCTCCTGCAGTAAGTAACCATATAGTTACTCACTTCAAAAATCTTCTCAATGGCAGCCCCCCTCCTATCCAGGCCTCTTTTCAGGAGATTGGTATCTATGTTCGCAGAGCTCTAAATGAGAACCAGCGAAACTTTCTAACCTAGCCAATTCTGGATGAGGAAATACAATCCACCTTATTTTCCTTGGCTAAAGGCAAGGCACCTGGACCGGATGGGTACAACGTAGACTTTTTCAAATCCACTTGGGAGATCATAGGACCTTCCATCCTTATGGCGATTAGAGAGTTCCTTAATACTGGTTGTTTGCTTCGGGAATTAAACTCCACCATCTTGACTCTAGTGCCGAAGTCCCAAAATGCTTCGACTATCGGTGACTTCCGTCCGATCGCTTGTTGCAACACCTTGTACAAATGCATATCTAAAATTCTGGAAAGACGCATTGCACGGGTCCTCCCATCCATCATCAGCCCCTCCCAGACAGCCTTTGTCAAAGGGAGAAGGATAAGCGACAACATTATGATCGCTCAGGAGCTTTTCTCGGATTTCCACCATGATGCATACCTCCCAAAATGTGCCATCAAAGTAGATTTCCAGAAGGTATTTGATACAGTTGACTGGAACTTCATTGAGAAGGCTCTTAAGGCTTTCAACTTCCCTGACTTCTTCATTAAGCAGGTCATGGCTTGTGTCTCCACTGCCAAATTCTCTGTCTCCATTAATGGAGCCCTTCATGGGTTCTTTTCGAGTAGCCGAAGCATCAGACAAGGTGACCCCCTTTCGCCGTATCTCTTCATTCTCGTTATGGAAGTATTATCCGGGATCATCCAGGCTAAAACCGAGGACCCCAACTTTCATTGGTATTGGCGATGCAAAAACAGCAGGATATCTCACCTTTTCTTTGCAGACGATGTGCTCCTATTTGCCCAAGCCCACTTGAGGTCAATTGAACTCCTCAAGGAATCTCTTAACCTATTCTCAGATTGGTCTGGACTAAAATCGAATGCAAGTAAAAGTAATATTTTCCTTTCAGGAGGATCCCCGGAACTTCATGAACTACTTATTCGCTGCCTTGGTTTTCAACAAGGTACCCTCCCCTTTCGCTATCTTGGGGTGCCTATTGTTTCCTCTAGACTCCGAAAAGAGGATTGCAAGAACCTAGTTGATACCATCACAGCTAGAGCTCGCTCATGGACACAGAGATTTTTATCCTTTGCTGGACGACTCCAACTTATTAATTCAGTCCTAACATCCATACAAGTATATTGGGCTACAATATTCTCTTTGCCGAAATCAGTCCTTCATAGAATCGAGACTGTACTTCGACAATTTCTATAGAAAGGACCTGATCTAGGCTTCGGTGGAGCTAAGGTAGCCTGGGATTTGGTGTGCCTACCTAAATCGGAGGGTGGCCTCGGGATAAGAAGGCTTGTTGATTACAATAAAGCACTCACTCTTAAACATATCTGGCTACTCTTCACTGATAAGGAATCATTATGGTGCAAATGGATACATTCCAACTTCTTGAAGAAATCAAACTTTTGGAGTACAACTAAACCTACATTTTGCTCCTGGACTTGGAAGAAAATCCTGGACTTGAGATCCACAGCCCATACTCTTTTCAGATGGAAAATAGGAAATGGGCACTCGGTCTCCTTTTGGTTTGACTGGTGGCACAACAAAGGCCCATTCTTTCTCCTATTCGATAACAGGGATATATATAGGTCGCGGATTCCCCAGGATATTGCTGTTCGTGACTTCTACGACAATACTTGGCAGGCATCTAGCACGCTGACTTCAATCTTGGAATGGACAAATGAACCGCCAATTTTTGAGGACAACGCCCCGGACTCCTTCAGCTGGACGCCACATTCTTATGGATCTTTCACTGTGGCACATGCATGGAACCACATTAGATCAAAAGGACAATTAGCCCCTTGGCACAACTTTATCTGGGATGCTCATATTGCCCCCCGCCATGGCTTCCTCCTCTGGCTAGTCACTCTAAACCGCTTGCCCACCCAGGTTTACCTTCTGCAGAACCGCAGGATCCTCGATGGAAATTGTGCTTTTTGTGGAACTACTCCGGACTCGGCAAACCACCTCTATTTTCATTGCCCTTCCACAAATAGACTGGCAACATTTTGGGCTACAAAATGTAACCTACCATGGCGAAATAGACCTTGGCATGACCACCTAGCATAGACCATGAAGGTTTGCGGAGGCTCCTCCTTTGCACACCGGATCTCGAGGTTCTCATTTGGAGCTCTATGCCACATCATTTGGACTAAAAAGAACAACTCCCTCTTCAGGAACAAAAGCATTCACATCTCGGATATGCGAAAGCACCTCATCAAAGTAGTGAAGGACAAAGTTATCCCTCTTGGAAGAATTGTTGTCACTTACAGGAACCAGAGAATACAAAGGAACTGGGGCCTACCTCCATCCATCTTTGAGGAGTGTCTTAGCTAGTTTTTTTGTTCTTCCTCCTTTGTGCTGACTTGCCGGCTGTTGGCTTTTGTATAGGTCCATCTATGCCCCCTTGAACCCTTCCGGACATCCTATGTCCTTATTGGTTCAAGGTTGGCTCTGCTTTCCCTTTGTAAATGGTGTTTGAAAAGTAATACATATCTTACCTTACCAAAAAAAAAAAACAAAGCCTTATTAGGTGAACTGGTGGTACAAAAAAGTTATTACGCAAGAAGAATTGGAACAAAGCTTACTCCATTCCAGATGAATATCAATACGGGGAAGACTTGGGGTCTTCTCTCTCACTTTCAGACATCGCTCTCGCTCCCGCTAGAGCTCTCACGTACAGACGTGCAAGAGCGAAAGGTCTCTATCCCCTCTCCCTCTTTTCATACATTAATGCATGAAGTTGGACCACTCACTTAACAATCATATCTCTCTCTCTCTCTCTCTGGATTGAATTGGAGATAAGGATGATGACGAATCTCTTCTCGGCTCAATCTTTCATTTCTGTGCTCGTTCTTCTCTGCATTACTGACTTAGCTGCTGCATCCACTCTTCCGCCCGATGACGAAGGTGAAAAAAATAAAAAGATCCACCAATCTGTTGGATTGGGTTCACTGCCCGGAGAAAGTCCAATGAAATGCAAATCAAAAGGCTTGAGCCTATATGATAATCCAGAGAAATAATAAGATGCTATATTTGACCTACATAAATAGAGTTTCTCTCTATTATATGTGGTAGCCACAAATTATAATTAACGTGAGGTACTAGCAAGAGAGAAAGCGAGAACAGAAAATTTGGGAACAAAAATTGAAAGGAAAAGAAAGAGACTTTTAGGCTCTATTTATTTCGCGAAAAATGAATAATCTAAAAAATATTTTTCTAAAAACAATCGCTTGTATCGCTTGCAAAAATGAATAACCAAAAAGAAATTATTGTCCACAAAAATGTTTAGATATAAATTATTATTATGTAGAATGAAAATATTTTGTATTGGCTAATTATTTCAAACGATACAAGCGATCGTTTTCAAAAAAATATTTTTTAAATTATTCATTTTTTGCGAAATAAATTAAGCCTTATTAGGTGAACTAGTGGTACAAAAAAGTTATTACGCAAGAAGAATTGAAACAAAGCTTACTCCATTCCAGATGAATATCAATACGGGGAAGACATGGGGTCTTCTCTCTCACTTTCAGACATCGCTCTCGCTCTCGCTAGAGCTCTCACGTACAGACGTGCAAGAGCGAAAGGTCTCTATCCCCTCTCCCTCTTTTCATACATTAATGCATGAAGTTGGACCGCTCACTTAACAATCATATCTCTCTCTCTCTCTGGACTGAATTGGAGATAAGGATGATGACGAATCTCTTCTCGGCTCAATCTTTCATTTCTGTGCTCGTTCTTCTCTGCATTACTGACTCAGCTGCTGCATCCACTCTTCCGCCAGATGACGAAGGTGAAAAAAATAAAAAGATCCACCATTCTGTTGGATTGGGTTCACTGCCCGGAGAAAGTCCAATGAAATGCAAGTCAAAAGGCTTGAGCCTCTATGATAATCCAGAGAAATAATAAGATGCTATATTTGACCTACATAAATAGGGTTTCTCCCTATTATATGTGGTAGCCACAAATTATAATTAACATGAGGTAGTAACAAGAGAGAAAGTGAGAACAGAAAATTTGGGAAAAATGGTGTTGTACAATTTTTCATCAAGCGAACGATCTGAGATCGATTTGTGCTCCCTACATTAGGTTTTTTGTGGGTTCATCTATTGTGAAATTCATGTGTATTGTTAAGAATGGTGCTCTTGATATTGTTGCAGCTATGTACCTCTAGTACTAGTTAGAGAAGAACTTTGTTCTCCCAATTTTGTTGACAGTGAAAATTTTGGGTGGACTACGTTCTCATGGTTTTTTATCTTCTCACACTAGGGAGTTTTCCACAAAAAATTGCTTTGTCTTTGTGGGTGCTTGGCATTTATATTATTCTATTGTATTGTTTCCTATTAGGTTTGCACGGAAGATTGTTTTGTTTCACTGCACTAATCTAATATTGTTCGGATTGTCTTTATTTTCCCATCACAATTTTGTATAGCTTTCTTCGTACTGTTCCTTTTCCTCCTCCTGTTTTTGGCTCGTACGTATCCCGAGTTGTATTTGTTTGTGCTTTTCTTCATAGGTAAAGACAGATGTCATACATACATTCACCCTCAAGTAACACACGAGTTATCATATAACCTTTGAAAATTTGAGTTTTATTTTGCATATGGCAGGAAATTTTAAAAGAACTAATTGGACTTTTTCAAAGCCAAAACAAAGAAAGTCGTGCATGGACACATGCATCTCCACACCCGTCTGATCTACATATGTAATTTTTGTGGTATTACTTTTCAGGTTATTGTTGTTTTTCCTGGACTAGTCAAAGAGCAGCTCAAGCAAGAGCGGTGCAAGTGTTGAGCAAAATCCCTAATAAGTTTTGACGAATGACAAAACTATCTAATACTGATCAGAATTACACTTAAGTTATTTGATGTAGGTAAATACTGAGTCATCAAACTTAGTCGATGAAAGAACTTTGTCATCAGATTCAAAAATACTTGTTAGATTCAATGAATGTTATTTTTGGCATATTTATGTAGGATAATCAAATTGATATTTTAAGATTGGTAATCACAAGATCGTTCTTCAAATACGAAGAACTACACCTATGAAAACCTTGATTTGATGTATGGGCAATCAAATCACTCGGAAATAATGGTTTTTATTCTAATGGCTATGCATCCTATTTTGGGAAGAATCTCCAACGGGTTGATTTGGATATCAATACTCTAAAGACTATCCAACGGATAGATTAGAAGTAGAGAAGTATAAAAAGGAGTGCAAACGTCGTACAAAAAAAAAAGAACCAAAATCGAGAATTCCAAAGTTTGAATAGAGTTTCGATCTTACACACTTGTGATTACTGTTTTTCACGTTATGTTTTTAGAAAGAAAATTACTTGAGTGAAGAGTGTACATGATAGTGTTATCTATCATTTGAGAAGCACGACTCTTGTAATCTTCTGGTGATTCAATAGTGAAATACAGTCAACGGGCTGCCAGTATGGAGAGTGGACGGAGGCTCAATAAAGCTGAACCACTATAAAGATCTGTGTGCAGTATTCTCTATCCCCTAAACTTTTATTTATTATTACTGATATTATATTGCATACATATCTATCAAACAAGTTCATCATAACATCATCTTAGTCATCAGATGCAATTATCTGACAACAATTTATATACAAGTTTGTTATACGAATCCATCTGATATTAATTTTATAAGTTGTTGACCTCAACTATATTCATTCCGCACGTTTAAATCATTCAATTTGTAAAATTACCTATTCACCCCTCTCTAGATGATAGCACTAGCCGTAATAGTAAGTTTGATTGGGAGTAATCAATTTCGCAAATATTCCATTTTGAATGGTTGACACACTTGTCTACATCGATAGAGACTTAACTATTTTAATATACCAGCAACCATTAATGAATGGGATAGACTAACGTGCAAAGTATTTTGGACTCCGCGACCGCACAACTCAATTATTGTCCTAAAAAATCCTGAGGTATTATTACTCCACGATGGATTCCAAACTCAGCATATATGTTTTTTTTGTAATCACTTGGACAAGAGAACTTTTTTTATTGTCTATTTTCAACACACACGTATATATGATACCGCCAATTATGTGCAAACTGTTTTAAGTTGTGAGTCGAAGAATTGGATTTAACTAGTTTGTAAGGTTCGTGGGGTGTTTCATTGGCCTCGACATAACAGCATCTCCATGGCCATACCCCTGGATTATTAAAAGAAACAATGAATCGTAACAACTGAAGTAACAAGAAAGAGGAGAGAAAAGATTTGTCCAAAAAAGAGTGAATCTAATTATCTTCCGGACACCTTAATAAACAAATGCAGTTTCTAAGAATCGTGGAAGTTGGACTCAGCCATCAATAAACTATATAATAACCTAAATCTAACATAAGGTCGTAGCAAAATCAGAGGAATGGGAAAGACTATTTTCATTGGAAGAACAAAATGAAAAAGGGAAAAATGATAAGAATAGAAAGTCTTTAATTAGGTACATGACCGTTGTTTTATAAAAATGTCGATGAAATACCTTTTCAAATATGAATGGATAGACGAGTGAATCGACAAAAATTGTAAATGGTCATTTGTTGATTCTATATAGGAAAGTAAAAAACAAGAAAATTAAAAATATAAAGACCAAAGATAATCGTGTCCAGACATGTAACGTGCAGGAAAGCAAAAATAAAGATAAAAACACATTGAGTTGTGTGATTGATTGGGGCTCATTTACAAAAAAAGTATGATGTGACTATTTATAGTCCACAATCGAAGTTTACAAAGGATTATTGAATTTAAAAAAATTTATTGACCCTTTTTTTAGAATAAATAACTTCCTAATATTATCTTTTGTTACAAAAAGTTATCAGAAAATATCGCTACTCACTAGTAGCATTCAGAGCAAAGGTTCTCATCGATAATTATGTTTGCAATCAACAACTTTCTTGGCTAGTTGTCATGCTCTTCAAGTTGTCGATTGTTCTTTTTATCGATGACTTTTGTTGTTCATTAAACTCTGTTATTATCGATTAAGTCTGTCACTTGTCGATTATAATAAAAAGTAAACCGTTATTTAGTGTCAACAACCGTATTAAAGAATTATCACGGACACGGCTCCACAAAGGGGTTCTCACATTCTTGATAAGTTCAATCCTATGGAAGAATTGAGGTCGTCTCTCGCTTTCCGCCGTCACTCTCTGTCTCACTCTTGCTCTCCTCGCTCACTCTGACATTACAGACGGACGAAAGTGAAAGTCTTCGTCGGCTCTCGCTCTTTTATACCTGTATGCCATGAAGTTAAACCACACATTCTTAACAATCATCTCTCTCGTTTAGCCAAGTTTTGCCTTCGTAGACTCCAGTTAAAGAGAGAGAGATCTCTATCTCTCTGGGTTAAACTTGAGACTGAGATGATTACGAATCTCTTCTCGGCTCGATCTCTCTTCTTTGTGCTCGTCTTTCTCAGCGCTATTAACTTAGCTGTTGCCGCCACTCTTCTGCCTGATGAAGAAGGTGAAAAATAATAAAGAAACCCACCAATCTTGTAATGCGTCCATCGTACTGTTCCCTTTCCTCCTGTTTTTGGCTCACACGTACACCGAGTTGTATTTGTTTGTGCTTCTTTCATAGATAGAGAAAGATGTTATACATATATTCAACCTCAAGTACACGGGAATCTGACATCGTTTTGCATGATATATTGCTGTCTCTTTGACTTGTCGGCTTTTATCTCGTTCAGTGGATGCGTTGAGAGAAATAGGAGAGACATTAGGGAAAACGGACTGGGATTTCAAAGCAGATCCATGCAGTAAAGTTGGTACGTGGGGTGTCGAGAAATTGCCTTACAAAACTGCTGACGCCGTCACCTGCGATTGCAATTTCACCGATGCCGACAACAATACCATTTGCCATGTCATTAGCATGTAACTCTCTCTCTCTCTCTCTCTCTCTCTCTCTCTCTCTCTCTCTCTCTCTCCAAATAAATACGCAGAAAAAACTTCAATATCGTGAAGTTTGCAATCATAGATTCCTATAACTAGAACTTTCATATCAATCATTTGATTGTGCACCAATCTTTTATCTAGTTATAAGGTTAGCTGGCTGACATGGTGAACACCGAGCCGATATTCTGGGCACCATGTTAGCATTTCACCGAAAAAATCGCCCTATTTTCGGGTCAAAATGTATTGAGTACAAAAAGAAAATGGAAATTCATTGGAATAGGGAATTGAAATCAAAGTTCGGACATTCGATTGCAAAATCCCCTGACTTCAAGGATCACGATTGAAACTTACCCGTGAAAATAAGCCACACTTGCAAATAGTATTTTCATTTTGAAATTCGGAAACATAAAGATGAAATGGGAAGAAAAAGAATAAAAGAGATGCCGTCACTTGTAATTTCTATCATGTCGTAGTTATATGATCAACTTCTTGTCCAACTTTCAATTCGACAATGATTTTCCTTTAAACAAAATAGGGGTAATTTTATTAGGGTAATTGGCTAAAGATGCATTCTGAACATCGAACAAGAAGGAGATCTTTAAAGTTTTCGGTAAAGCGATAAGGTTACAATTTAAGTTAGTGGTATTGGCAAGTGCGTCCATGGATGCTCGAGTTTCATATTAAAATATTAAATAACTGGTAAATATGATCTTGATAATATAAAATCATTTATCGTATTAAAATCATTAACACAGTAATAATAGGTGCTTACTATTAGGTACGATTACCTAAATTGTCATAGTTTAATTTTGTATTATTCATAATATAATGATGTTATTGCTAATTATATGAATTAATGCTCGAATATTTATGTAATTACTACTTCAATCATACTATTACTTGTGTCATAAAATTCTGACAAAAAATGTCATAACTTATTTTTAATAATAGAGTAACATATGTTTTTTTTATTAAATACAAATGATAATTATAAATTAACTTTAAAAAAATCTACTATTAAATTGCAATATCTTGATTATTTATATGTATATATAAGTGATAATTACTATGAAATAATATCTATTTAGTATATGTATAATCAAATGTTATGTGCTTAACATTTAATTATAAACAAAAATAATTTATTAAAATAAAAATGAATATTTGATATAATAAATTATGTATTAGTGATTTATGTGAGTGTTAAACTCAAGAAACATGATCGAATATTAAAATGATAATTATTATATTTTTTTCTAGCTCTAATTAAAGGAGAACTTTTGGTATGCAGATGATGTTCTCCCTGTCTCATTCGTGAAAGCAAATAATGCGATGCGTTTTACGTTGCTTAAACCAAGCAGTATAATTGCGGGTGTGTTTGCTTGAGAAAGTGTTTTTCTGGAATTAGTTTTCCGAATTTTCATCTATTTATTTTGCCAAAAATGATTACCCAATCGAAAACACTTTTCAATTTAGCTAAAATATTCATACATAAAATTAACAAAGTGAATTCTTAAATCTAAGAAGGTCAAAACACTTTCCGAAATTACTCTTCTTGAGTTTTTTAATATTTTATTCTTTTCTTTTCTTTTCTTTTCTTGTCTTTTCTTTTTTTCTTTTCCTTCTTCCTCCTTTGCCAATCGCCAAGCCTTGGCAAACTACCACAGGCGCATGCCGTTGAGGGCCGGCCTGGAGCAAGGTCGAGCTCACCAGATCTTGGCAAGGCTCAAGTTCACTAGCCTCAAGCAAGCTCGAACTCTCTGTGATGAGGTTGGCGAGGCCTGACCCTGCCCGAGGCCGGCCAAGTCGACCCTCGCCAGTGGCCTATCGAGGTTGTCACCAAGGCCCAGTGATCGACGGAGGAAGAAGAAGGAACAGAAAAAGAAAAAAAAGAAAAAGACATAAAATAGAAAAAAAAGAAAAGAAAATTTATTTAAAATTGGATGTTTTATTTTCCTTAAATAAAGTCATGAGATTGAAATTATTTTTCAAATTCAAACCAAAAAAAATTATTTTTCAAATGAAATCCAAATACCATAAAACGTTTTCGGTCACGTATCACCTACAAAAATAACCATGTTCCTAAAAAATTATTTCCCAAATAGTTTTTTTTTTATCATTAAGTTTTCCTCTGCATTACAGCTTGACTCATCTTCTACCGTCAAACCAGCTAGTTAGATATACAATGTAGGACATGATTGTGCTATGAGCTATGCTTGATATGATGCCTAGTTTTTAAGTAAAGATAGAATAATGATGGTGTGATTGTGAAAACAGAGTACTCAAATCACAGTCTCTTCCCGGTTCTCTTCCGGCTCGACTGTTCAGATTGCCTTACCTCCAAAACTTGTAAGCCTCTCTGTTTTAATCCATCCTCCTCCTCCTTCTCCTTCACAAGCATCTTCATCTTCATCATCATCTATCTGTAAATAGTGATGTCACCCGCAACTACCTGAACGGCACTATTCCTAAAGAATGGGGCTCTACGAAGTTGGTCAACATGTATGTACTCTCTCTCTCTCTCTCTCTCTCTCTCTCTCTCTCTCTCTCTCTCTAACACATAGAGATACAAGTGTATCTTCTATTGATTGGGGACGATGATGTTGGTGCAGTTCTCTACTCGGAAATCGATTGACTGGTCCAATCCCCAAGGAGCTAGGAAACATATCCACACTTTGGAAATTGTAAGTGATCACTCACCCTGCAGCTCGCATTTGGCCTCTTCGCTAGGTTAAGTTTGATTGATGTTGACGATATTATCAACTCTCTTTTGCTTAGAGTTGTCGAGATCAATCATCTTTTTGGAAGTGTTCCGCCAGAGCTAGGGAACTTGTCCCAGCTACATCAACTGTGAGTCTCTTGATGCAAATTTCTACATCACTCATCGAGTTATTATCCGCTGATGATTTTGTATTTGGGGAGGGAATTTAATCCATTGGAGTGATCTGCTGAGAGATTAGTATTCATGTTCAATTAACCAATGTGATACCATTGGTATTTTCTTGTTCCAGGCACCTTACATCAAATAATTTCACCGGGGAGTTGCCTCAAACATTTACTAAATTGACGACATTGCAGCAGCTGTTAGTTTTTAGTTTCCACAAACTTTGATAATAGTTAGATACTTCTGTTATTTCTTCTTCATATGAATCTTGTTGTTTAATGCACTGTAGGCGACTTAGCGATAATCAGTTCACAGGAAAGATACCCGATTTTATTCAGAACTTGAAAAATCTCGAAATGCTGTAAGGCTTAATGCTTCTTCACCTTTTTAGTCGGTCTATAAAGATATACCCCCAAAATAATTCTATGAATTTTATCGTCAGGGTTATTCAAGGAAGTGGATTGCAAGGGCCAATTCCCGCCGGAATCGCACTTTTGGAGAAATTGACCGACTTGTTAGTATGGAAGTTTGGCAGTCTTGATCTGATCTCTCCTTTCTTTAAAATGGTATCAATCAAATAAAGTCCCCTATTTGATTTTGATTTGCAGGAGAATAAGTGACCTCAATGGACATGAGTCCCCAGTTCCCCGACTTAGCAGTATAAATATTACAACACTGTGAGACCGATGCTCCTTCACAGATAGTTTACTTTATGCGAAAAAGCCAAATCATCTTACTGATGTGACAATATCGGTGTTTTTTTCTTATAGGATGCTTAGGAGCTGCAATCTCATAGGAAAGCTACCTGATTATCTAGCAAAAATGACGAAGCTAAAAATATTGTGAGTGGAAAACGGTTCCCCCTTTTCCTGTTCCAAGCATAATAGAAAATTTTTAGCAAAAAAAAAAAGCAGAATGGTTAATTTTACCCTTAATGAGTGAAAGTTCTACTAGATTATGGTTGACTATTGGTTGCACTTAAAGAACCCATTTAAGATGGCTTGAATTACCCTTACTAACTTCATTGGTGTTTTGATCTTTGCTGTTGATATTGCTGAATTGTGAATTGTGATGTGACATTTAAGCTTCTAGTGATTGTTATGAGATTTTGTGGGACATTGCCAACTATTCTAAAAATTTAAGCTATTAGATGAAAACGTGATTTAATATTTTATTATTCTAACACTTTCCCTCACGTTTAGTCTGATCTTTTTGCCTAGTATTAAGTATAGACATATTAAATTAGGGAGACAAATGCCAATAAGGTCTAGAAAAATTTGAACTTAGAACTTCCTACTCTGATACCATATGAAAGATTTTGTAGAACTACAGCCAACTGTTCTAAAAGCTTAAATTGTTAGATGAATGTGTGATTTACTATTTAATTATTCTAATAATTGTGGCCTCTACTATAGAATATACAGTTTTGCGCAAAGGTACATGGACCTTTTCTCTCTCTTTTCCAGGAATAGAAAACCACAGGAATTCTTACCTTGGTTGTGGTGCCCAATTCGTCTAATTTACTTTTGCTTTGATTTGTTATTTTTACTTCTTAAGAGCATTAATGCAAAATGGAGGCTTCTAGTGGTTGCTTGTCAGGAGACTTTCCTTCTAGTGGTTTACATTCTCGAATCTCAGCCCCACAATATCTAACTGGAGTTCTATGCTTGACCATCATATACTTGTCAGCCATGACATTCTTAGTTCAAACGAGAGCATGGGTTCAAGTGCATCTCTATACAAGTCAATTCTTGTCATTCATCTAGTCATTTCTGTAAGATTTTATATATGCTACATGTAACAGCAATTTTTTGCCATTCTGTCATCATCATCCATCAACGCTTATTCTTTCTTTTTCTAATAATTTGAATCACTGAATTTCTGTTGTTGTGCTTTTGCTTGTCATATACTCCATTTTCTTTTCTTTAGGTTCGACTATATCGTAATTTCTCCATCGACAATTATATTGGACTGCAGAATCATGCTTTCCCCTTTTTTGAAACCTCACTTTATTTTTTATTTTTTATTCACTCAAGCTATTATTCTATTTTCTAAGCACCCCAGTATTTAGTCGTCATCCCTTTATTTATGAATAAAATGTTATGAAGGAGATCTATTCAATAAATTATGATTAGCTGTAGTTTTGGTCCAATTAGATAAATGGAATCTCTCGATTTGAACTAGAATATGTTGCATTCAAAGGGATGCATTCAATTTAGTGCCCGAGAAGAATTTCTAGTTATATAAATTGAAATTTCCAAGGATTTACAGTAGATTTCTTGTATATTTACAGCGTGTGACCAACTTGATAAACGTGGACTTTATGCAATGAATACCTCTGGAAATGGATGTCTGGTAGAAAGCATAGGCACCAGGCAGTTGACCTGTATGTCTAAACATCTGGACTGGACTTGTAGCTTCATTGATGTTGCCTGTGTTCGTACAATCCTACAAAGTATACTCAAAGAGTGTCTAGTGGGAGTAAGCTAAAACTATCTTCTCATTATATTTGTCTCATTTCCATCCAATTGTTTTGCAGAGACCTCAGCTTCAACAAACTGAGTAGCGAAATCCCTAGCTCCTTTAGCAGCCTGGTCGGAGTAGATTATATGTAAGTACTTTGATGCTGGACTTAGGCTTCTTTTTCGTATTTTGTATGAGAATCTAAAATCTCAAGTTGTTCCAGTGACCAAGCTATAGGCAACTCTTATTGTAAAGTAGTTGAGCTATCAATACAAATTAGATCGCAATAACTTGTCCAGTTCATAACCCTTAGAGTCCTCATGTCTTGAATGCTTATTATTTCACCATCCAAATTTTACAATGATTTGGGTTATGATATTTTGGTGGGACTCTAGTCTGGGAGTAGACATAGATCGATGATATTCAGTTGCTTAAAGAGCATAATTCACAAGTTTTAATAGAGTTACTTGTTTACGCTGGAAGAGTCAAATGGATCAGTGTTACTTAAGTATTTGACAGTTGAATGTATATGTACTAAAAGCATGTCTTGTGCGCTTGTTTTATGATGTATAGGAGATTAAACATAGCAAAAGTCCTTAGGCTCTCTATTTGGTTTTTTCCACAACAATGACCCTAGATTGTTTGGTGAGTGCAGCAGTTCTTACGGGCTATTTAGAAGGACTGCAGATAGGACCTTGATGTCTTGTCCCTAGTCTTGAAAATGATGAGAAACTCTAGTCCTAAGCTTCTTGGACTGTTTAACAACAGCACATCTTTTTTCTTCTGCCCAAATATTGACTGTTTGACATTGGCACATCTTCCCTAATTAGTTATCTTGTCTTCGATGGACAAGAACATTATCACAAGGAAATAGTTATTAAGCTAGTATGACAGTATCCTTCACCATGTTCAGCTCTGTGCACTAGTGTTATGGTAATTTTTCCCCATGCACTTCAAGTTTTTCAAGCATCCAGTTTTTCGTTTGTCATTGATTTCTTTATCTTTCATCTCCAGCTGAAAGCTGTATAGTGATATCATGAGTTAACTGATTTTTTCTACACCACTAATAATTAAATGCTTTTAATGTTCTAAGTAATGTGTTTTCGTGGTATAACTCTAAAATTTTTCAGTTTGAGTGTGTAAAGTACACGAGGAACTGACTCAATCAAATGATCTTGTTTAGCTATCTGACTGGAAACCAATTGACCGGAGAAGTCCCTGAATGGATCCTGGCAAAAGCAGAATATGTGTAAGCTTCGCTGTTTGAAGAAAATGTCTTCTTTAATCACGAATTTGCTTCTAGCTCTATCTGGCTAATCTTGCACTGTGGTAAGCAATTATGCTTTCCCATCTTGCATCTTTATGGTTTGTAGCCTATGGAGCTTAACGGAAACATCATGAGTACCTTTCTCCTTGTTGGGATCTGTTTATTGGAAAGTTATATGTAAGACAGGAGGCTAAATCGTATGATACGCATGAAAAAATGTAAAGTGGATTGCCTTGGAAGTGCCAAGTTAGCCCCACTTTCCGCTATCAAAAAGGCCTTCCCAGCTCTAGGTCTTTTTCAAACCTCTTGGAATCATAAAAATAGGCAAAAGTACACCAGAAGTACCACAACTTGTGTACGACGATCACTTTGATGTCATAACTTTTTTTCGAATCACTTTGATGTCAAGTCGGAGGAAAATAGATCACTTTAGTGACTCCGGCCAAAATTCCGACCAAAAAGCTAACCTGACATTTATATTTAAAAAAATGGTTTGACTTGTACACGTGGAAATTATGTGGTTTTTTTCGAATTTTTTAATTTTTAGAAAAATAATAAAAATTAAAATAATTTAAATAAAAAAAAAAAAAAAAAGGTTGCAGTAGTGGCGAGGGAGCCCTCGCCGCTGCTGCCGCCAACCCACCACTGCTGGGAAGGGCCGGTGGTGGTGGGCGCAGTGTCGGCGAGGCGAGACCTCGCCGTCACCTGGGTCGCGATGGTGAGGTCTTGCCTCACTGGATCCGACCCTCATCGACCATTGCGCCCACCACCGCCGGCCTTTCCCGGCGATGGTGGATTGGCGGTAGCAGTGGCGAGGGCTCCCTCGCCGTTGTTGCAGGCGCTTTTTTTTTAATTTTACTTATTTATTTATTTAATTTAATTTAATTTTTTTTAAAGTACACGTCAGCGAGCTAAACGGCGTCGTTTTTTGTTTTTAATGCTGACCGGACCTCTCCGGCGAGCCGTGTCAGCGCCACATCGGATTTCCGGCAAGCCACGTCACCATTAGCACTAAAATGATCATTTTTCAAAAAAGTTAGCACCAAAGTGATCCGAAAAAAAGTTATGGCATCAAAGTGATCGCCGTACACAAGTTATGGCACTTCTAGTGTACTTTTGCCGATAAAAATAACACTTGAAAAATTTTTACTTCCTATAAATCCTCTTTGAAAGTTTGTCGACGGCATCTCCCGCAGAATATGATTTGTTGCTTGGGCTATTTCTTGCTGATAACAATGTTTATGGGTTTGTGTATTTGAGAAACTCTACAACCAAAATGAGTGTACGTAGGAGAAGTTGATATTATCTTATGGGTGTAAGAAGGAAGCTCCTATGAGGTAGTTTAAACATTTAAATGGTGGTCCGGATATTTTCTTATAGGATGATCTGACCTAGCAATCGTTGGAATCACAGTTATATTTTTGCCTCTTTGCCATATATATCATGTCTGTTGTACTGTTACTGCGTAAAAATTGTATTTATGCACTCCGCTTAGTTCTAAAGTCTACGTTGACTCCGATTAGTCTCTCCTTCTAATTATTTAAGATAAGATATCTTGAATAAAGATAAAATATAACTTTCATCGCCTTGTAATATTTTCGCCTT
Organism: Syzygium malaccense; assembly: GCA_031216405.1. Taxonomy (NCBI): domain Eukaryota; kingdom Viridiplantae; phylum Streptophyta; class Magnoliopsida; order Myrtales; family Myrtaceae; genus Syzygium; species Syzygium malaccense. Next base: position 1,285,777 of record CM062258.1, on the reverse strand, counting down.
TCAACTTGCCTTAACTGTCCATATTTTGCAATTGGTCTGCATTTTTGTATATATTAATCATTTGATGACTTTCAGTGTATTCTCCAAATTGATGATATTTTGGAAATGGTTGGCTCTTTCTCTGTGTAGTGATCTGTCATACAACAACTTCACTACTGGAGGCTTAGAATGTCAAGTACGATATGTGTATGTACTACTTCCTTCAGTCTAAGTCCAGGGCTTCCCTCAAATGCGGGTTCATGAGTAACTTATAATCCTACATGTGTCCAAGATTTCCATTTCTCTACTGAATGTTTATTTTCTCTTTTCTTTACAGCAACTTGTTCGCAAGCTCGGGGGTTGACAATGCGTATGCTTGAGATTAAAATTTTTTACCAAGAGACTTGGTTTTCCCAGGACTTGCATTTTATTTGTTTATGTAGGTAGCGTTGAACTTCATTCATAATGATGATGATTATAACTTTAAAAAATCTTTGCTGATTTGCTCAGGACCTTATATCCTGCCACAAGTGGACTTCCCTTATGTTTGAAAAGTCACCGTTGTCAAAAAAGTAAGTTGATATTGTATATCCTATCATTATCATCATATTCTGATATTGCCTCGTACTCTTTGTCTATTTTCTCATCAAATTTATCTTCTTGTCAACTATCCTCTTGGCTATTGTGTGGTTGCTGCATAATTACTCTAGAAATTTCAAAAGCAGCCTCCGTGAAATAATGTGTTGCTCATAAACTAAGAAGTTTCTATGTGATTTTCCAATAAGGGAATGCAAGTTTATTTAGTGTGTCTGGAAAGTTCACTTCATTTTATGAAAAAGAGGAAAACTTGATTTTTCTCTCTGTGGCTGTTTCTTTACTCCGTCCAGATCGGTATAGCCTGTTCATTAATTGCGGTGGGAGCGAAGTAAAAATAGGGCACAACACATACAGTGCTGATACAGAGCAGCCTGCAGCTACTTTAAGTTCCTTCCCGACAGGACATGACTGGGGCTACAGTGGCACTGGTCACTTCCCCGATGACGATATCGATTCAGATATATATATAGCTGGCAATGTATCCGTACTGTCCACGGACGATGCCCAACTTTACACGAAAGCACGGCTTTCTCCTATCTCTCTGACTTATTATGGTTTTTGTCTGATCAATGGGCCCTACAATGTAAGGCTTCATTTTGCGGAGATAATGTTCACAGGCAACGAAAGTTATCGCAGCCTTGGAAGGCGAGCTTTTAATGTTTATATACAGGTAAATTTTGGGGATTATGTAGTGCTGGTTCTAATATGTAAATCATATAAAGCGTTCAATATGTTATGGTTGGGGTGTTTTGTCCAAATATCTCGCATTTGCAAATTATAATCTGATCGCAATTTCTACATACTATTGAGACTGAAAGTTTTACCTTGTTCAGTGTGAAAACACTCAACTTGAATCAAATCAAATATTATTTCAGGGGAAATTAGTGTGGGAAGATTTCAACATTGAGATTGAAGCAGGTGGAGTTGGAAAGCCAATCATAAAAAATTTTAATGCCACAGTGACCGAGGGCACTCTGGAGATTCGCTTATATTGGGCTGGGAAAGGAACCTATGCTATACCTACCAGAGGAGTCTATGGTCCATTAATATCTGCTATCTCCGTCTATCCTGGTATCAGAGAGACACTTCCATATTTCACTTGGTGCTTCTCCATTGAGAAAGTTACTTGTATTCATATAAATAAAATATGCATCTTTCGTCTTGCACGAAAAATCATCAATAGGCTATTCACTTACTTGGTTTGGTTGCAAATGTTCACTGTTGGATTGAGGCCATTGGCATCTGTTACAGTTGATCAGATAAATTTCCACAGTACTTGACTAGGATCTATTATTTTTCTCTGAAGAGGTGAAAATTGGCTACGGTTTGCTTTGTTTTCTTTCTATATGAGCATGTTTTCTCTATGTATCTTTAATCCTTCTATTCAGACTATGAAAAGATAGCCTCGTTCAACTTTTCTGCTATGGATCAACGACCATGTATTATATATAGTACAGCATCGAGAATGAAGAGTAGATTTTCTGTCTTTTTCCCTTTGTATTTAGTATTACATGTTCCATAGATGAAATCTTCGTGTGCTCATTAATTTGATAGTTTCTGTGGAGTACTCTGAGCGGTTTTCATGTCCTCTTAATTCTCAATTAGTGTGCCGTCCCATCTATTGCTTTCTATGTTCGCCAACAAGCTACATATAGTTTTCTGCGCTTATATCCTCCCCCACTTACTTGAACCATTTTGGGTAAACATATATTGTTCTTTCTTCAATGCAGGCTTTGATCCCCCAGCCAGCATATCTCCTGGCACAGTGGTTGGGATTGTGGCTGCTATAGTTTTTGTAGTTTTCCTTATCCTGGTTATCCTTTGGTGGAGAGGATGTCTTGGACGTGAAGATAAAATGGCCCAAGGTAGTTGCTTACCTGGAATCCCTGCTATTTAGTTCACACATATTTATCAAGAAATTTCTTCTTCTTCTTCTTTGTGAATCCCTGCTATTTAGTTCACACATATCTGTCAAGAAAATTCTTCTCCTCCTCCTCCTTCTTCTTCTTAGATGTGTGTGTATATAAATGTTGGGTCTCCTTGGGGGCCCAATCGACCATATGTATACTGAGTCTATGTTTCAAGACACCGAAAATAACTGCCGGAACTTCACATATGCGTGAAATTGAAACATACGAACCTTGCCTTACGTTTCCAAAGTGGGTGTTTTCTATGATTTCTTTTCCTTCACTACTAAAGACCCTGGAAAAATTCTCAATTTACTTTTCAAAGTACATAGTGTCAACTGATGCCAGACTTTCGTAGAAAATAATTTTCGAGATGCTAAGATATTCTGTATTGAACTTGCTCGGACCAAAAAGCCACAACAAGGTTTTCCGGTACATTGAGAAGGAATTGATACATCTTTTTTAGATGGTTGATTACATACTTTAGCAGTTGACTCTTCCAAATTCTTGAAAGTACCAAATGTGGTGCAGATTTGAAGGGTTTAGCATTGCAAATTGGTTCATTTACCTTGCGACAGATTAAAGCTGCCACAAACAATTTTGATGATGCCAATAAAATTGGTGAAGGGGGATTTGGTTCTGTATACAAGGTATGCTGGAAAATCGGTGAACTAAATTCCCCCAATTACCAACAAAAAAGATCTGTAGAAAGCAACATTCAATGTCACTCAATCTTCACAGCATAGATCTGATGCCAAAGTTGAATTGCAGGGACTTCTGTCAGATGGCACCACTGTAGCAGTGAAGCAGCTTTCATCAAAATCCAGGCAAGGAAATCGTGAGTTTGTGACTGAGATTGGGATGGTTTCTGCTCTTCAACATCCACATCTTGTGAAACTCTATGGATGCTGCATTGAAGGAAATCAACTTTTGCTGGTTTACGAGTACATGAAAAATAACAGTCTTGCTCGCGCTTTATTTGGTAATTTGATATCACACTGTTCTTTACTGACTTCAGCTAATGACACGGGAATAAAGTAGTTTTGATGTCTTTTAATACAATTGAAGGTCCCGAAGAATTTCAGTTAAAGTTGGATTGGCGGACAAGACACAAGATATGTGTGGGTATTGCCAGGGGCTTGGCATATCTTCATGAAGAATCAAGGCTGAAGATTGTGCACAGAGACATCAAAGCTACTAATGTTTTACTGGATAAGGATCTCAACCCTAAAATATCAGATTTCGGTTTGGCAAAGCTTGATGAGGAGGACAACACACATATTAGCACCAAGATCGCTGGAACTTAGTAAGTTTCTTGCTTTATGTTCCTGTTAACCTAATTTGGAGCCAGTGACAACATAAAAGCATGGACTAGAGTAGAAACATTTAGTCTGATTTACGAAAAGTGAGTTGAATGGAGCTTTGTGGTTGATTCATATCATTCCAAAGCATGGTGCTCAACAAATGTAGCTTAACCACAAAGCTTTATGCCTGTCCCACCACTCTTTACGTTAATTAGGAAAAAAATGTTAATTATGTCACATACTCTACCGTTAAGTAATGGGAAAAATTACCAAAAAAGTCCTAAATATTATTTTTTTTTTGGCCAATTTAGTCCTAAACCTTTTACAAATAAGCTAATTCAGTCCATTTGGCCGACTAGCACTAACATGGGCGCCGGCCGGCTGACGTGGCGCCAGCCGGTATCCACGTGGCAATATTTTAATATATATTTTTTAATATTTTCAAATTTTTTTTCCTTTTTTCTCCTTTTTTTTTCTTTTCCTTCTCCCCCCTGGCCTGTCCGGCTAGGGGGGAGGCTCGCCGGACAAGCCAAGGGGGAGAAGGAAAAGAAAAAAAAAAGGAAAAAAAATCAAAAATATTAAAATATTGCTACATGGACTTCGGCCGGCACCACGTCGGCTGGCCGATGGCCACGTCAGTGCCGACCTGCCAAATGGACTGAATTGGCTTATTTATAAAAGGTTTAGGACTGAATTGACTAAAAAAAAGATTTAGGACTGAATTAGCATAATTGCAAAAGGTTTAAAAATTTTTTGGTAATTTTCCCTTAAGTAATGATACTCTGATATTGACGTATGTAATTGTTAATTTGGACATAACTTAGTATTATAGGCAATAGAGCTAATTCGCCCACGTTTCTATTGTATACACACGGAAAAACATAAATAAGCATGTTCACATGTTTAGACGTTTGCGTTGACATGTGTGAAGAGTTAACTTGCCTATGAAAAGAATGTGATTAATTAGGGAAAAGATAAAACTGTAAGTTCGTTCGACTAACTCTAACATTAATTCAACAAAAAAGAACTATGACATTAACTAATTACCGTTATCTCAGCATACTTAGAAAATCTAATACAATTTCTCGATAGTTCATATCCTCCTACGCGAGATTTTACTCAAAAAGATTGATAATATCCTACATGCTCCATTTACTACGAAAAGAACAATTCAAGATAAACATTTCCTATGGTAATTCAATGTGCCCTATCTAATGTGTTCACTTAGACAAAAAGCTTGTGAAATTATTATGCTATAATTATGATGCGACAGATTATAACAACCTATATTGATACGTAATTTAATTGTTTTTTTTTATGTTCCCCCAATGACAATCAACTTAATGCAAAACAATTTAATGAACAACAACTATTGTATGCTAAAAATTTCAATATAAACTATCGTTATATTCTCCTTTGTATGAAAAATAAATTTTTTTCGGTCGGACGGCCTCTTTTCCAAGTTATAAACTCATATATGTACCATGATAATTATATAGAACAACAATGGCCTTTTTTCTTTTTTTGAAATGTTCTAGGTAAATTCTATCAAAATTTATTAGAATGCCCTTGTTTTTTCCTCTACTCTTGAGACCATAGTGTCACATATAGGAATATCACTTTATTTCGAATTTTAGGAATATTAAGTATGTGGTATTTAATACAGTTACATTGTTGCAAACACAAGCTCTTTTCTTGTTGTGCAGTGGATATATGGCACCGGAGTATGCAATGCATGGTTACCTCACTGACAAAGCCGACATTTATAGTTTTGGTATCGTTGCCTTAGAAGTTGTCAGTGGCCGGAGCAACACTAGTTCCCACAAAAAGGAGGAATGCTTTTATCTACTAGATTGGGTAATCAACTCTGGCATTCATAAGTTTTCAATCATGATCATATTCATATTTAAATCTCTGCTTGTGCCTGTGGAAAGTTGGATTAAGGAAGCTTGAGCATAGTATATAACTCCTCATATGCACTTTTAATGATAGCGAAGGAGCGTTACGGTTATTAGCTATTGAAACCTGTTTAACGAATTGTCATGCCGTTAAGGGCAATTTGTCATTTCAAATTAATCCAATTCTTCTTATTGTGTTGGTCCACACTGAATTTGAAAGGAGAAAGTAATCCTTGCAATAGCTAGTCTATGGTATTCATGCTCAAGACATGTGACTTGTGGTGGGGGCAGTCACTGATTAGTCTGGTTCTAAGAAATTGAAGCTAGAACCTGCCTAGTGACACATTGAAACTCGAAACAGTGGGCTAACTCATGACCGAAGGAATCATGTAGATTCTTTTTTTGGATCTGAAGAAAATTCTATTCCTTGAAATTTGGGGTAATTTAGTTTTAGTCTTATGTTTTCATTCTTGGCATTCATACTCCCTGTAGTTTCGTTAGCGTCAAACAAGTCCTTCCATATACTTTCGATTGAGGTGTAACTTTTTTCACATTCCTATAATTGAGTCCTCAATTTAGATTTTGTTTTGCTTTGAGTAAGCCAATCATTAGCAAAAACAATCATTATTAGTCCCCGTTAAATCCGATTGTCACCTGAGTTGCACAATCAGGTATCTCTTGTTAAACTAGAATTGAGAGCAAAAGGCAATGAATGGTGTAAACCCATGAAGGACGAGTCTACCTTTTGATGTAATGACACTGACAAATAATTTGTTCTGGTAAAACTCAATAAGAGCTGGTGATTTTAAAGCAGTGTTGGTAATTTTTTGGCAACAGGCTAATCATTAATGAGTGATGGAGTTACTAACTTCTATTTAAAATCGGTAAAAAATCTTGTTTGATTTGCATTGACTTGTTCGATTCTTTCTTTAATTTATACCCTGTAACGAAGATGAAACACTAGCAGGTGATTATCAATGGCAATTGTCGCGTAATTATCGAGGGACATAATATATTTTCTTCTTCCTCACTACAAAAAAACTGGATTTTTGCCATGAAAATTTACGACGAAAAAATTTTCGTTGCAAATTTGCGACAAATTTTCCAACGAGTCGCAAAATTCGTTGGAAATTTCCAACGAAAAATATTTCGTCGCAAAATTCGTTGGAAATTTCCAAAGAAAAAATTTTAGTCGCAAAATTCGTTGGAAATTTCCAACGAAAAAAATTTCATCGCAAAATTCGTTGGAAATTTCCAACGAAAAAAATTTGTTGGAAAGTTCCAATGAATTTTGCGACGAATTTCAATTTTCCGGGCAATTATTTCAGTGTGTACAATTTTCGTTGGAAAATTCGTTGGAAATTTTCAACGAAAAAAATTCATTGGAAATTTCCAACGAATTTTCCAACAAATTACAAAAAAAACCCGGTACTGTTCGGCATTTTTGATATTCGTTGGAAATTTTTAACGAAATTTCCAACGAATTTCAATTTTCCGGGAAATTACTTCAGTGTGTACAATTTTCGTTGGAAAATTCGTTGGAAATTTCCAACGAATTTTTTCGTTGGAAATTTCCAACGAATTTTCCAACGAATTACAAAAAAAACCCGGTACTTTTCGGCATTTTTTATATTCATTGGAAAATTCGTTGGAAATTTCCAACGAATTTTCCAACGAATTTCAATTTTCCAGGAAATTACTTCAGTGTGTACAATTTTCGTTGGAAAATTCGTTGGAAATTTCCAACGAATTTTCCAACGAATTACAAAAAAACCCGATATTGTTCGGCATTTTTTATATTCGTTGGAAATTTCCAACGAATTTTCCAACGAATTTCAATTTTCCGGACAATTACTTCAGTGTGTACAATTTTTGTTGGAAAATTCGTTGAAAATTCCTATCGTTGGGAATTTCCAACGAATTTCAATTTCTGGATAATTATTTTAGTGTGTACAATTTTCGTTGCAAAATTCGTGAGAAATTTCCCACGAATTTTGCAACGAAAACCCTACTTCTTCCTTATTCAATATTTTCGCGCTCGTTATTCCCACAACTCTCAATTTCAACATTCATTCTCTCTCTCTCTCTCTCTCTCTCTCTCTCTCTCTCTCTCTCTCTCTCTCTCTCTCTCTCTCTCTCTCTCTCTCTCTCTCTCTCTCTCTCTCGCCTTCACCTTCTCCCTCCGTCTCCCCCTCCGCCTCCCCCTCCGCCTCCTCCCCCGCCGCCCCCCCTCCTCCTTCGGCTCCGGCTCCGGCGCCATGGACACCAAGCCTCCAAGCCTCCGACGCCCCCAACGCCACCAAGCCTCGTCGCCGGTGAGGGCTGAGCTCGCCCAGATCTGGGCGAGCTCGGCCTTCGCCATGGCCGGTGAGGCTAGGAGACGACGACGGACTTAACGGGCGGCGGCCCCGAAGCCTGCTCCCGCCCCTGCTACTGCTGCTGCTTCTTCTTCATCTTCTTGTTCTGGGAAGAACAAGAAGAGGCGCAACAGCCTCGCCGGCCATGAGGGCAAGCCTCGTTGTCGGCGAGGGCCGAGCTCGCCCAGATCTGGGCGAGCTCGTCGCCGGCGAGGCTTGCCCTCACCGGCCATGGCAAGGGCCGAGCTCGCCATGGCCGGCGACGAGGCTGGCCCTCGTCGGCCATGCCGAGGGCCGAGCTTGCCATGGCCGGCGAGCTCGGCCCTCGCCGGCGGTGAGGGCTATTTTTCGACCAAAAAAAAAATTTCGACCAAAAAAAAAATTTTTCGATGGAAAAAAAATTTCCACGATTTTCCGACCAAAAAAAAATTTGTAGTTTCCAACGAAAAAAAATTCGTCGGAAAAAAAAATTCGTTTCCAACGAATTTAGCCACGAGTTTTTTAATGAATTTTCCAACGAAAAAAAATTCGTCGCAAATTTCCAACGAAAATTGAAATTTTTCGTTGGAAAAATTTGCGACGACTTATTACCATCGAATTTTTTTTCGTTGGAAAATTCGTTGGAAATTCGTTTTCCAATGAATTTTTTCGAATTTTTCGTCGGAAAAAACATATTTTTTTGTAGTGCCTGTTTTAGTATTTTGAGCATATTTTGCAACAGATCAGCCCCTGAAGCTTGAAAGGGAAATATCTTCACTTTTCATTTCTGTTTCTAGGCACGCTTTCTGAAGGAGAGAGGAGATTTGATAGATCTAGTTGATGGGAGACTTGGTCCTCACTTTGACAAAGAGGAGGTGCTGGCATTGATAAAGGTAGCTTTGATGTGTACTAATCCAACTCCAGCACTCAGGCCGCCGATGTCATCTGTGGTTAGCATGCTTGAAGGCAAGGTTGCTGTTCCAGTGCTGGACTCTGAGGGCGCTATCATGACTGAGGAGAAAATTGAGGCCTTGAGGAAGCATTTCAAAGGTTACGAACATCAGGCAGTTGGTGACAATATCACCAAGAGTACGTCCACTGAAGGGCCATGGACTAATACCGTATCGTCTGCATCTGGTAATGATCTCTATCCAATACTTTTGGATACTGATTACTGGCAAAACAGAGAATAAGAAATAGTTTGCTGTGTTCTAAGTAAATTAGTTCTTCAAGGAACTAGGCGTCATTTGGAAATCCTTTGAATGGAACTCTCAAATTTCGCTCCGAAGTTTTTCTTTCTCTCATATTTGAAACCGAAGGCATAGATAATATAAAGAAAATAGCGACTGTTACGCAGTGCAGTAATTGTGTAATGTGGACTAATTATTGGAGAAAGCCAGAAGACAATTGCTTGTGTTTTGGTGGTTGTATTCATGATGTTTCTTTCGATATTGTTAGTCGAACAGAGATGATGTTGCTACTTGTCCTCTACACACAATAATGATGCGGATGCTTGCCACTGCAAGGGTGGGAATCTATTATGAAAGTTTTTCATTGTTTGAATGGTGAGACATGCAAAGTGGCGCATCCTTGCTCTGGATGTGTTTTGTTCCCGAGTTCGACTTGTTATATATTGCCACCCAAGAACTATTCTAAGAAAAAGCAAGTCTTTCTCTCTTTGGCGGGGATGATGCTCTGCCAACTTCATCTGTCCCATCTTTGAGAAGTGATGAAAGCGAATACTATACCCACAAAAGATTTATCTGTAGAAACTTGCATTTCTAGTGACCGTTCCTTTCAGATGGATTACTACCTCATCAGTAGACTCCTTCGTTCCATCAATGGTTCCATATTATGAGTCACTGCCAAAAACAATATTATGTTAATGTCAAAAGAATCAAACAAGTTGAAATATCAATGGGATCATAACTAGTCATTCAACCAATTGAAGTGTCCACAATCAAAGGCAATGCTTCGCTGCTATTCCTACAACTACAACTCAGCAAAGCAGAAAGCAAGTCTGATGCACCTTCATAATTCCTAATTTCCTAGCCCCGCCCTCTACCGAAAGTGGAAACCAAAATCCGTATTCCAGTAACTAACCAAAAAAGAACAAAAAGGAAGGTACATAGAGTAGAATCCGAGAAACACCTATATCTCAGTGGATGGGAAAATTGCCAAAAAAGTCATAAACCTATTGCACTTTTACCGTATCAGTCCTAAACCTTTTAAATTTGTCAATTCAGTCATAAACTTTTTTACTTCTTACCAATTGAGTCCATTTGGCCGGCCGACGCTGACGTGGCCGCTGGCCATCTGATCAATGCTGACGTAGCAATTTTTAAATATTTTTTCAAATTTTTGATATTTTTCCTTTTTTTCTACCTTTTCACTCTGGCCAATCCGGCAACCGGCGACCGACGACCGACCAAAGGGAAAAGGCAGAAAAAACTCAAAAATTCAAAAAAAATATTTAAAAATTGCTACGTTACTGTTGGCCGAACAGCCGGTGGTCACGTCAACGCCAGTCAGCCAAATGGATTCAATTGACAAGAAGTGAAAAGGTTTAGGACTGAATTGGCAAACTTAAAAGGTTTAGGATTGAATTGGCAAAAGTGTAATAGGTTTAGGATTTTTTTGACAATTTTCCCCTCAATGGATCATGACCTCTAGGACGTATTTTTTCACTTTCTTATCGAATCAATAAATAGAATCTGACAATTCAATGTCAAACAATTCCTTGCTTCTCTTTCTTTTAACTCTGCATTAAAAACTTTAGTAAAAGTATGTTCGATTCCATGCAATGCAAACAGTTGGTTCTTGGTTTACCTGTGCAACTTGGGTGGGTCAGAGAATGCAAGCTGGACTGCGTTCAATGAGCGGGCCATCGCATCGACTTGGAGTTGGAGCCCATCACGTCGGATGGAGATTTATTCGTGACTCTGATATTATTGGCACGGTGCAATGGCCAATCACTATAAAAGGTAGGATGACTTCTTTTCCCATCTATCTGTGGTTCGTCAATCACTTAGGTTTAGGCTCAATTTCTGACAATGAATGCAATCATTAGTGAAATTTTATTTAAACAGTGATATTCGGGTGGGCTCTTTTTTTGTCAGTCTAATAATTATCCTCAATTTGATGATTGCGTATCACTACGAAAAGAAATGGACTCAAATTTTAGTTTAAGTTAAAATTGGGTGGCACGTTATATATTCGATAGGCAAGATACTTTTCCCATTGCTCATGGATGGGGCAGGTTTTCAAATGAAGACCAACGACCATCTTGCTAAGGGAAAAGCATTAAATGATTTAGACTATTCTTATTAGGACATACGAAAGTTTAAAAATTGGAAAGGAGTTGATGTCGAGAAATTCGCAAAGCAGAGATATGGTTTGTGACCTCATCTATTCACATTGTCTTTTAATCCGCGTTCCTCTCATTGGATGATGACATGTGCATTTTAGACCAAAATAAAGTTGGAAATTATAGAGATCGGAAACATGTAAATCAAATTGGGATATTATAAAGGAATAGAGAATTTACATACGTGTGCTTATTGTTAGCCCGAAGGAAAAATATGGGTTTCAAAGTTTAAGATAGGGTATTAGACTTTTCGTCTCATATTCATATGCTGAAAATCACATCTTTCTTGCCTGATATGATAATTTTCTCCGCATCTTAATCATTTGGCAATTGGATGAAGATTCTCTATCTAGTCCACACGTATTTTCATTGGCGTTCAAATCAACTCTCGACCACGTTAATGTATGCAGTATTATATTTGCGGTTGAAATGTGAAAGGATATTCATGAGATTACCCTTTAGGCACGAAAAATCGACAATTTTTTGAATATGATGAGACATTTCCATCCACGGGGAAATTTCTCCTTCTAAAGTGTGAGAGCAAAAGCAAATAAAAATTATAAAGAAAAAGGAAGAAAAAGGCGTTTGACTGTCATAGTGTAGTCTGCGAATAACGTTAGCTAGCCTTTTTCTTTGTCAGGCGGCTAGACAAGTTTCATGAACATGCGCAATTTCAGATTGAACCATAGAAAATGAAAGAGAAAGCGAAAGATAGTTGGATATCGTTAGCCAGTGTTTCGATGTACTCGTTTACCATGCCCATTAGAGAGATATTTTCATTTTCAAATACACGAAATAGATAACGCATTGAAAATTACAAAATTTCTTTAATCAAGTGCTTAACGAACATTTTATGATAGCTTATAACAAGACCTGAATTACGATTTTCCGCTTTCGATCCGTGACAAAAATGCTCGGCATGGACCACACTCTCGTCGAACCGCCCGACGACTCCTCAAAGTAGGAAGTTACTCTTTTAGCCCCCTCTGAGAAACCTTCTAGAGACACGTGGTAAGGAGTCGACGGTAGAGTCGGGGGTAAATAAAGCCAAGATAAGAACTAATAGTGCAAGTGGAAATTGGAAAAAGCAAAAAAGCAAAGAAAAAAAGAAAAAGAAGAAAATGATGACCCCCTTTTTAATTTTTTTTAAATTTTTTTTGGGGTACGAAAAGGACAACCTTTTTGACAAAATCAAAAAGTTTTGGGGGGCTTTACGTGGACGAAACGAACACACGGATGTTAACTGAGGTCCCAGTTTCAACGCAGTTTGATTTTTCTTCGTTTAAAATGTTCTGCCTTTCTACCTGATGTTAACGTGGGGGCGCACGGTTCTGTGCGATTCCCACGTGAGATACTCACATACTCAACCTTCGAGCCCATTTGGTTCGTGAAAATGTTTTCAAATTTCGGACGTGCTTGTTTCCGGAAAAATCTCATGATAGAAAAGCATAAAAATTGCTTTTGAGAAAAAAAATTTCCTAATCTGACAAGGAAATTCATTTTCGTTTTATTTTAAGCATGAATATTTTTTCTTTGACCGTGAATGATTTTCTACTGACTAATCATTCTCGGCACACCAAATACATGAAAGTCCGGACGGGAATTTATTTTACTCAAACAAACACACCCTTCATTTCGGCGAAATTCAAAATTAAATCAGATTTCGATTTTTATTGTAAAATGAGATTAACACGTTAAAGACATTATTTTTTCTTGATCGGATTGGTGATAAACTGTTAATTTCGTTATGAAGCGGGAAAATATCGTTGTTTTTCCAAAATTAGTTAATTTTGTAATGGATTCATAAGAAATTCCTTCTATGTAAGTATATATCTTTAAATTTAACTGTATTTGTAATGATTCATCTTTCGTTTTATGTTTTTATTTAACCAACGTGTACTTAAATCATTTTACTCTGTTATTGCTTAATACAATATGAAAGTAAATATCTACTGCTATTATCAAATGTATTGAATAGTTTTCAGTTTTCATTTTAGATTTTTTCTATTCCTGAGTACTGTTTAATTTGAAAAACCAAAAAATTTGAATGAGAATGGGAATTTTGAAAACATGTTTGGCGTGTCTTTGAAGTCCATCCTTTTATATGCTTTTTTTCAATCAGTATACTCCATCTTTTTAACTTCTTTTTAAAATTCCTCCCGGATTCTTCACCATTATAGTTCACCCGATCGTTCACTTCGTAGATGAAGCAAACTTGGTGGACCTATGCAACTAATATACATGTACCCTATCGGAAAATAATCCTTCTCTCAATTTAATAGTCTCTTCATATCTTTTATACATGGATACTAATCAAAGATATATGTTATTGGTTATTAATTGGGTTCAAGTCCAATGTTCCGCAACAAATATCATGCGGAGGGACAATGGTTACATTGTGAGAGTGATTGACCTTTTGCTCAAGATATATTGATCACGAAGATACATTGGCTGACCGACCCTATAGGAATGAAATGATAAATTCACATGTTTTTTAACGTTGCTCGCGCACATCCCATCTTTGGAATGTTTGATGAGGAGCATCCCAGAGGATTACTGGGACGGTGTAAACCCCGACGTGCTTGGCACATTTAGCAAATTGTCCCTAGTTACTCAGGGACGATTGCAAGATGTCTCAAACAAGCTCGAAAATTGTCCCAATCTACATGATTTCTCGTTGTCGGGAAAGACTTCAAGGTAAGGGACGAGATCACATGCTGAGAATTCATCATTTAAAGTATAAATTGGAATCTTCAAAAGCTCCCCTAAACTTGCGTGTTGAATATAATTGCGTTGGTTTAAGAACAAGCCTCAACGACTCGACATTAATCTGATCAAGACATGCATAGGAGATGACGTTTTGGTTAAGGGTGTATTTGTCTAAGAGAAAGTATTTTCTTCAAATCCGTTTTCCGAACTTTCACTCGTTTGATTTACCGAAAATGATAAGTCAACCGAAAACACTTTTTGATTAAGGAAAACATTCTTGTATAAAATTTGAAAAATGAATTCCCTAATCTGAGAAGGTGAAAACACTTTGCGAAATTGCTTATCTTGAATTTGTTACTATTTTATTTTTTCCTTTACTTTACTTTTTTCCTTTTCTTTTGTTTCTTTTTCTGTTTCCTTCTTCCTCCCTCTGTCGGTTGCCAGCCTCAGCGACAGGCCACAAGTGCGGGTTGGCGAAACAAACGCATTTTAAGGCTCTGTTCGTTTGGCGGAAAATATTCTCTCGGAAAATATTTTCCGGTGTTCGGGGGGTGGAAAATGTTTTCTCACGGAAAACGTTTTTCACCCCCCGAACACCGGAAAATAGCCTAAGTCTATGGAAAATAGCCACACGACTCTTGAACATATGAATCTTCATGATAACTTGTTGAGATCTTGTGATGAACCTCTTTATCAAAATTGTGCGTGCTTCAACAAATTATCCTTCATTGTGCTCTTATTTCTACTAGGAAAAATCAATCAGGAAATATCAAATTAGACTTTGAGATGTAAATACACTGTCTTTAAGTTTTTATTTGCTCCACAGCATTGCTGATGGTTACTGGAAAAAATTCTTCAAGATACAACAAAGGATCGAATGAGAATACTAGATAGCAATTTCGGTATTTATCTAAGAATTCTCAAAAGGGAAACAATTAAAAACAATGGCTGTATTTTTCTAGAAGGAAAATCGAGAAGTTAAAAATATTGAGATGGAAACAATGAACATATATCAGTGTTTTCTGAACAGATGCAACCTTTCCTCTAAAAACGTTGCATTTCTAAACACACACTATTTCAATAAGATAAACCGTAAATTCGGAAGAAAAAATAACTATTTTTTTATTCCGAATTTTATAACACATGAGACACGGGCAATGGTTGAATCCGATTTATCCTTTCTGATTTGAGAAGTAAGCTTGGTTCTTAGTCAGATGTAAAAAATAAAAAAAAATTCCTCCAGGATTCCTCACCATTATGGTTCACCCGATCATTCACTTAATAGATGAAGCAAGCTTGGTGGACCGGTGCAATTTACATACATGTACCCTATTGAAAGGTAATCCTTCTCTCAATTTAATAGTCTCTTCATATATTTTATACATGGATACTAATCGAAGCTATATGTTATAGGTTGTTAATGGGGTTCGAGTCTGATGTTCGCAACAAATATCGTGCGTAGGGACGAGGGTTACATTGTGGGAGTGTTTAACCTTTTGCTCAAGACATATTGATCGTGAAGATACATTGATCGACTGACCCCATAGGAATGACACGATAAATTCACATGGTTTTTAATGTCGCATGCATATGTCCCATCTTTGGAACGTTTGATAAGGAGCACCCCAAAAGATTACTGGGACAGTGTAAACCTCGAGACGCTCGGCACATTTAACAAATTGTCCCTAGTTACTTAGGGACAATTGTAAGACGTCTTGAACGCACTCGAAAATTGTCCCAATCTATATGGTTTCTCGTGGTCAGGAAGAACAAAATGAAGAGAGGGATTAAGAAATGAAGAGACTTTTATTCCGACGATATAAAAAGTTGATTTTACTAGCATAACAGTTTTTTGGGTTACTATAAAAATAACAGTATGTTGTGATCCATAAATTTTTTTTAAAAAAAAACTCCATAATAATTTATGATTATTTATTTTTTATTTTTTTATGGTCCGGACTGTTTTTCTCAAAGTGGATTAAAATATTATCATCCAATCATTTCTCTAAAAAAGTTAATTTACGCCAAAAGAGCTGGATTAAAAGCTTTACTACTCCATTCTAGATGGAAGACTTTGGAGAAAATATTGGGTACCAATGTGGTAGCCAAGTCACCAAAAAATAAGTCCATTTATTACGCATCACGTGTCTCTTAGGCCCACCTGTCAGGAAAATCTCTCTCTTCTTTCTCTCTCCTCTCTCTCCTTCTCTCTCCTCTCTCTCTTCACTGCGGTTTCTTCTCGGCTATGGCACCGCGTCCATGGCCGCTGCAAGTTTTCAAATCAAGCTTCCGTGACCACGAGACTCTGGGTCTAACTGCCATAACCGCAAGCTCGGCCCCGCCGGCCGCCGGCGAGGACAAGCCCTTGCCATCGTGGGCAAGGTCGGCCATGGCCTCGCCAGATCTGGGCGATGCTCGACCTCGACTGGTCAAGCGGAGGCTCGACGGCCATGGCCATAACCGTCGAGCTCCGGTTCCGCATCTGGGTCGGCGAAATCTGACTCCGGTCGACGCCTCCCTGTGCCGCCTCGAATCCGACTGTTCAACGGATTTTAATGGATTTTCGTCCGTTGAACAGAAAAAAAGGCCAAAGCGAAAACATCCCAAGAGGTCGGGGACGGGGCCAAGGCCATGAGCTTGAAGCTCGAACATGCTCGCAACCGCAAGTTCGAGCTATATGGCTGTGGAGGGCGAGATGCTGGGCTCAAGCTCAAGCTCTACGGCCATGGTGGCCGCAAAGAAGAGAGAAGAAAAGCAAGTCCACGAGAGAGACGAGGAGAAAAGCAAGTGCAGAAGAGAGAGAGATTTTTCTGACGGGTGGACCCTGATCGACACGTGGCACAAGATGAATGGTCTATTTTTTGCTGACTTGGCATCACAGTGGTACCCAATATTTTCTCGGAAGACTTGGGGTCGTCTCTCTCTATCACATGCAGCCGTACAAGAGCGAAAAGTCTTTTTCCGCTCTCCCTCTTTTCGTTCATAAATGCATGAAGCCGAGACCACTCACTGAACAATCATCTCTCTCTCTCTCTCTCTCAGAGCCAAGTTTGCTTTCGCAGGCTCCGGTTAAAGAGCGTGATCTCTCCCTTTCTGGGTTGAACTTGAGCTGACACGATGGCGATTCTCTCCTCGGCTCGATCTCTATGCTCTGGGTTCTTCGTCCTTTTGTGCGCTACTAACTTATTAGCTGCCGCCGCCCCTCTTCTGCCTGGCAAAAAGGTGAATAAAATAAAGAAACCCACCAATTTCGCGTTGCTTGCATCGTACTGTTCCTTGTCCCCCCTCCTGTTTTTGGCTCGCACGTTCCAAAGATGGGTAAAGAAAGACGTTATACATATGTTCGACCTCAATCGCACGCGAATCTGACATCGTTTGTGCTTGTTATGCATGATATATTGCCGCTATCTCTTTTGACTTGTCGGCTCTCTTTTCTCTTTCAGCGGATGCGTTGAAAGAAATAGCAGCGAAGTTAGAGAAAACGAACTGGAATTTCGGTGTAGATCCATGCAGTAAGGAGGGTGGATGGAGTGACCGCTTATCGCTTGATGACACTCTTAACGACGTCGACTGCGATTGCAACGACACCGTTTGCCATGTCACCAGCATGTATCTCTCTCTCTCTCCCCAAATAAATTGGCTAGAAAAATTTCAATTTCGTGAATTTTACAATCATAGATTCCTATAGCTAAAACTTGAAAAATTACCAAAAAAGTCATAAATATATTGCAATTATGCCAATTCATTCCTAAACCTTTTTTTTATCAATTTAATCCTAAACTTTTTGGAATTGTGCCAATTCGGTCCATCCAACCACTTTTGGCCGGCCGACGCTGACGTGGACGCCGACCGTCTGGCCGATGCTGACGTGGCAATTTTTCTTTTTTTATTTTTTTCGAATTTTTTTTATTTTATTTTTTTACTTTTTTTCTCTCTTTCTTATTTTTTTCCTTATATTCTTCCCCGGCAAAAAAAAAAAGGTTTAGGATTGAATTGATACAATTGCAATAGGTTTAGGGTTTTTTTGATAATTTTCCCGCTAAAACTTTGATATCAATCACGTGGTTGCACACCAATCTTTTTATCTCGTTATAAAGTCAGCTGGCTGATATGGTGAACATCCAACCGATCTGGACACCATATTAGCATTTCACCGAAAAGATCGACCTATTTTTGGGTCAAAAATGTGTTGAGTACAAAAAATAATATGGAATTTCATTGGATTAAGGCATTGAAATCAAAATTCGACCGTTGGATTGCAAAATCCACCGAATTCAAGGATCACAATTGAAACTTATGCGTGAAAATAAGCCGCACTTGCAAATAGTATTTTCGTTTTGAAATTCGAAACCGTAAAGATGGAATGGGAAGAAAAAGAATAAAAAAGATGTCCGTCGCTAGTAATTTCTATCATGTCGTAGTTATATAATCCACCTCTGGTCAAACTTTCAATTCGACAATGATATACCTTTAAAAGAAACGGGGGTAGTTTTACTAGGGTAATTGGCTAAAGGTGCTTGCTCATCGCTGATCCGGAAGGAGATGTTTAGAGTTTTCGGTAAAGCGATAACGTTCCAATTTAATTTAGTGGCATTGCAAGTGCGTCCAGCGCCGCTCGAGTTTAGTATTAAGATATTAAAAAATAAGTAAATATTATCTTGACAGTATATAATCATTTATCGTATTAAATTTATTAATACAGTAATAATAGTTGCTTACTATTAGGTACGGTTATCTAAATTTTCATAACTTAATTTTGCATTGTTCATCATATAATGATGTTTATTGCTAATTATATGTATTAATGCTCGAATTGTTATATAATTATTTTTTCAATCATAATATTATTTTTGTCATAAATTACTTTTAATAATAGAATAACATGTTTTTTGATTAAATACAAATCATAAAGTATGCTTGATGCCTAGTTTTCAAGTAGAGGTAGAATATTTAAACCAAAAAAAAAAAGTAGAGATAGAATTTAAGCCTTTGTGTCATGTGAAAATAGAGTTCTCAAGAAGCAGTCTCTTCCCGGTACTCTTCCACCTCAACTGTTCAGATTGCCTAACCTCAAAAACTTGTAAGCCTCCATTATCTTCCTCCTCCTCCTCCTCCTTCACAAGCATCATCATCATCTCTCTCTGTAAACAGTGATGTCACCCGCAACTACCTGAACGGCACTATTCCTACAGAATGGGGCTCTACGAAGTTGGTCAACATGTATATACTCTCTGTCTCTCTCTGTGACATGCATGCACGCACACATGACGGCATAGAGTGTGTATCTTCTATTGATTGGGGGAAACGCAATGATGTTGGTGCAGTTCTATACTCGGAAACCGATTAACCGGTCCAATCCCGAAGGAGCTGGGGAACATATCCACATTGGCGAAATTGTAAGTAATCACTTATCCCGCCGCTCCCGTTTGGCCTCTTCACTTTGTTAAATTTGGTTCATGTTTGAAGATGTTAACTCTCTTCTGACTCAGAGTCGTCAAGAGCAATCAGCTTTCTGGACCTTTACCTCTAAAGCTGGGGAAATTGTCCCAGTTACTTATATTGTGAGTCTCTTGATGCAAATTTATGCATTAGGCATCGAGCTTTTATTTGCTGATGATGTTGTATCTGGCGAGGGAATTTTATCCATTGGAGAGATCTGTCGAGAGATTAGCATTCATCTTCAATTAACCAATGTGATCCCATTGATATTTTCTTGTTCCAGGCACCTTACCTCAAATAATTTCACCGAGGAGCTGCCTCAAACATTTGTTAATTTGACGAAATTGCAGCAGCTGTTAGTTTCTAGTTTCCACAAAACTCTACTAATAATTAGATACTTCTACTCTTTCTTCTTCAAATTAATCTTGTTGTTTAATTCACGGTAGGCGACTCAGTGATAATCAATTCACGGGAAACATACCTGATTTTATTCAGAACTTGACAAATCTTGAAGAACTGTAAGGCTTAATGCTTCTTCACCTTTTAAGTCGGTCTATATAGATATACCCCCAAGATAATTCAATCTATGAATTGTTTGATCAGGATTATTCAAGCAAGTGGATTGAAAGGGCCAATTCCCTCCGGGATCTCACTTTTGGAGAATTGACCGACTTGTCAGTGTGGAATTTTGGCATTTCGATCTGATCTCTCCTTTCTTTAAAATGGTATCAATCTCATAAAGTTCGCTATTTGATTTTGATATGCAGGAGAATAACTGACCTCGATGGACCCGAGTCTCAAGTTCCACAACTTAACTGTATAGATATTGAGAGACTGTGAGACCGATGCTCCTTCACAAATAGTTTACTTAATGCAAAAGAGCCAAATCGTCTTAGCAAAGTGACAATATCAGTGCTTTTTCTCTTATAGGATGCTGAGGAGCTGCAATCTCACAGGAGTGCTACCTGATTATCTAGCAAAAATGACGAAGCTAAAAATACTGTGAGTGGAAAACGGCTTTCCTCTTACTAGTTGTTGCCGTTAAAGAACCTATTTAAGATGGCTTGAAGGTCCCTTACTGACTTCATTGGTGTTTTACTCTTTTCTGTTGATATTGCTGAATTGTGGATTGTGATGTGGCATTTAAAGTTTCTGGTGATTGTGGCCTCTGCTGTAGAATATACAGTTTCGTGCAAAAGTAAATGGACCTTTTCTCTCTTTGTTTTCACTTTTCCAGGAATAGAAACCACAAGAATTCTTACCTTGGTTGTGGTGCCCATTTCGTCTAATTTACTTTTGCTTTGATCTATTATCTTATCTTCTTAAGAGCACTAAGGCAAAATGGAGACTTCTAGTGGTTGATTGTCTGGAAACTTTCCTTCTAGTGGTTTACATTATCGAATCTTAGCCCCACAAGATCTAACTGGAGTTTATGCTTGACTGTCGTATATTTGTCGGCCATGGCGTTCTTAGTTCGAACAAGAGCATGGCTTCAAGTGCATCCCTGTACAAGTCAATTCTTCTTATTCATCTGGTCATCTCTGTAAGATTTTATAAATGTTACATTTAGCAGCAATATTTTGCCATTCTGTCATCATCAGCCATCAACGCTTATTCTTTGATTTTCTGACATCTTGAATTACAGAATTTCTGTGGTTTTGCTGCGGCTTATCATATACTCCATTTCCTTTTCTTTAGGTTCGACTAGGTTGTAATTTCTCCAACAACAATTAAATTGGACTGCACTATCATGCTTTCCTGTTTTTTGAAATCGTCACTTTATTTTGATTTTTTATTGACTCAATCTGATATTCTATTTTCTAAGCACCCTAGTATTTAGAAGCCATCCCTTTATTCATTAATAAAGTGTTATGAAGGAGATCTGTTCAATAAATTATGGTTAGCTTTAGTTCTGGTCCTATTAGATAAGTGGAATCTCCCAATTTGAACAATAATATGTTGCATGCCAAGGGATGCATTCAATTTAGTGCCCGCATAGCGTTTCTAGTTATATAAATTGATATTCCTAAGTTGTAAATTTAATTTGCCGCAGAATTCTTGTATATTTACAGCGTGTGACCAACTTGATGAACATGGATTTTATGCGATGAATGCCTTTGGATATGAATGTCTGGTAGAAACCATAGGTACCAGGCAGTTGACCTGTATGTCTAAACATATGAACTGGACTTGTAGGTTCATGGATGTTGTCTGTGTTTGTACAATTCTCCAAAGTATACTCAAATAGTGTCCGGTGGGAGTCAGTTAAAACAATCTTCTCATTATATTCGTCTCCTTTCCATTCAATTGTTTTGCAGAGACCTCAGCTTCAACAAACTGAGTGGCGAAATCCCTAGCTCCTTCAGTAGCCTGAAAGAAGTAGATTATATGTAAGTACTTTGATGCTGAACTTAGGCTTCTTTTTCATATTTTGTATAAGAATCTAAAATCTCAAGTTGTTCCAGTGGCCATGCTATAGGCAACTCTTCCTATAAAGTAGTTGAGCTATTGATAGAACTTAGACCGCGATGGCACGTCCAGTTAATAACCCTTAAAGGCCTCGTGTCTTGAATGCTTATTGTTTCACCATCCTTATTTTACAATGATTTGGCTTATGAATTTATGGTTATTGTCAACAAATTATCTCGGTGGGACTCTAGTCTTGGAGCAGACATAGAACGATGATATTATGTTGCTTAAAAAGCATGATTCACAAAGTTCAATAGAGTTACTTGTTTACGCTGGCAGAGTTACATGGATCAGTGTTGCTTAAGTATTTGACAGTCGTATGTGCATGTGCTTAATGCATGTCCTGCGCGCCTGTTTTATGATGTATAGGAGATTAAACATAGCAAAAGTCCTTAGGCTCTCTATTTGGTTCTTACACAACAATGGCCCTAGATTGTTTGGTGAGTGTAGTTCTTGCGGGGTCTAGAAGGTCTGCAGATAGGACCTTGATGTCTTTTCCCTAATGATGAAAACCTGCAGTCCTAAGCTTCTTGGACTGTTTAACAATGGCTCATCTTTTCATCTTTATGCTCAACAGTTGACTGTTTGAGATCGGCACATCTTCCCTCATTATTTAATTTATGTCTTAGAAGGACAAGAACATTTTTTGCGAGGAAATAGTTAATAAGCTAGTATTATAGTATCCTTCATTATGTTCAGCTTTGGGCGCGAATAATAACCATTCTGTTCCAGAAATAATTCCTGGAACAGATCCTAGAACGAGTTTCTGAGGAAAGGAACCTGTTTGATAACAACAAAAAATTTCTATTTCTGGAACAGAAACCCATTTGATAACAGCATAAAATTTTTATTTCCTGGAACAAAAACCCGTTTGATAACAACATAAATTTTTATTTCCCAGAATAGAAATCCATTTTTTTATAAACCCTTTTGGGGGTTAAACGCCTTTTAGGGTTTTTTAGGGGTTCAAACCCCTTTTAAATCCCTAAACTAAGGAGTCTTCAAAAATACCATTTGGGCACCTCAAAAAATTAAAATTTGACTTAAAGTGAATGGCCACAGGTATTCAAAGCCATTCTGTGAAGTTTTGAAATTTTTTATTTTTTTTGAAAAAATTCACCAACTTTCCTATTTTCCCGAAATCTGACTTTTTTTTATTTTTTGGAAATTTTTATGAATTTTTCTGGAATTTTTCAATTTTTGTGGATTTTCTGGAAAAAAATTTAGTTTTTTAGGAATTTTCGGGATTTTCTAATTTTTTATGAATTTTCTGAATTTTTTGATTTTTTTTTTTCTGAATTTTCTAATTTTGTTTATGATTTTCTGATATTTTTTAGAATTTTTTTTATTTTCCCACCGGGAATGAACTGGACCGAATCGGTTCGGACCGGTCTAACCAGGTCAGACCAGGGCCAAATTTAGGAAAAGATGTGTTTTGAAGAGAGAGGACAGAATCTTTTAGAAATGATTTTCATTTCTCGTCTAGAAACAAAAAACCTACTCTTTTTTTGTTCTGATTTTTGGTCCAGAACAAGTTTTGGAATAAAAAGTTGTTTCAAAAATAGAAAAATGAAATTATGTTACTAAATGGATTTTTGTTCCAAACCTATTTCCGGGAACATACAACTAATTATGGACAAAAATAGAATGGTGATCATGCGCGCCCTTTGTGTACTAGTGTTATGGCAACCGAGGCTATGCAAGTTTTGCAAGGATCAAGGTTTTCCTCGGTCATTGATTTCCTTTATCTTTCATCTCCAGCTAAGAGCTCTATATTGATATCATGAGTTAACTGATTTTTTTCTACACCTCTAATGATTAAATGCTTTTAATCTGCTAAATAATGCGTTTTTGAGGTATAACTCTATAATCACGAGGAACTGACTTGATCAAACAATCTTGTTTGGCTATCTGACTGGAAACCAATTGACTGGAGAAGTCCCTGATTGGATCCTGGAGGAAGTAAAATATGCGTAAGCTTTGCTGCCCATCTTGTTTAATCACGGATTTGCTTCTAGCTCTATCTCGCTAATCTTGCATTGTAGTAAGCAATTATGCATTACCATCTTGCATCTTTATGGTTTGTAGCTTACGGAGTTAAATGGAAACATCATGAGTACCTTTCTCCTTGTTGGCATCTGTTTTTTGGAAAGTTATATGTAAGACGAGGCTGAATTGGTATGCATGAAAGAATATACAGTGGATTTTCTTGGAAGTGCCAAGTTAGCCCCCACTGTCCCCTATACAGACTGCCCTCGCTGGCTCTAGATCTTTTTCAAACCTCTTGGAATGATAAAAACAACATTAAGAAATTTTTTGCTTCCTATAAATCCTCTTTGAAAGTTTGTCTAACGCATCACCCGCACAATATGATTAGTTGCTTGGGTATGTTTATTGTTTTGTGTATTTGAGAAACTCCACAACCAAAATGAGTGTACCTAGGAGAAAGTTGATATTATCTTATGGGCATAACAATGAAGCTTTTATGAGCTAGTTTTAACAATCAAATGGTGGTCTGGATATTTTCTAATAAGAATATCCGACTTAGGAGTCGTTGGAATCATAGTTATATTTTTTCCTCTTTGCCTTATACATCCTGTTTGTTGTACTGTTACTAGGTAAAAATGTATTAATGTACTCCGACTAGTTCTAAAGTCTCCGTTCACTCCAATTAGTCTTTGTCCTTTTAATATTTTAAGATAAGATATCTTGAATAAAGATAACATATTACTTTCATCACCTTATGATGTTTTCGCCTTTCAACTTGCCTTACCTGTCCCTATTTTGCAACTGGTCTCCCTTTTTGTACATAATAATCATTTGATGGAATGACTGTCAAGTGTATTCTTCAAATTGATGAGATTTTGGAAATGGTTGACTATCTCTCTGTGTAGTGATCTATCATACAACAACTTCAATGACACAGGCCGAGGATGTCAAGTGCGAGACGTGTATGTACTACTTCCTTCATTCTAAGTCCAGGGCTCCCCTCAAATGTGCGGTTATGAGTAACTTATAATCCTGTGTACAAGATTTCCATTTCTCTACTGAATGTTGATTTTGTATTTTCTCTACAGCAACTTGTTCGCAAGCTCGGCGGTTGACAATGTGTATGTTTGAGATTAAATTTTTCACCAAGAGACTTGGATTTCCAAGGCCCTGCATTTTAAATTTTTATGTACGTAGCGTTGAACTTCATTCAGAATGATGATGATTGTAACATTAAAATCTTTATTGACTTGCTCAGAACCTCATATCCTGCCACAAGTGGACCTGTCTCATGTTTGAAAAATCAACCTTGCACAAAAGGTAAGTTAATCTGCTGTATATCCTATCATTATCATCAGATCCTGATATTGTATCATACTCTCTGTGTATCTCCTTGTCAACTCTTCTCTTGGCTATTGTGTCAATCTTTGATGGTTAATGCTAATTAGTCTAGAAATTTTGAAAGCCACGTCCATGAAATAACATGTTGCTCATAAACTTGGGAGTTTCTATGTGATTTTCATATAAGTGAATGCCGGTTCATTTAGTGTGTTTGGAAAGTCCACTCCATATTAACAAAAAGAAGAAAACTCGAATTTTCTCTTTGTGGCTATTTCTTGACTCCATCCAGATCGGTATAATCTCTTCATAAATTGCGGTGGGAGCGAAGAAACAATAGGGGACAACACATACAACGATGATACATGGCCGTTGCTTGGAGCTACTTCAAGTTCCTTCTCGAGTGGAAATTACTGGGGCTACAGTAACACTGGTCACTTCCTTGATGACGGTGTCGATCCAGATAAATATGTAGCTGCCAATGTATCCGTACTATCCATTGAAAATCCCCAGCTTTACATGACAGCACGGCGTTCTGCTATCTCTCTAACTTATTATGGTTTCTGTCTGATGAATGAGATCTACAATGTAAGCCTTCATTTTGCGGAGATAATGTTCACAGGCAACGAAAGTTACACAAGCCTTGGAAGGCGAGCTTTTAATGTTTATATACAGGTAAATTTTGGGCATCATGCAATGCTGGTTCTAATATGTAAAGCATATAAGCGCTCAATATGTGATGGTTGGGTTGTTTTATCTAAATATCTCGTATTTGCAAATCATGATCTGATCACAATTTCTACATTCTACTGAGACTGAAAGTTTCACCATGTTCAATGTGGAGACACTCAACTTGAATCAGATTAAACATTATTTCAGGGGGAATTAGTCATGGAAGATTTCAGCATTGAGAGTGAAGCAGGTGGAGTTGGAAAGGAGGTCGTAAAAAATTTTACTGCCAATGTGACCAAGGGCACTCTGGAGATACGCTTCTATTGGGCTGGGAAAGGAACCAATATTATACCTACCAAAGGAGTCTATGGTCCTCTTATATCTGCTATTTCCGTCTATCCTGGTATGCAGACAAACGCTTCCACATTTCACTTGGTGCTTCTCCATTGAGAAAGTTACTCGTGTTCATATTGGAAAAAGATACCCATATTTTGTCTTGCCCCAGAAGTCAACAATAGGCTATTTAGTTACTTGGTTTGGTTGCAAATGTTCACTGTTGGATTCAGGCCATTGGCATATGTTACAGTTGATCGAATCAATTTTCATAGTAGCTGACAAGATCCATTATTCTTCTCTTAAGAGGGTGAAAATTGGTTATAGTTTTGCTTTGTTTTCTTTCTAGCTGAGCATGTTTTCTCTGTATTAATCCTTCTATTTAGACTGTGAAATGATAGCCTCGTTCACTTTTCTGCTATGGATCTATGACGATTGCGCCTGTATTATACAGTACAGCCTGGAGAATGAAGAGCATATTTTGTTTCCTTTTCTTTTTCCCTTTGTATTTAGTATTACATGTTCCAAAGATGATTTCTTCCTGTGCTCATTTATCTGATAGTTTCTGTAGAGTACTCTGAGCGGTTTTCATGTTTTTTTATTCTCAGTTAGTGTGCTGTCCCATTTATTGATCTCTGTGCTCACCAAGAAGCTACAGATATTTTTCCGCATTTATGTCTACCCCATTTATCCGAAATATTTGTGTTCTTTCTGATAAGAAAGAAAGATTAAAAGAGAATGATATTTATTCTCTTATAATGGTGTGTGAAACAATGTACATGAGAAGCCTTTATATAGGCTTAGAGGAATAAAGGAGTCTAGCATTCTTCCTATGTGGGACCAAAGAGAGAGAAGAGATGTAAAGGAAAACCTACAAAACTATACAACATGTTCTAACACCCCCTCAAACTCAAGGTGGATCAAATAACGAGAGTTTGGAAAGAAGAAATTTGAATCGTTGTGATGTAAGAGCCTTCGTAAAACAATCAGCAAGTTGATTCTCAGTTCCAACAAAAGGAAGTGAAATAGTGCGAGCTTGGAGATGATGACGAGTCAGATGACAATCGATCTCAATATGTTTGGTACGCTCATGAAAGACTGGATTTGTACTGATATGAATGGCACTCTTATTGTCACAATGCAGAGGAGTAGGATCCAGAAGTGAAACTCTCATATCAGCAAGTAAGCGGCGAAGCCAAATAATCTCAACAGTAGTGTCGGCCATAGCACGATACTCGGACTTTGTAGAGGAGCGTGAGATAATATGTTGTTTCTTGGAACGCCAAGAAATAAGTGAATCGCCAAGAAAAATGCAATAATCAGTGATAGATTTGCGATCAGCGACATTGGAAGCCCAATCAGCATCAGAATAGGCACGCAACTTGAGAGCAGAGGAGGATGGTAGAAATAAAGAACGCGATAAAGTGCCTCGAAGATAGCGCAGAATCCTTAGAACAGCCGCATAATGAGTTGTTTGAGGAGCAGCAACAAATTGACTGACAACATGAACAGCATAGGCGATGTCGGGTCGGGAGATAGTAAGATAAACAAGACTGCCAACCAAGGTCCGATAGCGGGTGACATCAGAAAGAGGTTCTCCATCGTCTGGGCAAAACTTTTGATTTAGCTCAATAGGAGTGGCAGCAGTACGTGAATCTGATAGAGTAGCCCTAGACAGAATATCAGCAGTATATTTTTGCTGAGAAATGAGAATACCACGTGAACTACGAGCAATCTCAAGTCCAAGAAAATAGCGCAGTGGTCCTAGATCCTTCATGGCAAAATGTTGCTGAAGGTGTCGCTTGGTATGCTCAATATGGTCACGATCATCTCCGGTGATTAACATATCATCAACATAAAGAAGAAGAATAGTGCAGCCTGACGAAGAGGTATGAACAAACATAGCATGATCAGCCTCACTTTGAATGAAACCAGCGGACTGAATAGCATCACTGAACTTCTCAAACCAAGCACGAGGGGCCTGTTTGAGACCATAAAGAGCCCGTCGTAAGCGGCAAACCTGTCCAGAGGTATGAGCAAGACTAGGCGGAGGTTGCATAAAGATATCTTCCTGAAGATCACCGTGAAGAAAAGCATTCTTCACATCAAGCTGAAAGAGAGGCCAACTGCGAATTGAAGCAACAGCTAATAAAACACGGACAGATGTCATCTTTGCTACGGGAGCAAAGGTCTCCTCATAGTCGATACCATACTCTTGCGAGAAACCTCGAGCAACCAGACGAGCTTTGTAACGCTCAATACTACCATCAGAACGAGTCTTAATCTTATATATCCATCGGCAAGATACGAGGGAGCGACCTGGAGGAAGAGGCACAAGCTCCCAAGTACCAGTACTCTCCAAAGCCGAGAGTTCCTCAGACATAGCCTGGCGCCATTCTACATGCTGAACTGCCTCGCGATAACTATTAGGTTCTTGTACAGCATGAACAGCAGCTAAAAAGGATCCAAACTCAGTAGAATAAGAAGTAGCAGCAACATACCGGGCAGGTGGACGCCGATCTCGAGGAGGATTACGGCGTGGCTCTAGTTGTGCAGAATCGTCGAGGGCAGATACAGCAGGAGGTGCATCACAAGGGATAGGTGAAGATGGAGAAGGTGGCAATATATCTAGATTCGATGTAGAAGAGGGACTAGAAGGATCAGGTAGAGGATCAACAGGGAAATCCATAAATGGAACAGGAGACGAAACATGAGGTGTAGTATTTGTTGAAAAGAAAGGAATGTGTTCATGAAACGTAACATCACGAGAAATACGTACACGTCGTGCATTTGGGTCATAACAACGATAACCTTTGTGCTCAGTGCTGTAACCCAAGAATGCACATGGGATAGAGCGGGCGGTAAGCTTTGTACGTTCAATGAGTGGAAGAATGACAAAACAAGTACATCCAAAAACTTGAAGATGATTATAGCTAGGAGGTCGAGAGTAGAGACGCTGAAACGGGGTGTCTTGATGGAGAATAGATGAGGGTAGGCGATTAATTAGATGAACAGCCGTGAGAAGAGCCTTAGCCCAGAACTCAGTGGGAACGGATGTGCCAAGTAAGAGAGCTCGAGTGGTCTCTAGAATATGACGGTGCTTGCGTTCAGCAACTCCATTTTGAGCTGGAACCCCAGGACAAGATAACTGAGGAAGTGTACCATCACTAGCTAAGAGGGAACGAAAAACACTAGAGAGATATTCTCCCCCTGAATCTGAACGGAAAACTTTGATTTTTGTATTAAATTGTGTGGAAACCATGGAAGTAAAAGACTGATAGATGGTAAAGAAATCACTACGTTGACGCATAAGATAGACCCATGTATAACGAGAATAATCATCAATAAAAGATACATAATATTTGAAACCACTCTTAGAAGAGAGCGGGGCAGGACCCCAAACATCAGAATGAACAAGATCGAAGATCACACTAGTTCTAGAGTTACTAACAGGAAAAGGCTTAGCAGATTGGTTGGCCAAAGGGCAGATAGAACATGGGGGAAGACTACCAGAAGAAATAGGACCCAAAGCACCTTGTTGGTGAAGGATGGTGAGACGAGAAGACGGAATATGTCCAAGATGCTGATGCCACCGATCAAGATCGAGGGTAGCCAACATAGGATGAGGAAGAGAGGAAGTTGGAAGATGGAGATGTTGCATAATATAAAGTCCATCCCGTCTACTGCCCCTGCCAATCATCTTGCCACTCAAACGATCCTGCACAAAGCAAGAGCTATTTGTAAAGCTTACAGTACATCCAGCATCGGTGAGTTGTCCAACAGATAATAAATTGAGAGCCAAAGAGGGAACATGTAACACATCAGGGACATTGAAATCTTCAGAGATGGTAAGAGTACCCTGTCGGGTAGCTAGTAAAGGAGAACCATTGGCAGTAAAGAAATGTGCTGGTTGCTTGAGCTCAGAGAGCTTAGTGAGAAAAACAGCGGAAGTAGACATATGTCTAGCAGCTCCTGAGTCAAGTACCCAAGCAGTAGAAATATCACCTGAAGGTGGAGTAGCTACAGCGGTGCTTCCAGCAGATGAGAGAGTTGTAGAAGTACCAGAATCGGGAAAAGACCTAGGCAGAAAAGGACTCAAACGGGCAAGTTGTGCCTCAAGAGCAGCAATACGGTCATCCGTAGAGGGAGAAACCAGAGTAATAGGTTGAGAGATTGGAGATGCGGTAGTGACTCGTGGTGATGCAGAAAGGCGTGAAGCATTCCTCTTCTTCCAACAATGTGACTCGTCATGACCAGGACGATGACAATACGTACATGAAAGGCGGCGAGGACCACGAGTAGGCGAGGACCACGAGTAGGCAAAGGACGTGGTGGAGCAGCCAAAATAGCAGTTGAATCAAAAACTGCCGAGGAGGAAAGAAGACCAAGACGAGTTTCCTCAGACTGTAATTCTTTGACAGCGTCAAGGAGAGATGGTCTTGGAGAGCGATGAAGAAGTTGGCTGCGAACACCTTCATAGGGAGAGCTGAGCTTCATAAGAAAAGAATGTAGACGATGCCTATCTTGAGTCTGAAGCCGAGTAGATGGACACCGAGTACAGTTTAGGCATGATGGGCAGAGAATAGGAGCAAGAATATCCAGTTGACTCCAAAGTGAGTGCATGTAATTGTAGAAATCTCGAATAGAGTGAGACCCTTGCGTAGCACTGTAAACTTCTTGCTCCAACTGATAAACTCGAATGTCCCCTGTCTGGGTGAACATCTCGGCAAGCCGATCCCATAAAATTTTTGCCTCAACAACAGTAGAAAATTGTGGGCGAAGAGCAGGATCAATGGAACCAAAAATGATAGCCCATGCCTTCCGATCAGCAACATTCCATGCTCGAATTTCAACGGCACGTTTCGCAAACAAGTGCTGCCATTGCCGATGGTTTCCAAAGAGAATAGTTTGAACCATCGAGTTTGACGTCAATACGGTCACTAGAATCACCCATGACGACAGAAAAAGAAATCACTAGCAAAGCTAGAAATATAGATTGAGGTGATCGAAAGGATCGAGAAAGAAGAAGCACGAATTAGAACGAGCAAGGATGATGGCCCAAAAGCCCTAAACTCATTATCTTAATTTCTGATGCGGAAGATCCAATTTATGCCAACCGCAGAGCATACTTTAAAAAAAATAATGAGCTCATTGTCTTAATTTCTGATGCGGAAGATCCAATTGATGGCAACCGCAGAGCATACTCTTCAAGACAATGATCTTGGCTCTGATACCATGATAAGAAAGAAAGATTAAAAGAGAATGATATTTATTCTCTTATAATGGTGTGTGAAACAATGTACATGAGAAGCATTTATATAGGCTTAGAGGAATAAAGGAGTCTAGCATTCTTCCTATGTGGGACCAAAGAGAGAGAAGAGATGTAAAGGAAAACCTACAAAACTATACAACATGTTCTAACACTTTCTTCATCAGACTTTGAACCCCCACCAGAGCCGACCAGCCCAGCAGAGTCGACCAGCATATCTGCTGGCACAATGGTCGGGATTGTGGCTGCTGTATTTTTTGTAGTTTTCCTTATCCTGGTTATCCTTTGGTGGAGAGGATGTCTCGGACGTGAAAATGAAATGGCACAAGGTAGTTGCTTACCTGGAATTATCTCTGTTATTTTGTTCACAGATATCTGTCAAGAAATAGAATGTTATGCATTCTGAATACGTTCTCCCTTTCATCATTTATATTTCACACAGTTGTCCTGTCAAACTGTTGGTGCGTGACTCTTCTTCTTCTCCTTCTTCTTACCTTTTCTGATGGGGGATGGGGTAATCACAATGCATCATCAATACTGCAACTAGATTACACAGTTCTCCTGACTGTTGATGCACAGCATTTGTGCATTACATTGGAGATTCGATTTGACACAAAAAGAAAAGAAATTATTGGTAAGCCATAATACAGCTAAAGTTTCATCGATCCATTTGTTACACTCAATGAACTAAGTTTTTATTTAAAAATCCTAAAAATGAAGTGATAAATAGTTATGGGAAGAGGACTGTAGATTTTTTCTTAGATGTGTGTGTGTATTGGGTCTCCTTGGGGGCATGATCGACCGTATATATACTAAGTCTATGTTTCAAGCCATCGAAAATAAATGCTGGAACTTCAGATACACCAGACATCAAAACATACAAACCTTGCCTTACGTTTCCAAAGTGGGTTTTTTCTATGATTTTTCTTTTCCCCCACTCCTAAATACCCTGAGGACATTCTCATTTCATCTTTCAAAGTACATACTGCCAACCGAAGCCAGAGCTTCCTAGAAAATAATTTTCAAGATGCTAAGATATGTTGTCCTGAACTTGCTCAGACCAAATAATCATAATAAGGTTTTCTGGTACATTGTGAAGGAGTTGCTACGTCTTTGTTAGATAGTAGATTACATACTTTAGCTGTTGACTCCTCCAAATTCTGAGAAGTTCCAAAACTTTGTGCAGATTTGAAGGTTCTAGCGTTGCAAATTGGTTCATTTACCTTGCGACAGATTAAAGCTGCTACAAACAATTTTGATGCTGCTAATAAGATTGGAGAAGGTGGTTTTGGTTCTGTATACAAGGTATGCTGGGAAATTGGTGAACCAACTTCCCCCAATTCCCAACAAAAAATCTGTAGAAAGCAGCATTCAATGTCTAAATCTTCACAGCATAGATCTGATGCCAAAGTTCAATTGCAGGGTCTTCTGTCAGATGGCACCGCTATAGCAGTGAAGCAGCTTTCATCCAAATCAAAGCAAGGAAATCATGAGTTTGTGACTGAGCTTGGGATGATTTCTGCTCTTCAACATCCACATCTTGTGAAACTCTATGGATGCTGCATTGAAGGAAATCAACTTTTGTTGGTTTACGAGTACATGGAAAATAACAGTCTTGCTCGCGCTTTATTTGGTAATTTGATATCACATTGTGCTTCACTGACTTCAGTTAATGACATGGCAGTAAAGCAGTTTTGATGTCTTCTGATACAATTGAAGGTCCTGAAGAATTTCAGTTAAAGTTGGATTGGCAGACAAGACACAAGATATGTGTGGGTATTGCCAGGGGGTTGGCATATCTTCATGAAGAATCAAGGCTGAAGATTGTGCATAGAGACATCAAAGCTACTAATGTTTTACTGGATAAGGATCTCAACCCCAAAATATCAGATTTTGGTTTAGCAAAGCTTGATGAGGAGGACAACACACATATTAGCACCAAGATTGCTGGAACTTAGCAAGTTTCTTTCTTTATGTTCCTGTTTACGTAATTAGGAGCCAGTGACAGCATAAAAGAATGGAGTAGAAAAATCTCGTCTAATTCAAGGAAAGTGAGTTGAATAGAGCTTTGTGGTTGACTCACATCATCCCAAAGCACGGTGCTCAAAAAATGGGCTTGGCTTTAGAAAATTACAGCAACAATGACAACAACAGAACTACGAAGCTTTCTTGCCTCTGGGCTTGGCTTTAGGAATCCTCCTACAGCCGCTGCCTATGTATTCAGATCTTGTCTCATCTGCTTCCAACTCTTTTTTCAGTTAAAGAGCCTCTTTTCCAAGTTATAGGGATGCACTTGTTTTCCAACTACGAAGCTACGTAAACCCTGAAAATTATATAGAACCACAAATGTTCTTTCTTATTTTCAAATATTGTCGGTGGAATCCTATTAAAAAATTTCTAGGATGCACTTGTTTTTTTCCTCCGACTCTTGAGACCATGGTGTCACAGTTAGGAATATCTCCTCATTTTGTATTTTAAGAAGATATGCAAAATGTATCTTCAGAAGAAAATGTTAAGTGCTATCTAAGACATTTGCCTTGTTACAAACACAAGCTCTTTTCTTGTTATGCAGTGGATATATGGCTCCGGAGTACGCAATGCATGGTTACCTCACTGACAAAGCCGACATCTATAGTTTTGGCATCGTCGCCTTAGAAGTTGTTAGTGGCCGGAGCAACACCAGTTACCAAAAGAAGGAGAAATGCTTTTATCTTCTTGATTGGGTAATTAACTCTAGCATTCAAAAGTTTCTTATTATGATAGTATCCATATTTAAATCTCTGCTTGTGCTGGTTGAAAGATGGATTAAGGAAGCGTGAACATAGAATATAACTCCTCATATGCACTTTTAATGGTTGCAAAGGAGAGTTGCAGTTACCAGCTATTGAAACCTTTTAAACAAATTTTCATGCCATTAAGTGCAATCTGTCATTTCAAATTAATCCAATTCTTCTTATTATGTTGGTCTACACTGAATTTGAAAGGAGAAAGTAATCCTTGCGATAGCTAGTCGATGGTGTTCATCCTCAAGATGTGCGACTTGGGGTGGGGGCGGTCACGGATTGGTCTGGTTCTAAGAAATTGAAAATGGAACCTACCTAGTGACACATTGAAACTCGAAACAACAGGCTACCGCCTGATTTGAAGGAATCGTGTAGATTCTTTTTTTGGATTGAAGACAACTCTATTCATTGAAATTTGGGTTCCTTAAAATTTGGGTTAGTTTAGGTTTAGTCCTTATAGTTTTATGTGTGACATTCTTACTCCTTGTAGTTTCATTAGCGCCAAATGAGTCCTTCGAGTACTTTCGAGTTTTGACAGTTACTGTGGGATTTAAAAAGTTTTCAAGACCATGTCTTGACCCAAATATTCGTACACTTTCCATTTGGATTTGAGTTTAAATGGCATCCATATAATTGAGTCCTTACATTAGGTTTTATTTCGCTTTGAGTAAACCAATCATTATTAGTCCCCGTTTAATCTGATTTTCACCTATGCCGCATAATCAGGTAATTCTTGTTAAACTGGTATTGAGAGTAAAAGGCAATGAATGGTGTAAACCATTGATGGACGATTCTACTGTTTGTTTCATGTAATGACAAACTGACAAATAATTCCTGCCTGTAAAACTCGATTAGAGTTGGTAATTTTAAATCAGTGGTGGTAATTTTTTTGCGACTGGTTAACCGTTAGCAAGTGATCAACTAATGTTTGAGTTTACTAACTTTTACTTAAAATTGGTAAAGAAATCATGTTTCATCTGGATCGACTCTTTAGATTTTTTCCTTCCATTTATAACTTAAAACGAAGATGAAAAGCTAGCAAGTGCTCCTTACCAAAAAAAAAAAAGCTAGCAAGTGCTCATCAACTGCTTTTGTCATGGAATTATTGAGGGCAAAATATATTTCCTTTCTTCCTGTTTTAGTATTCTGAGCATTTTCTGCAACTGATCAGTACCTGAAGCCTGAGAGGGAAATATCTTCCTTTTTATTTCTGCTTCTAGGCACGACTTTTGAAGGAGAGAGGAAATTTGATGGATCTAGTTGATCGGAGGCTGGGTTCTCAATTTGACCAAGAGGAGGTGCTGGCGATTATAAAGGTAACTCTGCTATGTACTAATGCGACTCCGGCACTCAGGCCGCCGATGTCATCTGTGGTTAGCATGCTCGAAGGCAAGGCTGCTGTTCCAGTGCTGGACTCTGAGGGTGCTATCGCAACAGAGGAGACAATTGAGGCGATGAGGAAGCATTTCAAAGGTGACGAAGATCAGGAAGTCTCTGAGAATATCACCAAGAGCATGTCCACTGAAGGGCCATGGACTGGAACCGCTTCTTCTACATCTGCTAATGATCTCTATCCGATAAATCTGGATACTGATTACTGGCAGAACAGAAAATAAGAAATAATTTGCTATCTTCTAAGTTAATTCGTTTTTCAAAGAACTAGGGCTTTATTTGGTAATCCATCGAACGGAACTCTTAAATTTCGCTTCGAATTTCTCTTTTGTTCGCATTTGAAATTGAAGGTATCGATACTATAAAGAAAACGACGGCTATTATGCAGTGCAATAATTGTGTATTGTGAACTAATTATTGGGGAAAGCCAAAAGACTGAAGGCTTGTTGTTTGATAGTTATATTCATGCTGTTTCTTTCGATATTGTTATTCGTACAGAGAAGATGTTACGACTTCTTCAGACATTAATGATGTGGATGGTTGCCGCTGCAAGGGTGGGAATCTTGCCTTTGTTTGAATGGCGAGATGTGCGAAGCGGCACGGTCTTGCTATGGATGTGTTTTGATCCCGAGCTGGACCTGTTATATGTTGCTACTCGTGAATTGTTTTAAGAAAATGGAGTTTCTCTCTTTAGTGTGGATGATGATCAGCCAACTTCATCTATATCCCATCTTTGATAAACGATAAAAGGGAGTACTACATTAACAAAAAAAAAATCTGTAGAAACTTGCAAGTCTAGTCACTATTTCTTCCAGATGGATTATTACCTCCTCAGCAGATTACTTCATTCTATCAAAAGAATCAAGAGACAATGACACAAATAATTCTTGAATTTTAACCTAATGTGTAATATGGTTTTTGAATTTTTAATTTGTTCAATGTGATCCTTGAACTTTGACACAATGTTCAATGTGCTCCATGAACTTTTAATTGTTTAATGTTGTCTATGAACTCTTGATATACATTCAATGTATTTCCTAAATTATATGAAAATGTTTAATGTAGTCCTTGATCTTAAAGTAATGGAATGATTATATTGAATATGTTCATATAGTTTATGAACTAAATTTAACATATATCAAAAGTTCAAAAATCATATTGAACAAATTAAAAGTTCATAAATCATATTGCACATTGAATTAAATTTCAGGTACTACATTAAATAAATTAAAAATTTAAGAACTATATTACATATCGAGTAAAAATTCATAAATTATTTATGTTATTTTTTCAAGAATCAAACAAGTTGAATTTCAATGGGCTCGTTTGCTCCCCCCGAGATCCGAGATGACTAACTTGTCATCCCAAGACGAGGTGGTGGGCCCCACCAACCTGAAGTGTCAACATCAAAGGCGGTGATTGGCTGCTACTCCTACAACTACGACAGCTCAGCAAAGCCGAAAAAAGGTCAAATCTGCTGCGACTTCCTAAATCCTATAATTCCTAACCCAGCACTCTACCGAAAACGGAAACCAAATCCTGTATTAAGCGGCTAGCCAGAAAAGAAAAACCAAAGAAGGTACATTGAGTAGAATCCAACAGACGCCTGTATCTCAGTGGACCATAACCTGTGGTTTCTCTCACCCCCCACCTTAAATCTTAACCCAGAATCCAAACTCTCTCTCTCTCTCTCTCTCTGCAAAAAGAGCCTTTTGTGTTTGGTACGTTGCTGTGAGGAAAAAATGGGCTGGGGTTGGTGGGTACAGAGGCAATGCAGATGGGCTTCTTCTTCGCGTTCTTTTCATTGGAAACTGGTCTTGACGTTGCTGATATTGGGAGGGACCTGGGGCGCGGAAGCAGAGCTAGGAAGCGGCAACAGGGACCCCGAGTGTGATGTGTTCCAGGGGAGCTGGGTGGCGGACCAATCCTACCCTCTCTACAACTCCTCCGTCTGTCCCTTCATCGAGCGCGAGTTCGCCTGCCTCAGGAACGGCCGCCCCGACCTCTCCTTCGCCAAGTACCGGTGGCAGCCCCTCGGCCGCGGCTGCTCCTTGTCCAGGTACTCTCCCTCTCCGCTCGCCTTTATCGCTTCCTTAGGTGCAGGAAACGAAACCCATTACGGCATTGATTGGATTAGTTTGATGGGCGTCTCTGTGTTCTGTAATGGTCCCATTTCGTGCGGTCGCGGAGCTCCCTCGCAACAACCATGGTTTCGTAACCCAAAAAGTTTCACTCTTTTTGACAATTGCTGTGCACACAAACATGTCCCCACCGACAGTGGACAACAGCAACGATTTGTTAATACTAAACTTTCAAGTGATTTTGCGCCCCCCTATCGTAGATGCCACCATCTTTAAATCTTATAACAAATCTTTAATAAATCATACAATTAATCAAGGTGACGGATTTTGCTTTCCTTTGTCAAGCTCACCCCCATTGTAACATGGCTTCTGAATTTGCCAATATAATCTGGCTATAGATGTTGCCATTTTGACTACCATCAAACACCCTTTTTTGGGAAGAAATAAAGATTTTTGGCTCGTTTTAAAACTGTCAAAATATATCAGAAATTCATATCTTAACCCAAAGTTATGAAAATGGATTATAACCGGGTTCGTTTTAAAATTAAGATATAGGTTATAAACGGATTCTAAGTTAAAAAGCTCACAATAAATGGATTATGGGTCCATTTAACTAGCTTAGCAGTCACGTATAGGGAGGAATTTTCGATTTTTCAAGATATTCATTATTCGCGTTATTAAAAGAGAAGTATACGTTGCTATTTCGATGTTCGATTTTGCTCCAAACATGAAAAGTTCTTTTAATGTTACGCGTAATCAATATTTACATTCCTTGTTAAACATTCTCCTAAATTAGTAATTTAGTATTTATAATAAAGGAATTTATCTACAAAAATCTTTTTTTTTATTCCATCACTTTCGTGTCCAGGTGGCATCTCGTGAAGCCACACAGCTAGTGATTTTCACGCCCTGCTATTTCCACGGAGCGGCAGCTCGTGTCCGTCACGTTATAAGGACAGTAGGAGCTACTCGCGCGTCGATTGGGCTGTCCACGCCACGCGTTGGAGGAGCGCGTGGAAGTAGCTAGAGCGTAAAAATACAGCAGAGATTGCTTTTCCCCCGGGAAACTCAAAACTCACCGGTTGGTGAGTTCCGTCAAGCTCAGGGACGGTCACGAGCTGCTGCAGCAGCAACTAGCGTTGCGTTGAATTTGACAAAATTTCATTTTTAAAATTTGTGGTACTTCACGTGAGAGATTTATCAAATTCTAACAATTAAATATTGTGTATGTAATAATACTTCGATTAGGGAGACTCTTAAGTGGTCCCGTTTAATAATTTTTATAATTAATTCAACGAATTAATAATAGGTTATATAAGCGCACGCCCTTTATAGATTTCGTGTTGGTTAAAACAAAGATTGTGCGCGGTTTACTATTGAGATAGCTCATTCCGGCTTTTGTAACTGTGGATCGGGATTGGATTCCGTTTCTAGGAGGGGATGATTTATCGGCTTTGGTTTGTCGATTCCGTAGGTTTTGATGGCCACGACTTTTTGGAGAGAATGAGGGGGAAGGCGATCATGTTCATGGGGGATTCGCTTAGCCGGAATCAGTGGTAGTCGTTGACGTGCATGCTTCACTCGGCGATGCCCGACGCCAAGTACAATGTCACGAGACAAGGCGACGTCTCCACTTTCGCCTTCACGGTATGTGTCTCATTGCTTTCATTGCTTTCATTCTTCCACTCTGGTTTGAATTAGATTAGATTGGATTAGATTATGTGACATCAGAGGTAGCACAGATCTTATTTGCAGGATTTCTTACTAGGAATCTGATTGGGATCTCAGTGGCCATATGAATTGACCATATTTTGAAGTCTTCAGATCTCATTGTTTTTTCATCTACGATGACCATGTTTTCCTGACTGCAATGTCATTATAGACCTTGCATGTGCAACAGTTGTTCATTAGCTGACATTCATATATTGACTCTGCCAGTGTCTGCTAAAACTCAGAGAAAAGTCGTGCTGCTTCAGAACTATTATATAAACTTAAAGGAGCAGCAGCTTTCATGTGGAGATTCTATTGAAAATTCGATCTGTCTCACCCTCATCTATCTGAGAGCCACACATGAATCCCAGGGCTAATGACAGTAGCTTTTGTCATTTATTTGGCCGACCATTTGGTCCTCTTGCCCCATCTTTTGCATGCGAGTGTTCTTAAAAGTTAGTTTTCCGTTCCTGCAAAACAGCAAATTGATTGTCCTTTCCATTCCCCCCCAAAAAGTCGCTTGAAAAAAGGCGCGAAATCGCTGCTCCTCGCGCGCATTGTAATCCTTTTTAGCTGTAATTGCACTTTTCGTTTCTTATGTCACATTGCAAGCATAACATCACGAACTGATGAGGCATGCTGAGCAAGAACTAACAGAGGAGCACGAGCAAGTTCCTATTTGTGTGCTTGTATCGAGATACATGTTGTCCGAGGCATGATTTGTACTTTCGCAGGACTATGGGGTTAAAGTGATGCTTGATCGCAATGTGTTCCTAGTGGATGTGGTGCGAGAACCAATCGGACGGGTCCTGAAGCTCGACTCGATCCAAGGAGGCAAACTATGGATGGGGATTGATCTGCTCATCTTCAATACCGGCACTGGTGGAACCGCCGAGGGCCCACTCAACCGTACATCTCTATGTGATTAAGAACAGTGTCATCATAGCAACAGACAGAGAACGACTTCCTTAATATCAGATCTACATGGGAGAAATTGGACTAATGTTTTCATATGCTTTGTTGTTGCCCTACGTGGGATTATATACAAGAAGGTAAGTGTCACGCCCCGAACCTCCATTGATCGTGTGACACCCTCTACTGGTCGTTTAATGCGACGTCCCAGGGTATCGCCGACCTCAATCTTCGTTATTAGAGATTTAAAATGACAAGCGGAAACCACAAATACCCGGACAATTAAAACTGAGGAGAATAGGGAGAATACACATATTCGCTTCTCATTTCAACTTATACAATATTCATAATTTACAAAACCGCCATATGTAAAAACACACGAAGCTATGAACCACCAATATACATATGCACACCGTACTACAACCATCGATATAAAAAAGGATCGATGACCTGGATACCCTATCTCAAAAATGGTACTCTTCCAAAAATCTATCTTCAATCTCTATGTTAGTCCCTACGCCCCTTGCTCGGCGTTTACTCTGAATCTGACTCCTCGTCATTTGAATTCGAACTCCCCTGAACGGTCAGCTCCT
The DNA here is from genome assembly GCA_031216405.1 of Syzygium malaccense. Lineage (NCBI taxonomy): Eukaryota > Viridiplantae > Streptophyta > Magnoliopsida > Myrtales > Myrtaceae > Syzygium > Syzygium malaccense. The sequence continues at coordinate 1,244,700 of CM062258.1, read as the reverse complement.
CCGAGGACTCCGGCTTTGCCTCAATCTCGATCGGGTGGTTTATATCACCTGATTTAGCTATAACTTCGTCCTGATCCTCCTCAGCCGGCTCCTCAAAGAAATCGTCCTCAGGCACGAAATTGGGATCCATCCACTGCTCATACGGGAGTATATACTCCGGTTCTTCCTTGGGCTCTACCTCCTCTAGTTCTTCCTCGGGAATTGGCTCAAGGTTTATGTCCATTGGGTCGTCTCCCGCTAGAGACCCTTCTGGCTCCGGCTCGTGCTCAGCCCCTGAAGATCCTTGTGCTGCCGGCGCTGGATGCAGTCCAGACTGAGCCAAACTAGTTTCTGCACTAGTCAATTCGCCATCAGGAGGGGGTACATCAGTCGGGTCCCAGTCCCCAACTAAATCAAAATGGACGTCAAATCCTCGGACGGGCCCAAACTCATCTACCCCGTCTCGGAAGAACCAAGCGGTATATGTATGGGGCTCCCACAAAGGTAATCCTACGTCTACAAAAACTACGGTAGTCTGTTTAATCCAGGTCATATTGTCAGCCATAGGAAACTCTAAAACTTCCTATTCGGTATTCGGTGTGCACCGGTATTCCAAAACGCTCAGGTGGCGGCGGTGGGGGATTCATTGTTCCTGCTGGGGTTGTGAAATGTTTGGTTGAAATAATCGTGAGACTATATCTCAGTAAGTACACCTCTAAACCCCACCTAAGTTATCACGTACCTCCAGACAATCACAAACACAATCACACACTCAAACATCACATAGCAGGCACACAACCAGTACTTACTTGGCATTCCCAGCGTGCAACCTGCACGTTAGCCATAATCACATCATATCTAATCACATGCACGTTCACATCTCATTTTGCGCATTCGTTCTAATCTAATCTCATCTTTTTCCACAACTCTCGCCAGTGACCCGCGTTACAGTACACGCCTCAGGTCCACTGCGACCAACTTATCACAACACTCTAGGGCTCGCGTTACAGTACACGCCTCAGGCTATGTCTCTTGCCCGCGTTACAGTACACTCCTTAGGCTCAACATGTACCACCTACGACACAACCCGCGTTGAAGTACACGCCTCAGGTTGGCAGTCTTCCGGTAATACCGGGCATGGTCCCGCGTTAAAGTACACATCTCAGGACGGAATTACCCTCGCGTAGTGATATCGTCTCAGGGACTTTCACGACCACACATGCCATTCCACATACGGTCTTTTTCTCATTTACATGCTCAACACTCGCATGTCAAACAACTGGCCAATCACACGTGACCCGTGCACGCAACAACTCACATGCATTTTTCATGCTCACTACGCATTCAACATGGCCAATTTGACAATTAATTTAATCCGGCCCGAGCGTGCACATAGCAAAGCATATCTCAACCAATCAATTGCATAATAATACACCCAATTTCACCACCACAATTCAACCACAGTACAAACACACAATCAACATACAAATTGGCATTTTTCCATATCCAAACTATGGTGAATCGATTCCGGCCCTTCACGATATTTTCTCACAATTAATCGCCGGTTCTAAATACCCAATTTGCGTACCGAACCGAGCATCACAGCACTCAAATTAGCCATCCACAGCCCACTTTCGACCTCAAAATTTCTACCAAAATTTTTCAAATTCAATCCTAAAGCCCGCTAATCAATTCCACTCCAAAAACCGTGCTAATCTACAACAATTAAAACCCGAATCCACCTCAAATTATCCGTCGATACTCAACGTCCTAAATAAGGTTTTGTCACGCCCCGTACCCCACGAAGCGCTAACATCCCTCTCGATCGACTATAGTGCAACGCTCCCAGGATGCGTCGCCAACCCAACGCCCAATCAGAGATAAGGCACATGCGGAAACAATGTATATAACTATATATACACCAGTACAAAATAAACACGTGAGACCAAGGCAGATCAACCATCACACGAGAATATACATTTGTATTACTATAGGAAGATCTTTTTACAACATTTACAAAATACACAACATAAATATATACAAACCAAAAAGCATCGGAGAACGGCCACTAGACAAAAAGCGTAGGTGGCTGGGGTGAATCTAATTAAACCTAAAAGGAGGATTACAGTCAAAAAGGTACTATCCTCCCTACCAAACTCGGGTCTTGCTTACGGCTCCCAATCAAGGTCTGAGGACTCCGAAGAATCCTCTGAGGATCTCTCGCTCATCTCGGACTCCTCCGATTCTGTGGCCTGGGCAGCTTCGGCATTCTCAGGGCTGGGGGTCTGAAAATATGCATTATTATAATCGTGAGACGAATCTCAGCGAGTACAATCCCTAAACCTAGGTTAGGCTAACATGCATTCTCCTGATAGGCAAAACAACATAATACACAGACAATGGTTTGGCCTTTGGCCCAAACAGAACATAAGAATTACCCTGCAGGTTAGGCAGTTCATTAAATTCCTCAAGGCACGTGCACAAATACGCTGATAACACGTGCGCCATGCGCATGCTCATATTCACAATGTTCATCTCGCATGCTGGGTCGTGCATTTTATGCATGCAATGTCAATGTTATGCGATGTTCCCATTTCGATTCACCCAGCACACTATCTCAATTATTAATTATGACTCGAGTCCACGCAATTTCCGGCCCGGTGCATCTAGCCTGCTACAAAGTGCATGAGGTGTAACACTGATCTGGCCCAGTATCTCTAGCCTGCTACAAAGTGCACGAGGTGCAACACTGATCTCCCTATGAACCAAAGCCTGCTACAAAGTACATGAGACTGGTCATCTTCCGGACATACCGGGTATCGTCCTGTTACAAAGTGCATGAGGACGGCAAGACCCGAAGGCCTTAAGCAATCACACGGCACACTGCCAATTTTTATCTGAACACGGCGTAAAACGCATCGGGCAATTAGGTGATCACATGCTCATGACAGGCACGCATTTCCGCACAATTTCATCACATGCCCCACTCTCGGTATACACAATGCGTGTTAATGAAATGCAACATAATGCAACATGAGCATCAATAAACCACAGGCACTCAGTCAAATCGAAATCACCACACAGTGCCCAATTCATAAATAGCGTGCTCACTTGGCCAGTTAATACCGGGCGGCCCAATTTCAAATACACAATTTCATACTCAATTCAAGCCATCAATTGGCCAATCACACTCCGCACGATTCAGCTACACGAGCACGCAACATGGCATTTCACAATTAAGCACAATAAATCACCAATTAATCAACAGCCAATCACTCTGGGTAATCCCGGCCATTCAGCTTATAATTCTTGCTGTCCAATAAAATCCGGTACATTCCTAAAAAATATGGACAGCCGCTATTTCCTCAATCCGGGTCCAATAATTATCCATAATAATCTCACTAATTTCCTCGGATTTTATTTCCACCAAACCATTCTCAATCCAGTCCGGATAATACACTGATACTACCCAAGCCAATCCAAACTACACCGATAATACCTAAACCAGTCCAAAAAATCACACTATCAGTCCTAATCCGGGTTTAGGAGATGTACTCGCTAATTTCTAGACCACGATGACGAGGAACGGCGGCCGATCACTGGTGAACAGTGAAACCGGCGGCGATGTCCCGGCGACACCGTACGGACGGCGTACGGACAACCGTACGGGGGACTATACGAGACTGTACGGACATCAATGAACAGTGACGTACGGACGTCGGAAACATCACAGTGGTAGCAGTTCGGCCATTCGGGCTCCGGCGCGGCGGCGGTTCACTCCGGCGGTCCTTTGGTCGGACGGGAAAGAGAGAGAGAGAGAGAGAGAGAGAGAGAGAGAGAGAGAGAGAGAGAGAGAGAGAGAGAAAACAGGGACGAGGGAGAGAGAACGAACGAGATGAGGGTGAGGCTAGGCTGTGCCGGCGTCCAGCAGCTCCGGTGAAAGGCGGCTCCGGCGGTGCTCCGGCGTACGGACGACGACCAAGAGGAGGATGAGCGGAGGAGGAGGAAACATGGAGGAGGAGGGGCTATTCTGGGGTGGTTCTACCGAATGAGAGGGAGAGGAGAGAGAAACTGTTTTGATCTGGTAAAAAATATCAGCCCCCTTGCGCCACGTGTCGCCGATCCGGGCCGTTTGACCAAAATACCCCTAATCCGACGGCCGACGTTCGTTCTAGCTAAATAATTGATGGGCATACTGGTAATTAGGTCCAATAATGCAGCTAATAATCCATATTTAATTATCCCAAACTTTTCCCAAAATTCGGAACTGAAAACGGCTCAAGGGCAAAATGGCCATTTTTCCGATCCTGGGGCGAAATTCCATTTTTCACCTGTACCAATCCTAAATGTGTGTGGCCAACATAATGTGGTGTCGGAATCGCGAAATTCATTGCGCAAGCCCTCGAAAATCCACGTCAAAGTTTGAATGGCAAAATCGTCAATTTTTCCAATTTTTGTCGAAATTCCAATTTTTTGCCATAACGACTCCTAGTATGCGTGGCCACCCTAAAATGGTGTCTGCCTCGAAAAATAACCTCATTTGATCTAAAAAAGCGACGCTAGTGTTCCAAGGGGCAAAATCGTAATTTTTCACCTCCGGACCGAAATTCTAATTTTTACTCGTACTAACTCCAAATGTGTGTGGCCAGCATAATATGACGTCAGATTCCCAAAAATAGTCTCTTAAGCCTTCGAAAATCGACATCGAAATCCGAGCCTAATTCCGTAAACAGAATTTGCTAAACTTTCAATTTCAGGGTCTCTCACTAACGGGCGGCTGATTAGAGGTTACGCATATCGACCTAGGGCTATCCGTATTGTGATGGTCTCGATCATTGAGAGAATGAGAAATTATCACTAGTCCTAGAGGTCACGATCGTTCGATTTAAGTTCAGGACTGGTTGATCACGTGTACTTTTAGTCGTGCAGAATCACCTGCGATCTGATTGTACAATGTTGACTTTGGCCAAACCACATCCGTCACTTTTTCCTAAGATCGGCCCACGTTGGCCCAAAATATTCTCTCATCATTTCTCGTGATCGATGTCCAATTCACGATTAGGTCCCTGGTCCACGTACCATTTTCTAGTTAGCCATACCCTATTGGTTAGTATCCCGAGAGTAATCAGCTCTCATTGAGACTTACTAAAATGAAATGCGAAATAATATCCATTTTATTGGTCCCGAAATTACATCGAAATTCAGGCTGTTACAGGTTTAGGGCGCGACTTACTAAAACTCTAGATTATTGCGGCTAGAGCGAAAAGCAACGGCGATCGGCGGGGACGGCGGCGAACGGCGATGAGGCTGGGCGATGGCGCGGCTCGGTGTGCGGCGGCAACGAGCTCCTTGGCCGTGGCTCATGGCCACGAGAGAGAGAAAGAACCGGAAGGGAGAGGGGACGGCGTGAGGGTCGGGGGCGGCTCGGTGGCGTGGACGGCGGCGATCGGACAGGCATGACCAGCGGCAGCGGTGACCGGCGTACGGCCAAGGGGAGGGGGCTGGTTCGGTGGGTGAGGGAGAGAGAGGTGCCGTGAGATGAGAGAGAGAGGGAATGAGGAGAGAGAGAGGTCTTGGACTCAAATAGTGTAATTTTGACCCAAATTGGCAATTTACCATCTTGCCCCTTTCTAATCTTTTTAATCAACAGCCGAGATTTGATCTTATCTTAGAACCGACGGCCGAGATCGAATCTTACCCAAAAATATCCGAGGACAATTTGGGAATTTCGTAAAATTCCAAGGGCAAAATTGTCCAATAAAAAAGTTAGGGCAAAATGATCAAAATGCCATTCCCTCATAAAACATGCCCTTTACAAATTCTTAGGGGTAAAATGATCACTTTCCTCATTTCTTATCGAAATCGAATTTTTCTAAAGGATTCGGGACAATCCAAAATTATACGTTCCAACCGCAACGTCGTCCTAACGTCCCGTTGTGACTTCCAAATTTTCCGATGTCCAATTTGGGCTCAATTAAATAATTAAATTTTATTAAACGCAACTCGAGCGTTTCTCAGACTAACGGGCAGTTTGTTGGGGAAATTCGCATATTCGACCCGTGACTGATAATAAATCGAGTCACGTGCAAGTTCATTCGGTTCGTGACGACTTCGGTTGTCATTTAAATTGCGAGGATCGATCGCTAGATCCGAGGGGCACGATCGTTTGGTATAGATTCATGATTGTTCGTCAATTCATTTCGTAATCTAGCGGAATCACCCGCGATCTACTACTATGATAGTGGCGAACTGACCCTTAGTTATCCTCGGATTGATCAACAGTGGCTCAAAATGTCATCTCGGCGATTTTATGGTCGAAAATCAATTTATGATCGAATTTTCTCTTAGTTGTACGAATTTAAATCCCTGATTAGCCTTTCCCCAATGGTTAGCATCCCAGGAATGATTAGTTCCGGGTGAGAATTAACTACGAGTACATTCATAAAACTCAGTATTTTACAAATCTCAAATGGACGAATTTTCAGGATGTCACAACTCTTCTCCCTTAGAAAAATTTCGTCCTCGAAATTTACAAATCCTACTACTACCCAAACAACTGGAGGTATTGACGTTGCATCATCTCTACACTTTCCCAAGTCGCGCCTTCTGTCCCGTGGTGCTCCCATATAACCTTAACCATCGGAATCGTCTTGTTCCTCAAAACTCGCTCCTTCCGGTCTTCAATTCTTACCGGTCTCTCAACATAGGAAACCTTGTCATCGACTTCTATCTCCTCATAATTCAGTACATGAGTCGGGTCCGGTTCATACTTCCTCAACATTGATACGTGGAACATATTATGCACTTGCAATAAATTCGATGGAAGTGCAAGGCGATATGCTAAATCCCCTATCCTTTCCAAAACCTCAAAAGATCCCACGTATCTCGGACTCAACTTGCCCTTCTTACCGAACCGGGTTAGTCCTCTCATGGGCGATACCTTAAGAAATACGTGATCCCCTACCTGAAACTCCAAGGGTCTTCGCTTTTTGTCTGCATAACTCTTTTGACGGCTTTGTGCTATTTTCAGCCTTTCACGAATCACCTTAATAGCCTCAACTGACTGTTGAACTAACTCTGGCCCGGTTATACTCCTTTCTCCTACTTCGTCCCAGCATACGGGCGTCCTACAAGCCCTGCCATACAGCGCTTCAAAAGGCGCCATTCCAATGCTCTGCTGATAACTATTATTATACGCGAACTCCACTAAGGGTAGTTGTTCTTCCCACTTACCCTGAAAATCCAACACACATGCCCGAAGCATATCCTCTAAAGTCTGAATCGTTCTCTTAAACTGGCCATCTGTCTGAGAATAGTAAGCTGTACTAAACTGTAACTTGGATCCTAAAGCCGTCTGTAGACTTTTTCAAAAACTAGCGGTAAACCTAGAATCACGATATGAGGTAATAGTCACTGGTACCCCATGTAATCGAACTATCTGCTACACATACAATTCAGCATATCGATCTAATGCGAAGTCCTTTCGTACAGCCAAAAAGTATGCCGACTTGGTCAATCTGTCGACAATCACCCAAATAGTATCATGGCCTCTTTGGCTCCTTGGCAATCCCGTCACAAAATCCATAGTTACATATTCCCATTTCCATTCTAGGATTTCCAATGGTCGCAACAATCCTCCAGACTTACAGTATTGCGCTTTCACCTGCTGGCACGTCAGGCACTTAGCTACATGTTTAGCGATATCTGCCTTCATACCATTCCACCAGTAGTACTGTCTCACGTTCTGATATATTTTAGTACTACCTAGGTGGAAACTATAGCTACTATGATGCGCTTCTGATAGAATTTCTTCCTTAAGCTCCACATCGTCAAGCATACATAAATGTCTACGGAACTTCAGTATCCCGTCTTCGGATATCTGGAAGTCCGATTTTCTCTTGGCCTCCTCCATCTCTAGAATCCTTTGGATTTCTCGATCCATAGACTGCAACATCTTAATCTTCGCCTGAATTTCCGATTCAATCCTAAGCGTAGCCAGCAGACTTGAGACTTGACTTACCTCAAATCTAAACTTCGAATCTCGCACTTCTTCTAACAAAGTCCACTCCTTGACCATCAAATGCGCGATGCTTGACTTTCGACGCAAAGTATCGGCTATCCGGTTAGCCTTCCCGGGATGATATAAAATATCACAGTCGTAATCTTTCAACAACTCCATCCACCGACGCTGCCTCATGTTTAATTCCTTTTGAGAAAATAGATACTTAAGGCTCTGATGATCAGTATATATCTGAAATTTCTCTCTGCATAAATAGTATCACCAAATCTTTAGAGCAAATACGATTGCGGCTAATTCCAAGTCATGCGTCGGATAATTTAACTCATGCGGCTTTAACTGCCTTGACACATAAGCCACTACTTGTCTATGTTGCATGAGTACACATCACAATCCTTTCAGCGACGCGTCACTATAAATTTCATATCCCTCAAGTCCTGATGGAATAGTCAACACTGGCGCCGTTATCAATCTATGCTTCAATTCCTGAAAACTCCTTTCACATTTATCAGTCCATTCAAATCTTGTTTCCTTTTTCAACAAGTGTGTTAACGATATTGCTATCACCAAAAATCCTTCTACAAAATGACGACAATATTCAGCCAAGCCCAGAAAACTTCGAACCTCTGTTACCGTCGTCTGTCTAGGCCATTTCATTACTGCCTCAATTTTCGATGGGTCCACTGAGATTCCTTCTCCAGAGATCACATGATCGAAAAATGCTACTTGACTGAGCTAAAATTCGCACTTGCCAAACTTAGCATACAACGTGTTCTTCCTTAAAGTCTGCAACACTCGACTCAAGTGAAATTCATACTCCTCTAGGCTCTTCGAGTACACCAATATATCATCTATAAAAACGATGACGAACTGATCTAAGAATTCCTTAAACACCCAATTCATCAAATCCATAAAGGCAGCAAGAGCGTTTATCAATCCGAACCGCATTACTGTAAATTCATAGTGTCCATATCTCGTTCTAAATGTCGTTTTTAGTATATCCTCCTTCCTAATCCTCAACTGGTGATATCCTGTTCTCAAATCAATTTTAGAGAACACCGAAGCCCCTTGCAATTAATCAAACAAATCATCAATCCTCGGTAGGGGATATTTATTTTTGATCGTCACTTAATTCAGCTGCCTATAATCAATACATAACCTCAATGATTCATCTTTCTTCCTCACAAATAAAACCGGTGCTCCCCACGGAGACGCACTCGGACGAATGAATCCCTTGTCTAACAATTCTTACATCTGTACCTTTAATTCCTTTAATTCTGACAACGACATCCTATAAGGTGCCTTCGAGATTGGCTCGGTTTCAGGTGCCAACTCAATTACAAACTTTACTTCTCTTTTTGGAGGTAGTCCCGGCAATTCTTGAGGAAACACATCTGGATACTCGCACACTACCGCTATCTCCTCAAGCCTCGGCTCTTTAGCTGTCGAATCAACTACAGCCGCTAGAAATCCTTGACACCCTTCACTCAATAGCTTCGTCATTTCCAGCAATGAAATCCATGAAATCGAGGGTCCTCCTCGACTTCCTACAAATTTAAATTCCGGATGTCCAACAGGATTAAATTGGATCACCCTACTATTGCAATCCATTACGGCCCTTTGCTTAGATAGCCAGTCCATTCCTACTATCACATCAAAATCGTACATAGCTAGAACCGCTAAATCAATCTTTTTCTCTCTATCTCCATTCACAATCTTACAGTCTGGACACCCCATCGATACTAACATCTTATCATTTAAGGGAGTCGTCACGCATAACACTATATCAAGCAATTGCGGTTCTATTCCAATTAACTTAACAAACTGTTCAGATATAAAAGAATATGATGCCCTAGGGTCAAATAAAGCATATGCAGTACGGTTGCACAGAGAAATAGTACCTGTGACAATCCCTAGCGCGTTCTCAGCCTCTCTTCTGGCCATGACATACACTCGTCCTTGTGCCAGTAGCTTATTCTGATTTGCTGTTTGGGCCGCTCCAGTTTGATTCTTGTTCCAAGGTGGCGGCAACGCATGCGATTTGTTCTGCCTGAGATTGGGCCAAGTTCTTGTGTGGTGACCAAATCCACCACACCCAAAACACGCTTCGCCCCATGTTGGACAAGGTCCATTTCCATGCCTTTCCCTACATACTCTACATAGATCATTCTAATTACAGGCCGACTTCCCGATATTCCTTCTAATAGGAGGGACAAAACGTCTATTACCCGACATCGGCCTCTTCCCAAGATTGCGATTGTCCCTACCCTAGACAAACCTCGACCAAGAAGCAGCAGCCCTGTCCACCTGATCTCGCTCCAGAACTTGAGCTCTAACAAATATTTCCTCGTACGTCCTTAGATTCACCAGTAACAACTGGCTGCGAATGTCAGCTTTCAACCCATCCCGAAATCTTTGCGCCTTGTCATCGAGATGCTCTACCATTCTCGGCGCAAATTTAGACAATCTGGCAAATTCTACTTCATATTGATCTACCGTCATCTGGCCTTGGCGGAGTCTCATAAACTTTGCTAACTTTCTCTCCCTAGTATTGACCGAAAAATACTTCTCATAAAAACTTTTAGTAAAGGCAGCCCAAGTCTGGGCTGTACCCTCTAGAAACACCTTATCCCTGGTGGCCTTCCACCAATCATTCACGTTATCTTGCAATCGATAAATAGCTAGAGTCACTTTCTCATTATCGGTGCATTCTAATACTTCAAAAGCTTTCTCGAGTTCCTCTACCCATCGAGGTGCAGCCTCAAGGTCACCTTTTCACAGAAGTTAGGCGGTTTTAACTTCATAAACTGATCGACCAATTGGTGCATTGGCCTATTCACATTTACTTGCCCCTGCTCTTGATTTCTATTATTATTATTAGCAACAGCAGCCACAGCGGCCTCGGCAGCTTGGGCAATCGTAGCAGTTCGTTCCTGAGTCTGCTGTCCTATTATATTATCAATCTGCTCTAGGGTCTTCATGACCGCTTCCATTCTAGGGTCCTCGGCAGGTCTAACATCGACTTTGGGTTCCCCTGTAACTCCAGCACCAACTTCAGGATTTTCTATCGCTCTAACACCCATTCCGAGGTCCTCTACAGCTTTAGGTCGAGCACGACCTTCACCTCTTGTTCCCCTTCCAGCGCTCCTTCTTGGGACTCTTCCTACACCTCTTCCTTCGCTGCTCATTGTATCAGCTTCCTATCACCCTCCTACCTACTATAATTCTACTCAGGAATTAGTAACCTAGGTCAACTAGATCAGTCTAGTCCTAGGTAGTGAATTAACTCAAGAATCCACTCAGCAGGCAATCTATTGCTATAAGCACAAAGCCACAATCAATCAAGTCTGAACACTTACCTTAGGTCCAGACGCACCTGCATTTCAATAATCACCTCAATCAATTCACTCAATCAACCACAACAAACAATCTGGAGGCACGTATAGCTTATTCCGCCCTATAACTCACTAAAGTCTCCCTAATTAAGTACCCCAGGGTCTCTATCCCTTATCACTCCAAACTTCGACCAGTTTAGATCGAGCTGACCTTGCTTTGATATCAATTCAAACTAGGATGTCACGCCCCGAACCATCATCGATCGCGCGACACCCTCTACTGGTCGTTTAATGCGACGTCCCAGGATATCGCCGACCTCAATCTTCGTTATTAGAGATTTAAAATGATCAGCGGAAATCACAAATACCCGGACAATTAAAACTGGAGAGAATAGGAAGAATACACATATTCGCTTCTCATTTCAACTTATATAATATTCATAATTTACAAAATTGCCATATGTAAAAACACACCAATCTATGAATCACCAATATACATATGCACATCGTACTATAACCATCGATATAAAAAAGGACTGATGACCTGGATACCCTATCTCAAAAATGGTACTCTTCCAAAAACCTATCTTCAACCCCTATGCTAGCCCCTATGCCCCTTGCTCGGCATCCACTCTGAATCTAACTCCTCGTCGTCTGAATCCGAACTCTCCTGAACGGTCAGCTCCTTCGAGAACTCCGGCTCTGCCTCAATCTCGATCGGGTGGTTTATATCACCCGATTTAGCTGGAACTTCGTCCTGATCCTCCTCAGCCGGCTCCTCAAAGAAATCGTCCTCAGGCACAAAATTGGGATCCATCTACTGCTCATACGGGAGTATATACTCCGGTTCTTCCTCGGGAATTGGCTCAAGGTCTATGTCCATTGGGTCGTCTCCCGCTAGAGACCCTTCCGGCTCTGGCTTGTGCTTAGCCCCTAAAGATCCTTGTGCTGTCGGCGCTGGATGCAGTCCAGATTGAGCTATACTAGTTTCCGCACTAGTCAATTCGCCGTCAGCAGGGGGTACAGCAGTCGGGTCCCAGTCCCCAACTAAATCAAAAAGGACATCAAATTCTCGGATAGGCCCAAACTCATCTACCCCGTCTCGGAAGAACCAAGCAGTATATATATGGGGCTCCCACAAAGGTAATCCTACGTCTACAAAAACTACGGTAGTCTGTTTAATCCAGGTTATATTGTCAGCCATAGGAAACTCTAAAACTTCCTCTTCGGTGTGTACCGGTACTCCAAAATGCTTAGGTAGTGGCGGTGGGGGATTCATTGTTCTTGCCGGGGTTCTAAAATGTTTGGTTGAAATAATCGTGAGACTATATCTCAGTAAGTACACTTCTAAACTCCACCTAGACTACCACGTACCTCCAGACAATCACAAACACAATCACACACTCAAACATCACATAGTAAGCACATAATCAGTACTTACTTGGCATTCTCAGCGTGCAACCTGCACGTTAACCATAATCACATCATATCCAATCACATGCACGTTCACATCTCATTTTGCGCATTCGTTCCGGTCTAATCTCATCTTTTTCCATAATTCTCGCTAGTGACCTGCGTTATAGTACACGTCTCAGGTCCACTGCGACCAACTTATCACAACACTCCAGGGCTCGCGTTATAGTACACGCCTCAGGCCATGTCTCTTGCCCACGTTACAATACACGCCTTAGACTCAACATCTACCATCTACGGCACAACCCGCGTTGAAGTACACGCCTCATGTTGGCTGTCTTCCGGTAATACCGGGCATTGTCTCGCGTTAAAGTACACGCCTCAGGATGGAATTACCCCCGCGTAGTGATACCGTCTCAGGGACTTTCACGACCAAACATGCCATTCCACATACGGTCTTTTTCTCATTTACATGCTCAACACTCACATGCCAAACAACTTGCCAATCACACGTGGCCCGTGCACGCAACAATTCACATGCATTTTTTATGCTCACTATGCATTCAACATGGTCAATTTGACAATTAATTTAATCCGGCCCGAGCGTGCACACAACAAAGCATATCTCAACCAATCAATTGCATACTAATGCACCCAATTTCACCACCACAATTCAACCACAGTACAAACACACAATCAACATACAAATTGACATTTTTCCATATCCAAACTACGGTGAATCGATTCTGGCCCTTCACGATATTTTCTCACAATTAATCGCCGGTTTTAAATATCCAATTTGCGTATCGAACCAAGTATCACGACACTCAAATCAGCCATCCACAGCCCACTTTCGACCTCAAAATTTCTACCAAAATTTTTCAAATTCAATCCTAAAGGCCGCTAATTAATTCCGCTCTAAAAACCGTGCTAATCCACAACAATTCAAACCCGAATCCACCTCAAATTATCTGTCAATACCCGACGTCCTAAATAAGATTTAGGGCGCGACTTACTAAAACTCTAGATTATCGCGGCTAGAGCGAAAAGCGGCGGCGATTGGCGGGGACGGCGGCGAACAGCGACGAGGCTCAGCGGTGGCGTGGCTCAGCCTACGGCGGCGACGAGCTCCTTGGCCGTGGCTCACGGCCACGAGAGAGAGAGAGAACCGGAAGGGAGAGGGGACGGCGTGAGGGTTGGGGGCGGCTCGGTGGCGTGGATGGCGGCGATCGGACAGGTGTGGCCGGTGGCGGCGGTGACTGGCGTACGGCCAAGGGGAGGGGGCTGGTTCGGTGGGTGAGGGAGAGAGGTGCCATGAGAAGAGAGAGAGGGAATGAGGAGAGAGAGAGAGGTCTTGGACTCAAATAGTGTAATTTTGACCCAAATTGGCAATTTACCATCTTGCCCCTCTCTAATCTTTTTAATCAATGGTCGAGATTTGATCTTATCTTAGAACCGACGGCCGAGATTGAATCTTACCCAAAAATATCCAAGGGCAATTTGGGAATTTCGTAAAATTTCAAGGGCAAAATTGTCGAATCAAAAAGTTAGGGCGAAATGACCAAAATGCCCTTCCCTCATAAAACATGCCCTTTACAAATTCTTAGGGGTAAAATGGTCATTTTCCTCATTTCTCATCGAAATCGAATTTTTTTGAAGGATTCGGCACAATCCAAAATTACACGTTCCAACCACAACGTCGTCCTAACGTCCCGTTGTGACTTCCAAATTTTCCGATGTCCAATTTGAGCTCAATTAAATAATTAAATTTTATTAAATGCAACTTGAGCGTTTCTCAGACTAACGGGCGGCTTGTTGGGGAAATTCGCATATTCGACCCGTGACTAATAATAAATCGAGTGACGTGTAAGTTCATTCGGTTCGTGACGACTTCGGTTGTCATTTAAATTGCGAGGATCGATCGCTAGATCCGAGAGGCACGATCGTTCGGTATAGGTTCAGGATCGTTCGTCAATTCATTTCGTGATCCAGCGGAATCACCCGCGATCCACTACTATGACAGTGGCGAACTAACCCCTAGTTATCCTCGGATCGGTCAACAGTGGCTCAAAATGTCACCTTGGCGATTTTATGATCGAAAATCAATTCATGATCGAATTTTCTCTTAGTCGTACGAATTTAAATCCTTGATTAGCCTTTCCCCAATGGTTAGTATCCCAGGAATGATCAGTTCCGGGCGAGAATTAACTACGAGTACATTCATAAAACTCAGTATTTTATAAATATCAAATGGACAAATTTTCATGATGTCACAGTAAGCAGATTTACAAAGCATGGATCGTATGGTCGCTTTCGAGAAGGCACTAACGACTTGGGCTAGGTGGGTCGACACCAACATCGACCCAGCCAAGTCTAAAGTTCTCTTCCAAGGAATTTCTCCCTCTCATTACAAGTACTGATCCTCAAAACCATTTGGAATGATCCTATGAAAGTTCTTAAATATTAAACAGATGTCATAATTCTTCTAATTCATGTATGTTTTAATGTATTAGTGGCACTCTATGGGGTGAACCGAGCACAAAGAGTTGCGTAGGCCAGAAGCAGCCGGTGCTTGGCTCGACTTATCCAGGGGGCCTGCCACCAGCTGTGGCGGTCTTGAAGGGGGTACTGAGTAAGATCAAGAAGCCTGTAGTGTTACTGGACATAACAAATTTGTCGCTGCTGTGTAAAGATGGACATCCTTCAATATATGGCCTTGGTGGGAGAACGGCGACGGATTGTAGCCATTGGTGCTTAGCAGGCATTCCAGATACTTGGAACGAGATTCTTTACAATCTCATTCTTTAACAAAGATAGGCTCATTTCGGGTCCCATTCATAATGAGAAATTTGAATTAGGAGATAATAAAGCAATAGAATTTGTTGGATTGGTTGCCTCTTCATATTGCATTACCAAATTGATATATGGCAATCTTGTTTCTTCTTGTTCATTTTTCTCCTAATGAAACTCTCAGACAATAGACCTATCAGATAGAACCAGCCACAAGAAAACTCATCTAACATAAGCAAATGAATAACAGACCCGCCCCTTTTTTCCGTGAGTACTACGAATGTTTGCAAATCTGTTTTCATGGTTTATGTTCTTGAGACAATTCAAGAAATTATATTTGAGGCTTTGGAGGACTAAACAGCAGAACCCTGAACGAAAGAATGATTGACCTCAGTTTTTGAGAACTGAACTAAGAACAATCATGCGCTCTTATTCCTCTGAGTAGACACTCAAAACCCATGACATAGTTTCTCTGCCGTGGAGAATAGGTAAAGTTTCGAAAAAAAACATGGCAAACTCCATGTGATTTACATTTTTCATATAAATTCTCTCCCAACCTACTGGGTCCAATCATCTCGATCTGGTGTGCACTCTCGCGCTCATGCCCAAAAATATGGGTCTAAAAAGTCAGATCAGCTCGGCGTATGCCGTTCTGTTTATTTGGGGTCTTCTCCGAGCCAAAGGCATTGCCAAGGGTGAGCCATATGAACACCCTGGTGATTGTGATTTATTCCAAGGGAGTTGGGTGTATGATGACACATCATACCCTCTATACAACACCTCGACATGCCCATTCATCCAGAAACAGTTTGATTGCCAGGGGAATGGACGACCTGATAAATTCTACTTGCATTACAGATGGAAGCCTAGTGCTTGTGCACTACCCAAGTATACACGTCGCAAACTTGAACTCTCTGTCCATTTCTTTGATCTTTTTCACAAAATTGTCTCATATTCAAGGAAATAAAGCTGCCCTGGATTTTGAAGTCGCTGACTGTTTTGATGATTACGAATATTTGGAGTGGTTGGATACTGTAATATCTTTAGGGGAGCGAGTGATTCGTATCGGATGATGTGATGCAGGTTCAATAGCCAGGATTTCCTGAGGATGAAGGAGAAGAAAGATACTATTTGTGGGCGACTCGCTGAGCGTCAATCAGTGGCAGTCACTCACCTGTATATTGCATGCTTCGGTTCCCAAGTCCAAGTACACTCTCTCCACAAACAATGTTCTCTCCACTTTCATCCTCCTGGTGAGTTTCGCTATCGATATTAGCCTGCCTACTACTATGAGTTGTACACTATTTACTTCGTACAAGTTGTTAATTTCGGCGACGCAGTAGAGGCGGATTGTAACTTTGCAATTAAGTTGGGAGCTATATAAACCGAAAGAGAAGCAAAACGAGGAACGATAAAAAGATATAAAAAAATTTACGTGATTTGGTCCGAATGTCGGAATTCACATCCACGGGAGAGAGCCAACAAATTATCCACTAATAAATTGGAGAAATATAGAGTTTACACACTCGAGTATTTCCCAATACTAGTATATACCCAACACCTACTATATTCAATAACTCAACTCGATGGACTCGCTCTCGGCACAAATCTCTCCGTCTCTTGAGAGCTCCTCCTTTGCTTTTCGTCTCTGGAGCTCTCTAGAGTCCGTCATTCTCTCTTCTTCTTCCGTCTCTTGCTTTTATGGAAGTAGGGAGCAATTTCAAGAAAGAAGGAAGTCAAGAATGTGCCCATAACCTTTGAAGATAATCATAATAAGTCGTAGGTCGCCGTCTTCACAGATCTTGTCCATTGACATTCAGTTCCTTCGATTAATGCACACATGAAATGTGACGAACAAGACCCTAGGCAGCGAAAGCAAGATGAGGAATGACAATGGAGGCCGTGCCTCTTCCCTGGACATGCGCGGGGCGAGGCTAAGCACATGTCTCTTATCCCACATCGCCGAAAGGAGGAGTCCTGGGCTAGTTGATAAGGCTTGAGGTTCTCTATTCTGTGTAACGTATTTTAAAGCAGTGAGGGCCAGTAAGCCAAAAGCGAACAATATTATACAGTGTTAGCCCCAGGTCCTTACAGGTGGTACCAAAGCTGACTCTCAACACTATGTTGGGCCACAGCAAAGGTCCTATGCGTCCTATGCTCGTAAGGGATGGACAATGTGACGATCCAGACTCTAGGTGATGGGCGCAGGATGAGGGATGATAGGGGAGGCTAAGCGCATGTCTCTTGTTCCACATCGCTGAGGGAGGAGTCTTGAGCTAGTTGATAAGCTTTTAAAGCCGTGAGGGCCAATAGTCCGAAAACGGACAATATTACACATGCTAGCCCTCGGTGCTTACAGGGAAGCTTCATTGTTCTTTCCTTTACAACCAAAGGAAATGGCTGAGGAAAGAGACAAAGAAGTTAATGAAAGAGGACAAAACAACCCCACAACTTTTTTCTTTGGTCAATTCTTACTTGCGATGGAGTCTCTATGCAAAACCAAGAAAGAGAATAAATGCAAAGATCGTGGAGACCTCCTTTTTTCAGCTGAAGCAAATCTCTCTCTCTCTCACTTTGCTTCAGTCCAGTGCGTGAGTCAAAGACAAAGAGAACAACTCTCTGCCATTTCGCGTGGAGTGCTTTTCAGGAACAAAACTTCGGATATTTCTTTTCGCGCAAAGTTGGTGAAGAAATTCTGACCAACTTAGACGATTTCGTCGCCCTCCTAAAATTGCCCGATCGATTTGCATCCATTGAATTGGATGAAACTCGAGGCATAAATTAACATGAGTCATTCACGTCGATCATCATTCTGGTTCATTGACTATAAAGTGAACCGATAATAGATAATTAAGATACTGTTTTGCAAGATTATGGGATATCCATTGTCCTATCAAGAAACAATTTCCTCGTGGATATTGTCGAGGAGAAGATAGGGAGAGTCCTAAAGCTTGACTCCATTGCTAACGGCAGCGCATGGAAAGGATTCGATGTTCTAATTTTCAACACATGGCACTAGTGGCTTCACAGAGGCAAGATGCAACCGTGAGATATTGCTGCGCGTCGAGTGTTAAGTCTGATGTATAGTGAATGAATTGTGAGAGAATAGTTTCAACGAAGTCAACAAATTGACCTTTAATAGGAATTGGAACTCCTCGTTCGAGCATAGTTTTAACCATGCTTTTCAAAATGAGATCAATACACTCTGAAGAAAAACTGTCATTCTTGAGCTACTGATATATTTTTTGGTGTATCAGGTGGGACTATATTCAAATAGGAGACACAGTACTCAAAGATATGGACCGCTTGGTTGCTTTCTGAGACGGACTGACCAAATGGTCGAAATGGGTACAATCCAACATCGATCCAAGCGCTACAAAGTGTTCTTTCAGGGAATTTCTCCCACACATTACAAGTAATCTCTCTTAAACTTTCATTAGTTTGACAAGATATTATCAGGTGGTACATACAATGCTGTGTTCTACCCAATGATGTGATAGAAAGACTAATTGATACATGTGTATGGATATATATCGGCATGCTTCATTTCTTTGACATCTTATGATGATTGCAGGGGCGAGGAATGGAAAGAACCAAAATCAACATGTAGCGGGCAAACCGAACCCATTAAAGGGTCCGTGTATCCTGCAGGTCTGCCGCCGGCAGTGACCGTGGTGAAGGAAGTCTTAGCCAACATGTCCACAGCCGCCGAGGTCGTCACTTTGCTTGACATAACAACAGGAAAGACGGGCACCCATCTAGATATGGTGGAATTCGCGGCAAAGCAAAGATTGACTGCAGTCATTGGTGTCTCGCCGGCGTTCCCGACACTTGGAACGAAATACTACATGCTATTCTCTTCACAAATTCCGTATAAGCACACACACTTGCCTCGAGGATATTGGCGCCCACATAAAATTCGAAAAATGGTCATTAAGAGCGATGATCATATACCTCCGCGGTCAATCAATTGTTTAAGGAAGTAGTGAGTATGAGTAATTTCGTTTCCTTTTCTATGTTTTTCCTAAGAGATATCCATTGATTCCGCTCAGAAATGATTTTTTTTAATTTCATGCCCGAAAATAATTTCTAAGTATTTGAAAGCATTTGGTACATGCTCAAAATTTCTATTTTTAGAATATAAAAAGAATAGAAATATATTTGGTAATTACATGAAATTTCATTTTAAAAATAATATTTTAATAATATTTTGAATTTTTTAATATTTCTTTCTCTTTTTTTTTTCTTTTTTTCGCTTTCTTTCCTTGGCCATAGCTAGCGGCCGACACCGGCGACTGGCCATAGGCCAGGGCCGGCGAGGGTGTCGCGGTCCTCGCCGCCGACCTCGCCTTAGCTAGGTGAGGCCTTGCCGTCGCGGCTGCGAGCCGCCCTCACCCAAGCGGTGAGGGGTACCCTCGTCGGCGGCTTGTGGTCGGTCGGGAAGAAGAAGAGCAACAAACCAAAAAAAAAAGAAAAAAACCAAGAAGAATAAAAAAATGAAAAAATTGTTTCAGAATTAAGAAGCTACTTTTTTTTCTTCTTCATTCTGTTCCAAAACTGATTCTAAGAACAATTTTTTGTAAAATTGTGCGCGGGCACAAAAAATTTAAGAAATGAATTTTTGTTTTCAAACTGATTCTAAGAACAAAAAAAATAGAAACTTTTACTATTTGGCAACTTGCCAAACGAACCCTTCGTTGCTCCGGCGCATGTTCCGTCGCCATGTTGTTGCTTCGGCTTTCCTTGCCCCCAGCCGTCGCTGACGGAGCAGACAGCCCCGCTCCGAAGAAGCAAAGCCCTCGTCCTCGACTCTCTCCCTCCGACGCTCACTCTACGCTCGGGCATTCGCTCCGTCTCTGCTCCGGCACAGCTTTCCTTCACTGGGTAGCCGAGATCAGGGGATCCCATTTTGACTTCATTCAGGTAGGGATGATGAACTTGCATTACTCTATTTGTTTTCTTGAATCTACATCTCTGCCATGCCCAATCAAACAGTGAAATATGTTTGGAGCCAAAACTCGCTCCCTGCTCCGGCGCCCGCTCCGTCGCTCGATCGGTCGCCCGCCTCTGTTCTTCTCCATAAAGCCGCACGAAGCCCTCTCTCTCTTCGTCGCTCTTCCTCCAAAGTCGTTCTTTTATTTCCCTTATCTGCATTGACCAATTCACTACGCCTTACATGCTTTGATCCACGAACATTGGTCTTTTCTTTCTCTTTTCTCTTTGGTGGTGGTGGGTTCGGTACAAAATGGGGGGTGGGGGAAGAGGGAGTCCCCTTATGATTTTTTGCCACCATTGTTACGGCAAATGAAAACAAACCCAAGCATGATGCTTATTCTAAAAGGGCTGCTGATTAATTTTCTTGTGTTTGTGTTCTTGTTTAAAGGTTTGAAGGGATGATGAGTCCGAGCCAAGGGCAAGCGGCATTGCTGACATTCTGCTCCTGCATTAGCCTTGCTAGCGTTGGCCTTGTTGTTACAATAACTGTTCCGGGTAACAACTAGTTTTGGATCGTTGCATTGAGCTTTCCTTGAAGAGTCCGAGTTCTAGTGTTACCTCATTTCTTAAGAACGGAAATCACGCGTGAATATTCTGAACCCTTGATATGATATTTTGCAGCGGATCTATTGGAGGAGGGCATCGAGGAAGGAGCAAATTAAGGTAAAGATGTGGCGGAACACAGGATGCTATCAGAGATTGTTGTTCAGGGGGATGATCAGCAAGTAGAGCAGATGAGGAAGAAGCTTCAGCTCAGTGAGAAGGGAATGGTTTATGTACAAGGCATATTCGAGAGATGACCAACACCCACAGCAATACTTGCTACAGGGCCATGTCATTTCTAGGAAGGTTAATTCTGATGCTAAGGTGGATACCATGCAGGCTCTGCCCAACCTAAATGAAGGTATTGAATTTTCTTGTTTGTTGGATGCCGGATTCCGAAAAAAGGTTTATGCTCTTTTTCTTGTTGTGCAGTGGATATATCGCACCAGAGTATGCAATGCATGGTTACCTCACTAACAAAGCTGACATCTATAGTTTTGGTGTCGTTGCCTTAGAAATTGTTAGTGGCCGGAGCAACATTAGTTACCAAAAAAAGGAGGAATGCTTTTATCTACTCGATTGGGTAATTAACTCTAGCATTCAAAAGTTTTCAATTATGATCATATCCGTATTTAAATCTCTGCTTGTGCCAGTGGAAAGATGGATTAAGGAAGCGTGAGCATAGTAAATAACTCCTCATATACACTTTTAATGGTTGCGAAGGCATCACAATTATTAGCTATTGAAACATGTTTAACAAATTGTCATGCCGTTAAGTGCGTTTGTCATTTCAAATTAATCCAATTCTTCTTATTATGTTGTTCTATACTGAATTTGAAAGGAGAAGGAAACTCCTGCAGTAGCCAGTCTGTGGTGTTCAATGCTCAAGACATGCGACTTGGGGTGGGGCCGGTCACGAATTAGGCTGGTTCTAAGAAATTGAATCTGGAAACTACCCAGTGACACATTGAAACTTGAAACGATGGGCTGCCTCCTGACCAAAGGAATCATGTAGATTTTGGATTGAAGACAATTCTTTTCCTTGAAATTGGGGTCCTTAAACTTTGGGGTAGTTCAGTTTTGGTCTTTATAGTTATATGCGTGACATTCATTCTCCCTGTAGTTTCATTAGGGCCAAACAAGTCCTTTGGGTACTTTTCTAGTTTTGACAACTACCGTTGGATCAAAAAGTTTTCAGAACCACGTCTTGACCCAAATATTCATATACTTTCGATTTAGATTTGACTTTTTTACCATTCACATAATTGAGTTCTCAGATTTTATTTTGCTTTGAGCGAGTCAATCATTAGCAAAAACAATCATTGTGAGTCCCTGTTAAATCTTATTTTCACCCAATTTTTGTAATCAGTTAATTCTTGGTAAACTGGAATTGTGAGTAAAATGCAATGGATGGAGTAAAAAGTTGATGGACAATTCTGCCATTTCTTGTAATGACTAACTGGCAAATTATTCGTGCCGTTAAAACTCAATAAGAGCTAGTGATTTTAGAGCAGCGCTGGTAATTTTTTTGCAACAGGTTAACCGTTATTAAGGGATCAGCTAATGCTGAAGTTTACTAACTTTTTATTCAAATATGTCTAAAAAATCATGTTTCATCTGTATTGACTCACTCGATTCTTTTCTTCCGTTTATATCCTATAATGAAGATGAAAAACTATCAGGTGTTTATTGAATGCATTTGTCATGGAATTTTTGAAGGACAGAATATATTTCCTTCTTGTAGTATTCTGTACATATTCTGCTAATGATCAGTACCTGAAATTTGAGAGGGAAATATAGTACTCTCCGTTTTTGTTTCTAGGCACGCGATTTGAAGGAGAGAGGAAATTTGATAGATCTAGTTGATGGGAGGCTCGGTTCTCACTTTGACAAAGAGCAGGCGCTGGCGATGATAAAGGTAGCTCTGCTGTGTACTAATGCTACTCCAACACTCAGGCCGGTGATGTCATCTGTGGTTAGCATGCTTGAACGCAAGGTTGCTGTTACAGAGCTAGACTCTGAGGGCACCATCAAGACTGAGGAGAAAATTGAGGCCATGAGGAAGCATTTTAAAGGCGACAAAGATCAGGCAGTTGGCGAAAATATCACCAACAGTATGTTCACTGAAGGGCCAAGCAATGGAATCGAATCTCTACCATCTGCTAACGATCTCTTTCCGATACCTCTGGATACTGATTACTTCCAGAACATAGAATAAGAAATGGTTTGCAGCATTCTGAGTTAATTAGTTCTTGAAAGAACTAGCCTTTATTTGGTAATCCATTTGGTGGATTACGTTTGAAACTGAAGGTATTGATACTATAAAGAAAACGGCGACTTTTATGCAGTGCACTGATTGTGTATTTAACTAATTACTAGCAAGCCAAAAGTTAATGGTTTGTTGTATGATGGTTGTATTCGCACTGTTTCTTTTGATATTGTTTTTCAAACAGAGAGCATGTTGCAACTTTTCCTCTTCAAACAATGACGATCTGGCTGGTTGCCACCGCCAGGGAGGGAGGGGGGGAATTTATTATGGAAGCTTTTCATTGTTTAAATGGCAAGATGTGTGAAGTGGGACATTCTTGCTCTGGGTTTGTTTATTAACGTCCTTGACCTGTTATGTTGCTATTCAAGAATTATTTTGAAAAAATTTGAGAAATTTTCTCTTTAGAGTAGATGATGATCAGCCAACTTCATCCACCCCGTCTTTGAGAATTTATCTGTGCAAACTTGCTTTTCTGGTCACTATTTCTTTCAGAAGGATTACTACCTCATCAGCAGAGTACTTCATCCTATCATGGTTCTGTATTCTAAGTCAATGCTAAAAACGGTCTAAGGTTAATGTCAAAAAAATCAAACAAGTTAAAAACCTCAATGGGCTCATTTACTCGCCGTGAGATCTGATTTGAGAGGCGGGGGGCGGACTGAATAATGACTAACTTGTCATTTCACGATGAGATGGTGAGCCCACAAATTGAAGTGTCCACATCAAAGGTGGCGATTCGTTGCTGCTACCACAACTACAACTCAGCAAAGCAGAAAGCAAATCTGCTGCAACTTCCTAAATCCTAATTCGTAATGCCGCCCTCTACCGAAAATGGAATCCAAATCCTGTATTCAAGTAGCTAACCAAAAAAGATTAACAAAGAAGGTACATTAAGTAGAGCCCAACGAACGCCTGTATGTGTATATACATGACCTGGGGACTTCTCTCACCTCCCAACTCAGAATCCAAACTCTCACTCTTTGTGCAAAAAGAGCCTTTTGTGTTGCCATGTTGCAGTGAGATAAGGGTTGGGGTTGGTGGGTACAAATGCAATGCAGATGGGCATGTTCTTTTCATCGGAAACTGGTTTGATGATATGGGGTGGGACTTGGGGCGTGGAGGCAGTGCAAGGAAGCAGCAACAAAGAGTCCAAGTGTGATGTGTTCCAGGGGCGTTGGGTGAAGGCCCAACCCTACCCTCTCTACAACTTACTCCATCGGTCCCTTCATCGAGCGCGAGTTCACCTGCCTCAAGAACGGCTGTCCCGACCTCTGCTTTACCAAGTACTGGCAGCAGCAACAGAATAAGATTATCAATGTAATAAATTGAGCAAAGAGAGTACTCGAAAAGGTTCCATAATCTAATTATCGTAGTAGAATTTGGGTTGAGGGACCGCAAGATGAAACTTAAGCTTAAATTTTCTCACAAAGTTAATACTTTTAGAACGCCCAGGGGCGGCAGCGGCCATCGACCGCCTCGGCCTTTGCTCTGTCTGCAAGGCAGAGTTTTCCTAAAACGAAAATGAAAGCGTAGAAGAAATACCTCCCCACCCCCCAAAAGTTCCTAAAAATTTTTTAGTCGAGAAACAATTTCCAAACTTTTCAGTTCCATTTGCAGACCTCAACAGAGAAGAGCAAGAGAGAGATTCCCGATCAGAACTCACAAAGCAATTGTCCCAAGAACAGAGGGTCGATAAGAAAAACTTAGACAGACCTTAAAGGAAAGAGTTCAGCATCACTCTCGAAGACCGCAGAGCAAGTCACGACAAGAACAACGCAGTCAACAGATCTGGAAACTGAACCCAGAGGCACCACCATCGTTAACTTCCGCTAACGTCCCCCTATTCCGCTCGTGCGACACCGACCCAACTCCGATTCCCGCGAAAAACCCTTTTGCTAGTGCAAAACGACGGGGAAACTGCCTCGACCACGACCAAAACAACACAAAGAGACACAGGAAATTAGTGATTTTGGAGAGAAGATGAGATGAAATTTTTTGAGCGCATTGTGTTTGTCCGAGAGAGAGAGAGAGAGAGAGAGAGAGAGAGAGAGAGAGAGAGAGGATCACCGTTGGAGGGAAAAACTAAAATTATGATTTATCAAGAAAAAGGATTTCATTTTTAGGCTCCATTTATTTGACGAAAAATGGATAATTTGACAAATATTTTCCTAAAACTGATTTATTATACTATCAGTAATGAAAATATTTTTCATTAACTAATTATTTAATTGATATAAATGATCATTTTTAGGAACTTTCTTTTTTGAATCATTCATTTTTCGTGAAATAAATAAAGTCTTGTGTAACAATGCCTTAAATTATAATGACATCTGCATTATTATACTCTAATATTTATGAAAGTTGAGAATATAATATCCGGTAAATATCTTTTCTTGCCTGAAAGTGTTCAAAATACTCGTGTCCAATAGAAAAGTTTTACAAAAAGGAGTCATGCATTATTAAATTGCGACCAATTGTTTTCGATAATTTAATGTAGATCAACGATAATTGAGTATGACTATCTCACTAGATAAAGAAAATTTACAATTTTCAAAACACGAATTCTTTTTCCGTTTTATCTAATATAGAAATTGATTTTGGCAACTCTGACCTTATGGTTGATTTTTGAAACAATATTATTTTCCCCTTTCATCCTAAAAGCGAGATGTTGCAACTAAGTTCTTTAATGAGATAACAAATAATGACTCTACTTTTTGCGTTTAGTCTCATGACTATCCCACCCTACTAGGGTGTCAATAAAGCCCGACCCGACCCAGACCGGACCGGCCCGACCCGGCCTAGCCCGGAAATTTAGGGTTTTTTCGGGGCGGGTCTCCTTTGGATTGGGTAAGAGCTCTAAATTTCATGTATTATTCATTTTTCGGGCCGGGCCGATCCAGGTCAGGCCTTTTTTACAGCCGGCCTGTGACTTTAAAAAACCCTAGATATAACCTCCTTCATCTCTTTCGTCTTCAAGCTTCCGCTCACCCCTCGCGAAGCGCAGCGCCGTGGTCCATATGCCGTCAGCTCTTACGAGTATGAGGGAGAAGATCTATCTTCAATCGAGGAACTCCCGGATGAATGCCTCTTTGAGATCTTCAAATGGCTTCCCAGCTGTAGAGAAAGGAGCTCCTGTGCCTGTGTCTCCAAGCACTGGCTTTTCCTTTTGAGATACTGGTTAAGATCTTCGAGCTGTTGAGCTTTGGTGCGAGGTAGAGCAGACTGCTTGTCTTTGCTTGTCGCTTTCGCCGGTCTCGTTTTGGTCTTTGCTCGGTGTTTTGTTTCAATCTGGTGAAATTCTGAGTAGCCTTTTGTCTTTCTTGGTTTAATTCTTCCATGTTCTTCTAGGTTCTTTCTGTTCCAATCTCGTGCTAGATTGTGTTTATGATTTCGGAAGTAGCTTTTCGTCTTTCTAATCTATGATCATACGTCGTAGGATGAACAGGAGGGTGTGAAATTTGGGTATATTTCTGTTGGGTTGAATTGAATCTTGAGAAGTAACCATGAAATTGAGAAATCCATCTGGTGATGCCTTCTTGCTTTATCTAAAGGAAATCTGGCTTCACAGCAGGTTCAAGACATCTTTAGCAATTACATACACATGAATTTTGCACAATGTGAAATGATCAGCTTGCAATCTCTCATTTTTTTGCAAAATTTTGGCAATCATCAGTAAAGTTTAATATGTGGTGAAGGAGTATTATGGGTCTGCTGTGGTCATTCTTTTTTTGCTGAAATGTTGTTTGGAGTGCAACATAGCTTTCTATTTTGCTGAAATGTTGATCCTCTACCTTACACTTGCATTAGATAGAATGCTTCTCTCTAATTATTTTGCCTTAGAATCTTCAGCTGTTCCCCATATGTCTTCTCCTGGACTTGTGAATATTATCTGAGACTTTAATTGTTTTTACTCTTTCTCTTACCAGGTGAATATGGAATCTATCATGAGAAATTGAGAATTGACTCAGACAAGGATGATGCAAGTAAGTTGGCCCTCTTGCTTCTCGCCTTTTCTACTTGGAACCGAAAAGTATAATTAGTCATGGGATGTCTTGTGCTGATTGAGAGCATGGGCAAGTTTTTATTGATTTGATCAAGTACAGCATACTTGCTTTGTTTTAAAGGTTTACAACTATTTAAACAGCATATGTCTCTATGTGGAGATTGGTACTTGTTAAATCATCTCTCTTGCTTGCCGTAAGTTCTCTCAATGAAGTATGATTGCGTTTATATTATGAGTTTATGTACTGTGGAACTTATTTTCCTTTGATGTCATTTTCTATAAGCTTCAAAGAAAGCCTTAATTTTTCTCTCTGATGTTATTTCTCTAAGCTATTGTGTCATTTTCTATTGTGTTAAGGCAAGCTTTGGACTGACGTAGACGTGCAAACTGACTACTTCTTGTCCCTTCAATTGAAATTATTCTGGCATGCACGTGTACAAGTGCTTAAATGAGTTTCGACACTATTAAAGGTACTGCAAGCGTGAATTTTGTTTTAGGATCTAACTCATATTATATCTCTATATCAGGAAATTCAGAGAATCTCAATGGAAGTCAAAGCAGCAAGCATCCGAAGTCTTCATTAGATAGAGAGATAACAGGTAGGATTAGTGCAAATCAAAAGAACCCCAAGCTGTGCAAAGGAATTTGCCGACCGACCGATACAACCATAGTATCAGTTCTGTAGCTTTTGGTCTTAGGTTTTTGTTTGTGACACGTTGATAGGCGCAATTGTAAACCACTTCTTGGATAACAGAATCAACAGTGCAGAGTTTCTTTTTTCAGGAGTGTTGATTCTGTGTCGAAGTTTAAGTATGCTATCTTTTTCATATTTTTTACCTTATACAGCCAACTTGACAAAGATTATAAGCAGTTTGTAATTTTTACTATGGCTATTTGGGGTTCACACCCACTTTGTACTCGTTTATACGTTTATCCACGAAAAAAGCCCGAAAACCCGACCCGACCCGGATTTTCGCTTTGGGTTCTATGCATTTTGGGCCGGGTCAGGTCAAAGAGAGCATGTGCCCCTTGTGATTTGGGTCGGGTCGGGTATCATAGAAACCCGACCCGACCCGACCCGACCCGACCCGACCCGACCCGACCCGACCCGACCCGACCCGATCCATTGACACCCATACACCCTAGGTTCTTCTCGTAAGTATTTGCTTTATAAATTTAGTTAAAATTGGTTGGTTTCTATGCAATGCAAAGCATTAAATTTTGGGGAATTTGGGGACTAGTGGAGTCAATACCGCTGGGGAGTTGACGTGGACCGTTGGTTTTTATTTGAACTTTGCAATTTGGTGGGTCAATGAATGCAAGTTGGACTGCATTCAATGAGCGGGCCATCGCATCTACTTGGAGGAGCCCATCGCGATGGATAGAGTTTTGTACGTGACAGTGATATTATTGGCACAATGCGATGGCCAATCACTATAAGCTAAAATGATTTTTTTTTGGTAAGGATAAGCTAAAATGATTTATTTCTCTATCTATCTATATTTCTTAAATCGGCTAGATTTAGGTTTAATTCAAAGTTAGATAATTCATGATGATAAATGTAATCTTTAGTAATATTTTATTTAAAGAGTGATATATGATAGGCTTTTTAATGATGGCGTGCCCAAATCTTAATTTAAGATAAAATTGTTGGCACGGTATATAATTGATAAGTGAGGTACTTTCTCCATGGCTCATAAAAGGGGTAGGTTTAACAAGTATTTTCAGAAATGAACAGGATAAAAAGGTATCGAAAGGGCATTGGTTATCCAATTAATGTAACTAAGTCTATGAACTCATTTAATATCTGGTTCGTAGGAGTAGAGTGATTCTCCCGTCACTTTACTTAGGTTTCTAATTGATCTATTCCAAACCGATTAGTGACGACTTTTAGATAAAAATCACTTGCAAGTTAAAAAAAAATTAAACCTTAAGCAGCGATATAGTATGGGCTTGAGAGAACCCGAGTTAAGTCTCGAATCTAGACTTAGCGCATATCAGATGAGACCTCCCTTTTTGATGCCAAAAACTCGGAGGTCGGTCGCGACAACATTCATAGAAGTATCATGTAGACATGAAAGACCGACATCTCTTTTGAACACGATGTAACATCCACGTGGAAGTTTCCCATCACAAGAAAAAAACAGGGGAACATGGAAAGTTCAAAAAAGTTAATTGGCATAAATTTCTCCTTCTAGAGTATGAACGCAAAAGCAAATTGCCAAATCATGGAGTTCGGGTTCTCAGTGTCGGCAGTAACCAATAATTGGCTCCGAAAACTCCCAATATCAATGCATGCATGCTTACTTGTCGTGGAAATCTCCATCGGTCAAACACCGTCGCCTCGTTGCATCGTTTGACTGGGCAGTTTGTGGCGAGTCCAAAGATCACCCGTGCCAACAATAATGAAGAGGCCAAACATCATGTTCGAGAACTTGACGAACACGTATGGCAAGGCAACAGGTTCAAGAGTCGTGATGGTCACACCCTAATGCAAGATCTTCTCCCTCCAATTTAAGAGGACTCGTGCCGAAACAAGCCTTGATAGTGGTTTGTTAGTTATCGACATTCTATATAGATCTGTGTTTCAAAACAGAAAATTACAAAAAAAAAGTCTTACATTTATTGTAATTGTGTCAATTCAATCCTAAATTTTTTTGTGACAATTTAGTCCCAAATCTTTTACATTTGAGACAATTCAATCTATCCAGTTAATTTTGGTCGAAAATTGCTGACGTGTATGCCAGCTGTCCTACGTAACATGGCCAGTGTTGACACTGACTTTTTTAAATAATATTTTGAATTTTTTTAATATTTTTTCTTTTTTTCATTTTTCTTTTCGTTTCTTTACTTTTTCTATCTTTCCCTGCACTTAGGGCTGGCAAGGGTTTTGGCACCTCTAAGTTTAGGGAAAAAAAAAGAAAAACTAAAGAAAAGAAAAGAAAAAATTAATAAAAAATTCGAAAAATATTAAAATATTATAACAATTTGTCAATGTTAACGCCAGTCGTGCCACATAAGATGGCTGACATTCATGTCCGTGATTTCTAATCAAAATTGGCCGGATTGACTGGATTGACATAAATGTAAAAGATTTAGGACTTAATTAGAAAAAAAAGGTTTATGACTAAATTAGCACAATTGCAATAGGTTTATAATTTTTTTGGTAATTTTCCTCGTTTCAAAATGCTCAATCCTAAGTGGCTTGATCAATTCCAAGACCGTGCTGCATTACTTCTTAGTCATATGGAAAAGATCTTTCCTCCTTGATTCTTTACAATTATGGTTCATAAAAATCTTATTTTTCATTAATGCTTGGGTCATAGTGCGCGTTTTCTTCATCCCAAATGTCCAATATGCCCTTTGGCAAAACAATCTCGAGCACACTTCCGAATCGGCACATCTCGAGTCACTAGTGCCTTCTCCTTACTTTATATGGATATCTGGGATCTCTTATCACACCCCATATCATGACGACTCACACTTTTCTCTTATCATTGTCAATGATTATACTCGCACTACTTGGGTTTTCCTTATCCAATCCAAGAGTCAAACTTTTTCTCATATGTCTAATTTCCTCTCTCTAATTAAAAATCAATTCGACAAACCTGTCCAACAATTTCGTACAGATAAAGGACGTGAGTTCTTTAGTACTAAATGTACTTCTTTCTTATCCTCTAAAGGAATACTCCATAAAAGCTCTTGTACTTACACTTCCCAACAAAATGGGATTGTTGAGCGCAAACATCGACATCTCTTGGAAGTAGTCTGCGCTCTCAAATACCAAGTTTCGATACATGAAAATTTTTAGGGAGATTGTGTGGTCATGGTAGCTTATTTGATTACTCGCATGCTAACTTGAATCCTTGACTGGCGAACTCCTTTTGAGTTGCTTTATGGAAAACAACCAATGATTGATTCTCTTAGAGTGTTTGGCCGTTTACGTTATGCAATAACTATGGGTCCATAGGATAAAATAGATCCCTGTGCCATTTAATAAATTTTTAGGGGATATCCTTCTATGGATAAAGGTTATAAATTATGGGTATATCTACGGGGCATGTCTTTGTAAGTAGAGATGTTTTCTTTCACGAAGACATCTTTCCATTCCAACAGATTGCATCTTCATCCCAATCCTCTACCTCGGCATCCAACCATCGTCATTTTTTGTCAGAAGAAGACTTATCTGTGAGTTCACAATATGTAATCATTACACCTGAGCCACGTGTGCTGGTCATGACAGACTCCTTAAACCAAGCAGTTGAATCACCGGTTTTATCACCTGAGGACATCCATCTACTTAATCCCTCAGTGACTTCTCCACCGCAGATTCATCATGAGTCATCCTCTCCAGTTCTTGGACAGACAAGAACTATGCAAACTCGACATTCTGTGCGCCATACTCGTCCTCCACATGGACAAAAAACTACATATGTCCTACATTGGATTCTCCAGGTACACAAGACCTAGTATCCTCATGGGTTTCATTTAGTTGACCATCACCGGAACATATGTGTTGCATTGGTTGCATTTCCGAAGAACATGAACTGTCTTCTTATTATGAAGCGGCATGTGACCACTGATGGCAACATGCAATGGAGGTTGAATTAAATGCCCTCATGGAAAATCATACCTAGGATATTGTTCCATTACCCCCACATTGAAAGATGATTGGCTGCAAATAAAGTTACAATATTAAATTCAAGGTAGATGGCTCCGTTGAATGAGACAAGGCTCATTTAGTTACGAAGCGATTCACGTAACATGAAGGTTTTGATTATCATGAGACATTTCTTCCAATGGCCAAAGAAGTTACTGTACACTCTTTATCCATTGTTGCTCTTCGTAATTGGCCATTGCATCATATGGATGTCCACAATGCTTTTCTACATGGGGATTTGGATGAAGAGATCTATATGGAGCTTCCATAGGGTTTACACAGACAGGGGCAATCTCAAGTATGTCATCTACACAAATCCCTATATGGGCTTAAACAAGCTTCTAGGTAATGATATGCTAAGTTCACTACTGCACTAGCCAATGCAGGATTCCAGCACTCTAAGCATGACTACACTTTATTCACAAGGATTGAAGGTACTTCATCAATTTTTTTATTGATATATGTTGATGAGATACTCATCATGGGGAATAATGAGTCTGCTGTTGCAAATTTAAAAAAGAAGATCTCCACTCTACTTTCCACATCAAGGATTTGGGGCCTCCCGAATATTTCCTTGGCACCGAGATAGCTCGATTTGATAAAGGAATCTACCTTAGTCAGCGTAAATTCATTTTGGAAATTGTTTTAGAAGCAAGATTGTCAGGATGTAAACCGACTATTATACCGATTGAACAGAATGCAAAGTTGACAACACGTGACTATGATGTGAGCTCGTCTTCATCTATCGAAGATCATTCAAAGACCTGTTGGGATATCATTGGAAAATTAATATATCTCACCATGACAAAATTTGATATATGTTATGTAGTGTAGATACTCAGTCAATTCATGTATAACCCAAAACAGTCTCAGATGAATGTAGCACTGAAGGTTGTAAAGTATTTAAAGAGATGCCTAGGACTTGATATTTTTTTGTCTCGTGATTACAACATGAAGATGATAGCCTACTGTGATACATATTACTCTACTGTCTAATGACCAGAAGGTCCATCACTGGTTTTTGTATCAAGTTGAAAAAATCACTCATTTCATGGAAAACGAAGAAGTAGTCAACCGTCTCACTATCGTTAGCCGAATCAGAATACCGAGCCATGGCGAAGACTGTTTGCAAAATAATTTGGATACGGGGTCTACTATTAGATTTTGAAGTACAAATTGTCACGCCTTGAACCCCCGTCGAGCCTGCGACATCCCGCCTCCGGTCGAACAGTTGCGACGTCCCAGGTTATCGCCGACCTCAACTAAACATCAGAGATTTAATCGCGCAAACGAAAACCATAAAACACCCGGACAAACTTAAACTGGAGAGAATTGGGAGAATATATATTTCCATTTCTTGTTCAACTCGTTCCACCATATATACAATAAAACAAATTTCTGTCTACTAGTGCACACTTTACTGAAACTACCAAAATAAAAAAGGAGTCGATGACCTGACGTTCAACCTCAAATATGGTTCTCATCCAAGGCAAGCTTTCCCATTTCTACAAACACGGTCGTCGTGTGTCTTATCCAGGTCATCCCGTCACCCATCGAAAACTCAGCTACCTCATACTTCGTATATACTGGTATTCCAAAACGTACTGGTGGCGATGGTCGAGGGTTCATCGTTTAGGTTGGGGTTATGAAAATTGTTGGTTTACACAACCATGAGATTATATCTCAGCAAGTACACCCCTAAACCTAACCTAGGCTATCACGTACCTCCAGACAATTATGCAAACACACACATTCACGTACATCAAGTAATTACATCGCAAGCACATCAATTAAGACTGTCAGGCTCAATAATGCACACACTCGCACTCAATCACGATCACTTCGTATGCAACACGCGCATGTACCTTTCTCATCCCATTATTCATTCTATTCTCATTTTCCACTTTCACAATCCTCGCCAGTGACCCGCATTGAAGTACACGCCTCAGGTACACTGCGACCATTTATCACCACACTTCCGACCCGCGTACTCGTTCACACCTCAGGCTCCAATCGCGACCCGAGCATCACACGCCCCAGGCCCGATCCCAACTCAGCCCGCGCCAAATGCGACAGGCCTACATGATTTGTGACATCCTGAAAAATTAGTCAATTTGGGAATTATGAAATACTAGATTTTATGAAATGTGCTCGCAGTAAATTCTCGTCCGGAACTGATCACTCCTGGGAATGCTAATCATTAGGGAAAGGCTAATAGGGGAATTAAATTCGCACGACTAAAGGAAATTCGACCGTGAATGGATTTCGACCATTAAATCGCGAAAGTGATATTTTGAGCCACTGTTGGCCAATCCAAGGATAGTTAGGGGTCAGTTCGCCACTGTCCTAGTAGTGGATCGCGGGTGATTCCGTTGGACCACGAAACGACTTGACGAATGATTCCGAAATTATACCGAACGATCGTACCCCTCGAATCAAGTGATTGATCTTCGCGATTTTTATGACAACCGAGATCGTAACGTACCGAACGGACTTGCATGTGACTCGATTCAGTATCAGTCATGAGTCAATTCTGCTAATTTCCCCAGCAAGCCGCCTGTTAGCTCGAGAAACACTCGAGTTGCGTTTAATAGAATTTAATTATGGAATTTTTGCCCAAATTGGACACCGGAAATTAGGAAGTCGCGACGGACCGTTAGGACGACGTTGCACGTGACACGTGTGAATTTTTGGTGCGCTCAATTCCCTCGGAAAAATTCGATTTGGACAAGAAACGGAGAAAGTGACCAAAATACCCCTAGGATTTATAAAAGGGCAACCTTTAAGGGTAAAGGGCATTTTGGTAATTTTGCCCTCAAATTTTGATTGGACAATTTTTCCCTTGGATATTTTGGAAATTTCAAGAATACCCTTGGATATTTTTGTATAAGAATCGATCTCGGCCGTCGGATCAAGATAAGATCGAATCGAAACCGTTGGATTAAATTTGTGAAACAAGGGTATTATGGTCATTTCCACCATTGGTCAAAATACACTATTTAGTCCAAGACACTTTTCTCTCTCTTCTTTCTCCCCTCTCCATCGTGAAGACCCCCTCCCCCATTTGGTTCTTCTTTTTTTTCCTTGCCGTGAGCTCCATTTGGCCGTTCCTCCCTCCACTGCCGCTCGCCACACCGCCGGACCGTCACCTTGTCGTCGCTGTGCTGCCCTCCAACCCCACCGTCTCTCTCTCTTTCCCCTCTTTCTCTCTCTCTCCCCATGACCCATTTCCGGCCGTGCAAGACCCATGCCGCCGCCGGACCGTCGCCGCTCAAACCGGATGCCGCCGTGAGTCGCCGCCGTCCCCGATTTAGTGCCGCCGCTTTCCGTTCAAGCCGTTTTAGCCTAGAACGCGGTAAGTCATACTCTAATCCCGATTTAGGATTTTGGGTATCGCCGAACAATTTGATTTTGGGTGAAATTGGACTTGTGCGGATGCGAAATGTTGGGACTTTAGACCGGGAATGTATGGCGGGCCTTAAGGAATTAATTTGGAATTTTTGGAAGACGATTTGAGGGAATTTTAAGCTAAGAGTCACTGTTCACGAGCTGTGATTCATTGTTCACGAGGCTGTGATGCTCGGTTCGGGACGCAAGTTGGATTTCTAGAACCGAGATTTAATGGTGGGAAAGTTCCGTGAGGACCGGAATCAATTTGGCGTCGTTTGGTAGGAGAAAAATAGAAATTTATGTGTTTTATGTGTGTTTTAATTATAATTGAGTTGTGGTGGTAGAATTGTGTGTGTATTTGTGCAATGGGCTGGTGTAAATACGTTTGATTCGTGTACGTTTGGGTTCAATTGAAATGATTGTTCAATTGACCATATGATATGCTGAGTTAACCAACGCGGGTAAGTAGGACTTCGGGTATCGACGGGTAATTTCGGACAAAATCAGTATGAAATTAGGTGCGGAATTACATGGATAGGGGGTGGAAATTTTATGGCGGGCCATAGGAATTAATTCGGATTATATTTATTGGAAATTCAGAAAATGGGGGCTGCGAATTACTGTTCATATGCTGTGAATCACTATTCACAAGCTGTGGATTACTGTTCACGGGGCTGTGATGGTCCGATTGGGACGCAAGTTGAATTTTTGGAACCTAGAAATTATGGCGAGAAAGTCCCATGAATGATCAGAATTAATCCGACGCCATTTGGTTGGAGAAAAATGGGAATTATCGTGTTGGATGTATATCTAAATTATTAGTAAATTGTGGTGATTAAATTGAGTATGTTGCTGTGCAATTAAGTGACTGAATATGCTTGTTGGGTGCACCCGTGGGCCAGATTGAATTAATTATTGAAATTGACCATGTCGAATGCTGAGTGAGTATGTTTTACGTGTTAATTGATGCGTGCATGGGCCACGTGTAATGAGCCAGTTGAGTGTGGTAAATGCTTGATGAACATGTGCATGAGTAAGAAAGAAAAGGGGTGTGGCATGTGATAGTGGAAGTTATGTGAAGGTGTGTAAGTGCGAGAATGGGATCGGGCCGAGTATCATAAGCTCGGGCAGCGATCACGTAAGTCTGTTGCATTTGGCACAGGCTGAGGCTTGAAAAAGCATGTATGAGAATCGGTCCGAGGCATGACCAGCTCAGGTGAGACCGGGATTGCACCGAGGCATCATAAGCTCGGGTTCCAATCATGTAGGCCTGTCGCATTTGGCGCGGGCTGAGTTGGGATCGGGCCTAGGGCGTGTGATGCTCAGGTCGCGATTGGGGCCTGAGGCGTGAACGGGTACACGGGCCGGATGTGGTGAATGATCGCAGTGTGCCTGAGGCGTGTACTTCAACGCAGGTCACTGGCGAGTGTTGTGGAAAGTGATTAATGATCGCAGTGTACCTGAGGCGTGTAGGTTTACGCGGGTCACTGGCGAGGAATGTGAAAGAGGAAATGAAAATGAAAGGATCAGAGAAAGGAAAATGTTTCATGCGCGTGTTTGCATACAGTGTGATTGTGATTGAGCCTGGCTATATTAATTGATGTGCCTGCTTTCTGATTACTTGACGTACGTGAATGTACGTGTGCTTGCTAGATTGTCTGGAGGTACGTAATAGCCTAGGTTGGGTTTAGGGGTGTACTTACTGAGAAGTGTCTCACGGTTGTTTTCAACCAAATATTTCAGAATCCAAACCAGAGTCATAAATCCTCCATCGCCACCACCCCCAGTACGTTTTGGAGTTCCAGTGCATACAGAGTATGAGACAGCTGAGTTTCTAATGGGAGACGGGATGATGTGGAGTTAGATTCTGAGTGGATGCCAAACAAGGGGTGTTAAAGGTTGTTACGGGTTGGATGGCAGGTCATCGGTTTTTGTTCTTACTCTTGAAGGATTCGTAATGTGTGCACTAGTAAACTAAGGTTTGTATTTTGTAAATATGGCGGTACAAGTTTGACCGAGTAATGGAAATGTATATATTCTCCCAATTCTCCCCAGTTTAATTTGTCAGGGTGTTTATGGTTTCCGTTTGCGCGATTAAATCTCTGATGTTTAGTTGAGGTCGGCGATAACCTGGGACATCGCAACTGTTCGACCTGTGGCGGGTGTCGCGTGCCGTTGGGGTTTGGGGCGTGACACAATCTGTTTGAATTGGTATCAGAGCAATGTCAGCTCAATCTAAGGTTGGTCGAATTGGAGTGATAGGGAGCGGAAACATTGGGGTCGTAATTGGGAATATCTCAGTGGGTGTAGAGTAAAGTAAGCTATACGTGCCTCCAGATTGTTTGTTGTGATTGTTTGTATAAATCAATTGTGAGTGGTAATTGATTTGCAGGTGCGTCTGGACCTGAGGTAAGTGTTCGAACCTTGGTGAGTGTGATTCGTGATTGATAGTGGGAAATGCTTGTTGAGTGAGCGGTCGAGTTAATTCACTGCTTGGAATTGGGTTGAGCTAGTTGGTTTAGACCGCTAATTCCTAAATGGAATTATAGCAGGTAGGTGAGTAGCAAAGGACCGTAAGGATAGGAAAGGGGAAAAGAAACTCAAGGACAATCCAGTATAGTGGGCTAAGGGGCCCGAGAATCCCAAATGGGATGAGCTTGAGAGATAGGAGTATTTTATAAAGGGCCAATCAAGTCTTGAGAACCGAGCAGCAATGAACCCGTAAGTAAACGAGGGTCGTGAGGACTTGAGGAAATTTGGTGATTTTATGGGTAGATGAGCTCAAGAGCAAGCTGTCACTAAAGCCCAGGTTGTTGAGGCCGTTGCAATTGCTACTATTGGTGAAAATGAGAATCCTGATTGGAGTCAAGGAAATGCGATTAGATAGAGGTATTAGTTGATTGAGCAGTTTCTGAAACGGAAGCCTTTAAGTCTGATAAAAAAAAAGGGGTGATCATGGGGTTGTGTCACTTTTAGTAGAGGAATTGGAAAGGGCTTTGGAGATATTGGGGTGTGTGGATGAGGAAAATGGGATTCTAGCAGTATACCGGCTACAAGAAAATGCAAGTAATTGGTAGAAAATCCACCAGAGGAAAAATATTTCCTGCTAGTACCGCTTGGATTTGAGTTATGTTTGTGAGGCCTTCAAAGGCAAATGCTACCCCGAGAGGGCACGAGAGTGGGAATTGGCTAAATTTATGAGATTCCATCAAGAATAGATGATAGCGAATCTGTATGAAATTGAGTTTGCTCGAGTACTCAAGTTTGCCCCAAAAATGGTGAAGGACCTATTGGATAAGGCCCGAAAGTTCGGAGGTGGGTTGAAGCCGGACCCCCCATAGTTAGATGACATGACTAAGTCCGACGGGTTATATTGAGGTTTATGAGTGGACCTAAGCAATTAAATATGATGAGATAGAAGAGGCTAATATTTTTGTGATTGGGGGTAGAGAAGAAAGGATCAACTTGACTGTGTTGGTTAGGTGCGATTTTGAGTGGAGAATTGAAATAGATTGGCTAATAAGACAGAAAATCATTATGGATTGTGACTATAGGACGATCCAATTCAACCTAGTTGGACGTCTTAGGATTGATCTTCAGGAAAATCGAGGAGGAATCTCGATTCCTTGAATGCCCTCGTTTGAGGTGACTAGATATCCGATGATAGTTGCAAAGGATACGAGGTGAAGGTGGTTGACCCAACCGTGATGGAACTAAAGTTGAAAGAGTAAACGAGGTGTGTAACCTTTCGAGGTCTTTCCTTAAGAATTGCCGGGTTGCCACTAGAACGAGAAGTGGAATCGTGATAGATTTGGCCCCGGAGTTGAATTGATTTCGAGGGCGTTGTATTGAGTGTCCTTGCCAGAAATCAAAGGAATTGAAGGTTCAGATGTAAGAACTCGGGGACCAAAAAAAAAATGGGTATCCATTACCGAGGATCGATAGCCTGTTCGATCAATTGCAAGGAACTTTAGTGTCCTCTAAGGTTGAATTATGAACGGACGTTACCGGCAAAGAATTTAGAAAGAGAATGTTCCTAAGATTGTGTGACGGACTGGAAATTTTTCGTCAAGGACATGAAAAGAAGGTGTAATTACGACTGCTTAATAGGCGAGGTATGGGCACTACGCATTCATAGTAATGCCCATTGAGCTAAGGGATGCCTCGCTGCTTCTGTGGACCTAATGAACCGAATGTTCCAAGAATTATGGGATTAGTTCATAACGATCTTCGTTAATGGTGTATTGAGAGACTCGAGGAGCCTGGGAACAAGAAAGCAAGTCTGACTGAGGTGCTGCGAACTTTGAGAGAACTCGCACTCTACACTAAGTATGGCAAGTGCGAATTTTGGCTCAATAGAATAATATTCCCTGGATATATAAAATAGGAGAAATGGAATCATAGTGAACTCGATTAAGGTTGAGGTGATGACTAAGTGGCCAAGATTGATGCCAATAACGGAGGTTGGCAGTGTCTTAGATTTGACTGACGATTATCGACGTTTTGTGGGAGATTTTCGTCGATAGCCGTGCTATGGGCATGATTGATTAAGAAGGAAATCCGTTTGAATGAAATGATCATGGTGAATAGAGTTCCCAAGAATTGAAGCGTAGGCTGATAATTGCCCCGGTATTGAATATTCAATTTGAACCGGGAGGATTCGAAATCTATAGTGACGCTTCATTAAGAAGACTTGGATGTATGACGATGCAACACAGTAGAGTAGCAAATTATGCGTCGTGCCAGTTGAGGCAACGTGTAAAGAATTACCCAACGCATGACGGAAAATTGACTGCAACACCTGTATCGCCATGGAAAGACTAGATGAGTAATAGATACGTTAAGTCGTGAGTCGATTGGGACGTATGGGGTGATCAAGGAATGAGCCTCGTCGGGGAGGCTCAGGGATTTGGAAATTGAGTTTGAGGTGAACTAGATGTGGAATTTGTTGATCGCCTTAAGGATTAGTTGGAACTCCAGGCCTAGGACAAGGAATGGCATTATGTGGATCACGAGATACGAAGAGTCATTAAGGTGGATGCCGATGAGAGGAAGTCAGATTTCCATATACTCGGGGATAGAAATCTTGAGGTTCTAGGAATGATGGTGTGTACCCGATGAGGCGAAACTTGAGGAAAAAAAAAATTGAATGGAAATTTATACAGTAAGCATAAGGTTCACTCAAGTAACATAAAGGTGTGTCCAATGACGTAGGGAGTAAGAAAGAAATCATATTTGAGACCACGAGAGCAATTATGACGTTCACACGGGCAATGCGAAATGTGCTAGGATTTGTGGCGACACTGCCGGAAAAATGGGGTGAAAGTAAATATGGCCAAGTAGATGGCCAAGTGTTTGACGTGCCTATAAGTGAAGACACAGCACAGTAAGCCTAGAAGGCTATTATAACCGTTGAATGGAGATGTGACATGATCCCACGGATGTAGTAACGGGATCAAAGTGAAGCCGGAGGAAACCCGATTCCATCGGAATAGCAGTTGATAGATTGACTAAGTCAGTACGCTTCCTGACATTGTGAACGGACTTTTAGTCGAACAGATAAGTAGAGTTGTCAGACAGGTCTCATGATCGGAAACGACGACTTTTAGAGCTTGAGATTGGGAACTAAGTGGCAGCCCAAGTGTTCATCAATGGAAAGATTATCCTAGTTTGATAGAAAAAGGAAGTTGAGCTGAGGTATGTTAGATTGTTCGATATTCGGGAAAAGATCGGAGATATGATCTAGCAAATTGCCTCGTTGCCTAATCTGTCCTAAGTATACGATGTATGCCACGTGCCGACGTTGAAGAAGTATAAACCAAATATGACTCACGTTAAGGGGAAACAGACGTGGACGATAAAGTGTCGTACGTGGAAAGGGCCGATAAAGCTTGAGGACAGAAAGATCATTGGCCGCATAATAAGTCAGTCCTAGTGATCCAAGTGTATGGGAGTACCGAAGGACAAAAGGTGTTGTTGGGAAAGCGAAAAGATGATGCAACGTCAATACCCCCAGCTGTTTGAGCAGTAATAAGATTGTAAATCTTGAGTAGTGGTGGGATTTGTAGATTTCGAGGATGAAATTTTTTTTTTAGGGGGGAAGATTGTTACATCCTGAAAAATTAGTCCATTTGGGAATTATGAAATACTGGATTTTATGAAATGTGCTCGCAGTAAATTCTGGCTCGGAACTGATCACTCCTGGGAATGCTAACCATTAGAGAAAGGCTAATATGGGAATTAAATTCGCACGACTAAAGGAAATTCGATCGTGAATGGATTTCGACAATTAAATCGCGAAAGTGATATTTTGAGCCACTGTTAGCCGATCCAAGGATAGTTAGGGGTCAGTTCACCACTGTCCAAGTAGTGGATCGCGGGTGATTCCGTTGGACCACGAAACGACTTGACGAATGATTCCGAAATTATACCGAACGATCGTACCCCTCGGATCAAGTGATTGATCTTCGCGATTTTTATGACAACCGAGATCGTCACGTACCGAACGAACTTGCACGTGACTCGATTCAGTATCAGTCATGAGTCAATTCTGCGAATTTCCCCAGCAAGCCACCTGTTAGCTCGAGAAACACTCGAGTTGCGTTTAATAGAATTTAATTATGGAATTTTTGCCCAAATTGGACACCGGAGAATTAGGAAGTCGCGACGGACCGTGAGGACGACGTTGCACGTGACACGTGTGAATTTTTGGTGCGCTCAATTCCCTCGGAAAAATTCGATTTGGACAAGAAACGAAGAAAGTGACCAAAATACCCCTAGGATTTATAAAAGGGCAAGCTTTAAGGGTAAAGGGCATTTTGGTAATTTTGCCCTCAAATTTTGATTGCACAATTTTGTCCTTGGATATTTTGGAAATTTCAAGAATACCCTTGGATATTTTTGTATAAGAATCGATCTCGGCCGTCGGATCAAGATAAGATCGAATCGAAACCGTTGGATTAAATTTGTGAGACAAGGGTATTATGGTCATTTCCACCATTGGTCAAAATACACTATTTAGTCCAAGACACTTTTCTCTCTCTTCTTTCTCCCCTCTCCATCGTGAAGACCCCCTCCCCCATTTGGTTCTTCTTTTTTTTCCTTGCCGTGAGCTCCATTTGGCCGTTCCTCCCTCCACCGCCGCT
Source organism: Syzygium malaccense (assembly GCA_031216405.1). Taxonomy (NCBI): domain Eukaryota; kingdom Viridiplantae; phylum Streptophyta; class Magnoliopsida; order Myrtales; family Myrtaceae; genus Syzygium; species Syzygium malaccense. The sequence goes on along the minus strand of CM062258.1, from coordinate 1,202,161 downwards.
TGCCACACCGCCGGACCGTCACCTTGTCGTCGCCGTGCCGCCCTCCAACCTCACCGTCTCTCTCTCTCTTTCCTCTCTTTCTCTCTCTCCCCGTGACCCATTTCCGGCCGTGCAAGATCCATGCCGCCGCCGGACCGTCGCCGCTCAAGCCGGATGCCGCCGTGAGTCGCTGCTGTCCCTGATTTAGTGCCGCCGCTTTTCGTTCTAGCCGTTTTAGCCTAGAACGCGGTAAGTCATACTCTAATCCCGATTTAGGATTTTGGGTATCGCCGAACAATTTGATTTTAGGTGAAATTGGACTTGTGCGGGTGCGAAATGTTGGGGCTTTAGACCGGGAATGTATGGCGGGCCTTAAGGAATTAATTTGGAATTTTTGGAGGACGATTTGAGGGAATTTTAAGCTAAGAGTCACTGTTCACGAGCTGTGATTCACTGTTCACGAGGCTGTTATGCTCGGTTCGGGACGCAAGTTGGATTTCTAGAACCGAGATTTAATGGTGAGAAAGTTCCGTGAGGACCGGAATCAATTTGGCGTCGTTTGGTGGGAGAAAAATAGAAATTTATGTGTTTTACGTGTGTTTTAATTATAATTGAGTTGTGGTGGTAGAATTGTGTGTGCATTTGTGCAATGGGCTGATGTAAATATGTTTGATTCGTGCATGTTTGGGTTCAATTGAATGATTGTTCAATTGACCATGTGATATGCTGAGTTAGCCAACGCGGGTAAGTCGCGCCTAAACTTAATTTAGGACTTCGGGTATCGACGGGTAATTTCGGACAAAATCAGTATGAAATTAGGTGCGGAATTACATGGATAGGGAGCGGAAATTTTGTGGCGGGCCATAGGAATTAATTCGGATTATATTTATTGGAAATTTAGAAAATGGGGGCTGCGAATTACTGTTCATATGCTGCGAATCACTGTTCACAAGCTGTGGATTACTGTTCATGGGGCTGTGATGGTCCGATTGGGACGCAAGTTGAATTTTTAGAACCTAGAAATTATGGCGAGAAAGTCCCGTGAATGATCGAAATTAATCCGACGCCATTTGGTTGGAGAAAAATAGGAATTATCGTGTTGGATGTATATCTAAATTATTAGTAAATTGTGGTGATTAAATTGAGTATGTTGCTGTGCAATTAAGTGACTGAATATGCTTGTTGGGTGCACGCGTGGGCAAGATTGAATTAATTGTTGAAATTGACCACGTCGAATGCTGAGTGAGCATGTTTTACGTGTTAATTGATGCGTGTACGGGCCACGTGTGATGAGCCAGTTGAGTGTGGTAAATGCTTGATGAGCATGTGCATGAGTAAGAAAGAAAATGGGTGTGGCATGTGATAGTGGAAGTTATGTGAAGGTGTGTAAGTGCGAGAATGGGATCGGGCCGAGTATCATAAGCTCGGGCAGCGATCACGTAGGTCTGTTGCATTTGGCACAGGCTGAGGTTTGAAAAAGCATGTATGAGAATCGGTCAGAGGCATGACTCGCTCGGGTGAGACCGGGATTGGACCGAGGCATCATAAGCTCGGGTTCCAATCATGTAGGCCTGTCGCATTTGGCGTGGGTTGAGTTGGGATCGGGCCTGGGGCGTGTGATGCTCAGGTCGCGATTGGGGCCTGAGGTGTGAACGGGTACGCGGGCCGGATGTGGTGAATGATCGCAGTGTGCCTGAGGCGTGTACTTCAACGCAAGTCACTGGCGAGTGTTGTGGAAAGTGATTAATGATCGCAGTGTACCTGAGGCGTGTACATTTACGCGGGTCACTGGTGAGGAATGTGAAAGAGGAAATGAAAATGAAAGGATCAGAGAAAGGAAAATGTTTCATGCGCGTGTTTGCATACAGTGTGATTGTGATTGAGCCTAGCTATATTAATTGATGTGCCTGCTTTCTGATTACTTGACGTACGTGAATGTACGTGTGCTTGCTAGATTGTCTGGAGGTACATAATAGCCTAAGTTGGGTTTAGGGGTGTACTTACTGAGAAGTGTCTCACGGTTATTTTCAACCAAATATTTCAGAATCCAAACCAGAGTCATGAATCCTCCATCGCCACCACCCCCAGTACGTTTTGGAGTTCTAGTGCATACAGAGTATGAGACAGCTGAGTTTCTAATGGGAGACGAGATGATGTGGAGTTAGATTCTGAGTGGATGCCAAACAAGGGGTGTTAAAGGTTGTTACGGGTTGGATGGCAGGTCATCGGTTTTTGTTCTTACTCTTGAAGGATTCGTAATGTGTGCACTAGTAAACTAAGGTTTGTATTTTGTAAATATGGCGGTACAAGTTTGACCGAGTAATGGAAATGTATATATTCTCCCAATTCTCCCCAGTTTAATTTGTCAGGGTGTTTATGGTTTCCGTTTGCGCGATTAAATCTCTGATGTTTAGTTGAGGTCGGCGATAACCTGGGACATCGCAACTGTTCGACCTGTGGCGGGTGTCGCGTGCCGTTGGGGTTCGGGGCGTGACATGATTGAAACCCGAGCTTAAGATGCCTCGGTCCAATCCCAATCTCACCCGAGCTGATCGTGCCTCGGACCGATTCTCATACTTGCTTTTTCAAGCCTTAGCCTGTGCCAAATGCAACAGACCTACGTGATCGCGCCCCGAGTTTATGATACTCGGTCCGATCCCAAACTCGCACTTTCGCACTTTCACACACTTTCCCACCATCACTTGCCACACTACAATTTCCTTCTCACTCATGCCCACACTCCACATGCATTTATCACACGCAACTGGCCCTTCACACGTGGCCCGCACACGCATTATTTTACACGTAGCTTATGCACATTCAGCATAGGACATGGCAATATCAATAATTAATTTAATCTAACTCACGTGTGCACCCAACAAGCATATACATTCACCCAATTGCACAACAATATACTCAATTTAATCACCACAATTTATTTATAATTTACATATACATCCAACACGTAAATTCTCATTTTTCTCCCACCAAACGCCGTTGGATTAATTCCGATCCTTCACGGAACTTTCTTGCCATAAAATACCGGTTCTAAAAACCCAACTCGCGTCCCGAACAAATCATCACAGCCCCGTGAACAGTAATTTGCAGCTTGTGAACAGTAAATCACAGCTTGTAATTCACCTCAAATTGTCCTCCAAAAATTCCAAAAATAATCCTCAAGGCCCGCCACAACATTTCCGATCTAAAACCCCAACATTTCTCACCCAAATAATTCCGATTTCACCCCAAAATCAAACTATCTGTCGATACCCAATATCATAAATCGGGATTAGAGTGTGACTTACAAAGTTCTAGACTTAATCGGCTAGAACGGGGAGCGGCGGCACATAAACGGACACGGTGGGGACGGCGGCGAAGCTCAACAATGGCGATCGGCTTGCGGCGGCGGTCCGGCCTCTTGATTTGGGGCTCACGGCCACTTGAAAGAGAGAGGGAAGGAGAGAGAAACGGTGGCTGGTGGTGGTGGTTTGGGGCTGATACGGTGGCTAGGCGGCGGCTTGAGGGCGATCCGGCTTGCGGCGACGAGCGACGGTGCCGGCGGTGGAGGAGGAATGGCCAAAGGGAAGTCACGGTGGAGGAGGGGCTGTCTACGGCAATTTGGGGAAGAAGAAGAATGAAGGGAGAGAGAAAGATGACATCTTGACTCAAATAGTAAGCTTGGACCAATGGTGGAAATGACCAAATTACCCTTGTCTCACAATTTTAATCCAATGGTCCCGATTCGATCTTATCTTGATCTGACGGTTGAGATCGATTCTTGCACAAAAATATCCAAGGGCGCACTTGTAATTTCCCAAAAAATCCAAGGGTAAAATTGTCCAATCAAAATTTTAGGGCAAAATTATCAAAATGCCCTTTACTCTTAAAGCTTGCCCTTCAATAAATCCTAGGGGTATTTTGGTCACTTTTTCCGTTTCTTGTCCAAATCGAATTTTTCCGAAGGAATTAAACGCACCAAAAATTCGCATGTGTCACGTGCAACGTCGTCCTAACGTTCCGTCGCGACTTCCAAATTTTCCGGTGTCCAATTTGAGCAAAATTTTAATAATTAAATTTTATTAAATGCAACTCGAGCGTTTCTCGAGCTAATGGGCGGCTTGCTGGGGAAATTCGCTGAATCGACTCATGACTGATACTGAATCGAGTCACGTGCAAGTCCGTTCGGTTCGTGACGACCTTAGTTGTCATTAAAATCGCGAAGATCAATAACTTGATCCGAGGGGTACGATCGTTCGGTATAATTTCAGAATCATTTGTCAAGTCGTTTCGTGGTCCAACGGAATCACCCGCGATCCACTATTAGGACAGTGGCGAACTGACCCTTAACTATCCTTGGATCGGCCAATAGTGGCTCAAAATATCACTTCCGCGATTTAATGGTCGAAGTCCATTCACGGTCGAATTTTCTTTAGTCGCGCGAATTTAATTCCCCTATTAGCCTTTTCCTAATGGTTAGCATTCCCAGGAATGATCAGTTCCGGGCGAGAAATTTACTACGAGCACATTTCATAAAACTCAGTTATTTCATAATTTTCAATTGGCGGAATTTCGGAATGTCACACAAATCGATGGACCCAGTGAATTATTTTGCGACAATGATGCCACACTAAAATAAGCAGCAAATCCAGTCTTTCATAGGAAAACTAGGCATATAGAGGTTGATTGTCATTCACTCATGACAAGATACAATAAGGGATCATCACAATAAGAGAAATTGGAACTGTAGAGCAACCAACAGACATTTTTACCAAACCATTATGTCAAAGACAACATGCATACCAACTGAGTAAGCTAGGTGCCCTCAACATATACAGGCCATCGGCTTGAGGGGGAGTGTTGGAAATATAATTTGATATTATTAGAGATATGAATCGATATCATTGGAGATATGAATTGATTCTCGTTGAGATACCAATTCTGATTGTGAACTAATTGATTCAACCAATCCGTGATTGGTATGGCAATATAGGAAAATGTAATCTTGTATATTTTTTCCTGTTTTTCACCTTTCTTTCTAGCATTATAAATAGAGCAATGTACATGTACGCAATATACAACAATACAATTACAATTCCTCCAATATTCTTCAATTCCTATCAGTGTATAAAGTGATAAAGTATATTCATATGTTTTTTAATGTCCCATACGCATGTCCCATCTTTGTGACTTTTGTCGGGCGTCCGAGTATTCCATTGGGATGGTGTAAATCCCTACGCGCTCGGGACATTTATTAAATCGTCCCTAGTGAGGGACGATTATTAAATGTCCTAAATTGGCTTGAAAATTGTTATAATCGTCCGTGGAACCATTATTAATTTGTTTAAGGTTCCGTTTGTTTCGTGAAAAATAAATGATTTGAAAAATAATTTCCTAAAACTGATCTCTTCTATCGCTTGAAATAATTGGTTGATAAAAGATATCTAATTGGTCAATGAATTGGATTTAACTTGTTTGTAGTGCTTGTAGGGTGTTTCATTGGCCTCCAAATAACTGGGTCTCTGCAGCTATATCCCTAGATTATTATAAAACACAGCAATTTATTACAACTGACATAAAAAAAAAAGAGGAGAAAAGATCTGTGAAAAAAAGTGAATTTAATTATTTTCCGGACAACGTAATAAGCAAATGGAATTTCTAAGAATCGTGGAATTTGGACTCTACCATCGATAAACTGAATATTAACCTAAACCTGAGACGTGGTCATAGCAAAATCAGAGCAATGGAGAAGACTATTGCCATTCGAAGAGCAAAATGAAAAGACTTTTAATAGGTACACGACCGTATAAAAGAATTATCACGCACGACGGGTCCACAAAGGCTTACTCCGTTCTTGATAAATATCAATCCAGGGAAGACTTGGGGTCGTCTCTCACTATCAGCTATCTCTCTCTCTCGCTCTCCGATACGGATGGAAAAAGGCGAAAGGCTTTGTCCACTCTCCCTCTTTTTATACATGCATAACATGGAGTTAAACCACACATTCTTGACAATCATCACTCTCTCGCTTAGCCAAGTTTTGCCCTTCGGAGACTCCGGTTAAAGAGAGTGAGATCTCTCTCTCTCTCACTATCTATCTCTAGGTTGAACTTGAGATTGAGATGATGACGAATCTCTTCTCTGCTCGGTCTCTCTTCTCTGGGCTAGTCCTTCCGTGCGCCATTAACTCAGCTGATGCTGCCACTCTTTCGCCCAAAGACGAAGGTGAGAAAAAAATAATGAAACCCACCAATCTTGTATTGCTTTCATGGTGCTGTTCCTTTTCCTCCTCTTGTTTTTGGCTCGCATGTATACCGAGTTGTATTTATTTGTGCTTTCTCTCCTAGGAAAAGAAAGATGCTGTACATCTAGTCAACCTCATGCACACGCGAATCTGACATCGGTTGTGCTTGTTTTGCATGAGATATTGCTGTTCCTTTGACTTGTCGGCCCTTTTCTCTTTCAGTGGATGCGTTGAAAGAAATAGCAGTGATGTTAGGGAAAACGGACTGGGATTTCAAAGCAGATCCATGCAGTACAGAGGGTAAATGGGGTGAGAACAAATTGCCTTCCAAAACTACTAACGCCGTCACTTGCGACTACAATCTCACCGACAACAACAAAGTTTGCCATGTCATCAGCATGTAATACGCTTTCTCTCTCTCTCCCTCCCATAAAGAAATTCTTAAATTTCGTGAAGTTTATAATCTAGATTCCTAGTTAGACTTTGTATCGATCACGTGATATTGCGCCAATCTTTCGCCTCTTTATACAGTCAACTGGCCGGCGTGGTGAACGCAAAACCGATTATGTGAGCACCACATTAGCACTTCACCGAAAAAAATCGGCTGATTTTTGGGTCAAAGTGTATTGAGTACATAGAAGAAAATGAAAATTCATTGGATTGGGGAATTGAAATATCACAGTTCGACCATTCAATTGCAAAATCTGCTGAAATTCCAGGATCGTGTTGAAAGTCCATCCAGATGGCAAGTTGTTAGACAATAAATAATTAAGATAAGAAGATATTTATATTAAAATATTGTAGAAAGCTAGGAAAGTTCGTGAATGCACTGACTTTGCATTCTATAAATTGGAGCAATTTGATCCATGTGTAGGTGTGGAGTAGAAAGAACTCCACCATGGATGTGTGTTGAGTGTTGTCCTTGTAATAATAAGAAAATGTCTGTTATAATCATGCTTCCGAAGCTCTACAGATCGCGAGTGAAATTTACCGACAAAAATAAGCCGCACATGCAAATATCAATATTGTCTTGCATGGGAAGAAAAAAGAGTAGGGAGATGTCGTCACTTGTAATTTCCATCATGTCATAGCTATGTGATCAACTTCTTGTCAAACTTCCAATTCGACAATAATTCACCTTTAAACAAGACAGTGGTAGTTTTATTAGGCTAATTGGCTAAAGAAGCTTTCTGAACATTGAACAGGAAGGAGATCTTTAAAGCTTTTCGGTGAAGCAATAACTTTCCAATGAGTTTAGCTTCAATATATATGGTCCTTATGAGAAAAACAGGTTTAATATCGATAGAATATTTAAATATTTTAATCATGCATTTATCTAAAGCATTAAGTCTTCACGACAGTTGAAAGTTGACAGCGGTCTCACAAACGTTCAAATTTTTCAAGACCCTTTATTTGTCTCTCTTATTATGTATTTCCACGTTTAGTCTTCGACCAAAAGCCTATAATATTATAATATCAAACTATGTATTCATTTAAAAGTCAAAACTTTTAGAATAATTAGTAGTAATTACAAAAACCTTTACGAATATATTGTTTTATTGCCGTAGATTGAGCTTATACCAATGAACTTAATCCTGTTGCCTTTATGTTAATTTTGTTACAAGGTATAGTGTTGTCTCTATAATTTCTTCCTTAGAAAGCTATTTTCTCTTAACAATGCAATAGCTCTCTATATTTTATTTATGAAGATACTTCCATTTTTTTTGGTTAATGCCTGTTCAATGTGATATAAAAATTTTTAGATTAATGCTATTTTTTCTTAGGTAATTGTGAACATACAGGTGAACTGAACTTATGATGATGATTTAACCTTATTACCTTGGTTTAGGTTGATAATATGAAATCGAGAAAGCTGATTATCTTGAAAACGGATACCATATTGAACCACAAACACGTAAACTATTCAATATTACAATATCAAACCATGTATTCATCTAAAAGTTCTAGGTATGATAAAAAAAAGTTAAAAAAAATATTTAAAGGGAAAACCTCATTAGACAAATCTCAAGCAACAATATTACCCGATTATGTATACATTTTTTAGGGTCAATATCGTAAAAAATTCCAAAATGGTACGTTAATGCTGCATTTACCCCAAATTAATTTTCGTGTCACAAAAAATTTCAAATTGGTTCACCGCGCCACATTTAACCCTAATTATATTTAGTGTCACAAAAAATTCCAAACAAGCTATTAGATGTGCTATGCAGGACATGGCTGTGTGCTCTGAGTTAGCTTGCCCTTTCGGTTAGCAATACATTCATTTGCTTTTACAAACCGTTCCTCTTGTGGGGCAATTCTAAGAGTTTTTTTTTCACACACACACACACACACACACACATATATATATATATATATATATATATACATATATAGATGTATATAACCATCTTCTAAAATCATTTTGAAGCTAGTTTTAACTAAAGATAAAATAAGCCTTTGCGTCATGTGAAAACAGAGTTTTGAAATCTCAGTCTCTTCCTAGCACTCTTCTGCCTAGACCGTTCAGATTGCCTGTCACGCCCTGAGCTCCATCGAGCACGCGACACCCTTACCTGATCGATAAGTGCGATGTCCCAGGTTATCGCCAATCTCAAATAACCATAAGAGATTTTAAGTCGCCAAGCGGAAACCACAACTAATCCTGGACAATTTAAAACTGGGGAAAACATTCAGGGAGAATGAACATATTCATTTCTCATTTCCAAACTTCCACCATAATATTTACAATTACAAAGCCACCACATACGCGAGTACCCCAAAATACAAGTCACTATAACAACAAGTACACATCGAACTACTTCCATCGATATCAAAAAGGATCGATGATCTAGGTATCTTTTCTCAAAAATGGTACTCTGAAAAACCTATTGTAAACCCCTCTATTAGCCCCCACACCCCCTTACTTGGCGTCTATTCTGAGTCTGACTCCTCATCTTCTGACTCCGAACTCTGCTAAGCAGTTTGCTCCTCTGAGGGCTCTGACTCTGCACCTATCTCAATCGGGTGATTGATGTCGCCCGACTCAGCTAGAGCTGCATTCTGATACTCCTCAGCTAGAAAATCAAAGAAATTGTACGCAATTACGAAATTGGGATCCATGTACTGCTCAAAAGGGAGTATATAGTCCGGCTCCTCTTCTGGCTCTCCAGACTCATCAGGCACGTTCTCGAGTTCTGCCTCGGCCTCTACCCCCTCTGGTTCCTCCTCGGGAATTGGTTCTAGGTCTATATCCATCGGGTCGTCCTTAGCCTGAGATGCTTCGGGTTCGGGTTCATGCTCAGCCCCTGAAAATCCCTGAGCAGCGGCTGCTGAATGCAATCTCGACTGAGCTAAACTAGTATCTACACTAGTCAACTCTCCGTCTATCGGGGGTATGGCAGACGGGTCCCAATCTCCAACTAAGTCAAATCGGACATCAAAACCTCTGACAAGTTCGAACTCATCCCCATCAGCATCACGGAAAAACCAAGCAGTATAGACATGAGTCTCCTAAAGAGGTAGACCTACTTCCACAAAAACGGTCGTAGTATACCTAATCCATGTCACATTATCAGGCATAGGGAATTCTGCAACATCATTTTCGATGTGTACAGGTACCCCAAAATGCACTGGTGGTGGGGTGGAGGATTCATGAGTCCTGTCGGGATTCTGAAATTGTTGGTTAAAACAACCGTGAGAACACTTTTCAGTAAGTTCACCTCTAAACCCCACCTAAGCTATCACGTACCTCCAGACAATTATACAAATACAAATCACACACAAACGCCAAATCGTCACATAGCAGGCACATCAATTAGTTTACCTGGGCTTATCTTGCTTGCACCCTACACGTTAGTCGCAATCACATTATAAGTAATCACATGCATGATTAATTCTCATTCTCGCGCATTTCTGTTTGCCTCATCAAGTTCCTTTCCGTGCCACTCGCCAGTGACCCGCGTTACAGTACACGCCTCAGGTCCACTGCGACTATCTCATCACAACACTTCAGGCCCGCGTTATAGTACACGCCTCAGGCCATGTTTCTTACCCGCGTAAACGTACACACCTCAGGCTCAACATCTACCACCTACTGCGCAATCCGAGTTGAAGTACACGCCTCAGACTGGCAATCTTCCGGTAAAACCGAGCATCGTCCCGCGTTGAAGTACACACCTCAGGACGGCACAAATTCCACGATCACCCATGCCATCTCATATTCACTTTCTTACTCATGCACATGCTCAATGAGCATTTGTCACACACAATTGGCCTTCACACATGGCCCGTGCACGCATTAATTACACGAAATCCATGCACACTCAGCATTTGACATGGCCAATAATAATAATTAAAATAATCTGGCCCACACGTGCACCCAACATGCATAATTAAATCAACCAATTGCATAATCACACATTCAATTTCACCATCCCAACTCAATTATATTTCAAACGCACGTAAACCACAGAAATCATTATTTTTCTCTAACCAAATGACCTCAAATCGATTCAGGTCCTTCACAAGACTTTCTCGCTATAAATTCTCGGTTCTAAAAATCCAACTTGCGACCCAATCGGTCCATTACAGCCCCATGAACAGTAGTCCACAGCCCACTGTTATTCTGAATTTTCCAATAAAAATTTTCCTGTTTCAATTCTAAGGCCCGCCACATAATTTCACTCCTAAATCATGCAATTCCGCACCTACCCTATGCCCGGTTTCACCCAAAATCGCCCGTTGATACCCGAAATCCTAAATTGAGTTTAGAGTGCGACTTACCTGCGTTCTAGACTATCGCGGGTAGAACGGAAAGCGGCAGCACTTAATCGGGAACGGCGGCGACGGTGTACGGCTCTCGGGTGGCGGCGATCGGCTTGGGTGGCGACGGTGCGGCTTGGGCGTGAGGGAGAGAGAGAGATCGGAAGGGGGGGCTGCTCACGGTGGGGGAAAAAAAAGAACCGAATGAGAGGGGGGGAAAGAAGAGAGAGAGAAAGAGAGGATAAGGTTGGACCATTTGACCAAAAGTGGAAAATGACGATCTCGCCCCCGTCTAATCTTTTCAATCGACGGTCCAGATTCGATCTTATCTTGAAATCGACGGCCCAGATCGAATCTTACCAAATATATCCAAGGGTATACTTGTAATTTCTCAAAAAGTCCAAGGGCAAAATTGTCCAATAAAAAAGTTATGGCAAAATGACCAAAATGCCCTTTGCCCATAAAACATGCCCTTTGTTAATTCTCAAGGGTAAAATGGTCCGATTCTCCATTTCTCATCAAAATCAAGTTTTTCTGAAGGATTCGGGCACAAAAAAAATTGCACGTTACAACCGCAACGTCGTCCTAACGTCCCGTTGTGACTTCCAAATTTTGCGGTGTCCGTTTTGGGCTAAACTAAATAATCAAATTTTATTAAACGCAACTCGAGCGTTTCTCATACTAACGGGCGGCTTGTTTGGGAAATTCGCATATTCGACTCATAGCTGATAATATATCGAGTCACGTGCAAGTCCGTTCGGTTCGTGACAATTTCGGTTGTCATTAAAATCGCGAGGATCAATCGCTAGATCCGTGGGGTACGATCGTTCGGTATAGGTTCAGGATCATTCGTCAATTCATTTTGTGGTCCAGCGGTATCACCAGCGACCCACTACTATGACAGTGGCGAACTGACCCCTGACTATCCTTGGATCGGTCAACAGTGACTCAAAATATCACCTCGGCGATTTCATGGTCGAAAATAAATCACGATCGAATTTTCTATTAGTCGCACGAATTTAGTTCCCTAATTTAGCTTTCCCCCAATGGTTAGTATCCCAGGAATAATCAGTTCCGGGCGAGAATCAACTGCGAATACATTTATAAAACTCAATAATTTATAAATCCCAAATGGACAAATTTTCGGGATGTCACATTGCCTTTCAAACTTGTAAGCCTCTTCTTCTTCTTCACAAGCATCATCTTCATTATCATCATCTCTCCCTGTAAACAGTGATGTCACTCGCAGCTACCTAAACGGCACAATTCCTACAGAATGGAGCTTTACGAAGTTGCTCAACATGTACGTGCTCTTTGTCTCTCTCTCACACATAGAGATGTGAGTGTATCTTCTATTGATTGGGGAAATGCAATGATGTTGGTGCAGCTCTCTACTCGAAAACCGATTGACAGGTCCAATCCCAAAGGAGCTGGGAAACATATCCGCACGTTGGAAATTGTAAGTGATCACTCATCCCACCGCTTGCGTTTGGCCTCTTCTCTGTGTTAAATTTGATTGATGTTAAAGATATTAACTCTCTTCTGCTAAGAGTTGTCGGAATCAATCAGCTTTCTGGACCTCTTCTTCCAGACATGGGGAACTTGTCCTAGCTACATCATCTATGAGTCTCTTGATGCAAATTTCTGCATAATTCTTTGAGTTATTATTCGCTGATGATTTTGTATCTGGCGAGGGAATTTATTCATTGGAGTGATCTGTTGAGAGATGAGCATTCTTGTTCCAGGCACCTTACGTCGAATAATTTCATGGGGGAGCTACATAAAACATTTGCTAAATTGATGACTTTGCAGGAGCTGTTAGTTTCTAGTTTCCACAAACTCTGCTAATATTTAGATACTTCTATTCTTTCTTCTTCATATGAGTCTTGTTGTTTAAAGCACTGTAGACGACTTGGTGACAATCAGTTCACAGGAAAGATACCCAACTTTATTCAGAACTTGAGAAATCTCAATATGCTGTAAGGCTTAATGCTTCTTCACCTTTTAAGTCGGTCCATATAGATATACCACTAAGATAATATAATCTATGAATTGTATCGTCAAGTTTATTCATGGAAGTGGATTGCAAGGGCCAATTCCCTCCGGGATTGCACTTTTGAAGAAATTGTCCAACTTGTCAATATGAAATTTTGGCAATTCTATCAGATCTCTCTTTCTTTAAGATGGTATCAATCAAATAAAGTTCCATATTTGATTTTGATATGTAGGAGAATAAGTGACCTCAATGGACCTGAGTTCCACAACTCAGCAGTACAAATATTCAGACACTGTGAGACTGATGCTCCTTCACAGATAGTTTATTTTATGCAAAAGAGCCAAAACGTCTTAGCAATGTGACAATATCAGTGCTATTTTCTTATAGGATTCTGAGGAGCTGCAATCTCATAGGAGAGCTACCTGATTATCTAGCACAAATGATGAATTTAAATATATTGTGCGTGGAAATTGACTTCGCCTTTTTCCTATTCCAAGCAGAGTAGATAATCTTACTCCTAATGTGTGAAATTTTTACTAGTTTATGGTTGACTATTAGATGCAGTTAAAAAACCGATTTAAGATGGCTTGAACTTCAGCAGTGCCTTACTCGTTTCAACTGTGTTTTGATCTTTTCTGTTGATATTGCTGAATTGTGAATCGTGATGTGGCATTTAAGTTTCTGGTGATTGTGGTCTCTGTTGTAGATTATACAGTTTTGCACAGAAGTGTATGGACTTTTTCTCTCTTTGTTTTCAACTTTTTCAGGAATAGAAACCACCAGAATTCTTGCCTTGGTTGTGATCCCCATTTTGTCTAATCTACTTTTGGTTTGATTTGTTATCATAACTTCTTAAGAGCATTGATGCAAAACAGGAGGCTTCTAGTGGTTGATTGTCTGGAAACTTAACTTGGTTAACATTCTCCAATCTCAGCCCCATAATATCTAAGTGAAGTTTTATGCTTGAGTGTTCTAATATTTGTCAGTCATACCATTCTTAGTTCGAATGAGAGCATGGCTTCAAATGCATCTCTATACAAGTCGATTTTTCTTATGCATCTGGTCATCTATTTAAGATTTTATAAATGCTACATTTAACGGCAATTTTTGCCATTCTCTCATCATCAGCCGTCCACGCTTATTCTTTATTTTTCTGACATTCTGGATAATAGAGTTTCTGTGGTTCTACTGCGGCTTATCATATACTCTATTCCTTTTTTAAAGGTTCGATTAGGTTGTCCATCGGTAATTATATTGAACTGCAGAAACATGCTTTCCTTTTTTTTTTTTTTTGAAATCCTCACTTTATTTTCTATTTTTTATTCACTCAAGCTGATATTCTAATTTCAAAGCACCCTAGTCGCTCCTTTATCCATGAACAAAATGCTATGAAGGAAATCTGTTCAATAAATTATGATTAGCTTTAGCTTTGGTCCTATTAGTTAAATGGAATCTCACAATTTGAACTATAATATGTTGCATTTCACAGGATGGATTCGATTTAGTTCCCGAATAGCATTTCTAGTTATATAACTGAAATTTCTAAGTCATAAATTTGATTTAGAGCAGAAGTTGTCTTTTTACGGCATGTGACCGACTTGATGAACATGGATTTTATGCTATGAATGCCTATGGAAGTGAATGTCTAGTAGAAAGCATAGGCACTAGGCAGCTGACCTGTATGTCTAAACATCTGAATTAAATTTGTATGTTCATTGATGTTGTCTGTATTTGTAAAATCCTCCAAAGTATGCTAAAGAGTGTCCACTGGGAGTCAGTTAAAACAATCTCCTTATTATATTCGTCTCATTTACATCTAATTGTTTTGCAGAGACCTCAGCTTCAACAAACTCAGAGGCGAAATCCCCAACTCCTTCAGCAACTTGGTGGGAGTAAATTTTCTGTAGGTACTTTGATGCTGAACTTAGTCTCTCTTTTTTTTTTCGTATTTTTGTACAAGAATCTAAAATCTCAAGTTGTTCAAGTAGCCAAACTATAGGCAACTCTTACCATAAAGTAGTTGAGCTATCGGTAGATTGCGATAACATGTCTAGTTTATAACCCTCACAGTCTGCGTGTTGTGAATGCTTATTATTTCACCATCCTAATAATACAATGATTTGGGTTATGAATTTATTATTGTTGTCAACTAATTATTCTGGTGGGATTCTAGTATTGGAGCAGACATAAATTGATGATATTCTGTTCTTAAAGAGCATGATTCTAGTCTTTGAGTGGAAATAGATCGATGATATTCTATTGCTTAAGAGCATGATTCATAAGTTTCAGTAGAGTTACTTGTTTACGCTAGTAGAATTAAATGGATCAATGTCACTTAAGTATTTGATAGTTGTATGTGTATACCTTTAATGCATGTCCTCTGCGCCTATTTTATCATGTATAGGAGAATAAAGATAGCAAAAGTCCTTAGGGTCTCTATTTGGTTCTTTCCACAACAATGGCCCCAGATTGTTTGGTGCTATTTAGAAGGTCTACGAATATGACCTTGATGTCGTGTCCCTAGTTTTGAAAATACTAAGAAGCTATAGTACATAGCTTCTTAGACTATTTAACAATGGCACGTCTTAGAAGGACAAAAACATTATGGTGAGGAAATAGTTAATAAGCTAGTGTCATGGGCCGAAAATTTCCTAGTCGAGGATGAGCTCCTGCAGTGCCTGGTTAGCCAAGAACTCCATGCCAATCTTTTCTAAATATATCGTTTCCAAGAACAGAATGGCGAATCACATTTTTGTATTGAATCGTTTTATGCCCAATTTATCTCGGTCATCCAGTCCCTCGAGCAGGACATATAGATCATTTCAGGACAACCGGTTTCGGCCTGCCATGGCCATCATCAAGAGAACGGCATCAATTCCCCACCAGTTTGTGCATGGGAGACTCTCTATGTAACAGTCTGAATTTTCGATCCTTTTCCCGGGATTTAAAGAATGAAATTGATCAATCCACTATAGTGAGATCTCGCCCGGAACAGTGCACTTTCGGGATGCTAACCGTAGGGGTAGGGCTATTACGGGATTGAGTTCGCACGATCAAAGAACTCGACCTTGGTTCGATCTTCAACCATATCGATTGACGAGGGAATGTTTTGAGCCAACCGAGACCGGTCTATTTGATTGATCGTGTCCGAAGGGCACTAGTGACATACCCTCACAATTATATGACAATCGAGGTCGCCTTGGTTCGAGCAAACTTAAACGTGATTGGACTTAGTGTCGGTCACGGGTCGAGAGCGCGTAATCCCAACGAGCCACCCGTTAGCAAGAGATAAGCTAAAGTCGCGGTTGTTCGATTTTAGTCATTTCTTGGAATTCGGGCCCGGGAATCGAGAATTTTGAAAGTGACAATTTTGGACAACCGATGACGTTTTTGGTTTGGCCAACCTTGGGGCCACCCATTTCTGCAAAAAAATGGATTTCGGTTCGGGACCGGAAAAATTACGATTTTGCCCCTCTGGTCACCGATGTCGATTCTGAGGCCGTTTGAGGTTATTTTTCAAGGCCGATGCCATTTTGGGGTGGCCACGGACATTTAGAGTGGTTACGGTCAAAAATTGGAATTTTGGCTCGGAAGTGAAAAATAATATTATTTTATTCCCAGAACTTTGCAGTCGATTTTCGAGGGCTTAAGAAGCTATTTTCATGATTCCGACGCCATATTGTGTTGGCCACACCCATATGGAACCCGTATGTGCGAAGATTAGAATTTCGCCCCGGGACCGGAAAATTACCATTTTGCCCCTGGACCCTGTATTGGGAATTCCGAATTTTTGGATAATTTTGGGGATATTTTATGGATAACCATCAGCCCAATAATGCATATTTCTCCTTGGACTAAATTGCCCCTAACTTTTTGGATGAGGATGAATGTGAACCAAGTATTTGAGGGCATTTTGGGCATTTTGGAAAAGTTGGTCCAACTTAGTCAAACCCCTCTCTCTCTCTCCTCCCTCTTCTGGCCAGACCCCACCCCTTCCACGCTCACTCTCTCTCTCTCTCTCTTCCACTTTCTTCTCCTCCTTGCTGTTTGGACACCATCACCGTTGCTGCTGTTGCTGCTGCTGCTGCTGCTGCTGCTGCCCAGCCCATTCTTCTCGCCTTTCTTAGGTAAGTGACCTCCCCAAATGTCGCCTAGGACCTCGGGTATTGTTAGGCTTGTTTAGGGCTCGGTTTAGGGTGAATTTAGTGGCTGGTTTGCTCGGTGGTGTGTGTGTTGGCTGATTTCCAGTTAGGTTGCTGCTGCGTCGCTGGTTTTTGTTATTTTTATTGTGACTTATGTGGCCCGAATTTGAGGAAGTGTTCTTCATGAAAGTTGTTCCCATTATCTTGAAGTATAACATATTTTAATTTGGAAATTTTTGGAAATCATTTGATGCCATTCGTAAGTCCATCTTTGGACCGAAATGGGTCTGCCCGATTTACTGTTCACCCGACCTTCGGGTATGCTCGAATTTTTATAAATTTTTCCAGGCCTATTTTCAAAGTACTTCCTTCATAAAAGTTGTTGGGGACATCTGTGTCTATAACATATAAAAATTTCAAGATTTTCCAAAATGATTTGGGTACCGAATGAGTTGTATTTTGATGGCCTGAGGGGCTGTCCGAGTGAACCGGATTTCGTCTGACTTTGAGTGTCAAAAAGAGGTGCTTCCAGTTGGAACTGAGTTTCGAGTTCTTCATGAAAAATGTTCAGCAAGATGTTTTACACAACGTGTTCAAATTTTAGAATTTTTGGAGTTCGTTTACTATTTATTTTGATGGGATTTCGGTCACTGTTTAGGGTTCGGTTTAGGGAATTTTGTGGCTGATTTGGGACTGATTGAATGGCTGGTTGTTCGGAGGTTATGGACTGATTTGGCAATGAATTTTCGAGGTTTAGGAAGCTTGGTTAGGGCTGAGATATTGTGGATCGATCAGGGATTAATTGCGTGATTGATTGCAATTATTGTGGCTTGAATGGGTTTATTGGAAGGTTTGTTTATGTTGTGTTTGTGGGCCGATTGAATGGTGTTCTGGATTGTACTTGAGCTGAATGTGGCGTGACTGTGTACCGTGTGTATGTGGCCGTGTAGTGTGGCGGTGTGGTAGTGTAATTTTGTAATGAGCGCGTGTGCTGGAATTTGCTATGGGCTGATTATGCATGACTGTGTGTGCTATGTAAGTGGCCGTGAATTGTGGTGGTGTGCCGCGTGTATGTGGCCGTGTAGTGTGGTGGTGTGGTAGTGTGATTGTGCATTGAGTTCGCATGCCAAGCATGGGTGTTTGTGTGGTGTTTGCATGACGAGGTTGTGTAAATGTGAAATGGGTGTGAAGTGTGTATGTTTGGTAGTGTGTTTGTGTGGTGGCGTGGAACGTGTGGAGAGTGTGGAATTAAGGTACGGAAATGTAGGATTGAGTGAAAAAGTGATACCCTGAGGCGTGTTCGTTTACGCAGGGTAAGGTCCGTCCTGAGGCGTGTTCGTTTACGCGGGACGATGCCGTCCCTGACGAGGTGACGATGCCCGGCCCGACGGGGTGTCGATGCCTGACGTGGTCAGAAGACCGTTGGCCTGATGCGTTTTACGCGGGCGCGGTAGAAGGAAAGTGTGTGTAGGATTCCGTCCTGAGGCGTGTACGTTTACGCGGGACGATGCCGTCCCTGACGAGGTGACGATGCCCGGCCCGACGGGGTGTCGATGCCTGACGAGGTCAGAAGACCGTTGGCCTGATGCGTTTTACGCGGGCGCGGTAGTGGTGGAAGAGTTGAGAATGAGCGGAAATTGGCTTGAGGCGCGAGGTTTGAGAAAGTGATGCATGGTGTGAGTTAGTGTGTTTGTATCGCGTGATGTGATGCTTAATTATTGGGTAGAAACTGCTAGGCACGGTATGGGACGTGCCCAAGTGGTTTTTGTCTTATAATTGAGGCATGCGCGCATCTGTGATGTATTGCTGTGAGGTGCTGGCGGTGTGGTTGACTAACGTGCAGGGACGTGTATGATGGATTCCAGGTAGGGTCGTGTGTGATTGTGAGATTGATTGATCATGGTGTGTTATGTTTGTTTTCGTCTGGCGGTACGTGAGTGCCTACGTGGGGTTTGGGGTTGTACACTTATTGAGATTCGTCTCACGGTTGTATAACCGCCACTTTCAGACCCCCAGTCTTAGACCCAGGAGGCCCGCCTCCTCTTTTTGGAGTTTTGAGGAGTCGCCCAAGGAGCCCAGTGGAGTTGCAGGCATTGCCTAAGAGGTCTTCCGGAGGATCGAACCAAGCAAAGTGGGAACATGAAGGAAGGAGGCGATCCTTAGGTTTTTCCCTAGGGTATTTTAGGGTTGTGTAAATCGGATTGACCCATAGGGAAGTTAAGTTAACCAGACCCTAATATTTTGTTATGACGGTGATTTCGAATGTTGGTTTGCTGTATATGTTTGTATATTTGGTGCTGTATGAAGTTGTGGTTTGATTGTTATGGAGTTCTACCCCGTTGTCGTCATATTTCTGTCCGGGGTTGTTTTATTCGCTTCCGCATGTGGCTCTGATGTTTGGGTTGGGTCGGCGACGTTCCTGGGACGTCGTATCATTTTGACCGCAGCAGGGGATGTCGCGAGCTCGGTGGGGTTCGGGGCGTGACACTCTAAAATGATAATTATCACATTCTTGGATTCTTAGCACAATCACCCTGACACCACCCTCACGAACCAATTGTATCAACTCTTTTGCATCTTTCACTTTGCAGCTCGATACCGCAAAGCCCCACTTTTTAGCCCACATGGGTATGAAAGAAATACCGTGACACTCTCCCTCACCCAATTTCCGCAATCCCCGTTGCGGGATATTCTGTAGCATCCTTATGTTCTTCAAGCATCACCGCCACTCCCTCGGGATTTACATGAATGGGAAATGCTTGCTCAACCCAATAGACCACTTCACTCCATCTGTTGCTTCCCCCTAGTCAAAGCTGTTTGCAAATCTCCGGTCACTTGTGCTCACACTGACAAGTGTGGCTCCCAAGCCAACTGCGCTCCCTCAGCAGCACCTTCTTTCACCTACTAAACTTCTTTTGATTTTAGCAAACTTTCTCTTCTTGTTGGAAACGTGGCAACATATCTCTTCTTGGCATATGCCCATACAATTTGGGAATCCTGCTTTGATACCTCTTGCCTAATGAGTCGAGAACATCATACCAACCTTCCCTAAACAGATCATTCCCAAGGATAGTATGCCAAATTGCATTCTCCTACTAAATTGTACCACATCCAATTCAGCTCGAGCATCTAGTCCCTCAAGCAGGACATACAGATAATTTCAGCATAACAACTGCTTTCGGCCAGCTATGGCCATCATTTGCTTTCAATTAAATTGTGCATGGGGAGGCCAAACCCCCCCTTCAGAGATCCCTCAAGATGATTATCATCCCATCCCTATATTCCTAGCACTGACACGATGACACCACTCTCTCAGACCGGTTGTATCAACCTTCCGCGTCTCTACTTTTCACCCAATACCACAGGGCCCAATTTTTAGTCCACATGGGCATGGGATAAATTAGACTGTGACACTCGTATGATAGTATCCTTCATTATATTCCGCTTTGTATACTAGTGCTATGGTAATGTTTCTCCATGCAGTCCAAGTTTTGCAAGGATCAAGTTTTTCTTCTGTCATTGATTTCCTTTATCTTTCATCTCCAGCTGAAAGCTCTATATTGTTAATTTGTTATCATGACTTAACTGGTTTTTTTTCTACACCACTAGTAATAAATGCTTTTACTCTGCTAAATAATGGGTTTTTGTTGTTTATTTATAAAAATTTCAATTTGAGTGCATAAAATGCATGAGAAACTGACTCAATCAAATAATCTTGTTTAGCTATCTTACTGGTAACCAATTGACTGCAGCAGTCCGTCATTGGATCCTGGAGGACGGAAGAAATGTGTAAGCTTCGCTGCCTGAAGAAAATGTTTCCGTTAATTACGAATTTGATTCTAGTTCTATCTGGCTAATCTTGTACTGTAATTAGCAATTATACATTCCCATCTTAAATCTTTATGGTTTGTAGCCTCTGGAGTTAACTGGAAACATCGTAACTACCTTTTGACCTGTTGGGATCTGTTAATTGGACAAGAGGCTGAATTGTATGGTATGAATGAAAGAATTTAAAGTGGTTGTTCTTGGAAGTGCCATGTTAGCCCCAGTTTCCCTAACACAAAAAGCCGTTCCCAGCTCTAAAAAAACTCTTGGAATGATAAAAGTAACGTCCGGAAAAAAATTTAAATTTAATGAATCCTCTTTGAAAGTTTGTCTAACGCATCACCCACATGATATGATTATAGGTTTGTGTATTTGATAAACTCTACAACCATAACGAGTGTATCCAGGAGAAAGTTGTTTTATTTTATGGGTGTAGAATGAAGCTCTTATGAGGTAGTTTAAACATTTAAAAGGTGGTGCGGATGTTTTCTACTAAGAACATGCGACTTAGTAGCTGTTGGAATCACAATTCTACTTCTGCCTCTTTGCCTTATATATCACGACTGTTGTACCGTTACATGGTAAAAATGTATTTATGCACTCCAACTACTTCTAAAGTCTCCGTTCACTCCAATTAGTCTTTCTCCTTATAATATTTTAATATAAATATCTTCAATAAAGATAAAATATTACTTTCATCACATTGTCATGTTTTCGCTTTTCAACTTGCCTTGCCTGTCCCTATTTTGCAACTGGTCTACATTTATGTACATAATAATTATATGATGAACGACTTTCAGTGTATTCTTCAAATTGATGAGATTTTGGAAACGGTTGACTATTTCTCTGTGCAGTGATCTAGCATACAACTCCTTCACTGGTGTAGGCTCAAAATGTCAAGAAAGTTCTGTGTATGTACTACTTCCTTCAGTCTAATTATGGGGCTCCCCTCAAATGTGCAGTTATGAGTAACTTATAATCCTGTGTATGTGTACATAATTTCCATTTCTCTACTGAATGTTAATTTAGTCTTTTCTCTACAGCAACTTGTTCGCAAGCTCGGCGGTTGACAATGTGTATGTTTGAGATTAAACTTTTCACCAAGAGACTTGGATTTCGAAGGACCTGCATTTTAATTGTTTATGCGCGTAGCATTCAGAATGATGATGATTACAACATTAAAATCTTTGCTGACTTCTCAGAACCTTATATTCTGCCACAAGTGGACTTATCTCATGTTTGAAAAATCAGCCTTGTACAAAAAGTAAGTTAATCTTCTGTATATCCTATCATTATCATCATATCATAATATTGTATCATACTCTTTTTGTCTTTTTTCATGAGATTTATCTCCTTGTCAACTCTCGTCTTGGTTATTGTGCCAATCTTTGATGGTTGATGCATATTTACTCTAAATATTTTCAAAGCCGCCTCTATGAAATAATAAGTTGCTCATAGACGTGGGAGTTTCTATGTAATTTTTCAAGGAGGGAATGCTAGTTTATTGTGTCTGGAAAGTCCTCTCCATATTAACCAAAAGAAGAAAACTTGATTTTTCTCTGTGGCTGTTTCTTTACTCCGTCCAGATCGGTATAACCTCTTCATAAACTACGGTGGGAGTGAAGTAAAAATAGGCGACACCACATACAACGGTGACACAGCGCAGGCTACACCTTCAAGTTTCTCCCTAGGGGATAACTGGGCCTGTAGTAGCACTGGTCACTTCCTTGATCACTCTGTCAAGACAGAGGGCTATATAGTTTTTTTTTTTGGTCAGCGAGGGCTATATAGTTGAAAGGGCATACAATCAGTCCACGAATGATGCACAACTTTACATGACAGCACGACGCTCTCTTATCTCTCCGACTTATTATGGTTTTTATCAAATGAATGGGCCCTACAATGTAAGCCTTCATTTTGCGGAGATAAAGTTCACAGGCGACAAATGTTTTAGCAGCCTTGGAAGGCGAGTTTTCAATGTTTATATACAGGTAACTTTTGGGCATTGTGTAGTGCCTGTTCTAATATGTAAAAAATATAAAGCGTTCAATATTTTATGGTTGGGAAGTTTATCTAAATATCTCATATTTGCAAATCATGATCTTTTCACAATTTGTACATTCTATTGAGACTAAAAGTTTGACCTTGTTTTGTGCGGAGACAATCAACTTGAATCAGATTAAACATTATTTCAGGGGAAATTGGTGTTGGAAGATTTCAACATTGAGATTGAGGCAGGTGGAATTGGTAAGGCGGTCATAAAAAAATTTACTGCCATAGTGACTAAGGGCACTTTGGAGATACGCTTCTACTGGCCTGGGAAAGGAACCAATACTATACCTACCAGAGGAGTCTATGATCCTCTTATATCTGCTATTTCCGTCTATCCTGGTATGCAGACAGATGCTTCCATGTTTCACTTGGTGCTTCTTTGTTGAGAAAGTTACTCATATTCATCTTGAAAAAAATACCCATGTCTTGTCTTGCACCAGAAGTCATCAATAGGCTATTCAGTTACTTAATTGGGTTACAAATGTCCACTGTTGGATTCAGGCCATTGGCATATGTTACAATTCATTGGATCAATTTCCATAGTAGCTAACTAAGATCTATTATTTTTCTCTTAAGAGGTGAAAATTGGTTATAGTTTTGCTTTGTTTTCTTTCTATCTGAGAATGTTTTATACAGTATAGCCTTGAGAATGAAGCGCATATTTTGTTTCCTTTTCTTTTTCCCTTTGTATTTAGTATTACATGTTCCAAAGATGATATCTTCCTGTGCTTATTTATCTGATAGTTTCTGTAGAGTACTTCTGAGCTGTTTTTATGTCCTCTTGATTCTCCAACAGTGTGCTGTCCCATCTATTGCTTTCTGTGTTCACCAAGAAGCTGCAGATAATTTTCTGCATTTTTGTCTACCCAACTAAACAGTTTAGGGTAAATATCTATGTGTTCTTTCTTCACTGAAGGCTTTGAAATCCCACGAGAGTCGGCCAGCCCACGAGAGTCAGCCAGCATATCTGCAGGCAAAGTGGTCGGTATTGTGGCCGCTATAGTTTTTGTAGTTTTCCTTATCCTGGTTATCCTTTGGTGGAGAGGATGTCTTGGACGCGAAGATGAAATGACACAAGGTAGTTGCTTACCTGGAGTCTCTGTTATTTCATTCACATATATCTGTAAAGAAATATGAGAATGTTATGCACTCTAAATACATTCTGTCAAGCCCTGAATCCCCTCGAGCATGCTACATCCGCCATTGGTCGATTTTGCGACATCTCAAGAATTATCGCCGACCTCAAATACGATCATCAGAGATTTAACGCATTGCGGAATCCATAATTAACCCGGACAATTAAACTGGGGAGAATATTCAGGGAGAATACACATATTTCTTTTCATTACCCACTTATAAAATATTTATAGATTACAACCACCCTAAGCACTTGCGCACCGCCTTAAAAACCACTGATGTACAAAAAGAGTTCGATGACCTAGTATTTTAACTCCAAAAATGGTACTCATCCAAAACATTATTCTCTACCCTTATACTAGCCCTTACGCCCCCTTACTTGGCGTTCATTCTGAGTCTGACTCCTCATCTTCTGACTCCGAATTCTCCTGAGCAATCTGCTCCTCTGAGGGCCTTGACTCTGCCCCGATCTCAATCGGGTGATTGATGTCGCCCAACGCAACTGGAGCTGCATTCTGATACTCCTCAGCCAAAAAATCAAAGAAATTGTACGCAGGTACGAAATTGGGATCCATGTACTGCTCAAAAGGGAGTATATAGTCCGGCTCCTCTTCTGGCTCTCCAGACTCATCAGGCACGTTCTCGGGTTTTGCCTCGGCCTCTATGCCCTCTGGTTCCTCCTCGGGAATTGGTTCTAGGTCTATATACATTGGGTCGTCCTCAGCCTGAGATGCTTCGGGTTCGGGTTCATGCTCAGCCCCCGAAGATCCCTGACCAGCGGCTGCTGAATGCAATCCCGACTGAGCTAAACTAGTATCTACACTAGTCAACTCTCCGTCTATCGGGGGTATGGCAGACGGGTCCCAATCCCCAACTAAGTCAAATGGGACATCAAAACCTCTTACGAGTCCGAACTCATCCCCATTAGCATCACGGAAAAACCAAGCAGTATAGATAAGAGTCTCCCACAAGGATAGTCCTACCTCTACAAAAATAGTCGTAGTATGCCTAATTCAAGTCATGTTATCGGGCATAAGGAATTCTGCAACTTCATTTTCAGTGTGCACTGGCACCCCAAAATGTTCTGGCGATGGCGGAGGATTCAAGGATCCAGTCGGGATTCTGAAAATGTTGGTTGAAACAACTGTGAGAACACTTCTTAGTAAGTTCACCCCTAAACCCCACCTAGGCTATCATGTACCTCTAGAGAATTTCATAAAATACAATCACACACATGCGCCACATAATCACATAGCAGGCACATCAATTATTTTACCTACGATTATCCTGCTTGCGCCCTGCACGTTAATCACACTCACATTATAAGTAATCACATGCATGATTAATTATCATTCTCGCGCGTTTCCATTTGTCTCATCACATTCCTTTCCGTGCCACTCACTAGTGACCCGCGTTACGGTACACGCCTCAAGTCCACTGCGACTATCTCATCACAACACTTCAGGCCCGCGTACCTGTACGCGCCTCAGGCCATGTTTCTTGCCCGCATAAACGTACACGCCTCAGGCTCAACATCTACCACCTACTGCGTAACCCGTGTTGAAGTACACGTCTCAGGCTGGCAGTCTTTCGGTAAAACCGGGCATTGTCCCGCGTTGAAGTACACGCCTCAGGACGGCACAAATTCCACGATCACTCATGCCATCTCATATTCACCTTCTTACTTATGCATATGCTTGACAAGCATTTGCCACACACAATTGGCCCTTCACACGCAGCCCGTGCACGCATTAATTACACGAAATCCATGCACACTCAGCATTTGACATAGCCAGTAATAATAATTAAAATAATCTGGCCTACGTGTGCACCCAACAGGCATAATTAAATCAACCAATTGCGCAATCACACATTCAATTTCAACACCACACTCGGTCATAATTCCAACGCACGAAAAACATGGAAATCGCTATTTTTCTCTAACCAAACGGCCTCAAATCGATTCCGGTCCTTCACGGGACTTTCTCACTATTAATTCTCGGTTCTAAAAATCTAACTTTCGTTCCGATCGGCCCATCACAGCCCCATGAACAGTAGTCCACAACCCATTGTTGTCCTCTAATTTCCAATAAAAATTTTCCGAGTTCAGTCTTAAGGCCCGCCATCTAATTCCACTCTTAAATCATGCCATTCCGCGCTTAATCTATTCCCGGTTTCACCCAAAATCGCTTGTCGATACCCGAAATCCTAAGTTGGGTTTAGATTGCGACTTACCCACGTTCTAGACTATCGCGGCTAGAACGGAAAGCGGCGGCACTTAATCAGGGACGGCGGCGAACGGCGGCGTGGCTTGGCGGTGGCGATCGGCGAACGGTGGCTTGGGCGGTGGCGATTGGCAGAGAGAGAGAGAGAGAGAGAGAGAGAGAGAGAGAGTATACGGTGGGGGGGTGTTCACGGCAAAAGAAAAGGGGGGGTCCGAATGGGAGGGGGAGAGAGAGGAGAGAGAGAGAGAGTCAAAGGCTTAAAAAAAATCAATTTTGACCACTTTTTGGTAAATTACCAAAATACCCTCCTCTAATCTTTTTGATCCAACAGTCGAGATTCGATCTAATCTTAAAATCAATGGCTCAGATCGAACCTTACTTAAAAATATCCAAGGGTAATTATGTCAAATCCAACTTAGGGCCTAAAATGACCAAAATGCCCTTGTCCAACAAAACTAACCCTTTATTAACTTATAGGGGTATTTTGGTCACTTTCTCATTTTCTTGCCGAAATTGAATTTTTATGAAGGATTCAGGCGCATCCAAAATTGCACGTTACTTCCGCAACGTTGTCCTAACGTCCCGTTGTGACTTCCAAATTTTTCGGTGTCCGATTTGGGCTAAACTAAATAATTAAATTTTATTAAACGCAACTCAAGCGTTTCTCATACTAACGGGCGGCTTGTTGGAGAAATTTGCATATTCGACTCGTGACTAATAATATATCGAGTCACGTGCAAGTCCGTTCGGTTCGTGACAATTTCAGTTGTCATTAAAATCGCGAGGATCAATCACTAGATCTGTGGGGTACAATCGCTTGGTATAGGTTTAAGATAATTCGTCAAGTCATTTCGTGGTCCGGCGGAATCACCCGCGATCCACTACTATAACAGTGGCGAACTGACCCATGACTATCCTTAGATGGGGTAATAGTGACTCAAAATATCACCTCAGCAATTTCATGGTCGAAATTAAATTCACGGTCGAATTTTCCCTTAGTCGTACGAATTTAATTCCCTAATCAGCCTTTCTCCAATGGTTAGTATCCCAGGAATGATCAGTTCCGGACGAGAACTAACTGCGAGTACATTTATAAAACTCAGTATTTTATAAATCCCAAACGGACAAATTTTCGGGATGTCACAATTCTTCTCTCCTTACGGAAATTTCGTCCTCGAAATTTACAAATCTCTCCACTATACAGAAATTACAACTCCTACTACTTATTCAAATAACTGGGGGTACTGACGTTGCATCATCTCTTCACTTTCCCAAGTTGCGCCTTCAGTCTCGTGGTGCTCCCAAATAACTTTGACCATCGGGACTGTCTTGTTTCTCAAAACTCGTTCTTTGCGATCTTCAATTCTTACCGGTCTCTCGACATAAGACACTTTATCATCTATCTCTATTTCCTTATAGTTCAGCACATACGTCGTGTCTGGTTCATATTTCCTTATCATCGATACGTGGAACACATTGTGCACTTGCGATAGATTTGGCGAAAGTGCAAGACGATATGCTAACTCTCCGATCCTTTCCAATATCTCAAATGGTCTCACGTACCGCGGACTCAACTTCCCTTTCTTACCAAACCTGGATAGTCCTCTCATGGGCGATACCTTAAGAAAAACGTGATATCCGACTTGAAACTCCAAAGGTCTTCGCCTTCTATCTGCATAACTCTTTTGATGGCTCTGCGCTGTCCTCAGCCTTTCACATATAATCTTAACTGCTTTAATCGACTGTTCGACTAACTCTGGTCCGGTTATAGTTCTTTCTCCCACTTCGTCCCAACACATGGGCGTTCTACAAGCCCTGCCATATAGCGCTTCAAAAGGCGTCATTCCAATGCTCTGCTGGAAACTATTATTATACGCGAATTCCACCAAGGGTAATTGTTCCTCCCACTTACCCTGGAAATCTAGCGTACATGCCCGAAGCATATCCTCTAATGTCTGAATCGTTCTCTCAGACTGACCATCCGTCTGTGGATGATAAGCTGTACTGAACTGTAGCTTCGATCCCAATGCCGTCTGCAGACTTTTCCAAAAATTGGCGGTAAATCTAAAATCACGATATGACGTAATCGTTACCGGTACCCCATGCAATCGAATTATCTGCTGCACATACAGCTCTGCATACCGATCTAATGCTAAATCCTTTCGCACGGCTAAAAAGTGTGCCGACTTGATCAACCTGTCGACAATCACCCAAATAACATCATGGCCTCTTTGACTTCTTGGCAACCCCACCACAAAGTCCATCGTTACGTGCTCCCATTTCCACTATGGGATTTCCAACGGTCGCAACAATTCCCCAGGCTTACAGTGTTGTGCCTTCACCTGTTAGTACGTCAGGCATTTGGCCACATGCTTAGCGATGTCCGCCTTCATACCATTCCACCAATAGTACTGTCTCAAATTTCGATACATTTTAGTACTGTTTGGATGGATACTATAACTGCTACGATGTGCTTCTGACAAAATTTCTTCTTTAAGCTCCGCATCATCAGGTATACATAGTCGTCCACGAAACTTCAATATCCCATCTTCAGATACTTGGAAATCCGGCTTTCTCTTGGTCTCCTCCATTTCTAAAATTCTTTGAAGCTCTGGGTCCATAGACTGCAACCTTTTTAATTCGAGCCTGAATTTCTAGTTCAATCCTGAGCGTAGCCAGCAAGCTTGAAACCTGATTTACTTCAAATCTAAACTCCGAATCTCGCGCTTCTTCTAACAGTATCCACTCCTTGACCATCAAACGAGCTATGCTGGACTTTCGACTCAAAGCATCCGCTACCCAGTTTGCCTTTTCGATGTGATATAAAATTTCACAGTCATAATCCTTTAACAATTCCATCCACCGACGCTGCCTCATGTTTAATTCCTTATGAGAAAACAAATACTTAAGGCTTTGATGGTCAGTATAAATCTGAAACTTTTCTCCGCATAAATAATGTCGCCAAATCTTCATGGCAAACACTATGGCGGCTAATTCCAAATCGTGCATCGGATAATTCAACTCATGCAGTTTTAACTGTCTCGATGTATAAGCCACTACCTGTCCATGTTGCATGAGTACACATCCCAATCGTTTCAACGACATATCACTATAAATCTCGTACCCTCTAGGTCCTGATGGGATGGTCAACACCGGTGTCGTTGTCAATCGATGTTTTAATTCCTGAAAGCTCCTTTCACATTTGTCAGTTCATTCAAACTTCATCTCCTTTTTCAATAAATGGGTCAACGGCGTTGCTATCGACGAAAATCCTTCCACAAAACGACGATAATATCCCGCTAAACCCAGAAAACTCCGAACCTCTGTTACCGTAGTTGGTCTAGGCCATTTCATCACAGCCTCAATCTTCGATGGGTCCACTGAGATTCCTTCTCCGAAAATCACATATCCAAGAAATACTACTCGATTGAGCCATAATTCACATTTGCTAAGCTTAGCATACAACACATTCTCCTTTAAAGTCTGCATCACCCTATGCAAATGAAATTCATGCTCCTCTAGGCTTTTCGAGTACACTAATATGTCATCGATAAAAACAATCACGAACTGATTTAAGAATTTCTTAAACACCCGATTGATCAAATCCATAAAGGCGGCAGGGGCGTTCGTAAATCCAAACGGCATTACCGTAAATTCATAATGTCCATGTCTCGTCCTAAATGCCTTCTTCGGTATATCCTTCTTTCTAATCCTCAACTAATGATACTCCATTCTCAAATCAATCTTAGAGAACACCGAAGCCCCTTGCAACTGATCAAACAAATCATTAATTCTCGGTAAGGGATATTTGTTTTTAATCGTCACTTGATTTAGCTGCCTGTAATTTATACATAACCTCCATGACCTATCTTTCTTCCTCACAAATAACTTCGGCACTCCTCACGAAGACGCACTGGGACGAATAAATCCCTTATCTAACAATTTGTGCATCTTCACCTTTAACTCTTTTAATTCCGACAACGACATCCTATAAGGTGCTTTCGATATTGGTTCAGTTCTAGGTGCCAACTCGATCACAAATTCCACCTCCCTTGCTAGTAGCAGTCCCGGCAATTCTTGAGGGAACACATCGGGATACTCGCACACCACAGCTATGTCCTCAAGTCTCGGCTCTTCAGCCGTCGAATCAACTACTGCCGCTAAGAACCCTTGACAGCCGTCACTCAACAACTTTGTCATTTCTAACGACGAAATCCACGGAATCGAGAATCCTCCTCGATTTCTCACAAATTTGAATTCCGGATGTCCAACTGGATTAAATTGGATCACCCTGCTATTGCAATCCATCACAGACCTCTGCTTAGACAGCCAATCCATGCCCACGATCACATCAAAATCATACATATCTAGAACCACTAAATCAATCTTTTCCTCCCTATCCCCAATCACAATCATACAATCTGGACACCCCATCGAGACCAATATCTTTTCATTCAAAGGAGTCGTCACACATAGCACAATATCAAGCAATTGCGGTTCCATCCCAATTAACTCAACAAGCTGTTTCGATATAAAGGAATGCGACGCTCCAGGGTCAAATAAAGCATACGCAGTATGATTGCACAGAGAAATCGTACCTGTGACAACTTCTGGTGCGTTCTCAGCTTCTCTTCTGGTCATGGCATACACTCGTCCTTGTGCTGGTGGCCTATTCTGATTTGCTGTCTGGGCCGCTCCAATTTGATTCTCATTCCGAGGTAGCGACAACGCAGGCGGCCTACTCTGTCTGGGATTAGGGCAATTTCTTATGTGGTGACCGAATCCCCCACATCTAAAACACGCTTCGCCCCGGGTGGGACAAGGTCCATTCCTGTGTCGACCTCCACAAATCCTACACAGTCCATTCTAATTCCGGACCGGCTTCTCAATATTTCTCCTAACATAAGGAGTAAAACGTCTATTATATACCATTGGCCTCTTCCCAAGATTACGGTTGTCCCTACACGGGTTAAACCTCGACTTAGAAGCGACGGCCCTATCCACCTGGTCTCGCTCTAAAATCTAAGCCCTATCAAACATTTCCTTATAAGTCCCCAGATTTACCAGTAACAACTGGTTACGTATATCAGCCCTCAATCCATCCCGAAACCTTCACGCCTTATTCTCGGGATGCTCCACCATTCTCGACGCAAACTTCGACAGTCTCGCAAATTTCGCCTCATATTGATTTACCGTCATCTGACCCTGGCAGAGTCTCATAAACTCTGCGAGCTTTCTTTCCCTAACATTGACCGAGAAATATTTCTCATAAAAGTTCTCAATAAAAACAGCCCAAGTCCTAGCTGTGTCTTCTGGAAAAATCCTATATTTGGTGACTTTCCACCAATCATTCGCATTATCCTGCAATTGATATACCGGCAGAGTTACCCTCTCATTGTCATTACACTCCAATACCTCAAAAGCCTTCTCGAGCTCCTCTACCCATCGAGGTGCAGCCTCAGGATCACCTTTTCCAGCAAACTTAGGTGGTTTAAGCTTTATGAACTGCTCTACTAGCTGATGCATCAGTCTATTTACAACCACTTGCCCTTGCCCTTGATTCTCATTATTATTGACAATAGCAGCGGCCTCCGCGGCCTCGGTAGCTTGGGCAATCGGAGCAGCTCTTTCCTGAGTCTGCTGTTCTAATAGATTTCCGATCCGTTTCAACGACCTTATAATGACTTCCATTCGAGGATCTTCAGCAAGTCTAACTTCCACTATAGGGTCCACTGCAGCTCCAACATCCACTCTAGGATTCTCTACTGCTCTAGCACCCATTCCGAGGTCCTCTACATTCCTAGCTCGAGCACGACCTCGATCTCTCGTTCCCCTTCCTGTGCCTCTTCTTGGGACTCTTCCTACACCTCTTCCTTCATTGTTCATTGTTGCAATTCTACCACTCTCCTACCTGCTATAATTCCACTCAGGAATTAGCAATCTAGGCCGACTAGATCGATCTGATTCTAAGCAGTGAATTAACACAATAATTCACTTAGCAGGCAAACAATCATCATAACAATCAATTCAATCAATCAATCACAGCAAACAATCCGGAAGCACGTGTAGCTCGCTCCGCTCTATGGCTCACTGAAGTCTCCTTAATTTCTACCCCAAAATCTCTGCTCCTTATCACTCCAAACTCCGACCAGTCTAGATCGAGTTGTCCATGCTCTGATACCAATTCAAACGGAGATGTCACGCCCTGAATCCCATCGAGCACGCTACATTCGCCACTGGTCGATTTTGCGACATCCTAGGAATTATCGCCGACCTCAAATACGATCATCAGAGATTTAATGCATTGCGGAATCCATAATTAACCCGGACAATTAAACTGGGGAGAATATTCAGGGAGAATACACATATTTCTTTTCATTACCCACTTATAAAATATTTACAGATTACAACCACCCTAAGCACTTGCGCACCGCCTTAAAAACCATCGATATACAAAAAGAGTTCGATGACCTGGTATTTTAACTCAAAAAATGGTACTCATCCAAAACACTATTCTCTACCCCTATACTAGCCCTTACACCCCCTTGGCGTTCATTCTGAATCTGACTCCTCATCTTCTGACTTCGAACTCTCTTGAGCAATCTGCTCCTCTGATGGCTCTAATTCTGCCCCGATCTCAATCGGGTGATTGATGTCGCCCTACTCAGCTGGAGCTGCATTCTGATACTCCTCAGCCAGAAAATCAAAGAAATTGTATGCAGGTACGAAATTGGGATCCATGTACTGCTCAAAAGGGAGTATATAGTCTGGCTCCTCTTCTGGCTCTCCAGACTTATCAGGCACGTTCTCGGGTTCTGCCTCAGCCTCTACCGCCTCTGGTTCCTCCTTGGGAATTGGTTCTAGGTCTATATCCATCGGGTCGTCCTCAGTCTGAGATGCTTCGGGTTCGGGTTCATGCTCAGCCCCTAAAGATCCCTGAGCAGCGGCTGCTGAATGCAATCCCGACTGAGCTAAACTAGTATTTACACTAGTCAACTTTCCGTCTATCGGGGGTATGGTAGACGGGTCCTAATCCCCAACTAAGTCAAATGGGACATCAAAACCTCTGACGGGTCCGAACTCATCCCCATCAGCATCACGGATAAACCAAGCAGTATAGACATGAGTCTCCCACAAAGGTAGTCCTACCTCTACAAAAATAATCGTAGTATGCTTAATCCAGGTCATGTTATCGGGCATAAGGAATTCTGTAACTTCATTCTCAGTATGGACTGGCACCCCAAAACGTTCTAGCGGTGACGGAGGATTCATGGATCCGGTCGGGGTTCTGAAAATGTTGGTTGAAATAAATGTGAGAACACTTTTCAGTAAGTTCACCCCTAAAGCCCACCTAGGCTATCACGTACCTCCAGACAATTTCATAAAATACAATCACACACATGCACCACATAATCACATAGCAGGCACATCAATTATTTTACCTATGCTTATCCTACTTGCGCTTTGCACGTTAGTCACACTCACATTATAAGCAATCACATGCATGATTAATTATCATTCTTGCGCGTTTCCGTTTGTCTCATCACATTCTTTTCCGTGCCACTCGCTAGTGACTCGCGTTACAGTACACGCCTCAGGTCCGCTGTGACTATCTCATCACAACACTTCATGTCCGCGTACCCGTACACGCCTCAGGCCATGTTTCTTGCCCGCATAAACGTACACGCCTCAGGCTCAACATCTACCACCTACTGCGTAACCCGTGTTGAAATACACACCTCAGGCTGGCAGTCTTCCGGTAAAATCGGGCATCGTTCCGCATTGAAGTACACGTCTCAGGACGACACAATTCCACGATCACCCATGCCATCTCATATTCACTTTCTTACTTATGCATATGCTCAACAAGCATTTGCCACGCACAATTGGCCCGTCACACACGGCCCGTGCACGCATTAATTACACGAAATCCATGCACACTCCGCATTTGACATGGCCAGTAATAATAATTAAAATAATCTGGCCCACGCGTGCACCCAACAGGCATAATTAAATCAACCAATTGTGCAATCACACATTCAATTTCAACACCATACTCGGTCATAATTCCAACGCACGAAAAACACGGAAATCGCTATTTTTCTCTAACCAAACGGCCTCAAATCGATTCCGGTCCTTCACGGGACTTTCTCACTATTAATTCTCGGTTCTAAAAATCTAACTTTCGTCCCGATCGGCCCATCACAGCCCCATGAACGGTAGTCCACAGCCCACTATTGTCCTCTAATTTCCAATAAAAATTTTCCGAGTTCAGTCTTAAGGCCCACCACCTAATTCCACTCTTAAATCATACCATTCCGCACTTAATCTACTCCCGGTTTCACCTAAAATCGCCCGTCAATACCCGAAGTCCTAAGTTGGGTTTAGATTGTGACTTACCCACGTTCTAGACTATCGCGGCTAGAACGGAAAGCGGCGGCACTTAATCAGGGACGGCGGCGAATGGCGGTGAACGGCGGCATGGCTTGGCGGTGGCGATCGGCGAACGGCGGCTTGGGCGGTGGCGATCGGCAAAGAGAGAGAGAGAGAGAGAGAGAGAGAGAGAGAGAGAGAGAGAGAGAGAGAGAGTATACGGTGGGGGGGTGTTCACGGCAAAAGAAAAGGGGGGGTCCAAATGGGAGGGGGAGAGAGAGGAGAGAGAGAGAGAGAGAGTCAAAGGCTTAAAAAATCAATTTTGACCACTTTTTGGAAAATTACCAAAATACCCTCTTCTAATCTTTTTGATCCAACAGTCGAGATTCGATCTAATCGTAAAATCAATGGCTCAGATCGAATCTTACTTAAAAATATCCAAGGGTAATTATGTCAAATCCAACTTAGGGCCTAAAATGACCAAAATGCCCTTGTCCAACAAAACTAACCCTTTATTAACTTATAGGGGTATTTTGGTCACTTTCTCATTTTCTTGCCGAAATTGAATTTTTCTGAAAGATTCGGGCACATCCAAAATTGCACGTTACTTCCGCAACGTTGTCCTAACGTCCCGTTGTGACTTCCAAATTTTTCGGTGTCCGATTTGGGCTAAACTAAATAATTAAATTTTATTAAACGCAACTCAAGCGTTTCTCATACTAACGGGCGGCTTGTTGGGGTGCGACTCGTGACTAATAATATATCGAGTCACGTGCAAGTCCGTTCGGTTCGTGACAATTTTGGTTGTCATTAAAATCGCGAGAATCAATCACTAGATCTGTGTGGTACAATCGCTCGGTATAGGTTCAGGATAATTCGTCAAGTCATTTCGTGGTTCGGCGAAATCACCTGCGATCTACTACTATGACAGTGGCGAACTGACCCCTGACTATCCTTAGATCGGCCAACAGTGGCTCAAAATATCACCTCAGCGATTTCATGGTCGAAATTAAATTCACAGTCAAATTTTCCCTTAGTCGTACGGATTTAATTCCCTAATCAGCCTTTCCCCAATAATTAGTATCCCAGGAATGATTAGTTCCGGTCGAGAACTAACTGCGAGTATATTTATAAAACTTAGTATTTTATAAATCCCAAACGGACAAATTTTCGGGATGTCACACATTCCCCCTTCTGTATTCTGTTGGGTAATCACATTACATCATTTATATTTCAGCTAGCTCACACATTTATCCTGTCAACTGTTGGTTCATGACTCTTCTTCTTCGTCTTACCTTTTCTGGTGGGGAAGGGGTAATCACAATGCATTATTGATACTGCGACTAGATTACCCAGTTCCCTTGTAAAACAGTTGATGCATGACATTTTTGCATTCCATTGGGTATTTAATCTAACACAAAAAGAAAAAAAAATGATTAATTAAGCCATAACAGAGCTAAACTGTCATACATCCATTTGGTTCACCCATCGAAGGGATAGATAGCTATAGGGAGTATAGGATAGATTTTTTCTCATGTAAGTGTGTGTGTATTGGGTCTCCTTGGGGTCACAATTGACTACATACATACATATATATATATATATATATATATATATATATATATATATACACACACACACACACACACACACACACTAAGTCTATGTTTCAAGACACCTAAAATAACTGCCAGAATTTACAAAGTACGAGAAATTGAAACATAGGAACCATGCCTTATGTTTCCAGAGTGTGTTTTTTTCCTATGATTTTTCTTATTTCCTCCACTACTAAATACCCTGGAGACATTCTCACTTTACTTTTTGAATACATACCGCCAACTATTGCCAGACTTTCCTAGAAAATAAATTTCAAGATGCTAAGATATTCCGCACTGAACTTGCTCAGACCAAAACGTCAAAACATGGTTTTCAGATACATTGAGAAGGAATTGCTATATCTTTGTTAGATAGTGGATTGCATAGTTTAGCTGTTGACTCCTCCAAATTCTTAGAAGTTCCAAAACATGGTGCAAACTTGAAGGGTCTAGCATTGCAAATTGGTTCATTTACCTTGTGACATATTAAAGCTGCCACAAATAATTTTGACGCTGCCAATAAGATTGGAGAAGGTGGTTTTGGTTATGTATACAAGGTATGCTAGAAAATCGGTGAACCAACTTCCCCCAATTCCCAACAGAAAAGATATGTAGAAAGCATCATTCAATGTAACTAATATGCACAACATAGATTTGATGCCAAGGTTCAATTGCAGGGTCTTCTGTCAGATGGCACCACTATAGCAGTGAAGCAGCTTTCATCCAAATCAAAGCAAGGAAATCCTGAGTTTGTGATAGAGAATGGGATGATTTCTGCT
Organism: Syzygium malaccense; assembly: GCA_031216405.1. Taxonomy (NCBI): domain Eukaryota; kingdom Viridiplantae; phylum Streptophyta; class Magnoliopsida; order Myrtales; family Myrtaceae; genus Syzygium; species Syzygium malaccense. Next base: position 1,165,053 of record CM062258.1, on the reverse strand, counting down.
CTTCAACATCTGCATCTTGTGAAACTCTACGGATGCTGGACCGAAGGAAATCAACGTTTGCTGGTTTACGAGTACATCGAAAATAACAGTCTTGCTTGTGCTTTATTTGGTAATTTGATATCGCACTGTTCTTCACTGACTTCAGCAAACGACACGGGAATAAAGTAGTTTTGATGTCTTTTGACACAATTGAAGGTCCTGAAGAATTTCAGTTAAAGTTGGACTGGTGGACAAGACACAAGATTATGCGTGGGTATTGCCAGGGGCTTGGCATATCGTCATAAAGAATCAAGGCTGAAGATTGTGCATAGAGACATCAAAGCTACTAATGTTTTACTGGATAAGGATCTCAACCCCAAAATATCAGATTTTGGTTTGGCAGAGCTTGATGAGGAGGACAACAAACATATTAGCACCAAGATCGCTGGAACTTAGTAAGTTTCTTGCTTTATGTTCTCATTTAAGAAAAGTAAGTTGAATAGAGCTTTGTGGTTGACTCACATCATCCCAAAGCACGGTGCTCAAAAAATGTGGCTTAACCACAAAACTCCACGCCTCTCCCGCCACTCTTCACGTTAATAATGAAAAAAAATATTAATTATGTCATATACTCTACCATTAAGTAATGAGACTCTGATATTCACTTGCGTAATTGTGAATTTGGACATAACTTAGTATTATAGGCAATATAGATAATTTGCTAGTGTTTCTGTTGATTATTAACAAGGAAATTATCCTTTGCATGTTCAAGTCAGATACACACGGAAAAACATAAATAAGCATGTTAAAATGTTTCGGACGTTTGCGTTGACATGTGTAAAAAGTCAATCTGTTCATGAAAAGAGTGTGATTAATTACGGAAAAGATAGAACTGTAAGTTCATTTTACTAACTCTAACATTAATGTAACAAAAAAGAACTATAACATCAATTAAGTTCCCTTACTTAACAAACTTGGATCATCTAGTACAATTTTTGGCAAATTTATATTCTCCTACCCGAGATTGTACTCAAAAGATTGATAATATCCTACATGCTCCATTTACTGCATTGAGAACAATTCAAGATAAACATTTCGGAAGGCAATTCAATATGCCCTACCTAATGTGTTCCTTCAGACAAATAGCTTATGAAATTACCATGATGCAATTATGATGCACTACATTTTAATAATGTATATTAACACGTTATTTAATTGTTTTTATTATGTTTTCCCAATGACAATCAACGTAATGCAAAGGAATTTTATGAACAAGAACAGCTACTCTATGTTAAAAATTTTCAATATGAGTTATCTATATGTACTCCTTTGCATGAAAAACACAATTTTTTCGTAAACATATGTCACACGACATTAACATAGATGATGCACTTTCAAGTGAACTACAGAAAAAATAAAAATAATAATAAACGCAATATGTACAATGCAAGCACGTGTATCGCAAGGCTGTTTTCCTATTTCTACAGCAACAACGATAACAACAATTGTCGTTTTTTTTTTTTTGGAAATATTCTCGGCAGATTCTTTTAAAAAGTTTTAGGATGCACTTGTTTTTCCCTCTACTCTTGGGACCATAGTGTCACATTTAGGAATATCTCTTTATTTCGAATTTTAGGAATATTGGGTATTTGCTATTTAAGAAAGTTACCTCATTGCAGATACAAGCTTTTTTTTTTTTAATGTGCAGTGGATATATGGCACCAGAGTACGTAATGCATGGTTACCTTACTGACAAAGCTGACATCTATAGTTTTGGCATCATTGCTTTAGAAGTTGTTAGTGGCCAGAGCAACACCAGTTACCGAAAAAAGGAGGAATGCTTTCATCTACTCAATTGGGTAATTAACTCTAGCATTCAAAAGTTTTCAATTATGATCGTACCATATTTAAATCTCTGCTTGTGCTGGTGGAAAGATGGACTAAGGAAGCGTGAGCATAGTATATAACTCCTCATAAGCACTTTTAATGGTTGCGAAGGAGCGTTACAATTATTAGCTACTGAAACCTGTTTAACGAATTGTCATGCTGTTAAGTGCAGTTTGTCACTTCAAATTAATTCAATTTTTCTTGTTATGTTGGTCTATACCGCATTTGAAAGGATAAAGTAATCCTTGCAATAGCCAATCTACGGTGTTCATGCTCAAGTTGTGTGACTTGGGGTGGGGGCGGTCCCAAATTAGTCTGGCTCTAAGAAATTGAAACTGGAACCTACCTAGTGACACATTGAAGCTCGAAACAATGGGTGATGCCAGAGCATTTTTGAGACGCTGAGTTCTTGTCGATATTATCGGTACCAAGTTGGCTCTTGTCGATATTGTCATTCCAAGTCAATTCTTCAATCACAATGAACTGAAGGCTGTTCGGTTCCTTCAAAGGCCATTAATTATCCACTTTGGAAATGGTAAAGTCATGGAGACCTTCAATCGGTTACATTTAATTCTCGTATATTTTCAAGGTCTAGTTAATGTAGTTCAAGTTTTTAGAGTCCTTATTTATATATGGTTGTAAATGTTGTTTGTCTTTCCTATGAGTCTTTTGTCTTTCCAATGAGTCTTAGACATGCTATGAAGAATAGCAGAAGAAGACATATTTTGATTCAAAACTAATTGAGGTTTTAGCTTAAGAACAAGAAGGATTTCTTGTTTTACTCTTATCCCTTGGGTGGATTCCTACGGGTGGCGAGTATTGTTCTTATCTCTTAGGTTAATTACCTACAAGTGGCGAGCAATCTATCCATTCAAGTTCTCACCTGTGATACCTCCTATTTCTCAACACTTTCTCCGGCGTCAAATTGGTATCAAATCACGGTTCAATGTTTGATCGTCATCGACGTGGACCAAATGTTGAGTTTTCTATAGCACAAGAAAGAGACCTACGAGATGTAGAGGTGGATGATTTAAGGAGACAAGTCCAACAACTGCAGGAGCATTTGCAACGCTTCGAACTTCTGGAACGTAATGATTTGCGTCACGATTCAGAAGATGCTCTCTCTGATGAAGAGGATGTTAACCCTTTTGCTGGTGTTCGAAGTCATGCTTCGAGTGAGGAGGGGCTTCCTCGACGTCAGTATCGAAGGTTCCATGAAAGTCAGCAAGATTCATATGTGAAGGTTGAAATTCCTGAATTCAAAGGGAAGATGTAATTGGAAGAATTCATGGATTGGCTACACGTGGTAGAAAGAGTCTTTGATTACAAAGACATAGCAATTGATCAGAAGGTGAAGCTAGTCGCCATCAAGCTCAAAAAACATGCATCTATTTGGTGAGAGCACTTGAAGAAGCAAAGAGCTTGTGAAGGTAGAAGCCATATCGTAACTTAGGTAAAGATGAGGAAAGAATTGAAGAAGAAGTTCTTACCGACGAACTACTAGCAAGATACCTTCCTCCAGTTTCACAACCTCAAACAAATGGAACTGTCCGTGGAAGAATATAAAGCGGAGTTTGGTCACCTCATGATGCTTTGTGATATTTTTGAGCCCGGGGAGCAAACTGTTGCCCACTACCTTGGTGGACTTCACTAAAAAATTGGTAATGTTGTCCAACTTCAACCTTACTGGACTTATAATGATGTTTGCCAACTCGCTCTAAAGGTGGAATGACAACTTAAGGAAGCTCGTGGTAGTAGCTTTCGATATCGAGACAAGGAGAGCTATTCCAAAGGTGGGAATATTCCTACTAAAAATAAAATAGCCGCTTCAAAGTCCACTCCTATGAATGAAGGAGCATCGAGTTCAAAGCACCCTAACTCTGTTCGGTGTTTCAAGTGCCAAGGGTTTGGACATATTGCCTTTGATTGTCCAAATCGTAAGATTGTCTCTCTAGTAGAAGAAGAGCATGAAGAACACAATCTTGAAGACTTCCTTAGTTCCAATGAAGGATTGGAAGAGGGAAATGAAGTTATCTATGGAGATTAAGGAGAGTCACTAATTCTCCATCGGGTTTTAAATGCTATTCCTAGTGAAGAGGGTACGTGGCTTTGCAACAACATTTTTCACATTAGATGTACTTCTCATGGGAAAGTTTGTGATGTTATTATCGATGGAGAAAGTTGCAAGAACGTTATGGCTACAATAATGGTGAATAAATTGCACCTCAAGACGGAGAAACATCCACAACCTTACAAGCTATCTTGGCTTCGCAAAGGGAATGAGGTAAGGGTTGATAAACAATGCCTTATTCAATTCTCCATTGGAAAAAAATATAGTGATGAAGTATGTTATGATGTTGTTCCCATGGATGCTTGCCATTTGCTTCTTGGGAGGCCTTGGCAATTCGATAGAAAAACTAAGCATGATGAGTTCAAGAATATTTACACCTTATAAAAGGATGGAGTCAAAATCACCTTGAGTCGTTCCAAAACAGAGAGCACTCCTAAGCCATCTAATGGGGAAGGAAATAATTTACTCTCAAAATCTGAAGTTGATAAGGCTTTAGAAGATTCCTTGGAGGAATATGCTCTTGTGGTGTTAGAAGAAAATGAAGAACATTATGTTGTTCCTTATCAAGTAGCACCTCTTCTCCAAGAATTTAAGGTTGTTGTTCCGGAAGAAATTCCACCCGGTCTTCCACCTATAAGAGACATTCAGCATTGCATTGATTTTGTTTCGGGAGCCATCATTCCTAACAAAGCTGCCTACCAAATGAGTCCTAAAGAGCATGAAGAGCTTCAACGACAAGTAGATGAACTCTTGGCTAAAGGAATGGTGAGAGAAAGCATGAGTCCGTGCACTGTCCTTGCTCTTCTCGTGTCGAAGAAGGATGGGTCTTGGCGTTTGTGTATCGATAGTAGAGTGGTGAATAAGATTACCATCAAATACTGCTTTCCCATTCCTCGACTCGATGATCTTCTCAATCAACTCCCTGGCGCTACTATCTTTTCCAAGATTGATCTTTGAAGTGGATATCATCAAATTCGAATGAGAATCGGAGATGAGTGGAAAACTGCCTTCAAAACAAGAGATGGCCTCTATGAATGGATGGTTATGCCTTTTGGTCTCTCTAACCCTCCTAGTACATTTATGCGCCTCATGAATCATGACTTCAAACCATTTATCGGCAGCTTTGTTGTTGTTTATTTTGATGACATTCTTGTTTATAGTTCTACTCAAGAACAACACTTCGTGTAACATTCTGAATTTTTTATCCTTTTCCTGGGATTTAAAAAATGAATTTGACTAATGCACGATAGTAAAATCTCACCCGGGACCCGCGCATTCTCGGGATGCTAACCTTAGGGGTAAGGCCATTACGGGATTGAGTTCGCACGACCAAAGAACTCCACCTGGGTTAGATCTTCGATCATATCGATTGACGAGAGAATGTTTTGGGCCAACAGAGACCGATCTACTTGATTGATCGTGTCCAAAGGGTACTAGCGACAGACCCTCGCAATTATATGACAATCGAGATCGTCCTGGGAAGAGTAAACTTAAACGTAATTTGACTTAGTATCGATCACGGGTCAAGAGCGCGTAATTCCAGAGAGCCATCCGTTAGCCAAAAATAAGCTAAAGTCGCGATTGGTCGATTTTAGTCATTTCTTGGAATTCGGGTCCAGGAATCGAGAATTTTAAAAGTGATAATTTCGAGCGGCCGATGACGTTTTTGGCGTGGCCAACCTTGGGGCCACCCATTTCTGCAAAAAAATGAATTTCGATCCGGAAGTGAAAATTTACGATTTTACCCTCCGAACTTTGAAGTTGATTTTTGAGGACTTAAGAGACTATTTTTGAGAATCCGATGCCATATTATGCTGGCCACACACATTTGGGGTTGGTACGGGTGAAAAATGGAATTTCGACCCGGGACCGGAAAACTGACCGTTTTGCCCCTAGGTATATATTTTTTTGTCCAAATTTTTAGAAAAATATTTGGGATAATTAAAATTAATTATCAGCTTAATTATTGGACTCAAAGATCATTTTACCCCTCAATTATTTGGATAGGATCAACGAGGACCGTTGGATCAAGGGCATTTTGGTCAATTGGCCCGGATTTGCGACATGTGTCCACTTTAGCCATTATATTTGATCAGATTTTCTCTCTCTCTCCTCACTTTTTCCCTCTCTCCCTCTGGCCAAGACCCCCCTCACGATCAGCCCCTCTCCTCCGCCGGTCCCCCTCCTTATCGTTCGTGAGACCGCCGTGGACGCCGATCGCCGGAGCTGCTCGCCGCCACACCAGCCGCCGCCGAGCCACCTTTGGCCTCCCTCCCCTGGTTCATATGACCAGACCGCCACCCTTAGCCGCCCTATGGCCGCCGGCCAACCACCCGACCAAGGAGGAGCAGCCACACGCCCGCCAGGCTGCCGGTGCCGCCGCTACTGCTACTTGGCTGCTGCTCCTGTTCCGACCACTACCTAGCCCTGTTTGTCTCACGTTTTAGTGTAAGTCTCTCCCTAAAAAATTACCTAGAACCTCGGGTATTGCTAGGCCCGTTTAGGACTCAATTTGGGTAGTTTAGGGGCTGTTTTGGGGTTGAAATGAGTGGCTGATTGTTTGGTGGTTGTGGACTGAATTGGCGATGAAAATTTGAGTTTTAGGAAGCTCGGGTAAGGCTGCGATGTTGTGGCTTGATTGGGGTTGAATTGTGCAATCGATCGGTGGGATTATGCTATGAATTGAATTGTGTACGTGGTTGTGCGATTTGTGATTGTCGGCTGATTTGGGATTGTGATTGGGCTGAATGTGGCTTGACTGAGTGACATGTGTGTGGTCGTGAGATGTAGTGGTGGTGTGATTGTGCATTGGGATCGCGTGTTATATGTGTATGATTGTGTGGTGAGAATGTATATTTGCGAAGTGTATGTGAATTGTGAAATGTGTATGAAATGTGAATGTTTGGTCGTGCAGTTGTTGGCTGTGTGTAAGTGTGGTTTGAGTGGAACGAGGATATGGAAATGTAGGATTGGTCGGAAAGGATCCGTCCTGAGGCGTGTTCGTTTACGCTAGATGATGCCGTTCCTGACGAGATGACGATGCCCAACCCGACGGAGTGTCGATGCCTGATGAGGTCAGAAGACCGTTGGCCTGATGCGTTTTACACGGGCGCGGTAGAAGGAAAGTGTGTGTAGGATTCCATCCTGAGACGTGTTTGTTTACGCAGGACGATGCCGTCCCTGACGAGGTGACAATGCCCGGCCCGACAGGGTGTCGATGCATGACGAAGTCAGAAGACCGTTGGCCTAATGCGTTTTACGCAGGCGCGGTAGTGGTGGAAAGTTGAGAATGAGAGGAAATTGGCTTGAGTTGCGAGGATTGGGAAAGTGATGCGTGGTGTGGGTCAGTGTGCGAGTGTGTTCGTATCGATTGCTATGATGCTCGATTATGGGGTAAAATACTGCTAGGCACGGTATGGGACGTGTCCAAGTAGGTTTTGCTTTATAATCGAGGTACGTGCACGACTGTAATTTATTGCTGTGGTGTATTGGCTATATTATTGTCTAACGTGCAGGGACGTGTATGATGGCTTCCAGGTAGGAGCGTGTGTGGTTGGTAGTTTGATTGATTGTCGTATGTTATGCGTATTTTCGTATGGCAGTACGTGAGTGCCTACGTGGGGTTTGGGGTTGTACACTTATTGAAATTCGTCTTATAGTTATATAATCCACAATTTCAGACCCCCAGCTGTAAACCCGGGAAGTCTGCCTCCTCTTTTTGGAAGTTCGAGGACTTGCCTTTGGTGCCCACTAGAACTATAGGTGAGTTTCCGGAGGCTCAAGCCCGAAGAATCAGGAGCAGAAAGGAAGGCAACCAGTAGGCATTCCCCAGACTATTTTAGGGGTTGTTTGACTTGGGTTATCTGATAGTGAAGTTGAAATAACTAAGCCCCTGATATTTTGTCGTGATGGTGATTTCGAATGCTAGTTTGTTAATTATGCTTGTACTATAATGTTTATATATTTGGTACTGTATGATATGTTGTTGTTTGATTGTTATGGTGGTCTACCCTGTCGTCGTCATTTTAGTCCGGGAGTTTTTATATCCACTTCCGTATGTGGCTCTGATGTTTGGATTGGGTCGGCGACGTTCCTGGGACATCGCAATTATTCGACCAGAGTGGGATGTCGCGAGCTCGATGGGGTTCGGAGCGTGACACTTCGAGCATCTTCGCCAAGTTTTCAAGGTTCTTTAGGAGCAAAAGTTATATGCCAAATTGAAGACGTGTCACTTCTTTACCGATAGCCTTGTCTTTCTAGGCTATATTATCTCTAAAGATGGTATCAAGATGCATCCTAGCAAGGTGGAAGCAATTATAAGTTGGCCCGTTCCGACATCTATACATGACATTTGGAGTTTCCATGGTTTGGCCTCCTTTTATTGTTGCTTTATCAAGCATTTCAGCACTATTATTTCTCCTATCACCAAATGCTTGAAAGGGGGGAGTTTCAAGTGGACCAAAGAGGCGCAACAAAGCTTCGAACTCCTTAAAAAGAAGTTAACCAAGGCTCCTATTCTTGCACTTCTAGATTTTAATCAAGTCTTTGAAGTTGATTGTGATACTTCTAATGTGGGGATTGGTGTGGTTCTTAGCCAAGAAAGAAAGCCTATTGCATTCTTTAGTGAAAAGTTGAATAATTCCTGCAAGAATTACTTGACTTATGATAAGGAATTTTATGCTATTGTTCGGGCTTTAGATCATTGGCAACATCATCTAGTGTTTAAAGAGTTTGTTCTCTATTCGGATCATGAAGCCTTGAAGTACGTAAATGCTCATAAGCTCAACAGTCGGCATGCCAAATGGGTAGAGTTTCTCCAAGCTTTCACTTTTCTTATTAAACATAAAGCTGGAACTCTCAATCGAGTGGCAGATGCATTAAGCCGTAGGCATTCCTTGCTATCCACAATGCAAGTGAAGTTCTTAGGCCTTGACATGATTAAGGAGCTTTATGAAGAAGACCTTAACTTTAGGAAGATTTGGAAAGATTGTTCGAGAGGTCCAATTATGCAATATTTATTGCAAGATGGATTTCTTTTTAGAAATAATTGCTTGTGCATATCGAGAAGTTCTCCAAGAGAAGACATTATCAATGAAGCCCATGGTGGAAGCTTAGCCGGTCATTTCAGAAGAGACAAGATACTCTCTCTTGTCAAAGAAAAATTTTATTGGCCTCGAATGTAGAAAGATGTTATGAGACATGTGGAGCGGTGCCAAACTTGTCACCTTGCCAAAAGCCATTCTCAAAACACTGGTTTGTATACTCCATTATCGGTACCAAAAGCCCCTTGCGAAGATGTGAACCTAGATTTTGTGGTTGGTTTACCTCGGGCACAAAGGGGTAAAGACTTAATCATGGTGGTCGTTGATTGGTTCTAAAAAATGGCACATTTTGTACCATGTAACAAGACTTTGGATGCTACTCACGCGGCAAATCTTTACTTCCAAGAGATCGTGAAGCTACATGGTATTTCGAAGACGATGACTTCTGATCGTGACTCAAAATTTGTTAGTCATTTTTGGTGAACACTTTGGAAGAAGCTAGGCACCACACTTTAATTCAGCTCTTCTCATCATCCCCAAACTAATGGGCAAACTGAAGTTGTCAATTGGAGTTTGGAAAATCCTTTAAGGAGCTTAGTTGGAAGCAACCTACGCCAATGAGACCTTACTTTGACTCAAGTTGAATTTGCTTACAACCAGTCTTCAAGCCAAACAACCGGAAAGAGTCCTTTCGAGATTATGTATGGCAAAAACACTATTAGTCTTATGGACTTAGCTCCACTTCCAATCTCTCATCATTTTAGTGGAGATGCTGAGGAACATGCCAACTATCTAAAGAAACTTCTTAAGCAAATTCGGGAAAGGATAATAAAGCACAATACGAAGTATCAAGCGAGAACAAACAAACATCGAAAGCCTGCAGTTTTTAAGGAAGGAGATTTGGTTTGGCTACATCTTAGAAAGGAAATATTTCCTCGGGGTTGACACGAGAAGTTGAAGCTTGGGGTTGACACGAGAAGCTGAAGGTCCTTTCGAGGTGCTACAAAGAATTGGTAACAACACCTACAAAATTGAACTTCCTGGTGAGTATGTTGTTTCTGCAACGTTCAATGTTGCGGATCTTTCTCCCTACCATGATGATGAAGACTAAGAAAACTCATGGACAAGTTTACGCGTGGCAAAAGCATTTGATGCCGGAGCATTTTTGAGACGTCAAGTTCTTATTGATATTATCGGTAACAAGTCGGCTCTTGTCGATATTGTCATTCCAAGTTAACTCTTCGATCATAACGAATCGAAGGCTGTTCGGTTCTTTGAAAGGCCATTAATTATCCACTTTGGAAATGGTAAAGTCATGGAGACCTTCAATCAATTACATTTGTTTCTCGTATATTTTCAAGGTCTATTTAATGTCGTTCGAGTTTCTAGAGTCCTTATTTATTTATGGTTGTAAATATTGTTTGTCTTTCCTATGAGTATTTTGTCTTTTCAAAGAGTCTTAGTAATTACTCAAGCTCGGAGGGTTGTTCCATGCTCTATATAGACGTGCTATGAAGAATAACAGAAGAAGACATATTTTGATTCAAAACTAATTGAGGTTTTAGCTTGAGAACAAGAAGGATTTCTTGTTTTACTCTTATCCAATAGGTGGATTCCTGTGAGTGGCAAGTATTGCTTTTATCTCTTAGGTTAATTACCTACAAGTAGCGAGCGACCTATCCATTCAAATTCTCACTTGTGATACCTCATATTTCTCTACACTTTCTCCAGCGTCAGTGGGCTACCGCCTGATTTGAAGGAATCATGTAGATTCTTTTCTTGAATTTGAAGACAATTATATTACATGAAATTTGGGGTAGTTTAGTGTTAGTCTTTATGATTTTACGCTTGACATTCATGCTCCCTGTAGTCTCATTAGCACTGAACCAGTCCTTTGAGTACTTTTGAATTTGGCAATTGCTATTGCATCAAAAAGTTTTCAAGACCATGTCTAACCCAAATATTCATATACTTTCGTTGAGGTTATACTTTTTTCACATTCATATCATTGAGTCCTTAGGTTAGATTTTATTTTGCTTTGAGTAAGCCAATCATTAGCAAAAATAATCATTGTTAGTCCCCGTTATATCTGATTGTCACCTGAGTTGGATAAGCAAGTATTTCTTGTTAAACTGGATTGAGAGTAAAAGGCGATGGTCTAAAGGACGAGTCTACCTTTTGATGTAATGACACTGACAAATAATTTTTTTTTTTTTTGATAACCCAGGGAACCCCCGCACGGCCGACAGCCGGGGAGTAAACCCTGGGGGCGACACGTGCTACTGACAAATAATTTGTTCTGGTAAAACTCAATAATAGTCGGTGATTTTAAAGTAATGTTGGTGAAAAACAAATAATTTGTTCGAGTTTACTAACTTTTATTTAAAATCAGTCAAAAAATCATGTTCGATCTGTATTGACTCGTTCGATTTTTTTCTTTCATTTATACCACACAACGAAGATGAAAATGTAAGAATTTCCTAATGTGGGCTTCATTAATTGAAATTAACTAAATTAATTTGGTCTAATAAAGGTAAGATATATGGATTCTTAATCAGTCTAATATGAGGCTGGCTGGTGTGGGCCGAGTACGGCCCGGCCCGTAATGAGAGGGCCTGTGGTCGAAAACTCTATAAATAGCACTCAAGTCCCTCTCCTAACCTGATGATGCACAATTTGACTCACATACGGATTTAGAAATAATTTTCTTCTCGTGAGTGGCAATCTTATTAGGTCAGTGTTCTAACGAAGGGTATAGGGGAGAAGAACTTGAGTTCGTGTTCGAAAATCGTCGCAAATTCCGCGTCAAGTTCGATGGATTCCAAACCAGGTACACGAATCGACAATTTCTCCATTATCATGTTTCGATTTTTTATTATAGTGATCCTGAGCGTGCCATTTTCGTGGCCTGTCATGTGGTATCAGAGCCTGCCATAGATTATAACTGAAACATGGGGATTATGACCGTTTTCATTTTGTCCGAGAGGTTTTTGCCCTGTTTCGAAATTTTTTGTCGGATGAAAGTTAAATTTTATTACATATTTAGAATCTACTCGTCGAGACAAGAAAAATGGTGGGCGGCACATCGCCGAAGGATGTCGGACGCGCCGTCATGCGCCTACACGCGCCCTAGGCATGGCGGCGCGTGACGTCCACACGCGACCGTGCCGAACCGGCGCGTCCTTCCTCCATAACCGCAGGCTGACATCAGCATGACGTCAGCGAGGGTGTGGATCCGACTTGACCCGGATCCTGACCTGACCTGGATACTGACCCGACCCGACAGTTGACTCGACCCGAGTTTCGACCCGACCCGACCGTTGACCCGACCGATCAACCGATCAGACCGGTCCGTTGACTATTGACCAGTTGGACCGGTCAACCTGTCGGACCGGATGTTCAGACCAGTTTGACCAGCTGAACACACGCGCACACGCCGCACCTTCCGGCGAGGCGTGAGGGCGCGTCCGACGTCCGTTTTGGACGTTCTTGGTACCAACGCGCTCGTATTGAGATGCTCTACATTGTGGTGTATTTATTTTATATGTTTGAAGCTTATACATATGTGAAAATATGTATAGAACCCTATATACACGTATTTTTAGGGTATTTTTGCGTATTTTCTTGTATTTCTCTATGGTTTCGGAAATAAATATGGTAGCTCACATATATATCACCACATAAGGAATGTGTAGAGTGTAATTCATTGTCTATCAATGAATGGAACAGTATAATTAGCACGACATGTAATTTCAGAGACATACGCCCCTGTCTTTACGTCTAGCATTATATGCATATAGTGAATGTGATATATAAAGTTCATATCCCTAGATGAGAGATTTTCAAGGATTCAGTTGAGTAGTGACCACCAAAGTGGCACACTTGACTGGATTTGAGAAATATCGGTCTCATATTGTGGTGGGATGTCTCCTGGTCTATTACGTGATTATACTCCCAAAGGAGGTGATCTTGTATTAGTTCATGGAGGGGTACATGTATAGCATGTGCTTGAGAAATGACTGATCTTAGTGGTTCATACACCCAAAGGTGGTGATTTCACGAAATATTAGAATAAGTTCTCATGGCCGCTGTCATGTGAAAAGTGTACAACTGCATGTCATATTTTCTGCCCAAAGGTGATTATGTGATGATGTATGTAACTCTCTAGATAAGTACTCACATGATGCTAATTGTATTGTTTGTTTGTTTTCCAGTCACCTTTTCTGTAAACGGCAATTCCATTTCCATTGAGGTCCTTACTGGGTTGAACTTTAAGAAATGGAAAGAGGATTTTTTATTTGGAATGGAGCTGGCGGATGTTCAGATTGTTCTTACAAAGGATAAGCCGGGAGATATCACGGCCACCAGTACTGAAGCTGAGAAAACCGACTATGCTGCCTGGGAAAAGAGTAATAGGATTTGCTTATTGATAATGAAGAAATCCATTCAAGAACACTTAAAAAGTGGTTTGCCAGCTAACTGTACTGCTAAGGAAATGATGGCAGCCTTAGACGCTAGAAACCGCATTTCATCTAATGCTGAGGCTGGTACACTTCTTTAAAAGCTCTTCAATATGAAGTATGATGGTACTGCTGGAGTTAGAGATTATGTCCTTAGGATGGTAGATCTAAAGACGAAGCTTCAAGCTCTTAATATTTTCATTCCTGATGCTTGTGTTGTGCATCAAGCCCTGAACACCCTTCTACCTGATTTTGGTATTATAAAGACAAATTACAATTCTCAAGATGAGACTTGATCAGTGAATGACTTCATAGTGAGGGTGGTGGCAGAGAAAGAGAAAGTTAAGAAAGAAAAAGGGCATCTAGCCTTATATATTTCTAGTTTCCACAAAAGGAAGAATAAGAAGTCCAAAAATCGTACTCATAAAGGTACTCATGACACTACCGGTCAATCTGACAATATGGGTCCAAAGAAATCATCATTAAAAAAAGATAGTGACCACTGCTTCTTTTGTAAGAAGAAAGGTCACATAAAAAAGGACTGTATAAAGTTTAAAACTTGGTTGTCCAAATGTGAGCCTACAGGTAATGATTCTTTGGCACTTGTTTGTGAATCCAACCTATCAGAAGCACCATCCAGTTCTTGGTGGCTCGATAGCGGTGCAACTAATCATGTTGTGTTTACCATACAAGGATTCATAAACCGGAGGAAGCCAAATCATGATAAGTCAAGACTCACTGTGGGAAACAACGAGAAAGCCGATGTTGTGTTTGTGGGAGATGTAATCTTGATTTGAGACTCTGGTTTTAGATTAATGTTAAAAGACACTTTTTATGTACCTTCTTTTAGACGGAACTTAATTTCCATATCGTGTTTGGATATGTATGGCTACTCTTTTGAAATCAAGAACAATGCTATTTCTTTATTTCTTAATTCAAATAAGGTTGGGTGCTGTTATATGTCCAACGGATTGTACAGATTGTATTTGTCTCCCAATGACATATACGTCGCTTATACGGCTGAAAAGGTTGTTTCTAAGATACCACTACCTAAGGAACAGTCTTATGCATTGTGGCATAAATGGCTTGGTCATATTTCTAAGGATAGAGTAGAAAGGCTGATAAAGACTAACATCCTGCCTACTCTTAAAGATGACTTAGAGACTGTTATAGAGGTAAAATGATCAAGATAAGGAAGAAAACTGCAGTCCGAAGTTCTGACCTGTTGGAGGTCATTCACACTGATATAAGTGGACCCTATACGATAACTTTGTGTAGAAATTTTTAGTTCATTACATTTATTGATGACTATTCTCGATATGGCTATCTGTACTTGATTAAAGAAAAGTCTGAGTCTCTTGACAAGTTCAAGATTTTTCGGACTGAAGTCGAGAAACAATTGGGAAAGGTCATAAAGGTTGTTAGATCTGATCGAGGTGGAGAGTATTATGGCAAGTATGGTGATGCCGGATAGCTTAAAGGGCCATTTGCCAAATACTTAGAGGATTCTGGGATAGTGGCTCAATTCACTATGCCTGGAAGTCCTGAGCAAAATGGTGTAGCCGAAAGGCGCAATCGCACTCTTATGGAAATGGTGAGGAGTATGATTAGTAGGACAAATTTACCTGGTTTTTTGTGGGGCGAAGCTTTGAAAATAACTTTGTACATTCTGAATTGTGTACCTACTAAAGCTGTTCCATTGACTCCTTGTAAGTTATGGACTGAACGTAAGCCTAGCTTAAACCATCGTAAGGTTTGGGGATGTCCTGCAGAAGTGAAGTTATGTAATCCAACATTAAGTAAGTTGGACTCCAGAACCACTCGGTGTTACTTTGTATCTTACCCAGATTATTCGAAGGGATATCGGTTCTATAATCCAAATGGAGGCACAAGAATTGTAGAATCACAGACAGCTAAGTTTCTAGAGTTTGATATGGCTGAAGAAAATAGCTGCTCATAGACTATTGAGGATAATAATACGGTGGATAATGTTGTATCTTTATCTCATCCCATATAGATAATAGTGGAGACTCCCATACCACAGACTGAACCTATTGGGGCTCAGGATCCTATTGTCGAGACAGCTCCTAATGAAGTTCCTCAAGGCTCTTAGGTATAGGATGATGCTCTTGCTGCTCCAGTAAGGAGATCCATTAGGGAAAAACGATCAGCTATACCACCGAACTATTTAGTTTATATAGGAGAGCAAGACTACGATATCGTTTCTGTGGCTGATCCAGTGACTTATGCGGAAGCTATTTCTTGTCCTCAGTCGGAACTGTGGTTGGATGTAATGAGAGATGAAATGCAGTCTATGAAGCATAATGGAGTTTGAGAACTTGTTGAATTACCTGAAGGTCATAGACCCATTGGCTGTAAATGGGTGTATAAGACTAAAAAGGACTATAAAGTAAAGATTGAGAAGTTTAAAGCCAGACTGGTAGCCAAGGGTTTCACTCAAAGAGAAGGAGTAGACTATGAAGCAACTTTTTCTCCAGTCTCTTCTAAAGATTCTTTCAGAGTGATCATGGCATTGGTAGCTCATTTCGATATGGAGTTATACCAGATGGATGTTAAAACCGCCTTTCTCAATGAAGACCTTAATAAAGAAGTCTATATGATGCAACCCGAAGGTTTTGCGGCAGATGATTCGGGTATGCTTGTATGTAGATTGAAAAAGTCTATTTATGATCTCAAGTAAGCTTCTAGACAATGGTACTTGAAGTTTCATAGTGTTGTCGCCTTATTTGGTTTTGTTGAGAACAAAGTAGATCAGTATATATACTGTAAGGTCAGAAGGAGGAAATTCATTTTCCTTATACTCTATGTTGATGATATTCTACTTGCAAGCAGTGACCTTAGTTTACTGCATGAAACAAAGTGGATGTTGTCAAAGAACTTTGATATGAAGGACCTTGGTGAGGCGTCTTTTATCCTTGGCATTGAGATTCATAGGAATCGTTCTCGCCGACTATTGGGTTTATCTCAGAGGGCATATGTTGATCGTATCTTAGAAAGATTCAACATGCAGCAATGTAAGCCAGGAATTACTCCTGTCTATAAGGGTGATAAGTTGAGTCTGTCACAATGTCCTCATTCAGATTTTGAGAAAGCTCAAATGAAGAATGTACCTTATGCTAGTGCACTTGGGAGTATTATGTATGCTCAAGTATATACTAGACCAGATATTGCTTTTGCAACAAGACTTTTAGGCAGATATCAGTCAAATTCAGGACACGATCATTGGGTTGCTACCAAGAAGGTTTTGAGGTACTTAAAGAGGACAAAAGACTATATGCTGATTTACAAACATGTTCATGACCTACAGCTGGTCGGGTATTCGGATTCAGACTTCGCTGGCTACCAGAATGAAAAGAAGTCGATAACAGGTTACATCTTTAAGTTAGCAGAAGGTGCAGTATCATGGAAAAGTGAGAAACAGAAATCAATGACATCTTCTACCATACAAGCGGAGTTTGTAGCATGCTTTTCGGCCGCTACTCAGGCAATTTGACTCCGGAGCCTCATTAAGGAGTTGACCGTATTTGATTTTGTGAATAGGCCCATACAGTTGTATTATGATAATTACTCTGCAGTGTTGTTTGTTAACAACAATAGAGGTCTCAAGGGGTCTAAGAATATGGAGGTCAAGTATCTGACTATAAAGGAAAAAGTTCAGAATGGTGACATTGCAATAGAGCACATTTCAACAGAAGATATGATTGCAGATCCACTAACTAAAGGCCTTCGCCTTTGTGTATTTGATCGACATGTCATTAACATGGGCTTAGGAGTATCATGGGATACTGTTAATTAGTGGGAGCTATTTAGTTTTACGTTGCTCTTATGAAGTTTGTATCTGATTTTGTTACATTTTGTAATATTTGAATATGTATCAACTCTTTTGCATTTAATGAGGTATTTGCGAATGTAGATTTATCAAGTTGAGTACATATATTTGATGAAAATCTCGAGGCATTGTGTAAACCTCGAGTATAGGCTATGGGATATTCTTGATATTAGCTTTAACAATATGTCTTGTTACACATAAAATACGGTTAACTATCAAGGTAAAACATATGCAGATTTGTTGGAACCATGAAGGATATTCTCTGGTGACACACTAGATTTTGTGACACTTAAGGAGAGAATTTGGACTAACAAAGTGGACAACAAATGAAGTATCACTTATTATGAGGTATTGTCCATTTGACACACTACCATATTGAATCCATATCAGTAAAGTTGAAGGCACTCGTGACCATCGAAGGCTCTGCGTGAGCACATGCAGTTACCGCCATGATTCGGTGTTCGAGACTTTATGGGATCGGATTGACTATTAAGAATAATCTCTAGACCAATATAAGGGTGCGCACACAGTTCTATTTCAATTAATATCGCCCAAGTGGGAGAATGTAAAAATTTCCTAATGTGGGCTTCATTAATTGAAATTAACTGAATTTGTTTGGTCTAATAAAGGTAAGATATATGGATTCTTAATCGGTTTAATATGAGACTGGCTGGTGTGGGTCGAGTACGGCCCGGCATGTAATGAGAGGATCCGTGGTCGAAGACTCTATAAATAGCGCTCAAGTCCCTCCCTTAACCTGATGATGCACAATTTGACTCACATACGGATTTAGAGATAATTTTCTTCTCATGAGTGGCAATCTCATTAGGCCAGTATTCTAACGAAGGGTATAGGGGAGAAGAACTTGAGTTCGTGTTCGGAAACCATCGCAAATTCTGCGTCAAGTTCGATGGATTCCAAATCAGGTACACGAATCGACAATTTCTCCATTATCGTGTTTCGGTTTCTGATTATAGTGATCCTGGGCGTGCCATTTTTGTGGCCTGTCAGAAAAACTAGTAGGTGTTTGTCAAGTGCTTTTGTCACGTAATTATCAGGGATGAAATATATTTCCTTCTTCCTGTTTTAGTATTTTGAGCATATTTTGCAACTGATCTATACTTGAAGCCTAAAAGGGAAATATCTTCACTTTCCATTTTTGTTTCTAGGCATGCGCTTTGAAGGAGAGTGGAAATTTGATAGATCTAGTTGATCGGAGGCTGGGTTCTCACTTTGACAAAGAGGAGATGTTGGCATTGATCAAGGTAGCTCTGCTGTGTACCAATGGAACTCCAGCACTTATGCCGCCAATGTCAACTATGGTTAGCATGCTTGAAGGCAAGGTCGCTGTTCGGGTGCAGGACTCTAAGGGCACTATCATGACTAAGGAGAAAATTGAGGCCATGAGGAAGCTTTATAAAGGCAAAGAAGATCATGCAGTAAGTAAGAATATCTCCAAGAGTATGTCTACTTGTGACATCCTCAAATTTCGACTCTATTCAGGATGTAATGAATGGTTATTTTATCAATGAGCAATGAGTAGAATTAGGCTCTGAATTGCTTCCAAAATCATTCAAGAGTATTCCAAGTTTTGGGAAAGACAATTTAGGATTTCGATGAGCACGACTAAAAAACTTAAATATGGATTGACAATTCGACCATAAGGATTGATGAGGGACAATCATAAGCCATTTCAAGCCGATCCAGAAATGGTTATAAATCGATTCGATAATAGTATGAATCGGATTACGAGTGATTCCGCATGATTACTATATTGATTTTGAACGACCTTAAACCAATTACTAATTATCGTATACTTCGAAATAGACAATGAACCCCTCACAATTACATGACAATCGAGGGATATCCATGAATTGAGAAAGCTTAAACACGGATTGATTTGAAATCAACCACGGGTTAAACGCACGAAACCCTTAAAAGCCGTCCATTGTTCTAATTATGCTAAAGACGCATTTAAGAGATTTAACCACGAATTCTAATCTAGTTGAGGGTATCGGACTCTAGAGGACTAAGAGACGACCATTGGATAATCTTAGGGGATTGCCTATTTATCGATAAACTATAAAAGTTTGGAGAAGTGAAATTTGGGCTAGAAATTGAGAGCCACAAAGGGACCCACGAATTTGGAAAGGCCCAATAGACCTCATGAACATCAAATTCGGCCACCAAGGGCCCATATGATAGAAATTATGGTTTTGCCCTTTTAGGCCAAATTTGAATAGTTTTGGGAAAAATTGTGCAAGAAGAGCCTAAGGTGAGAATCCTGCAAAGAATTAAGCCCAAGAACAAGGCCCAAGAGGAATTTAGCCATAAGGAGAGAGAAAATGGGCTTGGCCCATTTGTTAGCCCATTTAAGCCTTCTAGAAAGAATTGACTTTTAGGGCATGAATAGTATCTTTAAGTGAAAAGACCTTTTTATCCCCAAGTCTTTTTAGATTCCTTCAGTTTATTGAAGGGAAAAATGGTCTTTCTACCCCTCAAAAGTTGGCCGGCCACATGAGAGGGTAAAATGACCAAAATACCTCTCTCATCTTGTCTTTATTCTATTCTTACCCTTGAATATTTGTGAAACTTGTTTTACAAGAACAAATCCTAGCCATTGATTTAAGCTTGTTGAGCGAGGGATGATCTTCGCCATCCATCCTTGGGGTAGCTTGCAAGACAGCGTTCTCTGTCTCATTTCTCTCATTTTGCTCATTTGGTCACTCTCTCCCTTACTCTCTCTCTCACGTCCTCATTGTCTCTCACTCTCTCCAATTTCGGTCACCTCATCACCGACCACCACTGCACGTCCTTGCCGCTATCCTCTTGCGGCGCCGTGACCATTCGTTGTTCCTCGTATGCCCTCATTCTCTCTCACTCTCTCCAATTTCGGTCACCTCATCACTGGCCACCACCGCACGCCCTCACCGCCACCCTCTTGCGTCGCCGTGATCCTCGTCACCGTGACTGTTCGCCACTCCTTGTTCATGGCTCACTGCCGCTTAGATTTCCTTTGGTTTTGAGTAAGTTTACTCTTTAAACCTTGATTAAGGCACTAGGTTTGCTAATGGTTTAGTTTAGAGCTAACTAGGTGGTTTAGTGGATAAGTTATCTTAAGATTAGTTGATGGCTTATCTTATTCTATTGATAACTTATCTTCGTACTTGATAATTTATCTCATGCTTTAGGTGATAGCCTATTTAGTGTAGTTGATAACTTATCTAGACTTATGTGATAACTTATCAAGAAAATAGAGATAGCTTATCAAGAAATAGGGATAGCTTATCTTGAAATAAGCAGATAAATTATCACATTGAGTAGACTACTTATCATGAGTTAAATGATGACTTGTCTTGATTAATGATCATTGATATGTGTTATAAGTTTTAAATTGCCATGAGAAAAAGGATGAGTTTATGTTGAAAAATGCCTTGATTAAATGGCAATCTTTGCTATGCTTAAGTTTAATTGGAAATTGAATGGATAATGTATTGGTGTTGATAAATGAGTGCATTTTCATGGTAGCTTTATGCGTAAAGAATTACACATCATAAACACTTGACATTGGCTAAATTCCAAAGATAAGAAATGGGATTTGAGTGATTGTTATGTGTGCATGATCACCTAAAAGTTTTATTTGTGCCCGGTTATACCGGAAGACCGCCAACTTAGGGTTTGGCCGTGGCCGTGAGAGGTCATGCTCAATTTGGTAATTGGATGCCATATGATGCCGCAATGGCGGGGGTCCCAGACGATGTCGAGTCACAGTGAAGGCTAAACTGATGCTTCTTTTGGAATGACGTCTGATGTCGCAGTGGCGGGGGTTTCGGTCGATACTCCTTTTAGAATGCCGTCTGATGCCGCAGTGGCAAGGATTCTAGAAGTTGCCGTGCCCGACAAAGCGGGACAATGCTCAGTCATGCCAGAAGACCGCCTTCCTTTGGGATGTGCCGTGGCCCGAGGGGTCGTTTAATAATTTGGACTATCATGAGTGTGATGTGCATCGATGAGTGCGACGTGTCTGAGAGTGATAATTGATTATGTCTGGATTATTAAATTGTTGTGGTGCATGATTATGCAATATGATACCCTTGATCGTGCCTCCTGAGCAGGTGATTTAATGTGATCTATTTATATGCTCATTGGAGCGAATGCAGTTATATGATGGTTAGAAAAGGGTGAGTGAATTGCCTCGTGTGAATAGTTAAGGCAAAGCAAAGGCTTTGCTATTGATCTGTCATCGACAGTGACTTGCACGTTTAGGGCGATCTAGAGACAAGGTACTCTCCTAACTTGCTCTCACCCATTATTGTTTAAATATTTTCAGGCTCATAGTGACGAATAGTCGTCACGTACGGTTCAGAGACCAAGGGTGGTGATGGGCACTAGATGCACATCTTTTTGGCTACCTTCTTGTAAAGAAGTTTAAATTAACCCGATCATCCGGTCTCTTTTTGTCTGAGTGGTCTTCCAGGAAGTAGCCTTGGATAGGCTTGTAATTATGAAATCTTCCTAGGGTTAACTATATGTTTATAAAATGGCTTAGTTGTTTTGTATCTCAAAGTGTTTTCCTTACTATCCATTGCTATGTTTGTTGACCGGGAGATTTGAGTACGCCTTCGCATGCGTTTAATTGAAAGATAAAAAGAATGGGTCGGTGACATGTCCTGGGACGTTGCAACTTAACGACCATGGAGTGATGTTCACGTTCCCGTGGGACCGGGCGTGACACCACTGATGGGCCATGGACTGGAACCACTTCGTCTGCATCTGCTAATGATCTCTATCCAGTACTTCTGGATACTGATAATTGGCAAAAGAGAGAATAAGAAATGGTTTGTTGGGTTCTAAGTAAATTAGTTCTCGAAAGAGCTAGGCTTTATTTGGTAATGCTTGCAATGGAACTCTTAAATTTCGCTGCAAAGTTTCTCTTTCGCTCACATTTGAAACTTAAGGTATAGATAATATAAAGAAAACGACGACTGTTATGCAGTAGTGGAGTAATTGTATATTGTGAACTAATTATTGGGGAAAGGGAGAAGACAATTGCTTGTGGATTGGTGGTTGTATTGGTGCTGTTTCTTTCGATATTGTTATTCGAACAGAGATGATGTTGCTACTTTTCCTCTTCAATCAATAGCGATGTGGATGGTTGCCACTACAAGGGTGGGAATCTATTACGGAAGCTTTTCATTGCTTGAATGGCGAGATGTGCGAAGTGGCGCATCCTTGCTTTGGACATGTTTTGGTCACGAGCTCAACCTGTTATTTGTTGCTACTCAATAATTTTTCTCAGAAAATTCAAATTTTTCTGTCTTTAGCGTGGATGATGGTCGGCCAACTTCATCTTTCCCATTTTGAGAAATGATAAAAGAGAATACTATACCTACAAAAAATTTATCTAGAGAAACTTGCAATTTTAGTCACTGTTTCTTTCAGATGGATTACTGCCTCATCGGCATAGTACTTCATTCCATCGATGGTTCTGTATTATGAGTCAATGCCCAAAACGATCTTAGGTTAATATCAGAAGAATTAAACAAGTTGAAACCTTAATGGGCTCATTTGCTCCCCCTAAGATCGGAGGCCACTAACGAGTCATTCCACCAATTGAAGGGCCCACATCAAAGGCAGTGATTCCCTGCTATTCCTACAACTACAACTCAGCAAAGCAGAAAGCAAATCTGCTGCAACTTCCTAAAAATCCGAATTCCTAGCCCCGCCCTCTACCGACAACGGAAGCCAAATCCTGCATTCAAGTAACTAACCAAAAAAGAAGCTACATAAAGCAGAATCCAACAAACGCCTGTATCTCAGTGGACCATGGCCTCTTTGAGTTATTTTTTTACTTCCTTATCAAATTGATAAATAGAATCTGACCATGACCTCCATGAGTTATTAACGGAAGGCCAAATTATCCTGAGTAAAGAAGTTTTAATAAACAAAAAATATTGCAAGTGGCAGCACTCGTGTAGCCAAATTGTGTTGTTTCCAAGAAAACAATTCAAGAGTCAATTTGGTAGGGAAAAATCAAATTTGCCGATGACAAGAGGGTATATGATGACCCTTGATTATTTAATTTTAAAGAACCAAATGATCTATAAATTATTTAATTCTTTTAAAATGGGCATATGTCGACACCAAAAAATGACCAACTTTTGGTTATAATAGACAAGTGACAAAATTAGTCGATAATAACAAAGTTTGGTAATTAAAATAGTTGACAACTTGAAGAGCATCGGCAACTTGCTAATGAAGTTATCGATAACAAACATAAGTTATTAATGAGAACCATCACTGGGATGAAGTCATCGACATAACTGCCGACTAGCGATATTTTTGGATATGTAACTTCTTCTTTTTGAAGTGTTACTAGATAATAGAAAATGGTGGATAATGTAATTTCTTATTATAAATTTATTTGTTGTGAAGATATGATCAGTAATTTATATTTTTAAATTCAATAAGTGTTCGTAATCGTTGATTGTGGGTTATAAATAGCAACATCGAATTCTTCGTAAAGCACCCCAATCAATCATAGAGCTCAACATTCTTTGTAAATTTATCTTTGTTTTTATTTTTTCGCAATTTAAATGGCCTAGCGTGATTGCCTCCAGTTTTCGCACTTTTAATTTTCTTGTCGTTTACTTTCTTATTCAAAATCAACAAAGAACCATTCGTAGCCTTTGTTGATTGGCATATCGATCGATCCATATTCTTTGGGGATATTTCATCCGCATTTTTGGTGAAACAACTTCTAACATGGAACTGAGATAAAAGAGGCCATGTTAGGCCAAAGCAAAGAGTTTGATTCTGCGGTCAAAGTACAAAAGCCGCCTCGCTCCTGTTCCAGATTCGATCAAATCTAGAACATGGCCCATCGACGACTTCATGACTCGTACTGCGATTGGAAAATTTCAGCCTCTTTCAACGCTGATTATGTAAACAGTTCGACCTTTTTTCAAATCTCTAGCCACGCAAACGATCTGACCTTTTTTCTTAAAATTTACAAGCACTCGAAACTTTCCTTTGCCACATAAGTGCGTTGCATAGTTTGACTTGGACTAATCTATTTCCATTTTTTAATGGGGGAAACATTTGTCAACATTGATAGAGACTTAGAGACAATTCAATTATTGTCCGAAAAAACAATTCAATTGTTGTCCAAAAAGTCCTAAAGCATTATTATGCTGTCCACCGATAGTGGATTCCAAATTCAACATATATGATATTATTTTTTTCGTGTAATCACTTCAACCGAGACAAATTATTCATTGTCTATATTCAAACTTATATGATACCATCAATTGCGTGTAAACTATTTTGAATCGGGAGATAAAGAACTAGATTTAACCGATTCATAGGACTTGTTGGATATTTTCATTGGCCCCCAAGGCTCTAAATAAACCGAGTGTCCAAGCACCTAGATTATGAGAAAAAATAGTAATTGGCTACAACTGAAGTAAACAGAAAGAGCAAAACAAAAAAAAGATTTGTCCAAAAAAGCGAAACTAAATGTTTTCTGGACAATTTAATCCGCTAATGAAGTTTCTATGCGGTCGTGGAATTCGGACTCCGTCATTGATAGAAGGTATAATAACCAAAATCTGAGGCCGTGATCATGAAAAGAATATTTTCATTGGAAGAACAAAATGAAATGAGGGAAAGAAGGCTTTACTCAATTTTAGATGAATATCAATTCGGTGAAGACTTGGGGTCGTCTCTCTCGTTCTCACACGTCACTCTGGCTCGCTCTCACATACGGACGTCGAAGAGTGAAAGTCCACGTCCCCTCTCCCGTTCTTTTTGGCGCATGAATGCATGAAGTTAGAGCACTCACAAAAAAGTCTACGTCCCCTCTCCCGTCCTTTTTTGTGCATAAATGCATGAAGTTAGAGCACTCACAAAAAGTCTACCTCCCCTCTCCCGTCCTTTTTTGTGCAACGTCCCCTCTCCCATCTCTTTTTGTGCATAAATGCATGAAGTTAGAGCACTCACAAAAAAGTCTACGTCCCCTGTCCCGTCCTTTTTTGCGCATAAATGCATGAAGTTAGAGCACTCACGAAAAAGTCTACATGCCCTCTCCCGTCCTTTTTTGTGCATAAATGCATGAAGTTAGACCACTCACTTGACAATCATCTCTCTCTCTCTTAGCCAAGTTTTGCCTTGGCAGACTCCGGTTGAAGTGCACGAGATCTCTCTCTCTCTCTGGGTTGAACTTGAGATTAAAATGGTGTTGAATCTCTTCTCGGCTCGACCTTTCTTCTCTGCGCTCGTCCTTCTCTGCGCCATTCACTTTGCTGCTGTCTCCACTCTTCTGCCCGATGACGAAGGTGAAACAATTGAAAAGAACCCCACTAATCTCGTATAAGTCGTGTGGGGCTATTTTTCCGTCCATCCACAGTGAACTTCAAATGCGAACATGTATGAATTTTCTTTTTGTGTGACCACTTTGACAAGACAGCTTTTCCGATGGATAATTAATCAAAAATTTTAAAATCTATTGTACAGTGGCCAATTTAGCTCTAAATATTTTACTTTGGTCAATTTTTTTTGGTCAAAACTTTGGTCAATTTAATCTTAAACATTTTGACGATTTTTCAATGTAGTTTTTTTGGTAAATTTTGACCTAACGTGGACGATTTTTTGCATTTTTTAAATAATTTTCTCAAATTTTTTCTCCTTTTTCCTTTTCCTTCCTTCTTTTTCTTTTTTTTTTCCTTTTCGCCTGTGATCAGTCGTCGGCCAAGACCGTGCTCACCCAAATTTGGGCGAGGGCATTAGGGCCCTTCTAGACCAACCCTCGCCAGTGATCAGCGATCATGGCCCTTGTCTGTGGCCAATGTCAGTTGTTGGCAATCACCAAGAACGTTCACAGGCAAAAAGGAAAAGAAATAAAAGAAAGAAAAGGATTGAAAAAAATCAGAAATTCAAAGAAATTTTTTGTAAAAATAGTCAATCCTGGTGAAAAGGGACAGGGAAAAGACATTGATACTTATCTTCGACCATTGATAGAGGAGATGAAGTTACTGTGGGAGGGGGATTGATGCGTTTGATGCCTCCACGAAAGAAAGTTTCAGATTGCAAGCGACTCGTCCCTAGACGATTAATGATTTTCCCGCTTATCCTAATTTATCTGGCTGGAGTACGAAGGGACGCACTGCATGTCGTCCTTCCCGTGCTGATTTGACCGACTCAAAATTGTTAAGTCATGAAAGAAAGTTTTCTTACATGTGACACGGCCGATGGTCGAATCTGAATCATCCTTTCCGATTTGAGAAGCAAGCTTGGTCCTTAGTGATATGGCAAAGATCTTTCCTCCCGGATTCTTCATTGTCATGGTTCACCTGATAATTCACTTAGTAGACGAAGCAAGCTTGGTGCACTGGTGCAATTCAGATACATGTATCCTATTAAAGGCAATCCTTCCCTCAATTTAGTGGTCTCTTCATATCCTTCATGCATGGATCCTAATCAATGCTATATTTTAATGTGTTGTTAAATGGGGTTCCAGGTCTGATGTTCGCAACAAATGTCATGCGGAGGGATCAATCCCGAGGAATACATTATGAGAGAGAGCGTTTGACATTTTTTTCAAGATATTTTGATTGTAAAGATACATTGGTCGATGGGCTCCATAAGAATGATAAAGTGAATTCACATGTTTCTTGACGTCCCACACACCCGTCCCATCTTTGGGACGTTTGGGGAGTGTCCGAGTATTGCACTAGGATGGTGTAAATACCTATTCGCTCGGGATATTTCCAAAATCATCCCTAGTTACTCGGGAACGATTATTAAACGTTTCGAATAGGCATGAAAATTGTCCCGACATGCACCATCTCTTCAAATAAATAAATAAAAAGACTTCAATTTTAACCTTTTCAACTTCAATGTTTACTTTCATTTATTTCTTTTCAAAATTTAAAGAACACATTATTAAGTTTGTCATAGTATTGGTCTCCTTATCTCTTAGTGTGATTTATTCTACAATCTAGCATTGTGGGCAAACTTATCTCCATGCTCAGAGGAAATAGACTTCTCATTGTGTGGTTATTGGTTTACCTTATTCTTCGAGTTGATTTATAACCACAAAGGCACATGATTGCACTTAATAGGTTAATGACGGAAGTACATGCTTAGTTAAACATGGAAGTTTCAAAGCTCGCCTAAACTTGCGTGAAGAATTTAACTGCGTCCTTTGACAAGATTAAAATAACCCTCGATGACTCGACATTAATCCGATTAGACACGCCTAGAAGATGACCTTTTTGCTCAAGTCTTGTGCATGACATCGTCCGTCGAACCAATCATTATTTGGTTCGAGTTCCCTTGCCGTGGTTTTTCTGTTGTCGGTGTCTGCTTTTCTAACATGGAACGGAGATAAAGGAGGCCGTGTTAGGCCAAAGCAAAGATTAGTATCTGCCACGGTCAAGTAGAAAACCCCCTGGTCGCTTGGCTTCAAATTCGACCAAGTCTAGAACATGCTCCATAGAACGACTACATTAACTCATACTGTAATTGGGAAATTTCAGCCTTTTTCAACGATGACCATGTGAACAGTTCAACTTTTTTCAAATCTCTAGTGGTGCACACGATTTGCCTTTTAAAAAGAAATATATAAACAAGTGAAACTTTCATTTGCCACTTAAGTTCTCATATATTCTTCTTACAATTTTTCGAAAATTGAGTTCTATTGTAAATTTGGTGGGAAGGTAAAAAAATGTTAGTATTCGACACACAATCACAAGTACATATAAAGTAAAAGCGAAAAAAAAGAAATCGAGAAACAAAATTTTTATCTTGGTTCACCTTTTAACTTGAGCTATGTCCAGTAGAGGATTTTATTATAATTCGCACCTCAGACCTATCTGCTACATCCCTTATATAATAGAAAGATAATATATACAGGCAACAGTAGATATTCAGGGTTCTAATCTAAATTATCAATAAAATACGAATTCAAACTATAAAAATTCTCTGACTCTGCGGGAG
Organism: Syzygium malaccense; assembly: GCA_031216405.1. Taxonomy (NCBI): domain Eukaryota; kingdom Viridiplantae; phylum Streptophyta; class Magnoliopsida; order Myrtales; family Myrtaceae; genus Syzygium; species Syzygium malaccense. The sequence continues at coordinate 1,136,766 of CM062258.1, read as the reverse complement.
TGCTATCCCGTACAAACCCCCAATGAGGCAGCCCTGGAAATCTCTGCCCGCTCACGGAGGAGCGGGACCCTCGTCCTTTCCAATCAAAACAAAGGAATTCGTGCATCGACACATGCATCTCCACACGTGTGATCTACGTATATAATTCTTCTGGTATTACTTTTCAGTTAATTGTTCTTATCTCTGGACAAGTTAATGAGCTTTTAAGAACAGCTCAAGTAAGCACTACAAAAAAACAAGTTTTTTCCGACGAAATTTCCAATGAAAAATTTGGAAAAATTCGTTGGAAAACGAATTTCCAACGAATTTTCCAACGAAAAAAAATTCGTTGGTAATAGGTCGTCGGAAATTTTTCCAACGAAAAATTTCAATTTTTGTTGGAAATTTGCGACGAATTTTATTTCGTTGGAAAATTTGTGGCTAAATTCGTTGGAAAAACTACAAAATTTTTTTTTTGGTTGAAAAATTTTTTTTCCAACGAAAAATTTTTCATTGGTAAAATTACAAATGTTTTTTTTTTCGAAAAATCGTGGAAATTTTTTTTCCAACGAAAATTTTTTGTTGGTAAAATTACAAATTTTTTTTTTGGTCGAAAAATTGTGAAAATTTTTTTTTCAACAAATTTTTTTTTTTCAAAAAATCGCCCTCGCCGCCGGCGAGGGCCGAGGTCGCCCAGATCTGGGCGACCTCGAGCTCGTCGCCGGCGACGGCCGAGCTCGCCCAGATCTGGGCGAGCTCGAGCTCGTCGCCGGCGAGGCCCAGCCTCGTCGCGGGCGAGCCTCGCCGGCGACGAGGCTGGGCCTCGCCGGCGACGAGGCTGGGCCTCGCCGGCCATGGCGAGGCCCGAGCTCGCCATGGCCGGCGAGCTCGAGCTCGCCCAGATCTGGGCGAGCTCGGCCCTCGCCGGCGACGAGCTCGAGGTCGCCCAGATCTGGGCGACCTCGAGCTCCCCGGCGACGGCGATGAGGTGGTTGAGGCGGCGGGCGAGGTGGCGGCCCTTGGTGGCGTCGGGGGCGCCGACCGCCGCGGGGGCCTGGCCCTGGATGGCCGTGGCGGCGAGGGAGCCGATGTCACCCTGGATGGCCGCGGGGGAGGGAGCCGACGTCGCCCAGATCTGGAGAAGTTGAGGGCCCCGATCTTGGTGTCCATGGTGTCGGAGCCGGAGCCGGAGCCGGAGGAGGAGGGGGGGCGGCGGGGGACGAGGCAGAGCGGGAGGCGGAGCGAGCAGGTGAAGGCGGAGGAGGGGGGGCGGCGAGGGAGCAGGCGGAGCGAGACGAAGGTGAAGCAGGTGAAGGCGGAGGAGGGGGGGCGGCGAGGGAGCAGGCGGAGCGAGACGAAGGTGAAGCAGAGAGAGAGAGAGAGAGAGAGAGAGAGAGAGAGAGAGAGAGAGAGTGAGTGTGGAATGAATTGGGCGCGAAAATATGAATAAAGAAAAAGTAGTGTTTTCGTTGCAAAATTCGTGGGAAATTTCCCACGAATTTTGCAACGAAAATTGTACATACTAAAATAATGGCCCAAAAAATTCAAATTCGTTGGAAAATTCGTTGGAAATTTCCAACGAATTTTTTTCGTTGGAAATTTCCAACGAATTTTCCAACGAACATTGTACACACTGAAATAATTGCCCGGAAATATGAAATTCGTTGGAAAATTCGTTGGAAATTTCCAACGAATTTTCCAACGAATATAAAAAAAGGCCGAACAGTACCGGTTTTTTGGAATTCGTTGGAAATTTCGTTGGAAATTTCCAACGAATTTTCCAACGAAAATTGTACACACTGAAATAAGTGCCCGAAAAATTGAAATTCGTTGGAAATTTCGTTGGAAATTTCCAACGAATTTTTCAACGAATATAAAAAATGCCGAATAGTACCGATTTTTTGGAACTCGTTGGAAATTTCGTTGGAAATTTCCAACGACAAAAAATTCGTTGGAAATTTCCAACGAAATTTCCAACGAAAATTGTACACAATGAAATAATTGCGCGAAAAATTCAAATTCGTTGGAAAATTCGTTGGAAATTTCCAACAAATTTTCCAACGAATATAACAATGCCGAATAGTACCGGTTTTTTTGGAACTCGTTGGAAAATTCGTTGGAAATTTCCAACGAATTTTCCAACGAATATAAAAAATGCTGAATAGTACCGGTTTTTTTGAATTTGTGGCAATATTCATTGGAAATTTCCAACGAAAAATTTTTCGTTGGAAATTTACAAGGAATTTTGCGACGAAAAAGTTTTCGTTGGAAATTTCCAACGAATTTTGCGACGAAATATTTTTCGTTGGAAATTTCCAACGAATTTTGCAACGAAAAATTTTTCGTTGGAAATTTCCAACGAATTTTCTTTTCGTTGGAAAATTTGTCGAAAATTTGCGACGAAAATTTTTTCGTCGCAAATTTTCGTGGCAAAAATCTAGTTTTTTTGTAGTGAAGAGTCTATTTCGAATATATATTCAATTTTCAGTGGGTGCTACACTTGTCAACATCGATAGAGACAAACTGTTTCGACTGTATTCCATTACGAATCTGCGCTAATGTACAAGCAAACCATTAATGAATGGGATACAGACTGAGGGGCAAATTGTTTCGGATTCCACGACCGTGCAACTCAATTATTGTTTGAAAGTCCTGAGGTATTATTATAGTATGAGTAATCACTTTGACCACATATCAAAAACCTAGAATTAATGGTTCATAAAGCTTGTAAGGTGTTTCGTTAGCTTCCGAATAGCTAGGTCACCGTGTCTGTGCATCTGAATTATTAAAAAGACAATAATTGATTTCAACCAAACTGAAAAGAAAGAGAAAATGATATTTGTCCAAAAAAGTGAATATAATTTTTTTTGGCACAACTCAATCAACTGATGAAATTTGTAAGAATCGTGGAATTTGGACTCTACCGTTGATGGACGGTCTAATAACTCAAATCTGAGTCGTGATCATAGCAAAATCAAAGCAATTGAAAAGACTACCATCTTTGGAAGAACAAAATGAAAGAGGGCAAAAATTTAAAGGAAAAGAATGAGATTTTTTGGCTCTGTTGTTTCGTGAAAAAATGAATGATTCGAAAAAAAACTTTTTAAAAACGGTCGTTTATATCGCTTACAAAAATAAATGAACAAAAAATATTTTCATTATCCACAAAATTATTTACATAAATTATTATTATGTAGAATGAAAATATTTTCTATTGGCTAATTATTCAAATGATACAAACGATTGTTTTTGATAAAATATTTTCCAAATCATTCATTTTTTACGAAAAAACAGAGTCTTATTTAGGTAAACTAGCGGTACAAAAAAGTTTTTATGCAAGAAGAATTGGAACAAAGCTTACTCCATTCCAGATGAAAATCAATACGGGGGAAGACTTAGGGTAGTCTCTAACTTTCAGACTTCGCTTTTGCTCTTGCTCTCCCTCTCTCTTTCGCTCTCTCATGTAGACGTACGGGAGCGAAAGGTCTTTGTACCCTCTCCCTCTTTTCGTACATTAATGCCTCAAGTTAGACCACTCACTTAACAGTCATCTCTCTCTCTCTCTCACTTTGGTTAAGGAACGGGAGATCTCTCTCTCTCTCTCTCTCTCTCTCTCTCTCTCTCTCTCTCTCTCTCTCTCTGGGTTGAACTGGAGATAGGGATGATGACGAATCTATGCTCGGCTCAATCTCTCATTTTTGTGCTTGTTCTTCTCTGCGCTACTAACTTAGCTGCTGCATCCACTCTTCCACCCGATGACAAAGGTGAAATAAATAAAAAAGATCCACCAATTTGTTGGGCTGGGTTCACTCCCATATGGAGAAAGTCTAATGAAATGCAAGTCAAAAGGTTTGAGCCTATATGATAATTCGGAAAAATAATGGGAGGCAATATTTGACCTACATAAATAGGGTTTGTCTCTATTATATGTGGTAGCCACAAAGAATAATTAACGTGAGGTAATAGTAAGAGAGAAAGTGAGAGCAAAAAATTTGGAAAAATGGTTCTATCCAATTTTTATCAAGCTGACGATCAGAGGTCAATTCGTGCTTCGTACATCAGGTTTTTGTGGGTTGATCTATTGTGAAATTCATGTCTATTGTTAAGAATGGTGCTCTTGATAGTGTTGCAGCTATGTACCTCTCATATTAGCCAGATGTTATGTAGTGCAATAGTTGTGTGTTGCAAACTAATTATAGGGGAAAGCCAGAAGACAATTGCTTGTGTTTTGGTGGTTGTATTCATGCTGTTTCTTTCAATATTATTATTTGAACAGAGGCGATGTTGCTACTTTTCCTCTTCAACCAATAGCGATGTGGATGGTTGCCATTGCAAGGGTGGGAATCTATTACGAAAGTCTTTCATTGTTTGAATGGCGTGATGTGCGAAGTGGCGCATTCTTGCTCTGGATGTCTTTTGTTCCCGAGCTCAACTTGTTATATATTGCTAATCAAGCACTATTCCAAGAAAATGCGAGTTTTTCTCTCTTTGGTGGGGAAGATGCTCCGCCTAACTTCATCTGTCCCATCTTTGAGAAGTGATGAAAGAGAATACTATAATCACAAATAATTTATCTGTAGAAACTAGCATTTCTAGTCACCGTTCCTTTCAGATGGCTTACTACCTCATCGGTAGACTCCTTCGTTCCATCAATGGTTCTGTATTATGAGTCCCTACCAAAAACGATTGTAGGTTAATGTCAAAAGAATCAAACAACTTGAAATATCAATGGGATCATAACTAGTCATTCCACCAATTGAAGTGTCCACAATCAAAGGCGACGCTTCATTGCTATTCCTACAACTACAACTCAGCAAAGCATAAAGCAAGTCTGCTGTACCTTCGTAATTCCTAATTCCTAGCCCCGCCCTCTACCGAAAGTGGAAACCAAATCCCATATTCCAGTAACTAACCAAAAAAGAACAAAAAGGAAGGTATATAAAGTAGAATCCGAGAAACACTTATATCTCAGTGAACCATGACCTCTAGAAGATATATTTTTACTTTCTTATCGAATTAATATATAGAATCTACAATTCAATGTCAAACAATTCCTTACTTCTCTTTTTTTTTTTAACTCTGCATTAAAAAATTTAGCAAAAATAGGTTCGATTCCATGCAATGCAAAGCATTAAATTTTGGGAACCAAGTGAAGTCAATTCCGCTCTGGAGGTGACGTTGACCGTTGGTGCTTGGTTTTACCTGTGCAACTTGGGCGGGTCACAGAATGCAAGCTGGACTGCGTTCAATGAGCGGGCCATCGCATCCACTTGGAGTTGGAGCCCATCACGTCGGATGGAGATTTGTTCGCGACTCTGATATTATTGGCACGGTGCAATGGCCAATCACTATAAAAGGTGGGATGACTTATTTTCCCATCTATCTATGGTTCGTCAATCACTTAGGTCTAGGTTCAATTTATGACGATGAATGCATTCATTAGTGAAATTCTATTTAAGCAGTGATATTCAGGTGGGCTCTTTTTTTGTCAGTATCATAATTATCCTCAATTTGATGATTGCATATCACTACAAAAAGAAATGGACTCAAATTTTAGTTTAAATTAAAATTGGGTGGCACGCTATATATTCGATAGGCGAGATACTTTTCCCATGGCTCGTGGATGGGGCAGGTTTTCAAATGAAGACCAACGACCATCTTGCTAATGGAAAAGCATTAAATGGATTAGACTATTCTTATTAGGACATACGAAGGTTTAAAAATTGGAAAGGAGTTGATGTCGAGAAATTCGCAAAGCATGGATATGGTTTTCGACCTCATCTATTCACATTGTCTTTTAATCCGCGTTCCTCTCATTGGATGATGACATGTGCAATTTAGACCAAAATAAAGTTGGAAATTATAGAGATCAGAAACATGTAAATCGAATTGGGATATTATAAAGGAATAGAGAATTTACATCCATGTGCTCATTGTTAGCCCAAAGGAAAAATATGGGTTTCAAAGTTTAAGACAGGCCATTAGACTTTTCGTCTCATATCCATATGTTGAAAATCATATCTTTCCTGCCTGATATGATAAATTTCCCCGCATCTTAATCATTCGGCAATTGGATGAAGATTATCTATCTAGTCCACATGTATTTTCATTGGCGTTCAAATCAACTCTTGACCACGTTAATGCATGTAGTAATATATTTGCGGTTGAAATGTGAAAGGATATTCATGAGAGCACCATTTAGGCATGAAAAATCAACAATTTTTTGAACACGATGAGACATTTCCATCCATGGGGAAATTTCTCCTTCTAAAGTGTGAGAGCAAAAACAAACAAAAATTATAAAGAAAAAGGAAGAAAAAGGCGTTTGAGAAAAAAAAATTTTCCTTTGCAGATTAGGAAATTCATTTTCATTTTATTTTAAGCATGGATATTTTTCTTTGACCGTAAATGATTTTCCATTGACTAATCATTCTTGGCAAACTAAATACATGAAAGTCCAGACGAGAATTTATTTTACTCAAACAAACACACCTTTCATTTCGGTGAAATTCAAAATTAAATCAGATTTCGATTTTTACTGTAAAATGAGATTAACACGTGAAAGACATCATTTTTTCTTGATCGGATTGGTGAGAAACTATTAATTTCGTTATGAAGCTGAAAAACTATCATTTTTTTCCAAAATTAGTTCATTTTGTAATGGATTCATAAGAAATTCCTTCTATGCAATTATATATTTTTAAATATAACTGTATTTGCAATGATTCATCTTTCATTTTATCTTTTTATTTGACCAACGTGTACTTAAATCAATTTACTCTGCTATTGCTTAATACAATATGAAAGTAAATATTTACTGCTATTATCAAATGTATTGAATAGTTTTCAGTTTTCATTTTCGATTTTTTCTATTCTTGAGTGCACGTTTAATTTGAAAAACCAAAAAAATTTAATAAGAATGGGCATTTTGAAAACATGTTTGGCATGTCTTTGAAGTCCATCCTTTTATATGCTTTTTTTCAATCAGTATACTCCATCTTTTTAAAATTCCTCCCGGATTCTTCACCATTGTGGTTCACCTGATCGTTCACTTCATAGATGAAGCAAACTTGGTGGACCGGTGCAATTTATATACATGTACCCTATTGAAAAATAATCCTTCTCTCAATTTAATAGTCTCTTCATATCTTTTATACATGGGCAATAATCAAAGCTATATGTTATAGGTTATTAATTGGGTTCAAGTCCGATATTCGCAACAAATATCACGCGGAGGGACAAGGGTTACATTGTGAGAGTGTTTGACCTTTTATCTCAAGACATAATGATCACGAAGATACATTGATCAACCGACCCTATAGGAATGGCACAGTAAATTCACATATTTTTTAACGTGGCACGCACACATCCCATCCTTGAAGCGTTTGATGAGGAGCATCCCAGAGGATTACCAGGACGGTGTAAACCCCGACGTGCTTGGCACATTTAGCAAATTGTCCCTAGTTACTCATGGACGATCGTAAGACATCTCAAACACATTTGAAAATTGTCCCAATCTACATGGTCTCTCAGCATCAAGAAAGACTTCAAGGCAAGCGACGAGATTATATGCTTAGAATTCATCGTTTAAAGTTAAACTTGGAATCTTCAATGCTACCCTAAACTTGCGTGTTGAATATAATTGCGTCTGTTGACAATTTTAAAATAACTCGAACGACTCGACATTAATCCGATTAGACATGCTTAGAAGATGACATTTTGCTTAAGTCTTGTGCATGACGTCGTCCGTGGAACCATTATTATTTCGTCCAAGTCTAAACTTAGGTTCGCGTGCCGTGATTTTTCTGCGGTTGGTGTCTTACATTTATAACATGGAACGGAGATAAAAGAGGCCATGCTAGGCCAAAAGCAAGTCGAAGTACAAAACCCCCCCTTGCTCTGGTTCCAAATTCGATCAAATCTAGAGCATTGGCTCCGTCGATGACTCCATGACTCGTACTGTGATTGGAAAATTTCAGCCTTTTTCAACGATGACTATTCTTCAAATCTCTAAGTGATAGCTACCCACATAATTTGATTTTTTTTTAAAAATTTATAAGCACTTGAAACTCTCTTTTGCCACAATAGTTCTCTCATAATCTCTTTTTTATAATTTTTCAGATATTTGAGTTTTATTTTAATTTGGTGGGAAAGGTCAAAATAATCATTTGACCATTTTGGATGCCAAAACAAAGAAAGTCGTGCACGGACACATGCATCTCCCCAATTGGATTAATCTATCTTGAATGATTCCATTTTGAATGGGTTGAAACACTTGTCAACATCCATAGAGACTTATACATGCTAATGTACAAGCAACCATTAGTGAATGAGATGTAAACTAAAGGTATTTGGACTCCACAACCGCACAACTCAATTATTGTCCTAAAAAATCCTGAAGTATTTTTACTTCATATATATGATTTTTATTTTTTGTTTTGAACCACTTTGACAAGACAACTTTTTCCATGGATTATATTCAACATATAAAATACGACAAATTGTGTGCAAACTATTTTAGGCCGGGAGCCATAGAATTGGATTTAACCAATTTATAGGGTTTGTGGGGTGTTTCATTGGCCTCCACATAACTGGGTCTCCGCTGCCATACCCTGGATTATTTTTTAAAAAAAGTATATTAATTGTTACAACTGAAGTAAAAAGAAATAGGAGAAAAAGGATTTGTCCAAAAAAGAGTGAATCTAATTATTTTCCATACAACTTAAAAAACAAATGAAGTTTCTAAGAATCGTGGAATTTGGACTCCGGCATCGACAGACTATATAATTACCTGTAAATTTGAGACGTGGTAATTGCAAAATCAGAGCAATGGAAAGATTTTTGTCAATGGAAGAACAAAATGAAAAGAGGGTTTAAGAAATGACGAGACTTTTATTAGGTAAACCGTCGGTATGAAAAAATGAGCTTTGCTAGCATAACAATTTTTTAGCCACTGTAAGAGTAACAACATATTGTGATTCACAAATTCTTGAATAAGTAAATCCCACAACAACTTATAATTTTTTTTTGTGATCTAGATTGTTATTCTCAAAATAAATTAAAAACAGTCATTTAATCATTTCAAAAAAAAAAAGTAATTTACGTAAGAAGGTTGGACAAAAAGCTTTACTACTGCGTTCTTCTAGATGGAATACCCATCCATTCGAGGAAGACTTGGGGGTCGTCGTCTCTCTCACCTTCGGACATCGCTCTCGCCCTCACATGCAGACGTACAAGAGCGTTGTGCCCGCTCCCTCTTTTTGTACATACATGCATGAAGCTAAGACCACTCACTTAACAATCATATCTCTCTCTCTCTCTCTCTCTCTGGGTTGAGCTGGAGACCGAAATGATGATGATTCTCTTCTCGGCTAAGACCACTCACTTAACAATCATCTCTCTCTCACTCTCTCTCTCTCTCTCTCTCTCTCTCTCTCTCTGGGTTGAGCTCGAGACTGAAATGATGATGATTCTCTTCTCGGCTCGATCTCTCTTCTCTGTTTTCGTCCTTCTTTGCGCTATTCACTTTGCTGCTGCCTCCACTCTTCTGCCCCCCGACGAAGGTGAGAAGAAAATAAAGAAACCCACCAATCTTGTACCGCTTTCACCGTACTGTTCCTTTTCCTCCTCCTTCTGTTTTGGGCTCGCACGTACACCGTGTTGTATTTGTTTGTGCTTTCTTTCATAAGGCAAAGAAAGGCGTTATACATATATTCAACCACAAGCACACGCGAATCTGACAAAGTGTGTTTTTGTTTTGCATGAGATATCGCTGTCTTTCTTTACTTGTCGGCTCTTTATCCTTTGCAGTGGACGCGTTGAGAGAAATAGCAGCGACGTTGGGGAAAAACGACTGGGATTTCACCGCAGATCCATGCGGGGAAGAGGGTGAATGGGGGGGCGACAAAGTGAGTGATGAAACTTCCAACGCCGTCACCTGCCAAAATTCCACCGACGCCGACAATAACACCGTTTCCCATGTCGTCAGCATGTCTCTCTCTCCCTCTCTCCAAATAAATTGGCTAGAAAATTTTCAATTTTGTGAATTTTACAATCATAGATTCCTATAGCTAAAACTTTGATATCAATCACGTGATTGCGCACCAATCTTTTATCTTTTTATAAAGTTAGCTGACTGATGTGGTGAACACCAAACCGATTTAGACACTATGTTAACATTTCACTGAAAAGATCAACATATTTTTGGGTCAAAAATGTGTTGAGTTCAAAAAAGAATGTGGAATTTCATTGGACCAGGGCACTGAAATCAAAGTTCGACTGTTCGATTGCAAAATCCATTGAATTTGAGGATTACGATTGAAACTTACCCGTGAAAATAAGCCGCACTTGCGAATAGTATTTTCGTTTTGAAAATTCGATACCATAAAGATGAACTAGGAAGAAAAGGAATACAAGAGATGTCGTCCCTTGTAATTTCTATCACGTCGTAGTTATATGATCCACTTCTCGTCAAACTTTCAATTTGACAATGATATACCTTTAAAAGAAATAGGGGTAGTTTTACTGAGGTAATTGGCTAAAGGTGCTTTCTCAACATTGATCAGGAAGGAGATCTTTAAAGTTTTTGGTAAAGACATAACGTTCCAATTTAAATTAGTGGTATTTGCAAGCGTGTCCATCGCCGCTCGAGTTTCGTATTAAGATATTAAGTAATAGGTAAATATTATGTTGACAGTATATAATCATTTATTGTATTAAATTCATTAATACTGTAAAAATAGTTGCTTACTATTAGGTACGGTTATCTAAATTGTTATAATTTAATTTTGTATCGTTCATCAATAATGATGTTTATTGCTAATTATATGAATTAATGCTCGAATTGGTATATAATTATTATTTCAATCGTACTATTATTTATGTCATCAATTACTTTTAATAAAGAATAACATATTTTTATTAAATACAAGTCCTAACTGTATGTCATCGTAATATCTTGATAATATATGGGAGGTATTACACTAATCACTGAATATTTAATTATAATCATGAATGAGTAATTAAAATACAAATAAATAAATCATATATTAGTGATCTATGTGGGAGTTAATCTCAAGAATTATCATGTGAAAACAGAGTTCTCAAGAATCAGTCTCTTCCCGGGTCTCTTCCACCTCGACTGTTTCGATTGCCTTCCCTTCGAAACTTGTAAGCCTCCATTATCATCCATCCATCCTTCTTCTTCTTCTTCTTCTTCTTCTTCTTCTTCTTCTTCAAAAGCATCGTCGTCGTCGTCGTCATCATCTCTCTCTGTAAACAGTGATGTCACCCGCAACTATTTGAACGGAACTATTCCTAAAGAATGGGGCTCTACGAAGTTGGTCAACATGTATGTGCTCTCTCTCTCTCTCTCTCTCTCTCTCTCTCTCTCTCTCTCTCTCTCTCTCTCTCTCTCTCTCTCTCTCTCTCTCTCTCTCTCTTGATTGGAGAAACGCGATGATATTAGTGCAGTTCTCTACTCGGAAACCGACTAACTGGTCCAATCCCAAAGGAGCTGGGGAACATATCCACACTGGAGAAATTGTAAGTGATCACTCATCCCGCCGCTTGCATTTGGCCTCTTCGCTTTGTTAAATTTGGTTGATGTTGAAGATATTAACTCTCTTATGCTCAGAGTTGTCGAGATCAATCAGCTTTCTGGACCGCTTCCTCCAGAGCTGGGGAACTTGCCCCAGCTACGTCTACTGTGAGTCTCTTGATGTAAATTTCTGTGTTCGGCATTGAGTTATTATTTGCTGATGATTTTGTATTTGGCAAGGGAATTTTGTCCATTGGAGTGATCTTGTTGAGAGATCAGCATTCATGTTCAATTAACAAATGTGTTATCATTGGTATTTTCTTGTTCCAGGCACCTTACGTCAAATAATTTCACTGAGGAGCTACCTCAAACATTTGCTAAATTGCTGACATTGAAGGAGCTGTTAGTTTCGAGTTTCCATAAACTCTGCTAATACTTCGACACTTCTATTCTTTTTTCTTCATATGAATCTTGTTGTTTAATGCACTGTAGGCGACTCAGTGATAATCAGTTCACAGGAAAGATACCTGATTTTATTCAGAACTTGAAAAATCTCGACCAACTGTAAGGCTTAATGCTTCTTCACCTTTTAAGTCGGTCTATATAGATATACCCCTAAGGTAATTCAATCTAAGAATTGTTTGATCAGGATTATTCAAGCAAGTGGATTGAAAGGGCCAATTCCCCCCGGGATCTCACTTTTGGAGAAATTGTCTGACTTGTCAGTATGGAATTTTGGTATTTCGATCTTATCTCTCCTTTCCTTAAAATGGTATCAATCTCAAAAAGTTCCCTATTTGATTTTGATATGCAGGAGAATAACTGACCTCGATGGACCCGAGTCCCCAGTTCCACAACTTAGCAATACAAATATTAAGATACTGTGAGATCGATGCTCCTTCACTGATAGTCTAGTTTATGCAAACGAGCCGAATCGTCTTACCAATGTGACAATATCAGGGCTTTTTTCTTATAGGATACTGAGGAGCTGCAATCTCATGGGAAAGCTACCTGATTATCTAGCAAAAATGACGAACCTACAAATATTGTGAGTGGAAAACGGCTTTCACCTTTTCCAGTTCCAAGCAGAATAGATAATTTTGCCCTTAACGAGTGAAATTTCTACTAGTTTATGATCGACTATCTGTTACCGTTAAAAAACCCACTTAAGATGGCTTGAAGGTCCCTTACTGACTTCATTGGCGTTTTAATCTTTTCTGTTGATATTGCTGAATTGTGGGTTGTGATGTGGCATTATAAGTTTTTGGTGATTGTGGCCTTTGCTGCAGAATATACAGTATATGGACCTTCTCTCTCTTTGTTTTCACTTTTCCAGGAATAGAAACCACAAGAATTCTGACCTTGGTTGTGGTGCCCATTTCGTCTAATTTACTTTTGCTTTGATTTGTTATCTTAACTTCTTAAGAGCATTAAGGCAAAATGGAGACTTCTAGTGGTTGATTGTCTGAAAACTTTCCTTCTAGCGGTTTACACTCACGAATCTCAGCCCCACAAGATCTAACTGGAGCTTATGCTTGACTTTCGTATATTTGTCAGCCATGACGCTCTTAGTTCGAACGAGAGCATGGCTTCAAGTGCATCTCTATACAAGTCGATTCATCTTATTGATCTGGTCATCTCTGTAAGATTTTATAAATGCTACATTTAGCAGCAATGTTTTGCTATTCTGTCATCATCCGCCATCAACGCTTATTCTTTGATTTTCTGACATCTTGAATTACCTAATTTCTGTGGTTTTGCTGCGGCTTATCATATACTCCATTTCCTTTTCTTTAGGTTCAACTAGGTTGTAATTTCTCCAACAACAATATATTGGACTGCACTATCATGCTTTCCTGTTTTTTTGAAATCCTCACTTTATTTTGATTTTTTATTCACTCAATCTAATATTCTACTTTCTAAGCACCCTAGTATTTCATCGCCATCCCTTTATTCATGAATAAAGTGTTATGAAGGAGATCTGTTCAATAAATTATGGTTAGCTTTAGTTTTGGTCCTATTAGATAAATGGAATCTCCCAATTTGAACTATAATATGTTGCATGCCAAGGGATGCATTCAATTTAGTGCCTGCATAGCATTTCTAGTTATATAAATTGATATTTCCAAGTTGTAAATTTAATTTACTGCAGAATTCTTGTATATTTACAACATGTGACCAACTTAATGATCATGAATTTATGCGATGAATGCCTCTGGATATGAATGTCTGATGGAAACCATAGGCACCGGGCAGTTGACCTGTATGTCTAAACATCTAAACTGGACTTGTAGGTTCATTGATGTTGTCTCTGTTTGTACAATCCTCCAAAGTATACTTAAAGAGTGTCCGGTGGGAGTCAGTTAAAACTATCTTCTCATTATATTTGTCTCCTTTCCATTCAATTGTTTTGCAGAGACCTCAGCTTCAACAAACTGAGTGGCGAAATCCCTAGCTCCTTCAGCAGCCTGGACAAAGTAGCTTATATGTAAGTACTTTGATGCTGAACTTAGGCTTCTTTTTCATATTTTGTATAAGAATCTAAAATCTCAAGTTGTTCCAGTGGCCAAGCTATAGGCAACTCTTACTATAAAGTAGTTGAGCTATTGATAGAACTTGGACCGCGATAACATGTCCAGTTTATAACCCCTAAAGTCCTCGTGTCTTGAATACTTATTATTTCACCATCCAAATTTTCAATGATTTGGGCTATGAGTTTATGATTATTGCCAATTAATTTTTTTGGGGGTACTCTACTCTTGGAGCAGACATAGATCGATGACATTCTGTTGCTTAAAGAGGATGATTCACAAGGTTCAATAGAGTTACTTGTTTACGCTGTAAAAGTTAAATGGATCAGTGATACTTAGGTATTTGACAGCTATATGTGTATGTACTTAATGCATCTTGTGTGCGCCTGTTTAATGATGTATAGGAGATTAAACATGGCAAAAGTCCTTAGGCTCTCTATTTGGTTCTTTCCATCCACAACAATGGCCCTAGATTGTTTGGTGAGTGCAGTTCTTACGTGCTATCTAGAAGGACTGCAGATAGGACCTTGATGTCTTGTCCCTGGTCTTGAAAATGATGAGAAACTGAAGTCCTAAGCTTCTTGGACTGTTTAACAGTGGCACATCTTTTCATCTTTCTGCTCAACGATTGACTGTTTGACATTGGCTCATCTTCCTTCGTTATTTATTTTATGTCTTAGAAGGACAAGAACATTATCGCGAGGAAATAGTTAATAAGCTAGTATGATGGTATCCTTCGTTACGTTCAGCTTTGTGTACTAGTGTTATGGCTGATAAGAAAGAAAGATTAAAAGAGAATGATATTTATTCTCTTATAATGGTATATGAAACAATGTACATGAGAAGCCTTTATATAGACTTAGAGGAATAAAGGAGTCTAGCATTCTTCCTATGTGGGACCAAAGAGAGAGAAGAGATGTAAAGGAAAACCTACAAAACTATACAACATGTTCTAATACCCCCCTCAAACTCAAGGTGGATCAAATAACGAGAGTTTGGAAAGAAGAAATTTGAATCGTTGTGATGTAAGAGCCTTCGTAAAACAATCAGCAAGTTGATTCTCAGTTCCAACAAAAGGAAGTGAAATAGTGCGAGCTTGGAGATGATGACAAGTCAGATGACAATCGATCTCAATATGTTTGGTACGCTCATGAAAGACTGGATTTGTACTGATATGAATGGCACTCTTATTGTCACAATGTAGAGGAGTAGGATCCAGAAGTGAAACTCTCATATCAGCAAGTAAGCGGCGAAGCCAAATAATCTCAACAGTAGTGTCGGCCATAGCACGATACTCGGACTCTATAGAGGAGCGTGAGACAATATGTTGTTTCTTGGAACGCCAAGAAATAAGTGAATCGCCAAGAAAAATGCAATAACCAGTGATAGATTTGCGATCAGCGACATTGGAAGCCCAATCAGCATCAGAATAAGCACGCAACTTGAGAGCAGAAAAGGATGGTAGAAATAAAGAACGCGATAAAGTGCCTCGAAGATAGCGCAGAATCCTTAGAACAGCCGCATAATGAGTTGTTCGAGGAGCAGCAACAAACTGACTGACAACATGAACAGCATAGGCGATGTCGGGTCGGGAGATAGTAAGATAAACAAGACTGCCAACCAAGGTCCGATAGCGGGTGACATCAGAAAGAGGTTCTCCATCGTCTGGGCAAAACTTTTGATTTAGCTCAATAGGAGTGGCAGCAGTACGTGAATTTGATAGAGCAGCCCTAGACAGAATATCAGCAGTATATTTTTGCTGAGAAATGAGAATACCACGTGAACTACGAGCAATCTCAAGTCCAAGAAAATAGCGCAGTGGTCCTAGATCCTTCATGGCAAAATGTTGCTGAAGGTGTCGCTTGGTATGCTCAATATGGTCACGATCATCTCCGGTGATTACCATATCATCAACATAAAGAAGAAGAATAGTGCAGCCTGAAGAAGAGGTATGAACAAACATAGCATGATCAGCCTCACTTTGAATGAAACCAGCGGACTGAATAGCATCACTGAACTTCTCAAACCAAGCACGAGGGGCCTGTTTGAGACCATAAAGAGCCCGTCGTAAGCGGCAAACCTGTCCAGAGGTATGAGCAAGACCAGGCGAAGGTTGCATAAAGATATCTTCCTAAAGATCACCGTGAAGAAAAGCATTCTTCACATCAAGCTGAAAGAGAGGCCAACTGCGAATTGAAGCAACAGCTAATAAAACACGGACAGATGTCATCTTTGCTACGGGAGCAAAGGTCTCCTCATAGTCGATACCATACTCTTGCGAGAAACCTTGAGCAACCAGACAAGCTTTGTAACGCTCAATACTGCCATCAGAACGAGTCTTAATCTTATATATCCATCGGCAAGATACGAGGGAGCGACTTGGAGGAAGAGGCACAAGCTCCCAAGTACCAGTACTCTCCAAAGCCAAGAGTTCCTCAGACATAGCCTGGCGCCATTCTACATGCTGAATTGCCTCGCGATAACTATTAGGTTCTTGTACAGCATGAACAGCAGCTAAAAAGGATCCAAACTCAGTAGAATAAGAAGTAGCAGCAACATACCGGGTAGGTGGACGCCAATCTCGAGGAGGATTACGGCGTGGCTCTAGTTGTGCAGAATCGTCGAGGGCAGATACAGCAGGAGGTGCAGCACAAGGGATAGGTGAAGATGGAGAAGGTGGCAATATATCTAGATCCGATGTAGAAGAGGGACTAGAAGGATCAGGTAGAGGATCAACAGGGAAATCCATAAATGGAACAGGAGACGAAACATGAGGTGTAGTATTTGTTGAAAAGAAAGGAATGTGTTCATGAAACGTAACATCACGAGAAATACGTACACGTCGTGCATTTGGGTCATAACAACGATAACCTTTGTGCTCAGTGCTGTAACCCAAGAATGCACATGGGATAGAGCGGGCGGTAAGCTTTGTACGTTCAGTGAGTGGAAGAATGACAAAACAAGTACATCCAAAAACTCGAAGATGATTATAGCTAGGAGGTCGAGAGTAGAGATGCTGAAACGGGGTGTCTTGATGGAGAACAGATGAGGGTAGGCGATTAATTAGATGAACAGCCGTGAGAAGAGCCTCAGCCCAGAACTCAGTGGGAACGGATGTGCCAAGTAAGAGAGCTCGAGTGGTCTCTAGAATATGACGGTGCTTGCATTCAGCAACTCCATTTTGAGCTGGAACCCCAGGACAAGATAACTGAGGAAGTGTACCATCACTAGCTAAGAGGGAACGAAAAACACCAGAGAGATATTCCCCCCTGAATCTGAACGGAAAACTTTGATTTTTGTATTAAATTGTGTGGAAACCATGGAAGTAAAAGACTGATAGATGGTAAAGAAATCACTACGTTGACGCATAAGATAGACCCATGTATAACGAGAATAATCATCAATAAAAGATACATAATATTTGAAACCACTCTTAGAAGAGAGCGGGGCAGGACCCCAAACATCAGAATGAACAAGATCGAAGATCGCACTAGTTCTAGAGTTACTAACAGGAAAAGTCTTAGCAGATTGCTTGGCCAAAGGGCAGATAGAACATGGAGGAAGACTACCAGAAGAAATAGGACCCAAAGCACCTTGTTGGTGAAGGATGGTGAGACGAGAAGACAGAATATGTCCAAGACGCTGATGCCACCGATCAAGATCGAGGGTAGCCAACACAGAATGAGGAAGAGAGGAAGTTGGAAGATGGAGATGTTGCATAATATAAAGTCCATCCCGTCTACTGCCCCTGCCAATCATCTTGCCACTCAAACGATCCTGCACAAAGCAAGAGCTATTTGTAAAGCTTACAGTACATCCAGCATCGGTGAGTTGTCCAACAGATAATAAATTGAGAGCCAAAGAGGGAACATGTAACACATCAGGGACATTGAAATCTTCAGAGATGGTAAGAGTACCCTGTCGGGTAGCTAGTAAAGGAGAACCATTGGCAGTAAAGAAATGTGCTGGTTGCTTGAGCTCAGAGAGCTTAGTGAGAAAAACAACGAAAGTAGACATATGTCTAGCAGCTCCTGAGTCAAGTACCCAAGTAGTAAAAATATCACCTGAAGGTGGAGTAGCTACAGCGGTGCTTCCAGCAGATGAGAGAGTTGTAGAAGTATCAGAATCGGGAAAAGACCTAGGCAGAAAAGGACTCAAACGGGCAAGTTGTGCCTCAAGAGCAGCAATACGGTCATCCGTAGAGGGAGAAACCAGAGTAATAGGTTGAGAGATTGGAGATGCGGTAGTGACTCGTGGTGATGCAGAAAGGCGTGAAGCATTCCTCTTCTTCCAACAATGTGACTCGTCATGACCAGGATGATGACAATACGTACATGAAAGGCGGCGAGGACCACGAGTAGGCAAAGGACGTGGTGGAGCAGCCAAAATAGCAGTTGAATCAAAAACTGCCGAGGAGGAAAGAAGACCAAGACGAGTTTCCTCAGACTGTAATTCTTTGACAGCGTCAAGGAGAGATGGTCTTGGAGAGCGGTGAAGAAGTTGGCCGCGAACACCTTCATAGGGAGAGCTGAGCTTCATAAGAAAAGAATGTAGACGATGCCTATCTTGAGTCTGAAGCCGAGTAGATGGACACCGAGTACAGTTCAGGCATGATGGGCAGAGAATAGGAGCAAGAATATCCAGTTGACTCCAAAGTGAGTGCATGTAATTGTAGAAATCTCGAATAGAGCGAGACCCTTGCGTAGCACTGTAAACTTCTTGCTCCAACTGATAAACTCGAATGTCCCCTGTTTGGGTGAACATCTCGGCAAGCCGATCCCATAAAATTTTTGCCTCAACAACAGTAGAAAATTGTGGGCGAAGAGCAGGATCAATGGAACCAAAAATGATAGCCCATGCCTTCCGATCAGCAACATTCCATGCTCGAATTTCAACGGCACGTTTCGCAACTTCATCAGGTGATTCACTTTCAAGAGCACCAGGACAAGGACAAAGTCCCTCAACATGCTCAAACAAGTCGCGGTAAACAAGTGCTGCCATTGCCGATGGTTTCCAAAGAGAACAGTTTGAACCATCGAGTTTGACGTCAATACGGTCACTAGAATCACCCATGACGACAGAAAAAGAAATCACTAGCAAAGCTAGAAATATAGATTGAGGTGATCGAAAGGATCGAGAAAGAAGAAGCGCGAATTAGAACGAGCAAGGATGATGGCCCAAAAGCCCTAAACTCATTATCTTAATTTCTGATGTGGAAGATCCAATTTATGGCAACCGCAGAGCATACTTTAAAAAAATAATGAGCTCATTGTCTTAATTTCTGGTGCGGAAGATCCAATTGATGGCAACCGCAGAGCATACTCTTCAAGACAATGATCTTGGCTCTGATACCATGATAAGAAAGAAAGATTAAAAGAGAATGATATTTATTCTCTCATAATGGTATATGAAATAATGTACATGAGAAGCCTTTATATAGGCTTAGAGGAATAAAGGAGTCTAGCATTCTTCCTATGTGGGACCAAAGAGAGAGAAGAGATGTAAAGGAAAACCTACAAAACTATACAACATGTTCTAACAATGGCAACCCATGCACTCCAAGTTTTGCAAGGATCAGGTTTTTCCTCTGTCATTGATTGCCTTCATCTTTCATCTCCAGTTGAAAGCTCTATATTGATATCATGAGTTAACTGATTTTTTTTGTAGACCTCTAATAATTAAATGATTTTAATCTGCTAAATAATGGGTTTTTGATGTAGAACTCTATAATTTTTCGGTTTGAGAGCGTAAAGTACACGAGGAACTGACTCAATCAAATAATCTTGTTTAGCTATCTAACTGGAAACCAATTGACTGGAGTAGTCCCTCCTTGGATCCTGGAGAAAGCAGAAAATGTGTAAGCTTTGCTACCCATCTTGTTTAATCACGAATTTGCTTCTAGCTCTATCTCGCTAATCTTGCACTGTAGTAAGCAATTATGGATTCCCATCTTGCATCTTTATGGTTTGTAGCTTACGGAGTTAAATGGAAACATCATAAGTACCTTTCTCCCTGTTGGCATCTGTTTTTTGGAAAGTTACATGTAAGACGAGGCTGAATTGTATGGTATGCATGAAAGAATATAAAGTGGATTTTCTTGGAAGTGCCAAGTTAGCCCCCACTTTCCCCTATACAGAAAGCCCTTCCCAGCTCCAGATCTTTTTCAAACCTCTTGGAATGACAAAAATAACATTTGGAAAATTTTTGCTTCCTATAAATCCTCTTTGAAAGTTTGTCTAACGCATCACCCGCACAATATGATTAGTAGCTTGGGCATGTTTATAGTTTTGTCTATTTGAGAAATTCTACAACCAAAATGAGTGTACCTAAAAGTAAGTTGATATTATCTTATGGGCGTAAGATTGAAGCTCTTCTGAGGTAGTTTAGACATTTGAATGGTCTGGATATTTTCTAATTAGATGATCTGACTTGGTAGGTGTTGGAATCACGGTTCTATTTTTGCATTTTTGCCTTATACATCATGTCTGTTATACTGTTACTGGGTAAAAATGTATTTATGCACTCCAACTAGTTCTAGAGTCTCCGTTGACTCCAATTAGTCTTTCTCCTTTCAATTAATTAATATAAGATATCTTGAATAAAGATTAAATATTACTTTCATCACCTTGTGATGTTTTCGCCGTTCAACTTTGCCTTACCTGTCCATATTTTGCAGCTGGTCTCCCTTTTTGTACATAATAATCATTTGATGGAATGACTTTCAGTGTATTCTTTAAATTGATGATACTTTGGAAACGGTTGATTATTTCTCTGTGTAGTGATCTATCATACAACAACTTCACTGCTGGAGACCCAGAATGTCAAGTACGAAATGTGTATGTACTACTTCCTTCCATCTAAGTCCAGGGCTCCCCTCAAATGTGCGGTTAAGAGTAACTTATAACCCTACATGTGTACAAGATTTCCATTTCTCTACTGAATGTTGATCTTGTCTTTTCTCTACAGCAACTTGTTCGCAAGCTCGGCAGTTGACAATGCGTATGTTTTTGGATTACTTTTTCACCAAGAGACTTGGATTTCCAAGGACTTGAATTTTAATTGTTTATGTACTTAGCATGGAACTTCATTCAGAATGATGATGATTGTAACTTTAGAAATTTTACTGGCTTGCTCAGAACCTCATATCCTGCCACAAGTGGACTTGTCTCATGTTTGAAAAGTCAGCATTGTCAGGAAGGTAAGTTTTTTTTTTGGGTCAGAATCAGGAAGGTAAGTTGATCTGCTGTATATCCTATCATTATCATCAGATCCTGATGTTATCGTACTCTCTGTGTAGTTTCTCATCAAATTTATCTCCTTGCCAAGTCTCCTCTTGGCTATTGTGTCAATCTTTGATGGTTAGTGCATAATTACTCAAGAAATTTCAAAAGGCGCCTCTATGAAATAATAATTTGCTCGTAAACTTGAGAGTCTCTAAGTGGTTTTCCAATAAGGGAATGCAAGTTAATCTAATGTGTGTGGAAAGTCCACTCCGTATTAAGAAAAAGAAAAAAAAACTTGATTTTTCTCTTTGTGGCTGTTTCTTTACTCCATCCAGGTCGGAATAAACTCCTCATAAATTGCGGTGGGAATGAAGTAACAGTAGGGGACATCACATACGCCGATGACTCAATGCCGCCTACAGCTTCAAACTACATGGGCATGAGTGGAGATGACTGGGCCTACAGTAGCACTGGTCACTTCCTTGATGACAATAAAGATTCAGATCAATATATAGTTGACAATAATTCCGTACTGTCCATGGATAATGCCCAACTTTACACGAAAGCACGGCTTTCTCCTATCTCTCTAACTTATTATGGTTTTTGTCTGATGAATGGGACCTACCATGTAAGCCTTCATTTTGCAGAGATAATGTTCACTGGCAACGAAAGTTATACAAGCCTTGGAAGGCGAGCTTTTAATATTTATATACAGGTAAATTTTGGACATCATGGAGTGCTACTTCTAATACGTAAAGCATCTAAAGCGCTCAATATATTATGGTTGGGTTGTTTTATCTAAATATCTCGTATTTGCAAATCATGATCTGATCACAAATTCTACATTTTATTGAGACTAAAAGTTTCACCTTGTCTGGTGTGGAGACACTCAATTTTAATCAGATTAAATATTATTTTAGGGGAAATTGGTATGGGAAGATTTCAATATTGAGATTGAAGCAGGTGGAGTTGGAAAAGAGGTCATAAGAAATTTTACTGCCAATGTGACCAAAGGCACTCTGGAGATACGCTTCTATTGGGCTGGGAAAGGAACCAATGCTATACCTACCGAAGGAGTCTATGGTCCTCTTATATCTGCTATCTCCGTCTATCCAGGTATGCAGACAGACACTTCCATGTTTCAATTGTTGCTTCTCTATTGAGAAAGTTACTCGTATTCTTATTGTACAAAAAAATACCCATTTTAGTCTTGCACCAGAAGTCATCAATAGGTTATTCAGTTACTTGGTTTGGTTGCAAATGTCCATTGTTGGATTCAGTCCATGGGCATCTGTTGCAGTTGATCCGATAGTAGCTGACTAGGATTTATTATTTGCCTCTGCAGAGGCGAAAATTGGCTATGGTTTGTTTTGTTTTCTTTCTATCTAAGGATGTTTTCTGTGTATCTTTAATCCTTCTATTCAGATTATGAAACGATAGCCTCGTTCACTTTTCTACTATGGATCAACGACCATTGCGCCTGTATTATATAGAACAGCCTTGAGAATGAAAAATATATTGCTTTTTCTTTTTCTTTTTCCCTTTGTATATAGTATTACATGTTCCAAAGATGATATCTACATGTGCTCATTAATATGATAGTTTCTGTGGAGTACTCTGAGCGGTTCTCATGTCCTATTGATTCTCAATTTGTGTGCTGTCCCATCTATTGTTTTCTGTGTTCACCAAGAAGCTATAGATATTTTTCTGCATGTATGTCTACCCCATTTGCTTGAACAGTTTTGGGTAAAAATATGTTGTTCTTTCTTCACTATAGGCTTTGAAATCCCACGAGAGACGGCCATAATATCTGCTGGTACAGTGGTCGGGATTGTGGCTGCTATAGTTTTTGTAGTTTTTCTTATCCTGGTTATCATTTGGTGGAGAGGATGTCTTGGACGTGAAGATGAAATGGCACAAGGTAGTTCCTTACTTGGAGTCTCTGTTAGTTAGTTAACATATATCTGTCAAGAAATATGAGAATGTTATGCACTCTGAATACATTTGCCCCCTTCCCTATTTTGGTGGGGGGTTGGTGTAATCACATTGCATCCTCTATATTTCAGCTAAATCACACAGTTGTCTTGTCGAACTGTTGGTGCGCGACTCTTCTTCTTCTTCTTTCCTTTTCTGGTGGGGGATGGGGAAACACAATGCATCATCAACACTGCAACTAGGTTACACAGTTCTCCTGTAAAACTGTTGATGCACGACATTTGTGCATTACATTGGAAATTCGATTTGACACAAAAAGAAAACAAATTATTGTTAAGCCATAATACAGCTAACGTGTCATTGATCCATTTGTTACACTCAACGAACTAAATTTTTATTTAAAAATCCTAAAAATGAAGTGATAGATAGGTATAGGAAGAGGACTGTAGATTGTTTCTTAGATGTGTGTGTGTGTGTGTGTGTATTGGGTCTCCTTGGGGGCATGATCGACCATATATATACTAAGTCTACGTTTCAAGACATCGAAAATAAATGCTGAAACTTCGGATGTACCAGACATCGAAACATACAAACCTTGCCTTACGTTTCCAAAGTGGGTTTTTTCTATGATTTTTCTTTTCCCCCGTTACTAAATACCCTGAGGACATTCTCATTTCATCTTTCAAAGTACATACTGCCAACAGAAGCCAGAGCTTCCTAGTAGATAATTTTCAAGATGCTAAGATATACTGTCCTGAACTTGCTCAGACCAAATAGTCATAATAAGGTTTTCTGGTACATTGTGAAGGAATTGCTACGTCTTTGTCAAATAATAGATTACATACTTTAGCTGTTGACTCCTGCAAATTCTGAGGAGTTCCAAAACATTGTGCAGATTTGAAGGTTCTAGCATTGCAAATTGGTTCATTTACCTTGCGACAGATTAAAGCTGCCACAAACAATTTTGATGCAGCCAATAAGATTGGAGAAGGCGGTTTTGGTTCTGTATACAAGGTATGTTAGAAAATCGGTGAACCAATTCCCCCTAATTCCCAATAGAAAAGATCTGTAGAAAGCAACATTTAATGTCTAAATCTTCACAGCATAGATCTAATGCCAAAGTTCAATTGCAGGGTCTTCTGTCAGATGGCACCACTATAGCAGTGAAGCAGCTTTCGTCCAAATCAAAGCAAGGAAATCGTGAGTTTGTAACTGAGCTTGGGATGAATTCTGCTCTTCAACATCCGCATCTTGTGAAACTCTATGGATGCTGCATTGAAGGAAATCAACTTTTGCTGGTTTACGAGTACATGGAAAATAACAGTCTTGCTCGCGCTTTATTCGGTAATTTGATATCACATTGTGCTTCTCTGACTTCAGTTAATGACATGACAGTAAAGCAGTTTTGGTGTCTTCTAATACAATTGAAGGTCCTGAAGAATTTCAGTTAAAGTTGGATTGGCGGACAAGACACAAGATATGTGTGGGCATTGCCAGGGGCTTGGCATATCTTCATGAAGAATCAAGGCTGAAGATTGTGCATAGAGACATCAAAGCTACTAATGTTTTACTGGATAAGGATCTCAACCCTAAAATATCAGATTTTGGTTTGGCAAAGCTTGATGAGGAGGACAACACGCATATTAGCACCAAGATCGCTGGAACTTAGTAAGTTTCTTGCTTTATGTTCATGTTAACCTATTTAGGAGCCAGTGACAGCATAAAAGGATAGAATAGTAGTCTCATTTAAGAAAAGTGAGTTGAATAGAGCTTTGTGGTTGACTCACATCATCCCAAAGCACGGTGCTCAACAAATGGGGCTTAACCACAAAACTCCACGCCTCTCCCGCCACTCTTCACGTAAAGTAGTAAAAAATGTTAATTATATCACATACTCTACCATTAATATTAACTTATGTAATTGTTAATTTTAAATATAAGTTGATTTTATAGGTAATAGAGCTAATTGGCTTATGTTTCTGTTGATTATTATATAAGGGAACTATTTTTTGCATGTAGAAGTCATATACACGCGGAAAAACATATAATAAGCATGTTCAAATGTTTCAGACATTTGCATTGACATGTGTAGAAAGTCAACCTGTTTATGAAAAGAATGCGATTAATTAGGGAAAAGATAAAACTGCAAGCTCCTTCTACTAACTCTAAAATTAATTGCTTAACGAAAAAGAATTATAACATTAATTAATTTCCATTATCTCAACAAATTAAGATGATGTAATAGAACTCCTGGGAAATTTTTATCCCCCTACCAGAGATTTTACTCAAAAGATTGATCATATTCTACATGCTTCATTTAATACATTAAGAACAATTCAAGAAAAACATTTCGTAAGGTAATTCGGTATGCCCTACCTAATATATTCACTCAGAAAAAAAGTTTATGAAAATATTACGATAGAATTATGGTGCAATACATTTTAACAACCTATATTGACATGTAATTTGATTTTTTATTATATTTTTCCAATGACAATTAACTTAATGTAAAACAATTTAATGAACAAGAACAACTGCTGTATGTTGAAGATTTCAATATAAATTATCTATATATACTCCTTTGCATGAAAAGTGCAATTTTTTTGTAGATATAATTCAAATGACATAAACATAGACGATGCACTTTCAAGTGAATTACAAAAGAACGAAAGCAAAATTACAAGGCAAGCATGCGAATCGCAAGGGCTAGAAAGCTAGTGAGAAAGTGAAAGGCTGTTTTTCTATTGCTACAGCAACAACGACAACAACAAAACTACGAAGCTTTCTTGCCCCCGGGCTTGGCTTTAGAAATCCCCCTACAGCTGCCGCCTATGTATTCAGACCTTGTCTCGGCCTGTTTCCAACTACGAAGCTATATGTACCCTGAAAGTTATACAGAACCACAAATGTCCTTTCTTATTTTGAAATATTGTCGGCGTAATCCCGTTAAAAAATTTCTAGGAGGCACTTGTTTTTTCCTCGACTCTTGAGACCCTGGTTTCACAATTAGGAATATCTCCTTATTTTGCATTTTAGGAAGATAAGAGGGACGAGCAAAATGTGTTGTTGGAAGAAAATATTAAGTGCTATCTAAGATATTTGCCTTGTTACCACAAGCTCTTTTCTTGTTGTGCAGTGGATATATGGCTCCGGAGTACGCGATGCACGGTTACCTCACTGAAAAAGCCGACATCTATAGTTTTGGCATCGTTGCCTTAGAAGTTGTCAGTGGCCGGACCAACACCAGTTACCAAAAGAAGGAGAAATGCTTTTATCTTCTCGATTGGGTAATTAACTCTAGCATTCAAAAGTTTCTTATTATGATAGTATCCATATTTAAATCTCTGCTTGTGCTGGTTGAAAGATGGATTAAGGAAGCGTGAACATAGCATATAACTCCTCATATGCACTTTTAATGGTTGCAAAGGAGAGTTACAGTTACCGGCTATTGAAACCTTTTTAAACGAATTTTCATGCCAATAAGTGCAATCTGTCATTTGAAATTAATCCAGTTCTTCTTATTATGTTGGTCTACACTGAATTTGAAAGGAGAAAGTAATCCTTGCAATAGCTAGTCCATGGTGTTCACGCTTAAGATGTGCAACTTGGGGTGGGGGCGGTCACCGATTAGTCTGGTTCTAAGAAATTGAAACTGGAACCTACCTAGTGACACATTGAAACTCGAAACAACGGGCTACCGCCTGATTTGAAGGAATCGTGTAGATTCTTTTTTTGGATTGAAGACAATTCTATTCATTGAAGTTTGGGTTCCTTAAAATTTGGGTTAGTTTAGTTGTAGTCCTTATAGTTTTATGCGTGACATTTTTGCTCCCTGTAGTTTCATTAGCGCCAAACGAGTTCTTCGAGTACTTTCGAGTTTTGACAGTTACTATGGGATTTAAAAAGTTTTCAAGACCATGTCTTGACCCAAATATTCATACACTTTCCATTTGGATTTGAGTTTAAATGGCATCCATATAATTGAGTCCTTACGTTAGGTTTTATTTCGCTTTGAGTAAACCAATCATTATTAGTCCCCGTTAAATCTGATTTTCACCTAAGCTGCATAATCAGGTAATTCTTGTTAAACTAGAATTGAGAGTAAAAGGCAATGAATGGTGTAAACCATTGATGGACGATTCTACTGTTTGTTTCATGTAATGACAAACTGACAAATAATTCCTGCCTGTAAAACTCGATTAGAGCTGGTAATTTTAAATCAGTGGTGGTAATTTTTTGCGACCGGTTAACCGTTAGTAAGTGATCAACTAATGTTTGAGTTTAGTAACTTTTACTTAAAATTGGTAAAGAAATCATGTTTCATCTGGATCGACTCTTTAGATTTTTTCCTTCCATTTATAACTTAAAACGAAGATGAAAAGCTAGCAGGTGCTCATCAACTGCTTAGGTCATGGAATTATTGAGGGCGGAATATATTTCCTTTCTTCCTGTTTTAGTATTCTGAGCATATTCTGCAACTGATCAGTACCTGAAGCTTGAGAGGGAAATTCTTCGTTTTTATTTCTACTTCTAGGCACGACTTTTGAAGGAGAGAGGAAATTTGATGGATCTAGTTGATCGGAGGCTGGGTTCTCATTTTGACCAAGAGGAGGTGTTGGCGATGATAAAGGTAGCTCTGCTGTGTACTAATGGGACTCCGGCACTCAGGCCGCCAATGTCATCTGTGGTTAGCATGCTTGAAGGCAAGGTTGCTGTTCCAGTGCTGGACTCTGAGGGTGCTATCGCAACAGAGGACACAATTGAGGCAATGAGGAAGCATTTCAAAGGTGACGAAGATCAGGAAGTCTCTGAGAATATCACCAAGAGCATGTCCACTGAAGGGCCATGGACTGGAACCGCTTCTTCTACATCTGCTAATGATCTCTATCCGATAAATCTGGATACTGATTACTGGCAGAACAGAAAATAAGAAATAATTTGCTATCTTCTAAGTTAATTCGTTTTTCAAAGAACTAGGGCTTTATTTGGTAATCCATAGAAAGGAACACTTAAATTTCGCTTTGAATTTCTCTTTTGTTCGCATTTGAAATTGAAGGTATCGATACTATAAAGAAAACGACGACTATTATGCAGTATAATAATTGTGTATTGTGAACTAATTATTGGGGAAAGCCAAAAGACTGAAGGCTTGTTGTTTGATGGTTGTATTCATGCTGTTTCTTTCGATATTGTTATTCGTACAGACAATGTTATGACTTCTTTACACATTAATGATGTGGATGGTTGCCACTGCAAGGGTGGGAATCTTGCCATTGTTTGAATGGCGAGATGTCCGAAGCGGCATGTTCTTGCTACGGATGTGTTTTGTTCCCAACCTGGACCTGTTATATGTTGCTACTTGTGAATTGTTTTAAGAAAATGGAGTTTCTCTCTTTAGTGTGAATGATGATCAGCCAACTTCATCTATCCCATCTTTGATAAACGATAAAAGGTGTTGACACCTAAATTTTTGACGCATCATTTAGTGTAATTTGCATAGAAAATCAGGGATTAAAATTTTTAACCCCTAAACAAAAAATATTTAAATTGCATAACATATAGTTTAAATTCATTGCATTTTTGCATCGGACCGGCGGTGACGAACGAGCTTAAATTTCATCAAACGGGACTCGGCTCGCTTAAAATGCACGGGCCGGGAATTACAAGTCAAACGGGCTTGGTCGTTTTAATTTGAACTTAATTCAGCTCATTATCATTAATTAATTCAGCCCATTTAAATTAAAGCCCAAGCCTAAGCCCATTAAGACTAGAAAGCCCATCTAATTGACCTAGATTAATACTATATATACTTCATTAGGTCAGAATTTTAGAGGGGGGACGAAAATTTTTCAGATCAGAATTTTAGAGAAGGTGAGAGTGAGAGAGAGAGGAAGAGAAAGAAGTTGCGGCCACACGCCGAGCCCGACGCCGCCGCGTGGAGCCTCCCTGCCCCGCGCCTGCCGCCTACCGCGTGCTACGCCCGCCGCGCGCTCACCGCCGCGCCGGCCGCTCCCTGCCGCGCGCTCACCGCCGCGCCCGCCGTGTGGAGCTCCCCGCCGCGCGCTCACCGCCGCGCCGGCCGCTCCCTGCCGCGCGCTCACCGCCGCGCCCGTCGTGTGGAGCTCCTCGCCGCGCGTGCTCAACGCCCGCCGCTTGCCGCGCGCTTCGTGCCGCCGCCTGCCGCGCCTGCTGCCGCCGCTTGCCGTGCCAGCTGCCGCCGCTCTCTGCTGTTGCCGCCCCATCCGGAGTCCACCTACGCCGTCGCTGCTCCCTGCCGTGTTTGCCGTGCGCTACTGCCACCGCGTCTGCCGCTCGCCACCTGCTCCTTGCCGCGTCCGCCGTGCGCCGCTCCTGGCCGCGCGTCGCCACCGCTGCCGCTCCGCACCGCCGCTCCCTGTCGCGTGCCATCACGCCCTGTTGCCGCTCCCTGCCGCGAGCCACCACGCCCCGACGCGTGCTGCTGCCTCCCGCCGTGCGCCACCGCGAGCCGCCGTCGCCCCGACACCGCATCACCGGTCCACCGTTCGCCGTTCATCCCGATCCGCAAGTTCGAATTTGGGAATTATCTGCAAATTAGGTAATTAGATATTATCTGATATTTTTCAGAATATTTAATTTACTAATTTGTGTGTTTGAATATTTCGTGAATATCGTGTAGAATATTAGATATATTAGGATAATTATCTGATATCTGCAATATTTTTAAAATATTCAAAATTAGGAAACTTTCCTGATTCAGCAACGTATCTGGACGACTATCCGACCTTATCCCCAAGGTACGATACGCGGCGATACGGAAAACCATTATCCTATCCATAATCACTTGGGTATGATAATGATTTTTATCTGCTTTCTAAATTTGAACGATTGACTTTCTGTCAATATCTATATCCCTATAGATATGACAGTTAGTTTGATTGCTGTGCCTAATCCGAGTTTGAAACGAATCTTGTGGATTGCGTGGCTATTTTAAATGTGGATGTTATCTCTGTTTAAATTGTTTTTCCTTTTCAAATAAAAAAGAAAATTCAAAAAATATCAGTTAGGATTTGAATTTGAGTTTTACATGTCTAGGAATCCTAAATATATCTAGACGATAGAGTAATTATTTAATTTAAATTAGGACTTGAGATAATCTATTTCCTAGTTTAAATTAAGTAATATTCTAATCTTAACAGATTATTTAGATTATGTTTTTATTCCGAATTTTCATGAAAACCACAAAAAAAAAAGAATGAATTGTTTTATGGTAGATTAGGATAGGTTGCATTCTTAATTTAAGTAATTTATTATTTTAACAAGAACCTCAAAAATAAGTCATGTTAGGATATGTTAAGTCATCATAGGTTGCATGTTAATTTAGGCATATTTTTATTCCGAATTTCACCAGAAAATACCAAAAATAAATCATTTGCCCGTCATCAGAATTAGGTCACGTCATCGCATGACATATAGTTTGCATGCTAGGTTGCATTACTTGCATGTCATTTTTACACGTCATTGCATATAGGTTAGCTTTCATTTAAATAAGTGAAAATCTAAAAATATTGAGTGAACTGCTTGTTAATTAGAAATCATATTAGGATGGTTGATGTGATTTTTTAGCTAACCATGCAGATGCTTACGCTGCTTCGAGGTAAGTAATTCTCCCAATCTTGCAATTTATTTAATGTTTTGATTATTGGGTGTTACTTTGGTGGTTTGCGCACCCGCATGAACACCTCACATGTTAGTAATTAAGTTGAAATGGATCCAGATTGCTTGCCAAAACATTTTTGAAAAGAAAAGGTACCGAAAGGGCGTTAGATTAGATCTAGCGTAATCAAGTCCCCGGGCTTAGAATCTCTGGTTCGTAGGAATAAAACATATCTCCCTATGTTTTATTTAGGTTTCTAATCGACCTACCACAAATAGATTAGTGGCGACTCCAAGCATGAAAATATTTGCATGTTAAAAACTTAAACCCAAAGTTGCGAATTAGTAGGGCTTGGGAGGGCTCGAGTTAGGTTTAGTCCTAATAATCCATTAGCCTGAGAGGAAAACTTTAGGTCGCGACAAAAGGGAATACTACATTTACAACAAAAAAAAAATCTATTGAAACTTGCAAGTCTAGTCACTGTTTCTTCCAGATGGATTATTATCTCCTCAACAGATTACTTCATTCTATCAAAAGAATCAAGGGACAATAGCTAAATTGAACATATATCAAAAGTTCAGATATCACTTTGAACAAATTAAAAGTTCATGGATCATATTACACATTGAATTAAATTTGAGGTATTACATTGAATAAATTAAAAATTTATGGATCACATTACATGCTGAGTCAAAGTTCATAAACTATTTGCGTCATTTTCTCAGGAATCAAACAAGTTGAATTTCAATGGGCTCGTTTGCACCCCCGAGATCCAAGATGACTAACTTGACATCCCACGACGAGGTGGTGGGCCCCACCAACCTGAAGTGTCAACATCAAAGGCGGTGATTGGCTGCTACTCCTACAACTACAATAGCTCAGCAAAGCCGAAAAAGCCGAAAAAGCCAAATCTGTTGCGACTTCCTAAATCCTATAATTCCTAACCCAGCCCTCTACCGAAAATGGAAACCAAATCCTGTATTAAGTGGCTAGCCAGAAAAGAAAAAACAAAGAAGGTACATTAAGTAGAATCCAACAAACGCCTGTATCTCAGTGGACCATAACCTGTGGTTTCTCTCACCCCCCACCTTAAATCTTAACCCAGAATCCAAACTCTCTCTCTCTCTCTCTCTCTCTCTCTCTCTCTCTCTCTCTCTCTCTCTCTCTCTCTCTCTCTCTCTCTCTCTCTCTCTCTCTCTCCGCAAAAGGAGCCTTTTGTGTTTGCTATGTTGCTGTGAGGAAAAAATGGGTTGGGGTTGGTGGGTACAAAGGCAATGCAGATGAGCTTCTTCGCATTCTTTTCATTGGAAACTGGTCTTTGTGACATCCCGAAAATTTGTCCATTTGGGATTATAAATTATTGAGTTTTATAAATGTATTCACAGTTGATTCTCGCCCGGAACTGATCATTTCTGGGATACTAACCATTGGGGAAAGGCTAAATTAGGGAACTAAATTCGTACGACTAATAGAAAATTCGATCGTGATTTATTTTCGACCATGAAATCGCCGAGGTGATATTTTGTGCCACTGTTGGCCGATCCAAGGATAGTCAGGGGTCAGTTCGCCATTGTCATAGTAGTGGGTCGCGGGTGATACAGCTGGATCACGAAATGACTTGACGAATTATCCTGAACCTATACCGAACGATCGTATCCCTCGGATCTAGTGATTGATCCTCGCGATTTTAATGACAATCGAAATTGTCACGAATCGAACGGACTTGCACGTGACTCGATATATTATCAGTCACAAGTCGAATATGCGAATTTCCCCAACAAGCCGCCCGTTAGTTTGAGAAACGCTCGAGTTGCGTTTAATAAAATTTAATTATTTAATTTAGTCGAAATCAGACATCAGAAAATTTGGAAGTCACAACGAGACGTTAGGACGACATTGCGGTTGTAACGTGCAATTTTTGTTGTGCTTGGATCCTTCAAAAAAACTTGATTTTGATGAGAAATGGAGAATCGGACCATTTTACCCTTGAGAATTAACAAAGGGCATGTTTTATAGGCAAAGGGCATTTTGATCATTTTGCCCTAACTTTTTGATTGAACAATTTTGCCCTTAGACTTTTTGAGAAATTACAGGTATACCCTTGGATATTTTTGGTAAGATTCGATCTGGGCTGTTGATTTCAAGATAAGATGGAATCTGGACCGTCGATTGAAAAGATTAGACGGGTGTGAGATCGTCATTTTCCACTTTTGGTCAAATGGTCCAACCTTATCCTCTCTTTCTCTCTCTCTTCTTCCCCCCCCCCCTCTCATTCGGTTCTTTTTTTTCCCCCACCGTGAGCAGCCCCCCCTTCCGATCTCTCTCTCTCCCTCACGCCCAAGCCGCGCCGTCGCCACCCAAGCCGATCGCTGCCACCCAGGAGCCGTACACCGTCGCCGCCGTTCCCGATTAAGTGCCGCCGCTTTCCGTTCTAGCCGCGATAGTTTAGAACGCGGGTAAGTTGCGCTCTAAACCCAATTTAGGATTTCGGGTATCGACGGGTGATTTTGGGTGAAACCGAGCATAGGGTAGGTGCGGAATTGCATGATTTAGGAGTGGAATTATGTGGCAGGCCTTAGAATTGAAACCAGAAAATTTTTATTGGAAAATTCAGAATAACAGTGGGCTGTGGACTACTGTTCATGGGGTTGTGATGGGCCGATCGGGTCGCAAGTTGGATTTTTAGAACAGAGAATTTATGACGAGAAAGTCTCGTGAAGGACCTGAATTGATTTGAGGTCATTTGGTCAGAGAAAAAAAATGATTTCTGTGTTTTACGTGCGTTTCAAATATAATTGAGTTGGGATGGTGAAATTGAATGTGTGATTGTGCAATTGGTTGATTTAATTATGCATGTTGGGTGCACGCGTGGGCCAGATTATTTTAATTATTATTATTGGCCATGTCAAATGCTGAGTATGCATGGATTTCGTGTAATTAATGCGTGCACGTGCCGCGTGTGAAGGCCCAATTATGTGTGACAAATGCTTATTGAAGATGTGCATGAGTAATAAAGTGAATATGAGATGGCATGGGTGATCGTGGAATTTGTGCCGTCCTGAGGTGTGTATGTTTACGCGGGACAATGCCCGGTATTACCGGAAGACTGTCAGCCTAAGGCGTGTACTTCAACGCGGGTTGCGCAGTAGGTGGTAGATGTTGAGTCTGAGGCGTGTATGTTTACGCAGGCAAGAAACATGGCCTGAGGCATATACTGTAACGCGGGCATGAAGTGTTGTGATGAGATAGTCACAGTGGACCTGAGGCGTGTACTGTAATGCGGGTAACTGGCGAGTGGCACGGAAAGAAACGTGATGAGGCAAATGAAAATGCGCGAGAATGAGAATTAATCATGCATGTGATTACTTATAATGTGATTGCAACTAACGTGTAGGGTGTAAGCAGGATAAACCCAGGTAAACTAATTGATGTGCCTACTATGTGACGATTTGGCATTTGTGTGTGATTTGTGTTTATGTAATTGTCTGGATGTATGTGATAGCCTAGGTGGGGTTTAGAGGTGAACTTACTAATAAGTGTTCTCACGGTTATTTCAACCAAACATTTCAGAACCCCGACAGGACTCATGAATCCTCCGCCACCTCCACCAGTGCGTTTTGGGGTACATGTACACACCGAAAATGACGTTGCTGAGGAGTAGGTATGTGACCTGGATTAGGTATGCTATGACCGTTTTTGTGAAAGTAGGTCTACCTCTTTGGGAGACTCATGTCTATACTGCTTGGTTTTTCCGTGATGCTGATGGGGATGAGTTTGGACCTATCAGAGATTTTGATGTCCCATTTGACTTAGTTGGGGATTGGGACCCGTTTGTCATACCCTCGATAGACGGAGAGTTGACTAGTGTAGATACTAGTTTAACTCAGTCGGGATTGCATTCAGCAGCCGCTGCTTAGGGATCTTCAGGGGCTGAGCATGAACCCGAACCCGAAGCATCTCAGGCTGAGGATGACCCAATGGATATGGACCTAGAACCAATTCCCGAGGAGGAACCAGAGGGGGTAGAGGCCGAGGCAGAACCCGAGAACGTGCCTGATGAGTCTGGAGAGCCAGAAGAGGAGCTGGACTACATACTCCCTTTTGAGCAGTACATGGATCCCAATTTCGTACATGCGTACAATTTCTTTGATTTTTGGGCTGAGGAGTATCGAAATACAGCTCCAGCTGAGTCGGGCGATATCAATCACCCGATTGAGATCGGTGCAGAGTCAGAGCCCTCAAAGGAGCAGACTGCTCAGGAGAGTTTGGAGTCAGAAAATGAGAAGTCAGACTCAGAATGGACGCCAAGTAAAGGGGCGTAGGGGCTAATAGAGGGGTTCAGAATAGGTTTTTCAGAGTACCATTTTTTAGAAAGGATACCCAGGTCATCGGTCCTTTTTGATATCGATGGAAGTAGTTCGGTGTGTACTTGTTGTGATAGTGACTTGTATTTTGGGGTACTCGCGTATGTGGTGGCTTTGTAATTGTAAATATTATGGTGGAAGTTTGGAAATGAGAAATGAATATGTTCATTCTCCCTGAATGTTTTCCCCAGTTTTAAATTGTCCGGGATTAGTTGTGATTTTCGCTTGGCGACTTAAAATCTCTTATGGTTATTTGAGGTCGGCGATATCCTGGGACACCGCACTTATCGACCAGGTAAGGGTGTTGCGTGCTCGATGGAGCTCGGGGCGTGACAGTCTTGACGTTGTTGATATGGGGAGGGACCTGGGGCGCGGAAGCAGCGCAAGGAAGCGGCAACAGGGACCCCGAGTGTGATGTGTTCCACGGGAGCTGGGTGGAGGACCAATCCTACCCTCTCCACAACTCCTCCGTTTGTCCCTTCATCGAGCGTGAGTTCGTCTGCCTGAGGAACGGCCGCCCCGACCTCTCCTTTGCCAAGTACCGGTGGCAGCCACTCGGCCATGGCTGCTCCTTGTCCAGGTACTCTCCCTCTCCGCTCGCCTCATCACTTCCTTAGGTGCAGGAAACGAAACCCATTACGGCATTGATTCGATTAGTTTGATGGGCGTCTCTGTGTTCTGTAATGGTCCCATTTCGTGCAGCTGCACTTTTCCCTCGCAATAACTTGGTTTCATAACCCAAAAAGTTTCTCTCTTTTCGACAATTGCTGTGCACACGAATGTCGCCACCGACAGTGGACAACAGCAACGATTCGTTAATACTAAACTTTCAAGTGATTTTGCTCCCCCCTATCGTAGAAGCCACCACCTTTAAATCTTATGACAGATCTTTAATAGATCATACAATTGATAAAGGTCACGGATTTTCCTTTCCTTTGTCAAGCTCACCCCCATTGTAATATGGCTTCTGAATTTGCCGATATAATCCTGGTTATAGATGTTGCCATTTTTACTACCATCAAACACCGTGGGTGTAAAGAAAGAAAGATTTCTAGCTCACCTTAGAACTATCAAAATGGGTCAGAAATCTATATCTTAACCCGAAGTTATGAAAACGGGTCATAAACGGGTTGGTTTATAAGTAAGATATGGGTTACAAATGGATTCTAAGTTAAAATTCTCACAATAAA
This sequence comes from Syzygium malaccense, assembly GCA_031216405.1. Taxonomy (NCBI): domain Eukaryota; kingdom Viridiplantae; phylum Streptophyta; class Magnoliopsida; order Myrtales; family Myrtaceae; genus Syzygium; species Syzygium malaccense. Next base: position 1,100,369 of record CM062258.1, on the reverse strand, counting down.
TGGGTTTAAATGGGTTTTAAAACGGACCCATTTAATCCAATTAGCAATCAACATAGGGAGGAATTTTCGATTTTCAAGATATTTATTATTCGCGACATTAAAAGAGAAATACATGTTGCTATTTCGATATTCGATTTTGCTCCAAACAAGAGAAGTTTTTTTAATGTTACGCATAATTAATATTTACATTCCTTGTTAAACATTCTATTAAATTAGTAATTTAGTATTTATAATAAGGAATTTATCAACAAAAATCGTTTTTTTTTTATTCCATAACTTTTGTGTCGAAGTGGCATCTCGTGAAGTGACACAACTAATGATTTTTCACGCCCCGCTATTTCCGCGGAGCGGCAGCGCGTGGAAACTAAAGGTTTGGAAAGTAAACAATTACAGTTATGGAAACTAAAGGTGTCCGAAGTTACTGACTGGCAACTTTAGACAAATCCGTCCAATTACTGACTGGTGGTGTTCGAAGATCTTTGATACAACATTACAAAGCTACTGGCTTGGAAAGTAAACAACTATAGCTATGGAAACTAAAGGTGCGGTACTGATAAATAAAGATAATTGAAAGATAGCCTTTGATTTGTATTCGTGAGGGGCTTCTTTTGGCAGTCGGGTGCTATTTATAAGGTGGGTTTGGTAACCTCCTTTGATATCGTGTTGGATAACCACCGTTGATCTCATCTTCACCGTCCGTCTAATAACATCTGTTTGCCAACTACTATCGATCTTATTTTTTTATTCCGAGGTGATAACCGTCATCGAGTTCATACCGTCTGACACCTGTCCTTCTCGAGGCAATAACCGTCATCGAGCTTATATTGTCTTGACACCTGTCCTCTTTGAAGCAGTAACCATTGTTGCGATCTAAATTTCTCAAGCCAATGGATTATTAAGACTAGGGTTAATACCACAAAAAATCCTAAACTGGTACACTTGTGACAGATTTACCCCAAACTATTTGTTTGACCATAAAAAACCCCAAACTGGTACATCTGTGATAATTTTACCCCGAACTATTTTTTTGATCACCAAAAATCCTAAACTGGTACACCTGTGATAATTTTAACCTGAACTAATTTTTTAATATATTTTTTTAGTTTTTCTTATCTTTTCTTTTTCCTTTCCTTTCCTTTTTTTTCCTTCATCTTCAACCTCTAACTAGTTGCCAGTCCAGCGATCAGCCGGAGGCGGGGGATGGCTATCGTTACTCCATCAGGACTAATTCCGTCACAAACCATGCGAACTAAGAGCATCAAAGCTTCCAAGAAGCATTCATTTTGGCCTAACGAGCTTATGATGGTGTTCCATGAAATCAGATCACGATCTTCAAACGATTCAAACAAAGCCCTTGAGTCGTCGGCCCTTCCCAACTTTGAATACATAGCCATCAAAGAATTGTTGGTAAATGTTTTCCTATCCCCTTTCCTCAAACTATAAGCATGAACCTGCTTCCTGAGCTTTAAGCCATCATCGCCTCGCAGCAGGTTTGAGCATGCGAGTGCCAGACTCACCAAAGTGAAGGAGCTAGGCTCCAAATTTTCTGCCACCATCAAATGGAAGCAATCCAACACAAGAACCCACTCCTCATCCCAACACAGTGCCGCGAGCACAGAGTTCCAAGAAACTTGATCCCTCTCAGGTATTGTGTCGAATAGCTTAAAGACGTTCCCGATGTCCCCGCACTTGTCATACATGGTCAACAGGGTATTGGCCATGGTAACGGAAGATTGCTCATACCCAAGTTTAACAGCTTGGGCGTGAATCTGCCTCCCAAGATTGAGGTCCCGGAGGCCCGCGGCGGCCTTGAGGATGGCAGGGAAAGTGAACTGGTCGGGAGGGATACCGGCGAGAGACATCACGTTTGCGTAGGTGGAAACGGCATCTCGGAAAAGGTTCGACCTGGCTAGGGAGCGGAGGGATTCGATCCATGAAGAGCAAGGAGGGGTGGGAAGCAAAGGTTGCGGAGGAGGAGGAGGAAGAGCAGAGGAGGTGGTGAAGGGGAAGGTGTTGCCAGGTACCGGCGGAGGAGAGACGTGGGAAGGGTGGTGGCGTGGTGGGACGACAGAAGAAGACGCTGAGACGGGGTGAGTAGTAAGAAGGGGAGGAGCGGGAATGGCGGACATTGCGGGCGTTTATTTACCGTTTGGGATGACGATGACGGCTCCTCTGCTCTGGCTCTGCTTTCAAACTAAAAAAGGAAAAAAAAAAAAAGGAAAGGAAAGGAAAAAGAAAAGAAAAGAATAAACTAAAAAAATTCGAAAAAATAAAAAAAATAATATTAAAAAATTAGTTCGGGGTAAAATTGTCACATGTGTACTAGTTTAGGGTTTTTGGTGGTCAAGAAAATAATTCGGGATAAAATTGTCATAGATGTATCAGTTTGGGTTTTTATGGTCAAAAAAATAGTTTGGAGTAAATCTGTCATAAGTGTACCAGTTTAAGATTTTTCATGGTATTAACCCTTAAGACTAAGCCTAACTCGAGCCCTCCCAAGCCTTACTAATTCACAACTTAGGGTTTAAGTTTTTAACATGTAAAAGTTTTCATGTTCGGAGTCACTACTAATCTATTTATGGTAGGTCAATTAGAAACCTAAATAAAATATAGGGAGATATATTTTATTCCTACGAATCAGAAATTCTAAGCTTAGGAACTTGATTACGCTAGATTTAGTCTAACGCCCTTACGGTACCTTTTCTTTTCAGAAATGTTTATACAGGCAGTCTGGATCCATTTTATTACCTAATCACTAACATGTAAGGTGTTCATGTGGGTACGCAAACCACCAATTTAACACCCAAGAAAATAGTAAATAGATTGCAAGGTTAGGAGAATGACGTACGTTAGAGCAACACAAGCATCTGCATTGTCGGTAGAAAATCACAAACAATCCTAATATGATTTCTAATTAACAAAGCAAAGCACTCAAGATGATCTTTAGGGTTTGCGCTTTATTAAAATGCAAACTAATCTATATGCAATTGTCACGCCCCGAACCCTATCGAGCACGCGACGCACTTCTCTAGTCGATTAATGCGACGTCCCAGGGTATCGCTGACCTCACTTATAGTTAATTAGAGATTTTGATTGCTCAGCGAAAACCACCAATACCCGGACAATTAAATGCTGGGGTAAATAAGGAGAATGCACATATTCATTTCTCATTATCAAACTTATACGATATTCACAATTTACAACCGCCATTTACATATGCACACCGTACTATAAAACCATCGATATTCAAAAAGGATTGATGACCTGGATATTCTATCGCCAAAATTGATACTCCTCAAAAGTCTACTATCAACCCCTAAACCTAGCCCCTACGTCCTTTGCTCGGTGTCCACTCTGAGCCTGATTCTTCGACACTCGAGTCTGAGTCCTCCTGAACTGTTTGCTCTTTTGAAGACTTCGACTCAGCCTCAATCTGAATCAGGTGATTTATATCACTCGACTAGGCTGGAACCTCGTCCCGTTCCTCTTCAGCCGGCTCCTCAAAGAAATCGTCCTCGGGCACAAAATTGGGATCCATCCACTCCTCATACGGGAGTATATACTCCAGTTCTTCTTCAGGTTCAGCCTCCAGTTCAACAGGTTCTTTCTCGGGTTCAGCCTCGGCCCCTTCTTGTTCCGATTCTTCCTCTGGGATCGGGTCAAGATCCACGTCCATTGGATCATCTCCCGCTAGAGACTCGTCCGACTCCGGCTCGTGCTCAGCCCCTGAAGACCCCGGTGCTGCAGACCCTGGCTGCAATCCTGACTGTGCTAGACTAGTCTCCACACTAGTCAACTCGCCATCTGAAGGAGGTATGGCAGACGGGTCCCAGTCCCCAACTCCATCAAAGGGGACATCAAAATCGCGGACGGGACCAAACTCGTCTATCCCGTCTCGAAAGAACCATACGATATAAGTATGGGGCTCCCATAGAGGTAATCCTATATCTACAAAGACTACAAAGGTATGCTTAATCCAAGTCATGTTCTCATCTACAAGGAACTCTACTACATTGTGTTCGGTGTACATCGGTACTCCAAAATGCTCTGGCGGCAGCGGCGGAGGAGGATTCATTGTTCCATCCGGGGTTCTGAAATGTTTGGTTGACACAACCATGAGAATACATCTCAGCAAGTACACCCCTAAACCCCATCTAGGCTATCACGTACCTCCAGACAATTACAAAACACAATCACATAGTAGGCACACAATTAGTATTTACCTAGCTTTCCCATGCAACCTGCACGTTAGCCATAATATTATATTTTCCAATTACATGCATGTTCAAATCACATGTCACGCATTCACGCTTGCCTCATCACATTCTTTTTCACACCACTTGCCAGTGACCCGTGTAATGATACCGCCTCAGGTTCACTGCGACCATCTCATATACATAACACTCCTGGGCCCGCGTAATGGTACCGCCTTAGGCTATGTATCTTGCCTGCATAGTAGTACCACCTCAAGCTCAACATCCGTTCTCCTAGTGCACAACCTACGTAATGGTACCGCCTCAGGTTGGCTGTCACATCCTGTACCCTAACGAAGCGCGACATTCCACCTCCGGTCGATAATAGTGTGCGACGTCCCAGGAAGCGTCGCCGACCCAATGCCCAATCAGAGATCAAGCACACACGGAAGCAATATATAAACAAACCCTGACAGTTAATAAAGGAGACCAGGATAATCAAATAATAATCAAACACTTCAGAAAAAATGTGTACTCTGGCATTACTATAGAAAACTTTTTACAATATTCGTTTACACAGTACTAGCAGAGAAAACACACAGTCAGAAGCCACTCAGTCAAAAGGGGGCAGTGGCTAGGGTTACTGGACAAGGCTAAGACGGGTTTCAGTCAAAAAGATGTATCCCGCTCTATTTAAGACCAATGCCAACCTAGGGAGCCCAGTTCGGGTCGGACTCTGATGATTCTTCTGACGAGCTCTCTTGAGACTCGGACTCCTCAGCTCCTATTTCTTGATCGGATCCCAGCTCCGCAACCTCTCCATCCCGCTCCGGATCTACCTCTATGGCTACTGGCTCTTCCTCGTCCTGATGGTCCAAGAGTTCCTGGTCAGCATACAGTACTTCAGGCTCCTCAATCTCCTCGACCACGGCAGCAGGTCCATCCACGGTCTCGCCCTGGCTACTCCAATCAGGCGAAGTTGGAGGATCTGAGATCTTGCCACTTGCCATCTACGGGATCATAACATCGTTCACGTCCACCAGGATATCAAAGGTTCTATACAAAGGTCCGATTACTCCGTCGGTTCCTCTGTAACACCAAGCCACATACTTCTGGGTGTGGTAGTACGACTCTCCCACATTTACAAACAACATGGAGTAATATCTTATATAAGCTGCTCCGTCTCCACAGGGGTACACTCTTGACGACCGCTGGATAAAATGCGGTATTCCAAAAAGAGATGGTGACCTCGGCATCCTACTGCTGAGGGTCTGAAAAGTTGGATTATTACAACTGTGAGACGAATCTCAGCGAGTATAACCCCTTAAACCTAGGCTAGACTAACATGCAATCTCCTGACCGACAACGTACAACAAATACTGCAATCTCAACTCATAAACAACTTCTGACCTAGGCTCTCGGGCCCAGATCACTTACCTGGCGAACCCTGCAGGTTATTCTCAATAATAATAAAATCAAACCACATGCAAGAGCACTCGGTTCACACGTACGTCAAACGCATGTTCATACTCAATAGTGATAATATCGCGTGCCATTCACTGAGTCCTGCACACTCGCACACCGGCCCATGCATTCTTATGCATGCAAATATCCACATTCTGTCTCGTACCACACACTGGCCTAAATATGTTATCTCGTTTACCGTGACCTGCTACAAAGTACATGAGGTCTCTTTACTTTAAAATCACAATACTCCATGGCCAGTGTAAAACGCCCTCGGCCCAGTGTCTTCTAGTCCGCGTCAAAACGCATCAGGCGCAATACTGCTCTCCTCACGAACCAGAGCCCGCGTAAAACGCATCAGGTTAATCGTCTTTCGGACGTACCGGGTATCGTCCTGTATAAAACGCATCAGGACGGCACACCCCGCGTAACATGCATCAGGGCGAAATTGTGATCACACATACACACAGCCAGTTATTATCTGAACCCAGCGTAACACGCATCAGCATATTTGAGGTAATCACATGCTCATAACAGGCATGCAGTCTCGCACAATTTCATCACAACCCTCATTCTCGGCATTCATAACGCGTGCCATGAAATGCAACATGAGCATCCACATAGCATAGGCACAGGCACACAGTTCAATCAAAGTCATTCCACAGTGCCTAATTCACAAACCACGTGCTTACTTGGCCTATTAATACCGTGCGGCCCAAATTCACAATGTGTAATTTAATAACCCACTCAAGCCATCAAATGACCGATCACACTCCGCACGAGTCGACCACACGAGCACACAACATGGCACTATTCAATTTCCCCAAAATTGAGCACACAATCAACAATTCAGTCAGCCCGGGCATACCCGGCAGTCCAGTCATCTAATTCTCAACTAGTCCATGCTAGCCCAATAAATTACCAATATTACTCCAGTCACAATTACTATTATTCGACTCACTAATTTCTCCCAATATACACCAATCATACTCAACCCAGTCCAGAAAATGCACTATCAGTCCTAATCCGGATTTAAAAAATACACTCACCTAATTTCTAGTCCACGACGACGAGAAACGAGCGGGCCGATTGCCGGTGAACGGCGAAATCAGCGGCGGCGTTTCGGAGGCGGCGACGGCGACGTCGGTACGGATCGGGCGGCCGGCGGTGCACGGACGTGGCGTACGGACGACGACTGTACGGACCGTACGTACACCGTACGAACTGGTGGGGGACAGTGGCCAGCAAGGTGGCGGTGGCTGGTGCGGCGGTTGTACGGACGGCGTACGAACGCCGTACGGATGGCGTACAGACGCCGGAGAGAGAGAGAAAGAGAGAGAAGTAGAGGTCAGGATGAGAGTGGTGAGGCAAGGTCAGGCGGAGCAGTGGCACCAGCGGACGGCGGCAGTCCGGCAAGCTCCGGCGTACAGACGAGAAGGAAAACCGGCGGAGGAAGAGAGAAATCGAGAGAGGGGGAGCTGCTGGTGGGGGGCCTGGCCGAAATGAGGGAGGAGAGAGAGAGAGAGAAGGTCAGATCGGTCAAATATAGGGGGCTAGAGGGCACCACGTGTCGCCGATCCGAGAGATTTGACCAAAATACCCCTAATTTGACGGCCCTCGTTCAATCCTATCCAATAATTGAGGGGCAAAAAGGGTAATTGGGTCCAATAATGCAGCTAAAAACCCTTAATAATTATCCCAAATAATTTTTCAAAAATTCGGACTAAAAATAGCCCAGGGGCAAAATGGTCATTTTTTCCGGTCCCGGGGCGAAATTTCAATTTTTATCCAAATCAACTATAAATATGTGTGGCCAACATAATATGGCGTCGGATTCATGAAAATAGCCTCTTAAGCCCTCGAAAATTGACTGCAACGTCCTGAATTAAAATAATATTATTTTTCACTTCAGAGCCAAAATTCCAATTGTTGACCGTAACAATTCTAAATATGCGTGGCCACCCCAAAATATCATCAGCCTTGAAAAATAACCTCAAACGACCCCAAAAACCAATGTCGGCGCCTATAGGGGCAAAATCGTAATTTTTGACTTCCGGGTCGAAATTCCATTTTTCAACCGTACTCACTCCAAATATGTGTGGCCAGCATAATATGACGTCAGAATTGCGAAAATAATCTCTTAAGCCCTCGAAAGTCGATACCGAAATCCGGGTCCAATTTCGTGATCAAAACTCGCTAGATTTCAAATTTTAAGGTCTCTTACTAACGGGCGGCTGTTTAGGGTTTATGCGTATTGACCTAGGGTTATTCGAGTCATGACGGTCCCGATCACTCAGAGAATGAGAGGAATTATCGCTAGTTTCAGACGTCGCGATCGTTCGGTTCAAGTTCGGGACTGGTTGGCCATGTGTACTCTCGGACTTGCAAAATCACCCGCGATCCGATTGTATATCGTTGGCCTTGGCCAAACAAAATCCGTCACTTTTCCTAAGATCGGCCCACGTTGGCCCAAAATATACCTTCATCATTTCTCAAGATCGGTGTCCGATTCGTGATCAGGTCCCTGGTCCACGTACCATCTTCCTAGTTAGCCATACCCCTTTTGATTAGTATCTCTAGAGTGATCAGCTCTGGGCGAGACTTACTAAAATAAAATGCGAACTAATATCAGTTTTATTGATCCCGAAATTACATCGAAATTCAGGCTGTTACATTTGCCATACTCCCAACACTTCTCGGCCCATGTAATGGTACCGCCTCAGGTCATATATCTTGCCCGCGTAGTAGTACCGCCTCAGGCTCAACACCTACTACCTACGATACAACCCGTGTAATGGTACCGTCTCAGGTTAGCCGTCCTCTGGTAATACCGCGTATCGTTCCGCGTAGTCGTACCGCCTCAAGATGGAAATATTCCCACGATTGCACATGCTACGCCATACATAATTTCTCGTTTATTCACACACTTAACACTCGCTTGTCAAACAAGTTGGCCAATCACATGTGGCCCGTGCACGCATTAATTCACACATAATTTCATGCTCATTAAGCATCCAATATGGCCAATCGATAATTAATTCAATTTGGCCCTAGCGTGCACATAGCAAAGCATATTTCAATCAATCAATCACACACTATTGCACCCAATTTCATCACCACAGATCAACCACAGTACAAACGCACATTCAACATACAAATTGACATTTTTCCATATCCAGACTACGTCAAATCACTTCTGGCTCTTCACGACATTTTTCCCCAATTACTTGCCGGTTCTAAACATCCAATTTGCGTACCGAACCGAGCATCACAGCACTCAAATCAACCATCCACAGCCCACTTTCGACCTCAAAATTTCCACCATAATTTCCCAAATTCAATCCTAAGGCCCGCTAATCGATTCCGCTCCTAAATCGTACAATTCCGTACCTAATTAAACCCGATTTCACCCGAAAATTGTCCGTCAATACCCGACGTCCTAAATAAGGTTTAGGGCGTGACTTACCGAACTCTAGACTAGCGTGGCTAGAGCGGAAAGTGGTGGCAATCGGCAGGGACGGCGGCAAACGGTGGCGTGGCTGTGCGATGGCAGTGGTAGTGGCGAGTGGCGGTGGCCTCGGCTTCCTTGGCTGTGACCCACAGCCACACGAGAGAGAGAGGGGGAGAGAGACGGCGGCGTGGGGTGGTGGCGGTGGTGCGGCGGCTCAGCAGGCGGACGGGAGGCGGCGATGGCAAGGTGTCGCGACCTAAAAATAATTCCTCTCTCAGGCTAATGGATTATTAGGACTAAACCTAACTCGAGCCCTCCCAAGCCCTACCAATTCGCAACTTTGGGTTTAAGTTTTTTAACATGCAAATGTTTTCATGCTTGGAGTCGCCACTAATCAATTTGTGGTAGGTTGATTAGAAACCTAAATAAAACATAGGGAGATATGTTTCATTTCTACGAACCAGAGATTCTAAGCCCGGGGACTTGATTACGCTAGATCTAGTCTAACGCCCTTTCGGTACCTTTTCTTTTCAAAATTATTTTGGCAAGCAGTCTGGATCCATTTTAACTTAGTCACTAACATGTGAGGTGTTCATGCGGGTGCGCAAACCACCAAAGTAACACCCAATAATCAAAACATTAAATAAATTGCAAGATTGGGAGAATTACTTACCTCGAAGCAACGTAAGCATATGCATGGTTAGCTAGAAAATCACATCAACCAACCTAATATGATTTCTAATTAACAAGCAGTTCACTCAATATTTTTGGATTTTCACTTATTTAAATGAAAGCTAATCTATATGCAATGACGTGCAAAAATGACATGCAAGTAATGCGACCTAACATGCATACTATATGTCATGCAACGACGTGACCTAATTCTGATGACGGGCAAATGATTTATTTTTAGTATTTTCTGGTGAAATTCGGAATAAAAATATACCTAAATTAACGTGCAACCTATGATGACTTAACATATCATAACATGACTTATTTTTTTGGATTTTTTGTTAAAATTCGAAATAATAAATTAATTAAATAAAGAATGCAATCTATCCTAATCTACCATAAAACAATTCATTCTTTTTGGGGACTTTCATGAAAATTCGGAATTAAAAAAAATAACCTAAATAATCTATTAAGATTAGAAAATTAATTAATTTAAACTAGGGAGTAGATTATCTCAAGTCCTAATTTAAATTAAATAATTACTCTATCGTCTAGATATGTTTAGGATTCTTAAACATACAAAACTCAAATTCAAATCCTAACTGATATTTTTTGAATTTTCTTTTTTATTTGAAAAGGAAAGATAATTTAAACAGAGGTAGCATCCACATTTAAAACAACCACGCAATCCACAAGACTCGTTTCAAATTCGGATTAGGCACAAGAATCGAACTATCGGTCATATCTATAGGGTTATAAATATTGACGGAAAGTCGATCATTCAAATTTGGAAAGCAGATAAAAATCATTATCGTACCCAAGTGATTATGGATAGGATAATGATTTTCCGTATCGCCACGTATCATACCTTAGGGCTAAGGTCGGATAGTTGTCCAGATACGTTGCTGAATTAGGAAAGTTTCCTAATTTTGAATATTTTCAAATATTGCGAACAAGACAAACATTATCCTAAGATATCTAACAATCCACGCAATATTTACAAAATATTCAAACATCCAAAAATTAAGAAACGAAATATTCTAGAAATATTGGATAATGTTCAATTACCTAATTTGCGGATAATTTCCAAATTCAAACTTGCGGATCGGGATGAGCGACGAACGGTGGATTCGGCGGCGCGGTGTCGGGACAACGACGGAGCAGCGGCGACGGAACAGCAAGGCAGCGCCGGCGTGCAACGGCTCCGGCGAGGACGGCAGCAGCAAGCAGCAGCGGCGTCGGCGTCGGCCTGAGGAGCAGCAGCAGCAGCAAGCAACAGCAGCGTCGGCGTCGGCGGGAAGGGCAGCGGCAGCAGCAAGCAACAGCGGCGTCGGCGTTGGCGGGAAGGGCAGCGGCAGCAGCAAGCAGCGGCGGCGGCGACGGCGTGAGGATCAGCGACAGCGCCAGCGGCAGGCGCGGCTGTGTCGCGCGGCAGGGAGTGGGCACGTCGCGCGACGTCTTCCTCCTCTCTCTCTCTTTCTCACTCTCACACTCTAAAAAATTTTCTGATCTGAAAATTGTGTCCCCCCTTTTAAAATTCTGACCTAATGATGTATATATAGTATTAACCTAGGTCAATTAGATGGGCTTTTTAGTCCTAATGGGCTTAGGCTTGGGCTTTAATTTAAATGGGCTGAATTAATGGGCTGAATTAATTAATGATAACGGGCTGAATTAATTAATGAGAATGGGCTGAATTAAGCTCAAATTAAAACAACCAAGCCCGTTCGACTTGTAATTCCCGGCCCTTGCATTCCAAGCGAGCCGAGTCTCAATCGATGAAATTTAAGCTCGTTCGTCATCGCCAGTCCGATGCAAAATGCAATTAATCTAAAATGAATTTAAACTATATGTTATGTAATTTAAATATTTTTTGTTTAGGGGTTAAAAATTTTAATCCCTAATTTTCTATGCAAATTATACTAAATGGTCGCTAAAATTTAGGTGTCAACACAAGGGGAGGGGGCGGTCGGTTCGGTGAGGGGTAGAGGGGGAGCCGAAGGAGAGAGAGAGGGAATGAAGAGAGAGAGAGGGATTTGGTCTTAAATAGTCCAATTTTGACCAAAAGTGGAAATTTACAATCTTGCCCTTGTCTCTCAATCCAAATCGACGGCCCAGATTTAATCTTATCTTGAAATCGACGGCCGAAATCAAATCTTTTCCAAAAATATCCAAGGGCAATTTGGCAATTTTATAAAATTTCAAGGGCAAAAATGTCCGATCAAAAAGTTATGGCAAAATGACCAAAATGCCCCTTCCTCATAAAACATGCCATTCATAAATTCCCAAGGGTAAAATGGTCACTTTTCCATTTTCTTGCCGAAATTGAATTTTTCTGAAGGATTCAGGACATTCCAAAATTGCACGTCCCAACCACAACGTCATCCTAACGTCCCGTTGTGACTTCCAAATTTTCTGATGTCCAATTTAGGCTCAATTAAATAATTAAATTTTATTAAATGCAACTCGAGCGTTTCTCACACTAATGAGCAGCTTTTTGGGGAAATTCACATATTCGAGCAGTGACTGATAATAATTCGAGTCACGTGCAAGTTCATTCAGTTCGTGACGACCTCGGTTGTCATTTAAATCATGAGGATTAATCACTAGATCCGAGGGATACGATCGTTTGGTATAGGTTCAGGATTGTTTGTCAATTCATTTAGTGGTCCGGCGGAATCACCCGCGATTCATTGCTATGACAGTGGCGAACTGACCCCTGGCTGTCCTTGGATCGGTCAACAGTGGCTCAAAATGTCACCTCGGCGATTTTATGGTCGAAAATCAATTCACGATCGAATTTTCTCTTAGTCGTACGAATTTAAATCCCTCATTAGCCTTTCCCTAATGGTTAGTATCTCAGGAATGATCAGTTCCGAGCAAGAACCAACTACGAGTACATTCATAAAACCCAGTATTTCATAAATCTCAAATGAACAAATTTTCAGGATGTCACAGCAATGACGTGCAAAATATGACATGCGATTAATGCAACCTAACATGCGAACTATATGACATGCGATGACGTGACCTAATTTTAATGACGGAAAACGATGTGTTTTTTCCAATGAAATTCGGAAATAAAAAAATGCCTAAATTAACATGCAATCTATCTTAATCTGTCCTAAAGTTACTCATTTTTTTGGGAATTTCATGGAAATTCGAAATCTAAATATCCTAAACAATCCGCAAAGATTAAAACAATTTCTAATTTAAACTAGGAAATATGCTACTTTAAATCTCAATTTAAATCAAATAATTATCTTACTCTCTTGGATATATTTAGGATTCTTTAAGTATGCAAAACTTCTAATCTAAATTCTAACTAAAATATTTTTGGATTTTCTTTATTTAAAAAAAACAATCAAACAAAGATAACAACCGCACTCAAACAATCCACGAAATCTGCAAGATTCTTCTTATCAAATTTAAATTAGGAAAAGAAATCAAACTAACGGTCATATCTATAGGGTTATACATATCGACAGAAAGTTGATTGTTCGAATTTGGAAAGTAAATAAAAGCTATTATCATATCTAAGTGATTATAGATAAGATAACGATTTTACGTATTGCCGCATATCGTACCTTAGGAATAAGATTGGATAGTCGTCCAGATACGTTGCCAAATTAAGAATAATTCCTAATTTTGAGTGTTTTCAAATATTGCGGACATAACACACATTATCCTAAGATATCTAGCTATCCACGCAATATTCACGAAATATTCAAACATCCGAAAATTAAGAAACCAAATATTCTGAAAATATTGGATAACATCCTTACCTAATTTCGAGATATTTCCAAATTTGGACTCGTGGATCGGGATTGCGGATCGGGACAAGCGGCGGTGGGACGGACCGGCAATGGTGTCGCAGTGGTGTTCGCGGCTCAGGCTGCTTCGCGGTGGTGATGATGAATGACGCGGCAATGAATTTGGGTCTTGCTGGAATTGCTTGAAGACTCGCCTGACCTTAAGCATGGACGGCTGTTGAGCGCGACAACGAGTCTTCGTGAAGGCTGCTAGGTAATCACCGGACGACGGGTGAAATATTTTGGACTTCACGCCAAGGCGACTAGGACTCGATGGTCTCACCGGGAAAATCTTTTAGACTCTTTCTTTTTGTCTTTTTCTCTTTGTGGCCAAAGTGTGTTCTCCCCCTTGAAGATGTAGAATTCACCGAGAGAGAAGAGAGATCCCCTCTTTTGTCTTTTCTTGGTTTTCTTCTCTAACGCTTTTTTTTTTCTCTCCCGTCTCTTAATGTATCTCTTGTGCTTTCAATAATTGTGTTCCAGAAATTATAAAAGCCCCCTTTTGAAGGGTATAATCACATATTTATATTGCAACCCTAGGTTAATTAACCGGGCTTCCTAGTCCTAATGGGCTTAGACTTAGGTTTTATCATTTAATTTTATTTTAATTCCAAATGGACTAAATTAATCCAGCCAAATTTAAGCTCAAATTAAAACAACCAAAGCCTTTTAGACTTGTGAATTTTGGCACCCAATCCCTTGAGTGAGCCGAGTGCTCGAGCTCGGTTTACGCGATGAATTTTCAACTTACTCGTCACCGCCGGTCCGATACGGAATGCAACTAACCTATATGAACTTAAACTATATGCTATGCAATTTTAATATTTTTGTTTAGGGGTTAAAATTTAATCCCTAATTTTCTATGTAAATTATCATTAAATGATCGATCGAAATTTAGGTGTCAACAACCGTCATCAAACTCATATTGTCTTCACATTTGTTGTTCTCGAGGCAGTAACCGTCATCAAGCTTATATCGTCTTGACATTTGTCCTCCTCGAAGCAGTAACCGTCATCGAGCTTATATTGTCTTGACACCTGTCCTCTTCGAAGCAGTAACCGTCATCAAGCTTATATCGTCTTGACACTTGTCCTCTTCAAACATCAAGCTTATATCATCTTGACACCTGTCCTCTTCGAAGCAGTAACCATCATCGAGCTCATATCGTCTTGACACCTGTCCTCTTCGAAGCAGTAACCGTCATCGAGCTCATATTGTCTTGATACATGTCCTTCTCGAGGCAGTAACCGTCATCGATCTTATATTGTCTTGACACTTATCTTTTCCGGGGTGATAACCGTCATCGAGTTCTTCTCTTCTCGACACCTGTCATCCCCGAAGCAGGAATCGTTTTTGAGCTCTTCCTGACTTGACACCTGTCCTTTTCCTTGTTGATAGCCTCGATGACTCAAATTCCATATGACAATTTTCATTGACAACTTTGGCGCTCGCTCCTTCTATGACTCAAGCTCTTTCAATTTCAAATTCCCTGCCGGTATCGCTTAGTGCTTGCCAACTATTTTGCTTACATGAGTCGTCTCGTATGGGTTACGTCATCCTTTGACGTCTTTTATTATTTTATTTATTGCGGTTGTCAACAACATGAAAGGCGGTGATTGGCCGCTACTCCTACAACCACAGCAGCTCAGCAAAGCCAAAAAACCAAATCTGTTGTAACTTCCTAAATCCCATGATTCCTAACCCAGCCCTCCGCCGAAAATGGAAACCAAATCCTCTATTAAGTGACTAACCAGAAAAGAAAAACAATGAAGGTGCATTAAGTAGAATCCAAAAACGCCTGTATCTCAGTGGACCCAAGACCTGCTGAGGTTTCTCTCACCTCCCACCTTAAAGCTGTATGTAAAAAGTTGTCGATGGGTCCGAGTCCGATGTTTGCAACGAATGTCATGTGGAGGGATCAATTGTCGAAGGAAACATTGGTCGATTGACCTTGTAGAAATGACACAAAAATTCACATGTTTTCTAACGTCCCGTACACGTCCCACAGATGGGAATGGGACGTTTGTTGAGGAGCATCCTAGAGTAATACAGGGACGATGTAAACTGATGCGCTCTTCGACCAAAAAAAAAAACCAATGCACTCGACACATTTGACAAATAGTCCCTAGTTACTTAGGGACAGTTATTAGACGTCCAAATAGGCTCAAAACTAGGCCAACCATTGTAGTCAAGAAAGACTACAATTTTAACTTTTTGAACTTCAATGTTAACTCTCATTTATTTCTTTTCGAAATTTGAAATGCTTAATATTAAGGAGAAAGTTATCCAAAAAGTTTTAAATTTATTGCATTTTTGTCAATTCAGTCATAAACTTTTTAATTTCAGTTGATACCTAAACATTTTCTCGTGTTGCTAATTAAATTCATCCGGCTAATTTTGTTAGAAAATAGCGGACGTGGACATCGACCATTCTATGTGGCACTGCACGGCCGGCGTCCTCGTAGATAATTTTTAATAATATTATAAAAATTTTTCGAATTTCTTTTTTCTTTTTTTCTTTTCTTTTCTTTTCCTTCTTTACTTTTTTTCTTTTTTTTGCCTCTTCCTTTCCTTTTCTCTTCTTTTATTTTTTCTTTTATTTTTCTCTTTTTCCCTCTGCCAATCATCACTAGCTCATCGATGGCCAGTGTAGGTCGCCGGCCTCAAGCATGAGCTGCCCTTGCTGGCCTTAGGTGAGGGACGCCCGAGCTTAGGCTGGTGAAGCAGCCCTTGGCAAGATCGAGCAAGGGTGAGGGTTGCCCTCGCCTAAGGCCGATAGAGGGAAAAAGGGAAAAAGAAATAAGAAAAGAAGAGAAAATGGAAAAAAAAAAAGTAAAGAAGGAAAAGAGAAGAAAATAAAAAAAGGAAAAAGAAAAGAAAGTATAAACAAAATTCAAAAAAATATTAAATATATTCTTAAAAATTGTTCATGTCAATACTAGTTGCACCATGTAGGATGGTTGGAGCCTATATTAGCAATTTCTAGTCAAAATTGATTGGATGGACTCAATTGGTAAAAGTGTAAAGGTTTAAGGCTTAATTGACATAATTAAAATATTTATAACTGAATTGGTGAAAGTGCAATAAGCTAAAGACATTTTTTATAATATTCCCTACTGTTAAGTATGTCATAATATTGGCCTCCTTTAATGTGATTTATTCTATTATCTAGCATTGTGGGCAAACTTATGAGAGAGAGAGAGAGAGAGAGAGCTACTTGAAAAGTGACCTCTCATTGTACAATTACCTTATTCTTCTAAGTGAGGGATAAGAATACAGGAGTGCCACAACTTTCATACAACATTTATTGGAGTGCCATAACTTTTTTCACTCACTAAGTGCCACAACTTTTTTCACTCACTAAGTGACACATCAAAGTAAAATCAATTATTTGAGTGTCATTTTTGTTACGCCTCGAATCCCAACGGGCTCGTGACATCCCTTTGATGGCCGTATTGAACGCGACATCCCAGGACGCATCGCCGACCCAAACGAAACACACAAAGACAAACGCAAGCGAAAGCGAAAATTAAATATTTCAGATAATAGATAATGACAAAGGGACAGCACAAAACAATAGTCTCATAATAATGGGAATCAATCAGACATTAGGCCCCTAGGGTTACATCCACCATCATCATAAAAAAGGGACAGGTGGTAGGGTAGGCTAGCTAGCTGCACAAAAAGAGCTCTGGCAAAAACTTCTATGTCCGACACCCAAATGCTCCTACAGTGCCTAGTCTGAATCGAAGCTTAAAGACTTCGACTCTATGTCCGAGTCGATCTCGATTAGCTCATCCTCATGCTCGGACTCCATAGGCTCCTCCTCGGGCTTGGGCTCGGGCTTGGATTCCTCAAACTCTTCTTCAAGCTCGAGGTCTGCAGGGGCCACAGGTTCAGGTTCGGGTTTGGGCTTCGGATCGGGGCTAGGGTTCACCGGGGCATCTCCAGCGTCTAACACCTCACCATCGGGGGGCAAGGACAACTGAGGTGTCCCACTCGCCTCCCCCATTAAACGGGACATCAAAATACCGAAGTGGTCCGCAGACTCCGTATAAATCCCGATAACAGTATGCCCAGTATGTATTGGGCTGCAAATCTGGCTTACCCACATCTACCCACACCACCGTGGTATGCTTAACATAGGCCTCCCCGTTGTTTATGGGATACTCCACCGCCGAGTGCTCAATATGCCTTAGGATCCCAAAACTTTCAGGCGAATCACTCATGGTCGGGGTCGGGGGTCTAAAATGATTTGCATTACGGTAATGAGAATAAATCTCAATAAACAGACAACCCATACCCTACCTAGGCCAATGCGTACCCAAACGAGTCTAAGATGCGATTTAGCAGCCAACACATTCAATCCCACACAAACATACTTACTTTGCCTTAAATTGAGTGCCAATCCTGCATATTAGCTAAATCACCATAACGTGATAATTACTCAAGGACGTAATATAAACACTCAAGCACCATAATCACGAATGTTCACCCAATTCAATCAAATACAATTCGCATGCGTGGCCGAGCAACTTTTCACGACCTGCGTCAACACGCCTCAGGTCAGCCCTCCGATTAATCCCGGCTCCGTCCCTCACTGGACATTTCACACTTTCTCACGACCCGCATAAAGACGCCTCAAGTCAGCCCTCCGATCAATTCAAGCTCTGTCCCTCACTGGACAAATCACACTTTCTCACGACCCGCGTAAACACGCCTCAAGTCAGCCCTCCGATCAATCCGGATTCTGTCCCTCACTGGACATTTCACACTTTCTCACGACCTGTGTAAACACGCCTTAGGTCAGCCCTCCGATCAATCTGGACTTAGTCCCGTGTAACCACGCCTCAGGACATTCCTCATGCACATACACCACATCATAATTCGCCATTCTCACACATCGTACAAATCCAATTCAAATCACAAACTCATCACACTAACCCACCAATTCGACACTCAAGTCGGCCCAATCAAACATCAATTTCACCCACAAACGTCACAACAATCCGGTCATCGCACCCACATAAATCAGCCACTAATTATGCCACATAATCATCACAATTTAATCTAGCAATTAACCACATTCACATATTGATCCTAATCCAAACTTAGCCACTAAACCAGTACTAATCATACCCTAAACAAGTCTAAATAATACACATTATACTAAGTAGGATTTAGGAAGTCACTGACCTAAATTTGGCTCGGGAAAAATTGGCTAGGGGCTAAAATGGCTCGAGTGAACAGTGATGGCTCGGCGCAGGCGAGGGCGCGACGGGCACAGTGGCCGGCACGATGCTCGGCCATGGGTGGGCAACGGCCTGGGCAACTCGGCCGTGGGCTGGGCAACGTGCAAGCGGCCGAGACAAGCAGGCAACGGCTCGGCCACAGTCGGGCGAGTGGCTGGGTAGGCTGGCCTGGTTGGCCAGTGAGCTGGTTGGCCAAATGGATGGGCAACATGGTGACAGCGATGACGGAGAGCTGGTGATGGCGACGTGTGATGACGGGTGAGCAGGCGATGGCTAACTGACTGGCAAGCGAGCTGGCCGACATGCTGGGCGAACGGCGATGGTGGCGAGCTCGGCCAGACGAGCAGCGAAGGCTGTGGGCTTGGCCAGGAGAGAGGCGATAGAGAGGCGGGCTTGGCTAGTAGAGCGGCAACGGCGGCGGTTGAGCTGCGAGCTGGGCTCGTGGCGGTGAGCTGCTGGGAGAGACCCATGGCGACAAGTTGCTGCTGGGCGACAACGACAATGGTGAGCTGGGCGGTGAGGCTAGCGGCGGCATCGCGGGCGGTCGGGCAACGCCGGGCAAGCAGCTGGGCGTAGGGGCGTCAACTGAACCCGCACAGGCCCGGCCCGGACCGCGTCGGCCCGACTCGGCCCTAAAATTTAGGATATTTTAGGGTCGGGCTTTAGTTTTCTTCGAATATGGCCCTAAAATTTGGGGTTTATTAGGGTTGGGGTATTTTAGGGTCGGCCCATTAACACTCTGGGCCGACCCATCTTCCTCTCTCAGTCTCTTTTCCCTTCTCTCCCCTCTCTGCGCAGAGCGTATCCACCGTCTTGGATGCGCAGAGCGTGAAGAAAAAACCTAGATCTCTCTCCGATCGGCGACGAAACCGAACGCTTCCCTTTATCGTTTCGCGACAGCTTCAAGGTTCTTCTGCAAGCCTCAGGAGCCGAACAAGTAGGTGAGCGATATCTCTCCGCCGTGAAGCCGTCGCATCTCCGCCGTCGCTGTTGAGGACCAGATCCGGGGGCAGCAAAGTCCGAAGCCGGGAGGCGCTGGGCTCAGACATAGTACGAAGGCCGATTGTGTGGCCGGCGAAGATTTGGCCAGTGATTCGGTGGAGGACGAGGCGTCCGGAGGAGTGGAGAAGGCTGATTTGAGCGGCAGAGGAAGCGAAGACAGTGAAAAGGAAGTGCAGGAAGAGGAGGAGGAGGAGTGGGTTGCTTGGTACTTCTATCCTTTCTATTATGTGATAATGTGTGACTTTGTCTTGACAGTGTCGACTTTGCTTACCTTGGTACCAATTGTTATACTTGAATCTCTTGGCTAGGTACGTATTGAGGCGGCTCTGACATTACGTATGTTGGCTGAGGGAAACCGTTGCTTTGATATGGACTGATCACGCACCCTGCTTTGTTTTTGGAAAGATTGGCGTTGATCTTATCTGTTTCGAGGTAAAACTTGCTGATGTTTTAAAATTTTTCTTTCTTGTTTTTTCAAGTAGGATCGCAAGAGTCTTATTTGTGTGGAGATAATCACGGTTCTGTTTGTTGTCTTATCTATTTCACAATGGTTTGATCGATCGGAGGAGGAAGAGTGTGGTATGATGCAGCTTTGGAACTTATTTTTCTTGGGAGTGTAAAAATGATGCTGATAGTGGCTGATTCTTTTCCTTTTCTTCAGTGATGCAATTTCTTCAATTTCTTCAGCCATCTACGCTTTTTAGATCAACTAGCTGATATGTTGGTCGGGCAGTCTTTGTTTGCCTTCCTAATGTGATCTGTTTTCACGCTTGGGTGCGTTAAGCTTAGCCTCAGCTTCCGCTTGAAGTGGGTATGCTTATGGTGTTGTAATATTAGCTTGGTCGCGCGGAATTCTACGATCCCGCGTCTTGGTTGTCTTTCTTTCGGGGAAATTTTGGGGTTTTCTTGTGTTGATTTGGTGTGGATTTTGAGCAGGCGCTGAAGGGAGGGGTGAGACAGAAGGTGGAATTGGCGACCAAGTTTGGAGTCAGCTTCGCAGACGGGAAGGCAGAGATCTGGGGTGATCCGGCGTATGCGAGGGCAGCTTGCGAGGCCAACTTGAAGCAGCTCGACGTCGATTGCATCGACCTCTACTACCAACACCGTATTGACACTCGCGTCCCCATCGAAGTCACTGTATGGATCCTCTCATGGAAACCGTTCCCTCTCTTAAGACTTTCTCCGAGCGGTATGATCAGTTGCTAAACTAGATTAGTGGTGATGATGCATCCTCATGGTGTTAAAAGTTTGTTCGATTTTGTGGAAGAGATTAACTACTTGTAAGATACTATTAACTAAGACTTTAGTTCAGTTGATTGTAATATGGAAAATGATTAACTACTTGTAAGATACACGTATGTCAAGTGATCTAGTGCCATACATGGTGTTAAAGTCTTGGTGAGACATTCACCAAATTGATCAGCCATCTATGCAGACATTGTAACTGTAGTTGCCTTCATTGTGCCTATCGTTCACGTTGTAGATCTCAAGCTAAGTGATTTCTGGGGAAACAACCAACCTAACCTGATTAGTTGTCTGATGATTCGATTCTGTCTGCGCAAAAAAAAAAAAAAAAAAACTCGAAACTTGGCCCGGCCCGGCCCAGGCCTTGGGGTCTGTGGTGAACAGGGTCTTGGATGGGTCTGGGCAGATCAAGCATGACCCTGTAGGTTTTGGGTCGGGTCGGGTATCAAGAAAGCCCGACCCGACCCGGCCCATTGACACCCCTAGCTGGGCGCGACGCAAGCAAGGTGCTGCGCGCGTGGAGGAGAGAGGGAGGACTACCGGATCAGGGGAGTTGAATGGCGCAGCTGGGGTGAATGGCGCAGCAGTCAGGCGAGCGGCGACGCGAGGCGGATGGCAAGGGGCGGTCAGCGATGACTGGTTGGGCGAGCAGAAGCAGAAGCAGTTGTGGGTGAAGGAAGAAGAAGAAAGAAGAAGAAGAAAATGAGAGAGAGAGAGAGAGAGAGAGAGAGGGGTTTGCATAGGGAGAAGGGGGGAGGGGACGTGTGTAGTTGGGGGGACTGGACGTGCGCGTAGGGTGTGCGCGGCGGAGGAGAGAGAGAGAGAGAGAGAGAGAGTCAATGTAATGATTGCACGATCCAACGGCCCACGTTGAAATCCAAAATCGATCTAACGGTCCACGATCAACTCTAATTATAAATTGGGAAAAATGCTAAAAGACTAAATAAAACATACTACGAGAGAGGTCTACTAGTCCAAATTCGCATCGGGTCCAAATTTCACTTTTCACTAATCCTGGGCAATATTAACGCTGGCCACAATAATATCGACACCATCCAATTAAATTAGTCACGAAACTCCGAGAAATTTGACACTAAAGTTCGGGCTCTAAATAACGGTCAAATTCGATCTAGTGCGATTCTAGCGAAATCTCTAATTTAAAAATAACCTAAAAGTGATCAGTTCCGGCGAGATTTTATTATAAGCGCACTGACGAATTGCACATTTTATAAATCCCAAAAATGGGTTAAAATTCGGAATGTCACAATTTCTAACAAATTGTCCTACGTGAATTTTTGCAATTTTTTGTAATTTATAATTTTTCTTTTTCTTTCCCATTTTTTTTCTATTCTAGTGAGGGTCACTGACGACCCTCACCGACCGTAAAGGCCTCACCCTTGGCTAGCAAGGCTGCAAAGGCCATGGGCAACAGCCTTCGCGGCCCCATTGGCTGTGGGCCAAGCATCCCTCGCCCAGTTTGGGGTAGGCCTTTTGTGGCCAGTGAGGGTCGCTGGTGGACCTCGCCGGCACAAGAAAAAAAAAGAAAATAAAAATAAAAATTACAAAAATTACAAAAATTATCCATATCAGCGCCGGCCGTACTATATAGGACATATCAAAATTACAAAAATTGTCTATGTTGGATTTCCGACGAGTGGTACTTAAGTGATTGATTTTTCAAATTTATGGTACTTAAGTGAATGATAAAAAAGTTATAGCACTCAAGTGAGGGACATATGAAAATTATGGCAATATTAGCTGTTCTTATTCCTCGTAATGATATTCGTGATTTCACTTAATAGGATAGTGACGATATTACATTCTTAGAATTCATCTTTAAATTTAAACATGGACTTTTGAAAGCTCGCCTAAACTTGCGTGCTGAATTTAATTGCGTTCGTGAATAAGATTAAAATACCTACCCCAATGACCTGACATTAATGCATAGTAGATGACGTTTTGCTTAAGCATGTGCACGACGTCTGTCCGCAGAACCATTATTATTGGGTTTAAGTTTCAATTCACGTGCCGTTGTTTTTCTTATGTTGGTGTTTGCATTTCTGTTGACACCAAAAAAAAAAATCAACTTTTGGTTATAATCTATAGATAACAGACTTAGTTGATAATAGTAGAGTTTGCTCAACAATAAAAATCATTAATGAAAGGAACAGTCGACAACTCGCCAAAGAAGTTATGAACAAAAAACGTTAATTATTGATGAGAACCTTCACTAGCGATGAAGTTGATATGTAATTGCCGAGTAGCGATGTGGATATGTAACATCTTTTAAACAAATGTTGCTAGATAATAAAGTAATTTCTTGTAACTGCAGATAGGATTATGAAATTATTTGTTTCGAAGATAAAATTAGGAAGTTATCTTTTTAAATGTAATAACCTATGGGGTATAAATAGCCACACCGTAGTATTTTTAAACAAACGTTCTTTGTAAATTTATCTTTTTCTTTATTTTTTTGCAATTTAAATAACTGGCCATAATTGGCTTGCCTTTACTTTTCTTGTCATTTACTTTCCTGTCCAAAATTAACAAAGGACTCATCACAACGTATTGATCCAATCATATTCTTGAAGGATACTTCATCCAAATTTTTGGTGAAACATCTTTTTAGCAAGCCTCGTGAGATTCATTTTGTTGATTTAAGGAGACTATGATGGCAAGAACCAAAAATCAACAAGAGTTGGACAATGATGCTGGCAACAACAACCCATTACCACAAACTAATAATGAGACGGCCGCGCATTCTAATACTTTAGTCGCTGGGAAAGCAGCAAAAGTTAATCAAAATGAGGAAGTTGATCTTCCAATGCATCACGCTGAAGAGTAGTTAAGTGATGCTGTTTCAAATTCCAACATGGTATTAACCATAAGAGGATTGTTTTTTTTGGGTAAAGAACCATAAGAGGATTGTTCATAGAGCAGCAAAATGATATAGCCATTTACATTGTTAGTCACACGTCAGACGTAATCAAGTTGATCGTCATCAACACTATGAATGATGCCATGTCGAGGCCAAGGTTCTTCAACCAATCACTACAAACAAATCCAATGATAACATGGTATTTACCTAATCCTTTTCCATTTTTTTAGGCTAATATTGGTCAAAATAACCGAATTGCTAACAATAATTTGGTAAATCATACTGGTTGACAAGCCGGTCAATTGCCAAATATTGAAAATGTAAGGTTAGTGGCTCCATTGGTACCATCCAAGGTGAATATTCCTAGTAGGCCCAACATGCCGATTTACATAAATAATCCGGCAAGACCAACATCATCACCTAGGAGGCAAAATAGCCAACCAAATTCATAATTGAACCCTGTACAATTTGTCAAAGAAGTTTGACCACGATTGGGATTAGATAGGAGTATTATCATGCTTGTTTATAGGAAATCACATCTCGAATGAGGAATTTGCTGTTTTTTCTAGCGAAGATGAATAATCGATCATCAACACATTGTTCAATTTCTAGCCTAGTGTGCAGAAACAAACAAAAATGAGTTTTTGAAACTATGTTATTTCCTTTGTTTTTGTCAAAAACCGCTTTTACTTTGTACACTAATTTACCATCTAATTCGGTGTGTAGTTGGGTAGAGATGGAAAAGCAATTACATTCTCAATTTTGTAGAATGATGCTTAAAGTATCGATTGCTGATTTAACCAAATTCTATCAATATAATAATGAGTTGGTCGACCAATTTGTTGCTCAATTTAAGAAGGATAGGAATGAATGCCTTACTTCACTCTAAAAAAAGATTTCGCAAATTTGGCTTTTGATGGATTGAGATATTTTAGAGTGCTTTCATCACGCTCAGAGATTTCTTCAGCTAAAACTTCATTGTTTTTCATAACAGTTACTCAGAAATTAAGAACTCATTTCCCTTCATTTTTCATCGTTTTTCTTCTTCTCCTTTTCTTTTTCTTTGTTTTTTATTCATGGGTATTGGCCTTGCTTTTACTAGGCATACTGCTTTTTCGTGTCCCTAGTTTTCAATATGTTTTTTGCTGTTCTTTTGGCATTGTCAGGACAAGCCTAAACAAGTTTGAACAGAATAATGTTATTAGGCTCTTGGAGTCTTCATCTTGATTCAATACTTTGGAACCCAATGCTCAAGCTATGGTGACTTTTGCCTTGCCTCAGTGTGGGGGATGATCACCAACTGGGTTCATACGAAATGAAATCGCAAGCTCAATTGGGCTAGCAAGGAATATAAATATATGGGATAGAAAAAGAATTGCTCTTCGTCATCCTAGGTCACTTAAATTATCGTGAGAGTTCATCTGTAATAATAACACTCAAAGATTAATGCAAGTTAGAGTAAGAAAATTTCTATTTATCTTTTTCACCTTGTGCGAGGTATTGCGGCTAATGATCATAGAAAATTTTAAATATTACAAACTCCTTATCCTTCTTGTCTTGCTCAGTTCCTAGGTGAAAACATCACTGTTATCAATGACATGTTGGTATTTTGGACAGGCTTTAGTTTGCTGCTCCTCTCTTGACAAAGCCCTCTTAGCCTCGACCGTCCTGCCATCGATGGTGTGCTTGTCTTGAAGGACCCTATCAAGGACTATTGGATCCGTGAAAACGAGGCCGAAGCCACGGGGGCGGTGATCGAAAGGGAGGGACGCTTTTCTTGTTCCTTTTGAATTTGAATCCTCCTTGTGATGCCGATTTATCTCAAGTTGCCCCAATGTGGGGTGGTTCTTGACAGGGGTGATTTAAAAGGGACTTTTGAGTGTATTGGCTCAAATGATCAAGCAAAGAATAAACTGTAGTGTATGAAATAGAGAAATGAACTGCCTCTCATCATTTTAGCTATCGTACCTTATGCAAGAAATCCATTTACCTTGTAGAAATGAGACTTTTTCGCTCATCTTGCAAGGGTTTGGTACTTAAGAATGTGTATAGACTAAGGATTGCCTCTCATAATCCTAACACACCTCGTTCAATACATCAGAGTAGTTCGACACCATTCGTCGAATTGTCAAGATTTTCACCGGGAATTGGTGAATTAAACAGGTAAAATTACCATGCAAAATTCTTTTTAAAAGATATGCGATGCACTTGGAAGAAGGTTACGTATTCATTTGCTTTAACATGTTTCCTCATTCTTTGTTTCTTTGTACTCTTATAAGAAAAGTTTTTAGGGAAAAAAATACTTACCTATGCTACAATAGTAGGATATCTTGCAAGGTAATAAAGAAGATAGTATTAATGAACGGTTTTTTAAGGGATGGGAATTGGGAACGATACAACATTACCTTTCATTTGAGATTAGATTGACAGCTCCTTAAGGTTTCTCAGATGTTGACAATTCCCTTCTGACAAAAACAGGAGCCTATGTTAGAAATGAGAGGATTGAGGGTAAATTGAGAATGATACAAATTACCCTTCTTCCATTTTGCCTTCAAAATTAGCAGAGTCTTTTCTCCTCTTTACTTTGTTTAGCCTTCTCTGTCTCAGTCTGCTCCTCCATGCTCTTCGTCTCGAAGCTCGAATAAAATCCTCTATAGCTAAGGGTGCTCCCAATTAGACGGTCCTACTGTCAGCGCATGCTGTGTCAATGCGGTCCCGGCATGTTGAGGAGTTTCTCGTAAGTGTTTTAATTCCTGACTGCACAGGGCATGTGCAATTGCTTGCATGGGGATCTTCGCAGCAAAGCTAATTTCTTCTTTAAAGGTCTTTGATGGATATAGGCGTGACTACCATCGAGACTTCCGTGGTTGTTAAGATCGGCTTCGACGCCATTTTGTCATATGCAAAGTCCTTTCCAGTTAGACTTGTTACCATGAGTGTTCTTTACTCAATTTTGTCTTATGTAAAAGAAAAGGATATGTCATTTAGATGCTAAAGTGGATGAACTTTAGGACCGAAATACACCCTTTTTTATGGACTAGGAGATCGCATGCCCCCTAGTCTACTCTTCTAATTAGGCACTTCTTCGTCATGTTTCATTCGAGAGGTCCCAACATTGGTGCTCTATCCGGCTCGCTAGCATGTCAGAGTCTAGCATGTCCCCCAATTCATTATCTGCAAAAGAAAGGGGATGGAATGTCATTTTCAAAATTTGTTAATAAATAAGACATACCTTTTTCTTTCAAAATGGGTAATCTTTTCTTGATTTGCCCTCGATTTTTGTACGAAATGATGTTTCGCTCATCATGGAGTCAAGGAATGCTCAGTATTCTCTTTGACTTTCTGGGGCTGATATCACCCACTAATAGTAATGAGATTTGCCCTATATTTCATTTGAAAGTTAGATGATCTTCGTTCGGACTTCCACTATCATATGAGTTAGTCCACTAGCATCACTAGCGTCTGATGTGCTCTTCAGTTTGTGTCATTTCCAAATGTCCCCTTTGTAATAACAAATCAAAAAGGAATATGCTATGAGACACGAAGTGAACGAGTCAGAAAAACAAATAGGGTTATGAGCATGCACGCTTTTCCACCACCGTTCTTTTTTGGCCCTTTTGAAAACAATGTTTATTTTATTTTCAAAAACTTAGAAACAAGGAAGCATGAGGAAGCCCGGGCCTCAAAACACTTTCCTTTACATGGTTGGATATCATCAACAAGCCGATTTGGGATACTACCTCATGCCTCAAAACATTATTTATTTACAACACATAGATTTACAATCTTAGGGGAGGGGAGTTCAAAAAGACATTTCTTCCAGCAAAAATGATGACAAAATACAGGAATGACTCCTTTTCTAAGGATTCATGCAAAAGGATGAGAGGAGTTCTACTCAAATAGGCTTGCACCCATTCCCTTCACCAGTCTGGAATGAGAAAGTTTTGATGTCCAATAGGTTTTGAATTCGGTGCTTAAGAGTATAACACTCATTAGTTGAATGCCCCACTTCGCCCACGTGATAATCACACTTTTTAGACGGATTGTAGTTTGAAAAGCTCTCAGGATTAGGTCGCTTTGGTTCAATGGAGAGCAATCCCTTCTTCTAGAGTATTGCTAGCATCTAAGACGGAGGTCCTGGGAGGGGAGTGAACCGTCTCCGATTGTTTCGCTTTTGTGATGGAGGGATACCAGGCTTGTATTATTCACGTTGCATGAACTTTGGGCATAGGGTGCTCAATTCTTTAGGATCAGGGGACTCATGGACATCGTCAACTATGACATCTTTACCCTTTTGGTTGACACTGGAGGGCTCCATTTAAATCACCACCTCTAGTCTTGGATAGCGAAACTGAGTCATGGTGAGTTGGTCTAAGCGGACTGATGAATGTTCCACTTGTTTTGAGAGTTGTCGAAGAAAGGTGAAGACTTACTTCATTTCGATCTCCATGTCCGTCACACGAGTTGTCATATCTTTTTCAGCCATTTTTACTTGGCGGGTTGGTATAATTCGTAATTACCTATTAAAAAATGGCAACGAATGAGTATAAAATCTCATAAATGATCGGTCCATGACTTAATCTAGTATTGCAGCTGTCTATCACGTATTTTCTTTATTTGCAAAAAATAAGGGAAGCAAAAAAATTTCTTTATTTATATATTCATTACAAACGGTGTCCCCGAGGTTCGAACCTCGGTTGCCTCGAACCGCCTCCATTCCCGGTACCACCAGGCTGAAGCGTTGGTAGTGTTACTGGGGTGCCTTTTTTTTATTTATACACAATTTTCTCCTTTTTTGAAAATGATAAGAAATCGCATGGGAAAACAATTATTTGTAATGTGTTTATAAAAACAAGAGCATGAATTGGAAGTAAATATTCAGAAAAAGTTTTAGCGACTATTTCTTCCAAAACGGCCATAGTATTAAATCCACAACTGACCTAGACTAATCATGGACCGACCGAGATATACGAAAATAAACAAATCACAAAGTGCAGAAATAGAAAACTTATTTTACCTGAAACCATGGCAATCACAGAGATATGCACATGAAAAGTGAGACTCGATTTCTATTTAGATTGGCTCAGCAAAATGAAATTAAAATGGTGCTTAACCGTCGCAGTCTCGCGTTGGTGTCAAGTCCTTTTAATCTCGGCCAAATCAAAAGGAAAATCTTATAGTCACTCGATTTACAATTTTTTTAGAAATAAATTTCGAGGAAAAGAAAGGCAACCTCTACATCGCGGGCTCGCATTCAAAGTCGTATCTTTCTTAATACCATCCTAAAATGTCCTATCGCAGCCCAGGTCCGGCAGCATGGTTGTGTGTGCAACAGTGTAGTGCTAAATCATTAAAGCATGCACAACAATTCATAAACAATCAATTTGAACCTGTAAAAACAAATAATACCTTAATGTCAAGGTCATACTTGGAATCCTCGCTGCCAAACAAAGATTATTTTGAACAGGATAAAAAATTTTGGCTTAAGTCCACTTTAAAAAAAACAAGTCCCCAGCGAAGTCACCAGTTTGTCGCGACCGACCTCCCGCTTTTTTTTCGAACATGCAAAAAGGAGGGGGTTCACCTGGTAAACGCTAAGTCTAGGTTCAGGACTTAACTCGAACTCTCCCAAGCCCATACCATATCGCGACTTAGGGTTTAAGTTTTTTTAATATGCAAATAGTTTATATCAAGGAGTCGCCACTAATCGATTTGGGGTGGGTCGATTAGAAATTCAAATAAGGTTATGGAAGAATCACTCTATTCTTACGGACTAGAGATTAACTGAGTTCGGGGACTTGGTTATACTAGTTGGATAACTAATGCCCTTTCAATACCTTTTTACCCTGTTCATTTTTTAAAAATATTTATCAGGCAATTTGGATTGATTTTAGGATCTTTCTCCTAACATGTGAGGTGATTAAGCCGTGACATCCGGAAATTTCGTAATAATATTTTTGTGACGTTAGAAATTTTCTATGTTTGAAAATGATACTTAGATTTAAAGCTAAGTATTATTTTCGAGTTAGTATTCATGCGGACGCGTAGGAATTTTTGTTGGATCGTATCTCGCGAAGTGCGGATTCAGAAATGTAATCGTACCGAGTCCAACGTGTTTAATATTTAGATGTTGTGGTGTGCATTAATCGTAGTGTGGTGTTAATTAAATTACCGTTGTCTTGGTAACTAGTGAGTATTATTATTATTATTATTATTATTATTATTATTATTATTATTATTGATTAATCTTGGTTAAATAATGTTATTGCCGTAAGAAAAACGGGGAAGAAATCTGCTCAAAATATCCTATGGACTCTTCTTTCTCTCACGTGGCTATTGAAGAAAAGTTAATCGAATACCATTTGTCCCCTTGAGCTAGACACCTAAGCCTTGGGTAATCATTTTCCTTGGCCAAGACTCCTACGATTAAGCCACTGATTTCTTCCACCTGGCCATGATGAAGAGATAAGGTGCCACATGTGAATACAACGAATTTACTCACCCCTTTGTATACTTCTCAGTTTTCATCTTCGCCTGGGTAATTACCGAAGATCATTTCACCCAAACCCACACTCTCTCCTTCACTTTCTACTCTCACCATCATCGATCCAAAATTTCCGGAAGAGTTTTAAGCTTTAGGGTGTTCAGATTCTGTGCAAAGTAATTGAAAACTCTAGGTTTAAGCTAAGCAAATCTACTTTGCACTTGTAACTTGATTGCTTGAGAAAGGTTATTTTGATGTGCAATAGTGAGATTGTGATGATGGTTGAATCTTTTTTGCTGGTTCTATGTACGTTCAAATGGATGTGATTTGTTTTCTTAAAGTATGGTGATAATCGGCAAACGAAACGATTAAATCGGACCGTGTAAGTGTAATCTTTGAGGTGAGTATTGGACTCTTCCTATTGGTTTATGTATGTTAAACAGAATAGAAAATCGTTTTACTGAAAGTGATGATTATGTTTATTTTTTATACTCAAAGTGATTATTATGTTTATTTCTTATACTCAAAGCAATGATTTTGCTTATTTTAAAACTGGACAAATTTTAATCTCAAAATCTGATTCTTTATACTTTTTAAATTATTCAGACTTTACTTTCAGACCTTACGTTTAGACTTTACCTTCATACCTTATCACTCATACTTTACTTCAAAGTTTACTGCTCAGATTTTTCATTCAGACTTTACCTTCATACCTTAGCCTTGTGAGTCTGAATCCGGTTCTGAGTCTGAACTCGCTTCTGAGTCTAAATCCGCTTTTGAGTCTAAATCCGATTTTGAGTCTGAACTCGCTTTTGAGTCTGAATCCGGTTCTGAATCTGAATTCGCTTCTGAGTTTAAATCTGGTTCTGAGTCTAAACTTGCTTCTGAGTCTGAACTCGCTTTTGAGTATGAATCCGGTTCTGAGTTTGAACTCGCTTTTGAGCCTGAACTCGGTTCTGAGTCTAAATTCGCTTCTGAGTCTGAACCCGATTCTAAGTCTAAATTCGCTTCTGAGTCTAAACCTGGTTCTGAGTCTGAATTTGCTTTTGAATCTGAACTCGCTTCTAAGTCTAAACTTCCTTCTGAATCTGAACTTGCTTTTGAGTCTGAACTGGTTTCTGAGTCTGAACTCGCTTCTGAGTCTCAACTTTCTTCTGAGTCTGAACTTGCTTTTGATGACTCGAATTTGCTTCTGGACCCGAATTTGCTTATGAGCTGAGTTTGCTTCTTAGTTCGAAATGTATTGTTTCATATTTAAATCGCTCGGATGATGCATTTCACGGCTTTAAAGTACAAAAACCGTGATGGCTCAGTATGGGACGGGACAAAGCGGATTTATGCATGCAAATACTTGGTTGTCATGACTTGTACAAGAATAATATTAATTCAGTCGCCCATTTAGTGGTGTGTGACGATGCCCCGTGTATCGGGATGCCCCGTAGGTCGAGATGCCCCGGGGAGTGTTTCGGGATGCCTCGGGAGTCGAGATGCCTCATTGATCGGGATGCCCCGAGTGTGTGCTGGGATGCTTCAGAGTTGGGATGCCCCATAGGTCGGGATGCCCCAGGGAGTGTTTCGGGATGCCTCAGGAGTCGAGATGCCTCGTTGATCGGGATGCCCCGGGTGTGTGCTGGGATGCTTCAGAGTTGGGATGCCCCGTAGGTCGGGATCCCCGGGAGTGTTCGGGAGGATGAAGTAATGAACCTAATCACATTAGCATAAATTATTTACATCATGCTTGCATCTGAGCGGAAATATCATGATATGTTGTATTATTCAGATTTTGCGGCACATTCAGACAGAAAAGGTATAACTTGCATTCAAGTTCCATGCATATCGTTTGCTATGCATGCGTATGTATTTATGCCAGGTGAAGTAGTAAGTTGATTTTCCTAACTTAAAATCAGAGATTTCATTTGCTGGGCTTCGGCTCATCTCATTATTTTTCAGACATGTAGGATGGATGTTCCACAGCCCCTACGTTTTGGAGTTCCCGTTTATTTTGACGTTGTTTGTGAGGATGTGTTTGCGCCGGAGTCTGACGTCGTATATACTAAGTGTAGCTCTACAATATGGGTTGATGTGAGGCTTCCGGAATGAGTTCTTTATCTTTTTGTTGCTTGGTATTTCAACTTGGAGGACGAGTTGATTGGCCCGTTGAGTGGCTTTGACCTAGACGATGATGGTTCTGCAACGGAGGGCGAAGTGATCGACCCGTGATAGCTTCGGGCTTTGACCTAGGCGATGATGGTTCTGGATGTAGGATCTAGTTGGAGATAGGCAACCCTGACCTACCCAGTTTTTGTTTGTTTTTTGTACTTGTATGATGCTTTGTCTGAGTTATAAATCTGATAAAGGTTTATTAATGAGATGAAAAAGTATTTTAACTAAATTTGTACGATATTCATGTTTAGTCTTTGCTTTTCGCTGGCCAATTTATTAATAATATTAATTGGTACGTGTTAGGCGTGACGTTCTGGGGCGTCACACAAGCGAGTGCATAATCATAAACGATCAACAGTCAAAATAGATATACAGCTTTAGGTTCTAGTCCTAACTAAGTCAAATGATATTCAAAACACAACAATTCATGCAATTATATTTTAACTAAAAACATGCATAATAATAACAAAACAGTAGTAATGTTCAACTAATTCGAATCAGGCAATTGGATCCGGTTCGGACCTGACCGATTCGAGCCAATGAACCGGCCGGTTCGACTGGTCTTTGCGCTTTAGACGCCGGGAGGCCACTGATCGGACGAAATTCCGGTGATTCGCCAGCTGTTTCGTCCGGCCAATGGCACCAATCTCTTCAGGACATCAAGCTGAAGAGAACCTAGCATTTGGTCACCGGAGAACCACTCGGAATAGTCGCCGGCTGAGCTCCGACCAGGGCTCGTTTGAGCAAACGTCGGTCGAAGCTTGGTCGGCAGACCCAAGTTGTAATTTGATCTTACCCGGCCTCCGGTGGTCATCCCAGAGCTTCCCCAGGGTCACTTAACCTCCGGCCAACCTCGACCTCACCGATTGGAGCTCAAACAAAATGAGCCCCTATTGGACATTTTATTGAACAGTTGGAGCGCAAGGGGCATTTCGGCCTATTCCAACGACCCGGTCGGCTCCGACGACTGTGGTTCGCTTTTGACAGCAAGTGGGGGCCCGGACCGATGATGGTATGGGTCGGGATTCACGGGAAACAGCCGGCACGAGTCCCGGCCAAACCATGTCAGCGAACAGGGGAAAACAGAGGAGGCTACGAACCGTGGAAGTTCACTATCGGTGCGATTTCTAGGGAGAGTCGTCGGTCGCTCCAATGGCAATGGCGGGATTGCAAGGACCTACAAAGTACTCCAAGACTCCTCTCTCTTCTCTATTTTTCTTTGTTTCTCTCTTAATCTTTCTCTGTCTCTCCCTGTTCTCTCTTCTTTGTTTTTCTCTCTGTGGCCAATCGGCCTCCCTCTCTCTCTCCGGCTTTGATAGCCGGTGACGACGCGTCTCACTTGCTCACGCATGCTGACGACATCCTGCACCAGTCTACTCTGGCCCATGACTTTCGTGGCCACTTAGGCTAGTGCAAAGCGGGGAGGCCGATTCTGAGATGGACAGAGAAACAGGGAGAAGAGAGGAAGGAGGAGATAAGGGAGGTCGGGAAATCGGGGAGGCCAGGACTGGCCATTAATGCCAGTCCCATTGGCGTGCTCCCCTGACTCTGTTCTGACCAGATAGAGATGGTGAGATGGCCGCCGTTGTTCGTCACTCTACAACCGGGAACAGGGTGGAATAGGGGAAGAGAAAGCAATAGCTGGCGGGGGAGAAGGAAGGAGGAGAAGGGAGTTGGGCCGAGTCGGGCCCAGCTCACGCGGGGAAGAAAAAGGGAAAAAAGAAAGGCGGGCTGGGCCAGCGTAGGGAAAAGAGAAGAAAAAAGAAAATGGCCGGGTCGGCCTAGCCCCGTCCCGACCCAACATGGAAACTTTTTTTTTTGAAATTTTTTTTAAAGTTCTAAATAGATCCTATTAATACAAATGTGCCTGATTTCTATATGCAATGCATTTAAATAGAAATATTTTTTTGTTTTAGAAATTAAAGAAAATTAACTCCTAAATTTTGTGCAATTAATTTTTTGGCAAATTAAAATAGGTCTCGACAAGAACAATTAAAGAAAAACATTTCGTAAGGGAATTCAGTATGCCCTACCTAATTTATTCACTTGGACAAAAAGCTTATGAAAATATTATGATGCAATTATGATGCAAATACATTCTAGCAACCTATATTGACACGTAAGTTAATTGTTTAATTTTATTATGTTTTTCCAGTGACAAATAACTCGATGTAAAACAAGAACAACTACTATATGTTAAAATTTCCATGTAAATTTACTATATATACTCCTGTGCATGAAAAAAAAGCAATTTTTTTTGTAAATATATGTCACGTGACATTAACATAGATGATGCACTTCCAAGTGAATTACAGAAAAATTTAAAGCAAATTTACAAAGCATCCACGTGTATCGCAAGGGTTAGAAAGCTAGTGAGAAAGTGAAAGGCTGTATTTCTATTGCCATAGCAACGACGACGACGACAAAAGTACGAAGCTTTTCTGCCTCTAGGATTGGCTTTAGGAATCCTCCAACGGCTACTGCCCATGTGTTGATAGACCTTGGCTCAGTCTGTTCACGACTCTTTTTTCGGTCGGAGAGCCTCTTTTCCAAATCATAAGGTTATAACTTTATTTTCGATCATATGAGTTTTATAACTCATTTACAGCGTTCACTTGCATGCTATAACTTTTTTTTTTCAATTACTTCAATATCATATAACTTTTCAATCGATCACTTGAATGCCATAATTTTTTTTTTTTGTAATGTTCACCACAAGTGCTATGCCATATCAAGTTTTTGGCACCTGATTGAACATTTTTAAAAAGTTATAATACTGAAGTGATCGATTGAAAATTATGATACTCAAGTAAACGTTTTTTTTAGAAGTGATGGCAGTCAAGTGGTCGAAAAAAAAAGTTATGGCACTCAAGTGAGCACCGTATAAAAGTTATGGCACATGTGGCGTTCTTTTTCTTTTTTTGATATATTCTCGGCGAATTCTATTCGAAAAATTTTAGGATGCACTTGTTTTTTACTCTACTCTTGAGACCATAGTGTCAATTAGGAATACCTCATTATTTTGTATTTTAGGAATATTGAATATGTGCTATTTAAGACATTTACCTTGTTGCAAACAAGCTCTTTTCTTGTTGTGCAGTGGATATATGGCACCGGAATATGCAATGCATGGTTACCTCACTGACAAAGCCGACATCTATAGCTTTGGCGTCATTGCCTTAGAAATTGTTAGTGGCCGGAGCAACACTAGTTCCCAAAAAAAGGAGGAGAGCTTTTATCTACTTGATTGGGTAACTCACTCTAGCATTCAAAAGTTTTCAATTATGATCATATCCATATTTAAATCTCTGCTTGTGCCGGTGGAAAGATGGATTAAGGAAGCATAAGCATACTCCTCATATGAACTTTTAATGATTGCAAAGGATAGTTGCAATTATTAGCTATGGAATCTGTTTAACGAATTGTCATGCCGTTGAGTGCAATTTGTTATTTCAAATTAATTCAATTCTTCTTAATATGTTGGTCTATACTGACTTTTAAATTAATTCAATTCTTCGTAATCTAGTAATTCTTCTTAAACTAGAATTGGGAGTCAAAGGCAATTGGTGTAAACATTTGACGGGCGAGTCTACCGTTTCAAGTAATGACACTGACAAATAATTCGTGCCGCTGAAACTCAATAAGAGGTGGTAATCTTAAAGTAGCGGTGGTAATTTTTTTGTGACCGGTTAACCGTCAGTAATTAAGTGATCAACTAATGTCTAATTTTACTAACTTTTACTTAAAATTGGTAAAGAAATCTGTATTGATCCATTTGATTTTTTCCTTCCATTTATAACTTATGACGAAGATGAAAAACTAGTAGGTGTTTATCAACAGCACTTGTCATGGACTCATCGAGTGCAGAATATATTTCCCTCTTCCTGTTTTAGTATTCTGAGCATATTCTGCAACTGACCAGTGCCTGAAGCTTGAGAGGGAAATATCTTCACTTTCCATTTCTGTTTCTAGGCACTAGTTTTGAAGGAGAGAGGAAATTTGATAGATTCAGTTGATCGGAGGCTGGGTCCTCATTTTGACAAAGAGGAGGTGCTGGCGATGATAAAGGTAGCTCTGATGTGTACTAATGCGACTCCAGCGCTCAGGCCGCCCATGTCATCTGTGGTTAGCATGCTTGAAGGCAAGGTTGCTGTTCCAGTGCTGGGATCGGAGGGCGCTTTCTTGACTGAGGAGAAAATTGAGGCCATGAGGAAGCATTTTAAAGGTGACGAAGATGAGGCAGTTGGCGAGAATATCACCAAGAGTATGTCCACTGAAGGGCCATGGACTGGAACAGCTTCGTCCGCATCTGGTAACGATCTCAATCCGATACTTATGGATACTGATTACTGGCACAACAGAAAATAAGAAATGATTTACTAGGTTCTAAGTTAATTAGTTCTTGAAAGAATAGGCTTTATTTGGTATTCCATTCAAAGGAAGTCTTAAATTTTGCTTCAAAATTTCTCTTTCGCTCACAGTTGAAACTGAAAATATAGATACTAAAAGAAAACAGTGACTATTATGCAGTGCTAATTGTGTATTATGAACAAAATATTGGAGAAAGCCAAAAGGATGATGGCTTGTTGTTTGGTGGTTGTGTTCATGCTGTTTCTTTCGGTATTGTTATTCGTATAGAGACAAAGTTGCGACTTCTTCGCACAATAATGATGTGGATGGTTGCCACTGCAAGGATGGGAATATGTTACGGAAGCTTTTCATTGTTTGAATGGCGAGATGTGCAAAGTGGCATATGCTTGTTCTGGATGTGTTTTGTCCCCGACTCGAACCTATTGTAAGTTACTACTACTCGAGAATTATTCTAAGATACCCCACCAAGGGGTTGGTGGAGTGGTAAGGGCTTTGGATTTGTGGGTGACTGATCCCAAGTTCGAGTCCTTCTGCCCTCCATCTTATAATACCCTTGACCGATGTGGAGGCTAGTCTGTGGGGTTGGGCTAGTTCTCCTCCTATTGATGCCTGATATTCTCCACCTTATCAAATTGATTCAATCACACTAAGTGGCGATGATGTGACTTTTTATTATTTTAATATTGATTTTATTTTATATAAATTTTAAAATAAGCTAAAATTAAAAAAGAAGAAAAAAAGGGGAGGAGGACAGGCGAGGAGGGAGGGTCACAGCTCGCAAGCCTCGCCGCCGCCGCCCCACCATCACCAGGAGGGACCAACAAGTAGGGGTGTCAATAGGTCGGGTTGGGTCTGGTTAGGTCGGGTTTTCATGATACCCGATCCGACCCAAATATTGGACATATGTGTTCGACTCGACCCAAGACAAGACTCGAACAAGATAAAGCTACACGATCGGGCCAAGTCATGTCGGGTCGGGTCGGGGCGGGGCGGGGCGAGTTTTGTGTTTCAAACAATGAATTCAGAGAGAGAGAGAGAGAGAGAGAGAGAGAGAGAGACACGCCATTGTTGCGGATCCTGAATTCATCATCTTCCCAGCAGCACCTCGTGCATCATCGCCCCGGCCTCAGCGATTCAACCGCCGCCGCGGCATCGCTGCTTTCTACGCCCGCCATCCTGGCATCGTTGTTGCCGCAGCAGGAGGACTCCACGTTGTTGACAAGCCTGCCGCCGCTACTGCCACAGGCATCGGCTTCGACCCCGTTGTCCTGGGCAAGGCCCCGCCAGATGCGGTTCTCCGACAACAGGGACTTCACTTGCTCTCAAAGGAGGCGATTCAATTGCCCCATCTTCGCGATCTGTTTGTTCTTTTTCCTTGATTTTTTTGGCCAGCCCCTACGTCTGTAAAGAAGTCAAGAACAAAGTTGTTAGGGTTTTGCTTTTGAAAATCCCATAACCAAGTCATTAGCCCTAATCAGTCCATCAAAAACTTGTCGAAACAACATAAACTGACAATGACGACGACAAGAAAAGGTAAAATTTCAAAAAGGAAAGGAGGAAAGAAGGGTCGTTACATACATGTTGGGAAATCAAAGGGTCGATCTCCGATTCGTGCCCCCGAGACGGCGACGCCTTGGTCATCTTGCGAGGATCATGAGTCGCCGAGAAGCAATCGCCGCTCAAGAGGCCGTCGCCGATGGCGTCTCTGGACCGCTTGCAATGGTGGTTCCCAGGGATAGAGACGGCGGCGGCGGCGTTGTTGTCGCCGATTGATGATTTTGCCGCGCAGAACTCGAGGATGATGCGGTATTTTCGGAGGCGGCGGCGCGATGGCCGCGAGATCTAGTTGGACGGCGTGGTTTTCGGCAGAAGGATGAAATCCTCCGCCGCCAGGCTAAGGTAGAAACAGGTCGTCTCGTTGGTGAGCTTGAGGACGCCGCGACCGTCGATCTCAGCGACGCCGCTGAGGGTGATGTTACCAGCGGCGACGGCGTGGCAAAACCCGGGGAAGAAGAAGTCGGCGGCAGGGTCCTGGGAGGAGGAGGGATCTTAAGGGTTTTGGTTATTGTTTGGATTGGGCTTGGATACCCAAGTCCAATAGATCTAGACAATACCCAATTCTTTTTATTGTTACCTAAACAAGTTAAGATCTAACCCAACCTAATAAGAAAATTTCGTGTTCGGGTCGGGTCGGTTCATGTTTCAATTCGGGTATTGTGTTTGGTTTTGACACCCCTACCGACAAGGGTGGAGGACGGCAAGAAGGAGTCGCCGGACCCAGCCAGGCACTTGCAACCCTCACCGACGACAGGCAAGGGGTCACGGCCCTCCCCCAGACATGGCGAGGGTTGCCGACCCTCACCTAGACTTGGCCAAGGGTCACCAATGGTGGCCGACCCCCGCCAGTAGCAGCCCTCGCCTGGTCTAGGGGAGGGCCATGACTCCTCGCCCAAATTTGACACAAAAATTCACATGTTTTCTAATGTCCCATACACACGTCCCACGGATGGGAATGGGACATTTGTTGAAGAGCATCCTAGAGGAATACTCTGACGGTGTAAACTAATGCGCTCTTCAACAAAAAACAAAAAACCAACGCGCTCGATGCATTTGACAAATAGTCGCCGGACAATTATTAGACGTCCAAATAGGCTCGAAAATAGGCCAACCGTTGTAGTCAAGAAAGATTACAATTTTTACTTTTTGAACTTCAATGTTAACTGTCATTTATTTCTTTTCCAAATTTGAAATGCTTAATATTAAGAAAAAAGTTGTCCAAAAAGTTCTAACCTGTTATACTTTTATCAATTCAGTCCTAAACTTTTTAATGTGTCAATTAAGTCCTAAACATTTTCACGTATTGTCAATTGAGTCCATTCAATCAATTTTGAGCGAAAATGGTTAATGTGGACGCTGGCCGATTTATGCTTGGACTAGTTGACCAAAATGGCAAAAGACTAAAATGCCCCTCTCTAACCTTTTTAATCCGACGGTCCAGATTCGATCTTATCTTGAAATCGACGGCCCAGATCGAATCTTATCCAAAATATCCAAGGGCAATCTTGTAATTTCTCAAAAAGTCCAAAGGCAAAATTGTCTTTTCCAAATTTGAGGGCAAAATGACCAAAATGCCCTTTGCCCATAAAACTAACCCTTTATTAATTCCCAAGGGTAAAATGGTCACTTTCTCCGTTTCTCGCCGAAATCGAACTTTTCTGAAAATTCCGAAGAAATCCCGAGTTGCACATTCCAACTACAACGTCGTCCTAACGTCCCGTTATGACTTCCAAATTTTTTCGGTGTCCGATTTGGGCTAAATTAAATAATTAAATTTTATTAAACGCAACTCAAGCGTTTCTCAGACTAACGGGTGGCTTGTCGGGAAAATTCGTATATACAACCCGTGACTGATACTAAATCGAGTCACGTGCAATTTATTCATACCGTAACGACTTCGGTTGTCAATAAAATCACGAGGATCAATCACTAGTTTCGATGAGTACGATCGTTCGGAATAAGTTCGGGATCGTTCGTCAATTCATTTCGGGAACAAACGGAATCACCCGTGATCCACGTGTATGATAATGACGAATCGGCCCATCACTATCCTAAGATCGGCCTACACTGGCTCAAAATGTCACCTCGATGATTTTATGGTCAAAATTCAGTCCACGATCGAATTTTCTTTAGTCGTATGAATTTAAATTCCTAATTAGCCTTTCTCTAATGGTTAGTATCTTAGAAATGATCAATTTCGGGTGAGAACTAACTACGAGTACATTCATAAAACTCAGTATTTTATAAATCCCAAATGGACTAGCTTTTAGGATGTCACAGGCCGTCCTACGTGGCATTGCGTGGCCGGTGTCCACGAAGATAATTTTTAATAATATTTTATTATTTTTTGGAATTTTTTATTTGTTTTTTTCATTTTTTTTCATTTTTTTCTCTTTTCCTTCGTTACTTTTTCTTTTTTTCCTTTTCTCTTTTTTTTTCCTTTTCTCTTTATCCCTCTGCCAACCAGCACTGGACCTCATCGATGGCCAACAAAGGTCGCCAGCTTAAGGTGAGGGACGCCCGGGCCTAGGCTAGCGAGGCCAACCCTTTGCAAGATCGAACAAGGGTGAGGGTTGCCCTCGCCTGATGTAGGCAGAGGGAAAAAGGGAAAAAGAAAAAAAAAAGAAAAGAAGAGAAAATGGGAAAAAAAATAAAGAAGGAAAAGAGAAGAAAAGGAAAAAAAAGGAAAAAGAAAAATTGAAAAAAAAATTAAAATATTCTTAAAAATTGTCCACATTAACGCGGGTTGCGCCGTGTAGTAGGACGGCCGGCATCCACATCGGCGATTTCTAGCAAAAAATGGTTGGATAGACTCAATTGGCAAAAGTGAAAATGTTTATGATTCGATTGACACAATTAAAAAGTCTAGAACTGAATTAGTAATAGTATAATAAATTAATGACATTTTTGACAAGTTTCCCTAATATTAAGATAGTATTAGCCTCCTCCTTTAATGTGATTTATTCTATTATATAGCATTGTGGGCAAACTAATTTTTTTACTACGAAAAATCTCAAACTGGTATACTCATGACAAATTTATCCAAAACTAATTTTTTAATCACAAAAAACCCCAAACTGATACACCCGTGACAAATTTAAAGGAAAAACACTTATATCTCAGCCGACCATGAACTCTAGGAGATATTCTTTTACTTTCTTATCGAATCAATAAATAGAATCTAACAATTCAATGTCAAACAATTCCTTACTTCTCTTTTTTTAACTCTGCATTAAAAAATTTAGTAAGAATAGGTTCGATTCCATGCAATGCAAAGCATTAAATTTTGGAACTAAGTGAAGTCAATTCCGCTGTGGAGGTGACGTTGACCGTTGGTTCTTGGTTTCAACTGTGCAACTTGGGTGGGACAGAGAATGCAAGCTGGACTGCGTTCAATGAGCGGGCCATCGCATCTCTTTGAGGAGCCCATCCCGTCGGATAGAAATTTATTCGTGATGCTGATGTTATTGGCACAGTGCAATGGCCAATCACTATAAGGTAAGATGACTTATTTTACCATCCATCTATAGTTCTTCATTCACTTAGGTTTAGGTTCAATTTATGACGGTGACTGCAATCATCAGTGAAATTTTATTTAAACAGTGATATTCGGGTGGGTTCTTTTTTTCATCAATCTAATAATTATCCTCAATTTGATGGTTGCATATCACGAAGAAAAGAAATGGACTCAAATTTTAGTTTGAATTAAAATTGGGTGGCATGTTATATGTTCGATAAGCGAGATACTTTTCCCATGGCTCATGGAAGGTGCGGGTTTTCAAATGAATACTAACGACCATCTTGGCAATGGAAAAAGCATTGAATGGTTTAGACTTTTCTTATTAGGACGTATGAAGGTTTAAAAATTGGAAAGGAGTTAATGTCCAGAAATTGGCAAAGCATAGATATGGCTTTTCTCGGCCTCATCAATTCACATTGTCTTTTAATCCGCGTTCCTCTCATTGGATCATGACATGTGCATTTAAGACCAAAATAAAGTTAGAAATTATCGAGAACGGAAACATGTAAATCGAATTGAGATATTATAAAGGAATAGAGAATTTACATACGTGTGCTTATTGTTAGCTTGAAGGAAAAATATGGGTTTCAAAGTTTTTAAGACAAGGCATTAGACTCGTCGTCTCATATTCATATGCTGAAAATCATATCTTTCTTGCCTAATATGATAATTTTCCCTGTATCTTAATCATTCGTCAATTGGATGAAGATCCTCTATCTAGCCCACATATTTTCATTGGCGTTCGGATCAACTTTCAACTGCGTCAATACATACAGTAATATATTTGCGGTTGGAATGTGAAAGGATATTCATGAGAATACTATTCAGGCATGTAAAATCGATAATTTTTTGAACACGATGAGACATTTCCATCCACGGGGAAGTTTCTCCTGCTAAAGTGTGAGAGCAAAAGCAAACAAAAATTATAAAGAAAAAGGGAGAAAAAGGCGTTTGACTGTCGTAGTGTAGTCTGCTAATAATGTTAGCTAGCCTTTTTCTTTGTCAGGCGGCTATACAAGTTTCATGAACATGTGCAATTTCCTGCTGAACCATATAAAACGAAAGAGGAAGCGAAAGATGATTAGATCTTGTTAATCAGTGTTTTGATATACTCGTTAATCATGCCCATTAGAGAGATATTTTCATTTTCAAATACACGGAATAGATACCGCATTGAAAATTATAAAATTTCTTTAATCAAGTGTTTAACGAACGTTTTATAACAGTTTTTAACAAGATCTGAACAACGATTTTTCCGCTTTCGATCCGTGACCAAAATGTTCGGTCTGGACCACCGTCTCGTCGAACTGCCCGACGACTCAACGAAGTGGGAAGTTACTCTTTTAGCCCCCTCCGAGAAACCTTCTAGAGACACGTGGTAAAAGGAGTCGACGGTAGAGTCGGGGGCAGATAAAGCCAAGATAAGAGCCAATTGTGCAAGTGGAAATTGAAAAAAAAAAGGAAAAAAGAAAAGAAAAAGAAGAAAATGACGATCCGCTTTATTAAATTTTTTATATTTTTTGGGGTACGAAAAGGACAACCTTTTTGAAAAATCAAAAAGTTTTGGGGTCTTTACGTGGAGGCAACAAACACACAGATCTTAACTAGGTCCTGCTTTCCACGAGTTTGGTTTTTCTTCGTTTAAAATGTTCTGCCTCTCTACATGACTTTAACGGGGGGCAGGGGACACATGGTTCTGCGCGATCCTCACGCGAGATACTCTCACGTACTCAGCCTTCGGGCCCTTTTGGCTCGTGAGAACATTTTTTCGATTTTTGGGTCTGTTTGTTTCGAAAATAATTTCGTGATAGAGAAGAATACTTTTCATAAAAAATTGCTTTTGAGGAAAAAAACTTTTTCCTTTTCAGATAAGGAAATTCATTTTCGCTTTATTTTAAGCATGGATATTTTCCTTTGACCGTGAATGATTTTCCGTTGATTAATCATTCTCGGTAAATCAAATACATGAAAGTCCGGAAAAACTAATTCGCGAGAATTTCTTTTACTCAAACGAACACACTCTTCATTTTGGTGAAATTCAAAATAAAATCAGATTTCGATTCTGTTGTAAAATGAGATTAACACGTTAAAGGCATTATTTTTTTC
This sequence comes from Syzygium malaccense, assembly GCA_031216405.1. NCBI lineage: Eukaryota > Viridiplantae > Streptophyta > Magnoliopsida > Myrtales > Myrtaceae > Syzygium > Syzygium malaccense. Next base: position 1,056,199 of record CM062258.1, on the reverse strand, counting down.
TTGATCGGATTGTTGATAAACTATTAATTTCGTTACGAAGCGGGAAAACTGTCATTTTCTTTTTGCAAAATTAGTTCATTTTGCAATGGATTCATAGGAAATTCCTTCTATGTAAGTATATTAACTGTATTTGTAATGATTCATCTTTCATTTTTATGTTTTTATTTAACCAACGTGTACTTAAATCAATTTACTCTGTTATTGCTCAATACAATATGAAAGTAAATATTTACTGCTATTATCAAATGTATTGAATAGTTTTCAGTTTTCACTTCCGATTTTTTTCTATTCCTGAGTACATGTTTAATTTGAAAAACCAAAAAATTTCAATGAGAATGGGAATTTTGAAAAGGGAAAAAGCGTCGATGCCGCCTCCGTCAGTCTTACGGTAGTGACGGAGCCTCATCCACCTCTTGTTTCGTGCTGGAAATTTGGAAACTTCTTTATCCGGTTACCAGTGAATTTGTCCTTTTTCCCTTGAGCGATTGTACTTGCACATTGCAGCTACCTCTCCAATCGGTGGCCCACCTTCCACGAAATGAAACGTGCGGCCAATGTTGCCCCGTTACCGATAAAAAGTAACGCCGCGGTTGCCCTAGCAAGACCCTTTTGAAAACATGATTGGCGTGTCTTTGAAATCCATCCTTTTATATGCTTTTTTCAATCGGCATACTCCATCTTTTTAAAATTCGTCCCGGATTCTTCACCATTATGATTCAATTGATGGTTCAGTTAGTAGATGAAGCAAACTTCGTGGGACTAGTGCAATTTATACACATGTACCCTATTGAAAAGTAATCCTTCTCTCAATTTATTAGTCTTTTCATATCTTTTATACATGGATACTAATCAAAGGTATATATTATAGGTTATTAATTGGGTTCAAGTCCGATATTCGCAACAAATATCACACGCAGGAGACAAGGGTTCCATTGTGAGATTGTTTGACCTTTTGCTCAAGACATATTGATCACGAAAATACCTCGGTTGACCGACCGGTAGAAATTAGAGGTGAGCATGATTCGGACAGGCAATTTCCGCTCTAGAATCGGGAATCGCCCGTTAAGGGTCGATTCTACAAAATGGGAATCCGGAACCGTCCACTAGTTCCTAGATCCACCCGGATACTGGACCACGGGGAGGCAGAGCAGGGTAGGGAGCAGCGGAGGAAGGGTGGGCACGGGTCGTTGAGTGGAGAGGAGCAAAGGTGGGAGAGGGCGAGACGAGGGGTGAGATGAGTACAGCGACGAGAGTGGAGGGTGGGGAGAGGGGGAGCGAGAGTCGGGTTTTACGAAATGGCAGTGGGTCGAGGTGATTCGCTCCAACGAGGCTGTCAGAGATAATGGACGCAAACGGTGAGGTACATTCAGAAATAAAAAACGGAGGAATTGTTTTCTTTGAAGGTTCTTGGAACCCAACTCAACGAGAATGAAGAGAGAAGAGATCTTGCAAGAGAGAGGTGCTATTAATTGAAGCGAGTGAGGGATGCCGGAGTTTGAAGAGAGAGAGAAGTGGAGAGGGAGATGGACACAGCAGAAAGAGAAGAGAGAGTGCCGCGTTAAATGAAGAGAGAGGAAAGTGGAGACAGATGATGGATGATCGTGCAAGACACTGAGGAGAGAGAGAGCGTGTTGTATTTAATTGGAGAGACAGAATCTAATCCTTGAAAGCTTAAATTTTAGAATAAAAATCACCAAAAATTTTAAATTTTATTATTTATGATACATTTATCTCGAATTTTTTTTTACACTAAAAATTTCAAATTTTATTATTTATGACACATTTATCTTAATATATATTGTTCATGGATATTTTTATCTTTTTTACTTTTTTTTTCTTTTCGACGAGAGAGCCCCTTGCCGGCGTCGGGCGAGGGTGGCCCTCGCTGGATCTGGCGAGGGGGGCCCTCGCCGGCGTCGGGAGAGGCTCGCCCTCGCTCACCCTCACTCGCCCAGGCGAGGGCGACCCTCGCCGGCGTCGGGTGAGGATCGCTCTCGCTCGCCCAGGCGAGGGCGAGCCTCGCCCGACGCCGGCAAGGGGCTCCCTCGCCGAAAAGGAAAGAAAAAAAGTTAAAAAAAAGAAAAAGCAAAAAAGACGAAAATGTCTATAAACAATGTATATTGGGGTAAATGTATCACAAATAGTAAAATTTGAGACTTTTGGTGTGACAAAAAACGGTTCAAGATAAATGTGTCACAAGTGATAAAATTTAAAATTTTTAGTGATTTTTTCTTTAAATTTAAATATACATATACACGTGTACTGATTCGATCCGAGAGGACGGCCGATCGATTTTACGTTTGGAATCAAGAAATCGGATCGATTTTACGTTCGGAGCACAACGCACGACTTAACTTCAACAGGGGCAAGCTCGACCTGAGATTTGATGGGATCTCTGTCTCCTTAGTATTCCCTTTAATTACACGCTTGCCACTGGCCCCTGTCGGTGCGCTGTCGGTGGCCGAAAAAGTTAAAACCCCACCCCCCCTCTACCCCACCGCCTCGAAGACGACAAAGCATCGCACACCGCGACGGAGCGCGACCCCGACAGGGGCCATATCGAAGACGACAAAGCACCGCACCTCTCTCTTCATTTAAGTGGGGTGTGAGCTGGGTGTCTTGGCGGTGTGAAGGGTCCGTGGCAGATCGTGTTTCGGGTGGGCAGAAGTCAAGAAAACGAACTGGCGAAATGGTTTTAAAGTATATAATCAATTCAAGAAAGCACGATGCTTTCTTGGTTTCAGGAGCGAGCCCGAATGCTCCGCCTCGCTCGCTCGCTTTGCTTCCACGAGGGTTGATCCGCCGGGGGGCCTTCGGATGCCGACACGTTGATGCGGATGGAGGAGATCCGACGCTCCTCGGCGGTGTTTCGGGGTCGCGTTCCGTTGCGGTGTGCGATGCTTTGTCGTCTTCGAGGCGGTGGGGTTTCAACTTTTTTGGCCATTATCGAGCGCACCGACAGGGGCCAGTGGCAAACGTGTAATTAAAGGGAATACTAAGGAGACAGAGATCCCATCAAATCTCAGGTCGAGCTTGCCCCTGTTGAAGTTAAGTCGTGCGTTGTGCTCGGAACGTAAAATCGATCCGATTTCTGATTTCAAATGTAAAATCCATTCGGATCGAATCAGTGCACATGTATATGTATATTTAAATTTAAGCTGTCAAGGATTAGACTCTCTCCAATTAAATACAACACTCTCTCTCTCCTCTGTGTCTTGCACGATCATCCGTCATCTGTCTCCACTTTCCTCTCTCTCCTATTTCTTCTGTGTCCATCTCTCTCTCCACTTCTCTCTCTCTCTCTCTCTTCAAACTCCTGCGTCCCTCTCTCTTGCAAGATCTCTTCTCTCTTCGTTCTCGCTGAGTTGGGTTCCAAGAACCTTCAAAGAAAACAATTTCTCCGTTCTTGATTTTTAAATATACCTCACCGTTTGCGTCTATTATCTTTGACAGCTTCGTTGGAGCGAATCACCTCGACCCATTGCCATTTCATAAAACCCGACTCTCGCTCCCCCTCTCTCCCCACCCTCCACCCCCGTCACCGTACTCATCTCACTCCTCCTCTCGCCCTCTCCCACCTCTACTCCACCCCACTCAACGACCAATGCCACCCTTCCTCCGTCGCTTCCTACCCTTTCCAGTTCCATGGATCGCTCGGGAACCGGACCGTCGGTCCGGTTTCCAGATGGGTTTAGAAACTAGTGGGTGGTTCCCAATTCCCATATTGTGAAATAAGCCCTTAACGGGAGATTCCCAATCCTAGGACGAAAACTGCCCGCCTAAATTATAGTCATCCTTACTTCTCAACATTCATAGATACTTATACATGTCAATGTACAAGCAGCCATTATTGAATGAGATATAGACTAAGGTGCAAGGTATTTGGACTCCACAACCGTACAACTCAATTATTGTCCTAAAAAATCTTGAAGTATTATTACTTCATATATATGATTTTTTTTAACCACTTTGTCAAGACAACTTTTTCTATTGGTTATTTTCAACATATAAAATACGATAAATTGTGTGCAAACTATTTTAGGTTGGGAGCCAAAGAATCGGATTTAACAGGTTTATAAGGTTTGTGGGATATTTCATTGGCCTCCACATAACCGGGTCTTCGCCACCATTCCCCTAGACTATTTTAAAAAAAGTATATTAATTGTTACAGCTGAAGTAAAAAAAAAGAGAAGAAAAAGGATTTGTCCAAAAAAGAGTGAATCTAATTATTTTCTCCACAACTTAATAAACAAATAAAGTTTCTAAGAATCGTGGAATTTGGACTCCGTCATCGATAAACTATATAATTACCTATAAATCTGAGACTATGTAATTGCAAAATCAGAGCAATGGCAAGATTTTTGTCATTGGAAAAACGAAATGAAAAGAGAGTTTAAGAAATGAAGAGACTTTTATTAGGTAAACTGGCGATATGACAAAGTGAGTTTTGTTAGCGTAATAATTTTTGAGCCACTGTAATAGTAATAACATGTTGTGAGTTACAAATTATTGAAAGAGTAAACCCCACAATAATTTATAATTTTTTATTTTTTATTTTTTTGTGATCTAGACTGTTATTTTCAAAATAAATTAAAAACTGTCGTCTAATCAATTTTTTTAAAAAATAAGTAATTTACGCGAGAAGGTTGGACAAAAAGCTTTACTTCTGCATTCTTCTAGTTGAAATATCCATCCATTCGAGGAAGACTTGGGGGTCGTCGTCTCTCTCACCTTCGGACATCGCTCTCGCCCTCGCATGCAGACGTACAGGAGCGTTGTCCCCCCTCCCCTTTTCGTACATAATAAATGCGTGAAGCTAAGACCCGCTCACTTAACTATCATATCTCTCTCTCTCTCTCTCTCTCTCTGGGTTGAGATCGAGACTGAAATGATGATGATTCTCTTCTCGGCTCGATCTCTCTTCTCTGTTTTCGTCCTTCTTTGCGCTATTCACTTTGCTGCTGCCTCCACTCTTCTGCCCGACGACGAAGGTGAGGAGAAAATAAAGAAACCCACCAATCTTGTACCGCTTTCATCGTACTGTTCCTTTTCCTCCTCCTCCTGTTTTGGGCTCGCACGTACACCGAGTTGTATTTGTTTGTGCTTTCTTTCATAAGGTAAAGAAAGACGTTACACATATATTCAACCACAAGCACACACGAATCTGATCACGTTTGTGCTTGTTTTGCATGAGATGTCACTGTCTCTTTTGACTTGTCGGCTCTACATCCTTTGCAGTGGATGCGTTGAGAGAAATAGCAGCGACGTTGGGGAAAAAGGACTGGGATTTCAACGCAGATCCATGCGGTGTAGAGGGTGGATGGGGCGACAACAAAGTGATTGATAAAACTTCCAACGCCGTCACATGCCAAAATATCACCGACGCCAACAATAACACCGTTTCCCATGTCGTCAGCATGTCTCTCTCTCGATTTCCTATATTTTACGATCATAGATTCCTAATTAGAAATTGAAATCAATCAAGCGATCGTGCACCAATCTTTTATCTCTTTATAGAGTCATAGCTGATGTGGTAAACACTGAACCGGTTCTCTTTGCACCATATATTTGTATTTTATTGAAAAAATTGGCCTATTTTTGTGTCGAAAATGCATTGACGATACATAAATCATTTATCATATTGAAATTATTCATGAGGTAATTATGAGCATAATTTTAATTTCTCACGATATGATTATCTAAATTTTCATAGTTTTAATTAATACAATCACATGTTATGTGCTTAATATTTATTATAATCATAAATGAGTTATTAAAATACAAACAAATGTTTGACATTATAAATTATATTTTTAGTGATTAATGGGAGTGTTAAACTCAAAAATCATGATTGAATATCAAAGTGATAATTGTTATATTCCCTCTTACTTTATGTTTAGGGGTAATTTGAGAATTCCGATGCTATTCTCTCCTCATTAAATATGTCATTTATGTAAGCAAACAATGTGATCAACGCAATTACATTACGGCCTTAATTCAGTGCTGTAACTAAATAAGCTTATGGATTTGCCATGGATGGCAGGGTTGTGCTTGGAGTGATGCATGCTTTTCACATAAGCTATATATTCATTTGCTTAAACAAAACCTTCCTCTTTTGAGGCAATTTTCGAAAACTTTTTTTTTTCAATTAGAATCGATTGATACGTAGATGTATATAGCCATTTTTTAACGTCATTTTGATGACTTGCTTTAAGTAAAGATAGAACCAGCCCTTTTGTCTTGTGAAAACAGAGTTCTTAGGAATCAGTCTCTCCCCGGAGCTCTTCCGCCTCGATTGTTCAGATTGCCTTACCTCCGAAACTTGTAAGCCTCTCCATTATCCTCCTCCTCCTCCACAAGCATCATCATCATCATCATCTCTCTTTACAGTGATGTCACCCGCAACTACTTGAACGGCACTATTCCTAAAGAATGGGGCTCTACAAAGTTGGTCAACATGTACGTGCTCTGTCTCTCTTTGTCTCTCTAACACACACACACACACACACACACACACACACAAACAATCTCACTACGGCACACAAACATAGAGATGCGGGTGTATCTTCTATTGATTGGGGAAACGTGATAATGTTGGTGCAGTTCTGTAGTTGTAAACCGATTGACTGGTCCAATCCCGAAGGAGCTGGGAAATATATCCACGCTTCAGGAATTGTAAGTGATCACTCATTGCGCCACTGGCGTTTGGCTTCTTCGTTGTTTTAAATTGGATTGATGTGGAAGATATTACCACTCTTCTGCTCAGAAATGTTGAGAGCAATCAGCTTTCTGGACATCTTCCTCCAGACCTGGGGAACTTGTCCCAGTTAATTCAATTGTGAGTCTCTTGATGCAAATCTCTGCATTAGGCATTTAATACTTATTCGCTGGTCATTTTATATCTGGCGGGGGATCAATTGGAGCGATCTGTTGAGAGATCGGCGTTCAAGTTCAATTAACCAATGAGATATCATTGGGTTTTCTTATTCAGGCAAATTACTTCAAATAATTTCACCGGGGAACTGCCTCAAACATTTGTTAGATTGACGACATTGCAGGACCTGTTAGTTCCCAGTTTCCACAGACTGCTAATATTTTGATACTACTGTTCTTTTTTCTTCATATGAATCTTATTGTTTAATGCACTGTAGGAGACTTGGTGATAATCAGTTCACTGGAAGGATACCTGATTTTATTCATACCTTGACAAATCTCAGCAAACTGTAAGGTTTAATGCTTCGTCACCTTTTAAGTCGGTCTATGTAGTTATACCTTCAGGAAAATTCAATCTATTAATTGTACCATCAGGTTTATTCAAGCAAGTGGATTGCAAGGGCCAATTCCCTCTGGAATTGCACTTTTAGAGAAACTGTCCGACCTGTCAGTATGGAGTTTTAGCATTTTAGTCTGATCTCTCTTTCCTTAAGATGGTATCAATCTAATAAGGTTCCGTATTTGATTTTGACATGCAGGAGGATAAGTGACCTCAATGGAACCGAGTCCCAAATTCCACGTCTTAATAGATCAAATATCAAGACATTGTAAGACCGCTACTCCTTCACAAATAGTTTAGGGAAAATGACACAGACGTTCTCTGAACTTTGGCCCAACATATAATGTCGCTCTCAAATTTTAATTTGTCTAATAAGGTCCTTGAACTTTTGCTTAATATGCAGTGTCGTCCCTAAACTTTTAATTTTTCAATGTGGTCTTTGAACTTTTTGTGTATGTTTAATTAGTATTTGGATTATATGAAAATATTTAATGTTGTCCCTGAACTTGAATTAATGAAAGGATAACAATGGATATTTTCATGTAGTCTAGGGACTAAATTTAATATTTATCAAAAGTTCAAAAACCACACTGAACAAATTATAAATTCAAGGACAACATTGCACATTGGATTAAAGTTCAAGGACCAAATTGAACATTCAGGGATGACATTGCATGTTAGGCCAAAGTTCATGGACCATTTGTGTCTTTAATCCAATAGTTTAGTTTATGCAAAAGAGCCAAATCATCTCAGCAATGTGACAATATTGGCTTTTTTTCCTCACAGGATTCTGAGGAGCTGCAATCTCATAGGAGAGCTACCTGATTATCTAGCAGAAATGACAAATTTAAATATATTGTGAGTGGAAATCGACTTCCCCCTTTGCCTATTCCAAGCAGAACAAATAGTCTTACCCTTAATGAGTGAAATTTCTACTAGTTTTCGTTTAAGATGCCTTGAACGTCAGCAGTGCCTTACTCGCTTCAACAGTGTCTTGATCTTTTCTGTTGATATTGCTAAATTGTGGATTGTGATGTGGCATTTAAGTTTCTGGTGATCGTGGCCTCTGCTGTGGAATATACAGTTTTTCACAGAAGCGTGTGGACTGTTTCTCTTTTTGTTCACATTATTTCCAGGAATAGAAACCACAAGAATTCTTACCTTGGTTGTGGTCCCCATTTTGTCTAATGTACTTTGCTTTGATTTTTATCTTAACTTCGCAAGAGCATTGATGCAAAGCAGGAGGCTTCTGGTGGTTGATTGTCTGGAAACTTACCTTCTAATGGTTTACATTAATCTCAGCCCCATATTATCTCAGTGGAGTTTTATGCTCGATTGTTGGGTATTTGTCAGCCATAACAGTCTCAGTTTGAAGAGAGCATGGCTTCAAATGCATCTCTATACAAGTCAATTCTCCTTATGCATCTGGTCATCTTTATAAGATTTTATAAATGCTACATTTTAACAGCAATTTTTTGCCATTCTCTCATCATCAGCCATCCGCACTTATTTTGTTTTTCTGACATTCTGAATAACAGAATTTCTGTGGTTATGCTATGGCTTATCACATACTCCATTCCTTTTTCTTTTCTTTTTACGTTCGACTTGGTTGTAATTTCTTCATCATTAATCATGTTGGACTGCAGAGTCATGCTTTCCTGTTTTTGAAATCCTCACTTTGCTTTCTATTTTTTATTCGCTCAAGCTGATATTATATGTTCCAAGCACGCTAGTATTGAGTCGTTGTTCCTTTAAGAAGAAAATCTGTTCTATAAATTATGATTACCCTTGGATTCGGTCCTATTGAATAAATGGAATCTCAAATTTGAACTATAATATGTTGCATTCCTCGGGATGCATTCAATTTAGTGCCCGAATATCATTTCTATTTAAAAAATTGAAATTTCCAAGTTGTAAATTTGATTTACGGAGTTTTCTATATTTACAGCATATGACCAACTTGATGGACATGGATATTATGCGATAAATGCCTTTGGAAACGAATGTCTATTAGAAGGCATAGGCTCTAGGCAGTTGACCAGTATGTCTAAACATCTGAACTGGACTTGTATGTTCATTGATGTTGTCTGTGTTTCTACAATCCTCCTAAGTATCCTCAAAGAGTGTCTGGTGGGAGCCAATCAAAACTCTTTTCTCATCATACTTGTTTTGCAGAGACCTCAGCTTCAACAAACTGAGCGGCACAATCTCTAGCTCCTTCGGAAATGTAAACTATCTGTAAGTACTTTGATGCTTAACTTAGGCTTCTTCTTCGTACTTCAGTATAAGAATCTAAAATCTCAAGTTGTTCCAATGGCCAAGCTATAGACAACTCTTACCGTAAAGTAGTTGAACTGTCAATAGAACTTAGACTGCAATAATGTGTCCAGTTTATAACCCTCAATGTCCTCGTGTCGTGAATGCTTATTATTTCACCATCCAGATTATACAATGATTTGGGTTATGAATCTATGATTATTGTTAACTAAATTTTCTGGTTGGACTCTAGTCTTGGAGCAGAGATAGGTCGATGATGTTCTGTTGCTTAAAGAGCATGATTCACAAGTTTAGTAGAGCATGATTCTAGTCTTGGAGCTAAACATAGATCGATGATATTCTGTTTCTTAAGAGCATGATTCACCAGTTTCAGTCGAGTTACTTGTTTACGCTGGTAGAGTTAAATGGATCATTGTTAATTGAGTATTTGATAGTTGTATGTGTGTGCGCTTAATGTATGTCCTGTGCTCCTATTTTGTTATGCATAGGAGATTAAAGATAGCAAAGTCTTGGGCTCTCTATTTGGTTCTTTCCACAACAATGGGCCTAGATTGTTTAGAAGGTCTGCGGATAGGATCTTGATGTCGTGTCCCTAGTTTTGAAAATACTAAGAAGCTATAGTCTTAAGCTTCTTGTATTGTTTAACATTGGCACATCTTTTCAACTTTTTGCCTGACGATTGACTATTTTACAACAACACATCTTCCTTAACCATTTGTTTTATGTCTTAGAAGGGCAAAAACTTTATGGTGAGGAAATAATTAGTAAGCAAGTGTCATGGGCCGAAAGTTTCCTAGCCGAGGACAATCCCCTACGGCACTTGATGAGCCAAGAACATTGGGCCAACCTTCCCTAAATAGATTGTTCCCGTTGAGAGAGTGACAAATTGCATTCTCACACCGAATCGTATCACGCCCAATTCAGTTTAGGCATCCAGTCCCTCAAGCAGGACATACCGATCACTTTAGCAAAACTTCTTTTGCCCTGCCATGGCTAGCCATGGCCATCATCACGCATGGAAAACCAACCTGGCCTTCAGAGATCCTCTAAGATGATAATCATTCGATTCCTAGATTTTTAGACCAAACACCTTGACGATTATCTCACGAACCAGTTGTATCTACTGTTTTGTATCTCTCACTCTTCACCCCCGATACCACAAAGCCCCACTTTTTAGCCCACAAGGGTATGGCAGAATTCGGACTATGACACTCTCCCCCTCCCAATTTCCGCAACACCTTTGTTGTGGGATATTCTGTCGCTTCCTTGAAGAACCTATCCCTGCCACTCCCTTGGGACTTACGTGAATGGAAAACGCTCACTTAACACAATAGGCCACTCCAAGCCATTCGACTGCTTCTTCGTATCAAAGCTGTTAGCAAATCTCTAATCACTTGTGCTCTCCCGAGCCAACAACTGTGGTTCCCGAGCCAACCCTTGGCGGCATTGTCTTTCACCAATTGGGCTTCTCTTGCTTTTAGCAAACTAACGGAGGTTTCTCTTCTTGTCGGAAACATGGCTACTTATCTCTTCTTGGCATCCGCCTATACAGTTTGGCAAACCTACTCTGGTACCACTTGTCATGAGTCAAAAGTTTCTTGAGTATGAGCCAGTGTGGTGCTTGATAAATTGAGAACTCTAGGCCAGCCTTCCCTAAATAGATCGTTCCCGAGGACAGTATGGCGAATGACATCTTTATTTTGAATCGTATGATGCTCAGTTCAGCAAGAGCATCCAGTCCCTCAAGCGAGATTTACATATCACTTCAACACAACAATTGGCTTCTGCCTACTATGGCCATTATAAGGAGAAAGGCATCAGCTCTCGACTAGTTTGTGCACTGGAGACCAGACCTGCCTCAGGAGATTCTCTAAAATGATAATCATCCCATTCCTAGATTTCTAACACAAACACCATTACGCTATTCCCACCGATTAGTTGTATCAAACCTTCTGCTTTCTCACTCTTCACCTTGACACTACAAAGCTCCAATTTTCAGCCAAATAAATATGGGAGAAATCGGACTATGACACTAGTACAATAGTATCCTCCAATATCAGTTGGTGTTTGCGGAAGCGCGAGTTAATTTTTGGTGAGTGTGTGCAAGTGGATGTGCGTGAGTTCTTCACGCAACAATCAAGCAAATGGACAAAGGTTGACAGGAATTGGCAAGGGAATGAAGGCACAAAGGAAATGTTTATTAAATAGTTTGAGTATTACAAGAGGAGGACATGTGTGCATGTGATAGTTGATATACTAATTGTTATTTCCTGGACTGATCGTCCTTCCCTATTTATAGGCAAATTTCACCGATTATGGAGCCAACAATTTTGGACTTTTTACAGATTTTTTGTCCTACAATTTTTGACTTCAACAACCGACTCTTCAAGAGTTTTTTCTGCAAATATTGACAATTTGGCCACCGCCTAAGACTTTTGCAGCTAGCTTTTCTTGCTTCCTATGTTGGACTAGAGAATTCTAGACAAAAATGGGTCAACAATTCAACACTCCTCCTTGATCCATTTTTGTGTTACTCCAAGCATGCTTCTTAACATCTCGAACTTGACTAGCGGTAGTGCTTTAGTGAATATGTCCGTGACTTGATCTTCGGTCTTGCAATATTTGAGCTCGATCTCTCCATTATTTTGCACTTCACGGATGAAGTGATATTTGATGTCTATATGTTTGGTTCTTTCATGAAAGACAAGATTTTTTGATATGGTGATCGCGGACTTCTTGTTGCAATATATCAGAGTCGATTCCGTTTGTGCTTCTCCAATGTCTTCTAGAATTCTTCAAAGCCATATTGCTTGACCAGTGGTTGTAGCAGCCTCGATGTATTTAGCTTCTATAGTAGATTGTGCCATTGAATCTTGTTTTTTAGATGTCCATGAAAATATTCCAGAACCTAGTGTAAATGCATAGCCTGTGGTGCTCCTCCTGTCATCGGCTGATCTTGCCCAATCGCTATCAATATAGCCAATGAGCTTAGCCATTGCACTTGGGCGATACCAAATGCCGTAGTCTGTAGTTCCTTGTAAGTATCTTATAATTCTTTTAGCAGCTCCAAAGTGTATTTGGCTCGGACTCTACATGAATCGTGATAGTAGACTTGTCGCATACATGATGTCTAGTCATGCAGCTGTGAGATATAGTAGACTGCCAATCAAGCTTATGTAGAGGGAGGTGTAAGCTTTTTCTACTCCATCTTCCTTTAGTAGCTTCTCATTTGTCACGAGCGGTGTTGCAACTGCATTGCAATAGTTCATCTTGAATTTGTTAAGGAGATTCTCAGCATATTTCTTCTGCGAGATAAAGACTCCTTCATTTTGGTCGATCTCAATGTTGAGAAAGTAGTGCATCAAGCCCAAGTCCATCATCTCGAATGTCTTCATCATTTCTTCTTTTAATTCTTGAATCATCTTCTCATTGTTCCCTGTATATATGAGATCTTCCACGTACAGAGAGACGATGAGTGTCAGATTTACCTTGGGTCTTGATGTAGAGCATTGGCTCGCTCATGCTCCTCTTGAATCCTTGCTTGGTGAAGTATTCGTCTATTCTGCTATACCACGCTCATGGTGCTTGCTTTAACCAGTAGAGGGCCTTCTTGAGCTTGAGGACTTTTTCTTCTTGGCCTTTGATGGTAAAGCCCTATGGTTGTTCCACATGTATTTCTTCTTGAAGATATCCATTAAGGAATGCGGACTTTACATCTAGTTGATAGATCTTCCATTCTTTTTGAGCTGCTAGAGCTATAAGTGCACGAATAGTATCAAGACGAGCAACAGGAGCGAAAGTTTCAGTAAGTCAATACCTGGTTGTTGCAAGCATCCTTTTGCCACGATTCTTGCCTTAGGATTCTGAATAGATCCATCTGCATTGAGCTTCGTCTTGTAGACCCACTTAAAGCCAATAATTTCTTTGTCTTCGGGGCGATCAACGAGCTCCCACGTTTCATTCTTCTCTATCATATTGATTTCTTCCTTCATAGCTTCAATCCAAACTTCTTCTTTGGCAGCCTCTTCATAGTTCTCTAGTTCTAAATATGCAAAGTTGCATGTTTCATAAACTTTTCTAAGAGATTTTACCCTTAGAATTGGAGACTCTGGAGTGGAGTCTTCTTGCGTCGCTCTTGGAGAGGATGGTGGTGTTACAACGTGAGTGGTGGATCTTGACGCTTCACCTTCTTCTTGTGTAGTTGATTCCTCACGTGCTGGTAGTCTGTCTGGCAAGGTGACATACTTCTTCTCAATCTTCTCCTCCTTCCAGTTCCAGGCGGCATTCTTGTCAAACTCAACGTCTCAACTGATCATGAGCTTTTTAGTTCTTATGTTGTAGACCCAATAGCCTTTTAATTGGTTACTGTAGCCGAGGAAGATTCCTTTTTCCGTCTTCTCATCGAGCTTGCTCCTTTTTTGAGCAAGAATGTGGACGTAGCATATACAGCCGAAGACTTTGAGATGCTTCACCGAAGACTTCCGTCTGCTCCATGCTTCGAGTGGAGTTTTATTGTGAACTCCTCTAGTTGGACACCTATTTAAGATATACACAGCCGTGTAGACTGCTTCTGCCTAGAACGAGTTCAGAATGCCTTTCTGCTTTAGCATAGACCTTGCCATCTCGATGATTGTTCTATTCTTCCTTTCTACTACTCCATTTTGCTCCGAGGCATAGCCAAGAGTCAGTTGATGATGGACTCCTTCGTCTTCACAGAATTTATTAAACTCCCTTGAGTTGTATTCCGTGCCTCTGTCGCTTCTTAGTACTTTGATTCTTTGGCCACTTTGATTCTCAACGTGGTTCTTGAATTTCTTGAAAGTAGAGAAAACCTCTGATCTTTCTTGAAGAAAGTAAACCCACATCATTCTAGTATAGTCATCAATGAAATTAAATGAAATACTTATTTTGGCTGGGTGTAGGGGTCCCCATTGGACCGCACACATCTGTATGAACTAGCTCCAACAGTCTTTTTGCTCTCCATGCATTTCCAAATGGGAAGGACTACTTTTGTTGTTTTCCAAGAAGACAGCCTTCACAAACATCTGAAATTTCTATAATGGTTGGAAAGTTTCATCATATTTTTCTAATGGAGACTTTTTAGCCCAGCAAAGTTGAAGTAGCTGAATCTTCGATGCCATAACCATGAATCATCAAGTTGAGCTTTCATGGCTATATCTCTGACATAGTTCCATCGAATAGGAAAATTCCTATTCTCCATTTTAATAGAGAATAATATTTTTGTATTTGTCATAAATAATGCAGGCGTATCCTCTAAAGTATAGCAAATAACCACTTTGTATCATTTGGCCTACACTCAAAAGATTTTGTGCAAGATTGGGGACTGGATAAACATTATGAATATATTTTGGGCCTTTATTTGTTTCAACGGCAATAGTACCTTTTCCTTTTACATCGACTAATTCGCCGTTGCCTAATTTCACTTGAGATTTCACCGACGTATCAATATCAGTAAATATAGATTCATTCCCCATCATATGATTGCTACACCCACTATCAATGTACCACGTGTCATTTTTCTTATCATTTGCCACTTCGCCTGCGTAGAATGTGTTGTCTTCAATTTCTTTTTCTTCAACATATTTGGTTCGACTATTTGTTTTCGAGTGACAATATTTTTCTATTTGGCCATATCTTTTACAAAAGTGGCATTGTGATTTATTTTTAAACCCAATCTTTCTCCAGATGATTAGTGTTCTTCCAAATACCACAAGGTGGATATTTTCCCTTTTGAGTAGTTTCTCCTCCTCTTTTATTTTTCCAAGAGCCCCTTCCTCCATTTTTAAATTGATGATACCATATGTTTATTTTAGACTGAAAGGTACTTTCAACTGAATCTTCATGATGTGCCATCAACTTTTCTCATGTGCTTCTAGAGAGCCAATTAATTCACTTACTGACAGGCTAGTCAAATCCTTAGTTCCTTCTATAGTGGTGACAATAGGATTGTATTTTCTAGTAAGTGAAATCAATATTTTTTCTATGACCCTTTGGTCAGTAATTTCATCTCCATAGGTTCTCATTTTATTGACTAGTTCTTTTAATTTTCCACAATATTCTTGAACAGTCTCATTTATTTTCATTTTAGAATTCTCAAATTCCCTTCTCAGTGTTTGAAGCCAAATAGTGCGTACCTTTTCTGATCCTTGGAATTCTTCTTGCAGTATCTCCCAAGCCTTCTTTGCCATCTTTGCTCCAATTATCCTCGGAAATACTGTTTCCGAGAGTGCTTGCTAAATAACACATAACGCCCTTGCATCCTTTTGTAGTAGATCCTTCGGAACGCTTGCACCTTCTTGTGGAGCCTCATAACCCTTTTCTACGATGCCCCACAAATCTTGGGCCATCAAGAAAGTAGTCATTTTAATGCTCCAATAGTCATAGTTATTCCCATGGAAAATAGGAATGGGAAATGAGGATGAGGTAGCGTTGGCCATAGGTTAGTTGTTGGATAGTTGGATGGGTAGTTTTAGGACCGGGTGGTTTGCACAAACGCCCAATACCAACCAAAAACGTTGCTCTGATACCACAGTTGGTGTTTGCGGAAGCGTGAATTAATTTTTGGTGAGTGTGTGCAAGTGGATGTGCGTGAGTTCTTCACGCAACAATCAGGCAAATGGACAAAGGTTGATAGGAATTGGCAAGGGAATGAAGGTACAAAGGAAATGTTTATTAAATAGTTTTGAGTATTACAAGAGGAGGACGTGTGTGCGTGTGATAGTTGATACACTAATTGTTATTTCCCAGGCTGATCGTCCTTCCCTATTTATAGGCAAATTTCACCAACTATGGAGCTAACAATTTTAGACTTTTTACAGATTTTTTGTCCTACAATTTTTTACTTCAACAACCGACTCTTCAAGCTATTTTTTTCTGCAAATATTGACAATTTAGCCACCGCCTAAGACTTTTGCAGCTAGCTTTTCTTGCGTCCTACGTTGGACTAGAGAATTCTAGACAAAAATGGGCCAACAATTCAACAGTTCTGCTTTCTCACTCTTCACCTCAACACCACAAAGCCCCAATTTTCAGCCCACATAAATATGGGAGTAATCGGACTTTGACACTAGTACAATAGTATCCTTCAATATGTTTGGCTTTTTATGCTTGTGTTATGGTAATGTTTCTCCATGCACTCCAAGTTTTACAAGGACCTAGTTTTTCCTTTGTCATTGATTTCCTTTATCTTTCATCTCTAGCTGAAGCTTTCTATTGTTATCAAGACTTAACTGATTTTTTTTCTACACCACTAGTAATTAAATGCTTTTTAATTGCTAAATGATGTGTTTTTGAGGTATAACTTAAAAATAATTATAGTTTGTGCGTAAAGTACATGAGGAACTAACTCAATCAAATAATCTTGTTTAGCTATCTGACTGGAAACCAATTGACTGGAGCAATCCCCGGTGGGATCCTGGACAGTGGAGACAATGTGTAAGCTTTGCTGCCTGAAGAAAATGTCTGTTTAATTATGAATTTGCTTCTAGCTCTATCGTGCTAAAATTGTCCTGCGATTAGCAACTATGCATTCCCATCTTGCATCTTTATGGATTATAGCCTGTGGAGATAAATGGAAACATCGTAACTACCTCTCTCCTTGTTGGGATCTGTTAATTGGAAAGTTATATGTAAGACAAGAGACTGAATTGTATGGTACGCATGAAAGAATATAAAGTGGATTTTCTTGGAATTGCCAAGTTTGCCCCCACTTTCGCCTATACAAAAAGCTGTTCCCAGCTCTAGATCTTTTTCAAACCTCTTGGAAGGATACTCTTTGAAAGTTTGTCTAACGCATCACCCGCACAATATGATTAGTTGCTTGGGCTATTGATTGCTGATAACAATGTTTCTGTGGGTTTGTGTAATTGAGAAACTCCGCAACCATAATGAATGTATCCAGGAGAAAGTTGATATTATTTTATGGACGTAAAAACGAAGTTCTTATGAGGTAGTTTTGACATTTAAATTGTGGTGTGGATTTTTTCTTATAAGAAGATGCGACTTAGAAGCCATTGGAATCACAGTTCTATTATTGCTTCTTTGTATTATATGTCATGACTGTTATACTCTCACAGGGTAAAAATGTATCTATGCACTCCAACTAGTTCTAAAGTCTCTGTTCACTTCAATTAGTCTTTCTCCTTTGAATAATTTAAGATAAGATATCTTCAATTAAGATAAAATATTACTTACTCACCTTGTCATGTTTTCATCTTTCAACTTGCCTTGCCAGTCCATATGTTGCAAACGGTCTACATCTTTGTACATAATAGTTATTTGATAGAATAACTTTCAGTTTATTCTTCAAATTGATGAGATTTTTTAAACGGTTGACTATTTCTCTGTGTAGTGATCTATCATACAACTCCTTCACTGCTGGAGGTTCAGAATGTCAAAACAAATCTGTGTATGTACTACTTCCTTCAGTCTAAGTCTGGGGATCCCCTCAAATGTGCAGTTATGAGTTGCTTATAATCCTGTATGTGAACACAATATCCATTTCTCTACTGAATGTTGATTTTGCCTTTTCTCTACAGCAACTTGTTTGCAGGCTCGGCAGTTGACAATGTGTATGTCTGCGATTAAACTTTTCACAAAGAGACTTGGATTTTCCAAGGACCTGCATTTTAATTGTCTATGTATGTAGCATTTAACTTCATTCAGAATGATGATGGTTATAACATTAAAATCTTTGCTGACTTGCTCAGAACCTTATATTCTGCCTCAAGTGGACTTGTCTCATGTTTGAAAAATCACCATTGTACAAAAAGTAAGTTGATCTGCTGTATATCCTATCATTATCATCAGATCTTGATATTGCATCATACTCTGTCTTTTCTCATCAAATTCATCTCCTTGTCAACTCTCCTATTGGTTGTTGTGTCAATCTTTGTTATTTAATGCATAATTACTCTAAAAATTTCAAAAGCCGCCTCTGTGAAATAATGTGTTGCTCATAAACTCGGGAGTTTCTATGTAATTTTTTAAAAGGGAATGCTTGTTTATTTAGTGTGTCTGGACCCCAAAAAAAAAACAAAACTTGATTTTTCTGTGACTATTTCTTTACTCCAACCAGGTCAGCATAACCTCTTCATAAATTGTGGTGGGAGCGAAGTAAAAATAGGGGACAACACATACAATGGTGATATAGCGCAGCCTACACCTTCAAGTTTCTTCCTGGGGGATAACTGGGCCTACAGTAGCACTGGTCACTTCCTTGATGACTCCAGGAATATAGATAACTATATAGTTGAAAATGCATCCAGACTGTCCATGAATAATGCCCAACTTTATATGAACGCACGATGTTCTCCTCTCTCTCTAACTTATTATGGTTTTTGTCTGATGAATGGACACTACAATGTAAGCCTTCATTTTGCGGAGATAGTGTTCACAGGCGACAAAACTTACAGCAGCCTTGGAAGGCGAGTTTTTAATGTTTATATACAGGTAACTTTTGGGCATTATGTAGTGCCGGTTCTAATATGTAAAGCATATAAATCATTCAATATGTTATGGTTGGGAAGTTTATCTAAATATCTCATATTTGCAAATCATTATCTTTTTACAATTTGTACATTCTATTGAGACTGCAAGTTTCACTTTGTTCTGTATGGAGACACACAACTTGAACCAGATTAATAAAATTATTTCAGGGAAAATTGGTGCTGGCAGATTTCAACATTGAGATTCACGCAGGTGGAGTCGGAAAGGCGGTCATAAAAAATTTTAGCGCCACAGTGTCCAATGGCACTCTGGAGATACGCTTCTACTGGGCTGGGAAAGGAACCCAAAATATACCTACCAGAGGATTCTATGGTCCCCTTATATCTGCTATCTCCGTCAATCCTAGTATGCAGACACACACTCCCATGTTTCACTTTGTGCTTCTCCGTTGAGAAAGTTACTCATATTTGTGTTGAACAAATACCCTATCTTGTCTTTCACCAGAAATCATCAATAGGATGTTCAGTTACTTGGTTTGGTTGCAAATGGCCACTGTTGGGTTCAGGTCATTGGCTTATGTTTCAGTAGATCAGATCAATTTCCACAGTAGCTGACTAGGATCTATAATTTTTCTCTTAAGAGGCGAAAATTGGTCAGATTTTGCTTTGTTTTCTTTCTATCTGAGCATGTTTTCTCTTTGTATCTTTAATCCTTCTATTCAGACTATGAAATGATAGCCTCGTTTGCTTTTCTGCTATGGATAATGACCATTGCACTTGTATTATATAGTACAGCCTCGAGAATGAAAAGTAGATTTTTTTTTTCGTAATCCCTTTGTATTTAGTATTACATGTTCCAAAGATGATACTTCCTGTGCTCATTTATCTTATAGTTTCTGTAGAGTATTCTGAGCGGTTTTCATTTTTTTTTATTCTCAATTAGTGTGCTGTCCCATCTATTGTTTTCTGTGTTCACTAAGAAGATACAGATATTTTTATGCATTTATGTCTACCCCATTTAACCAAATAGTTTTGGGTAAATATTTGTGTCCTTTCTTCATCAGACTTTGAACCCCCAGAAGAGCCGGCCAGCTCACGAGAGTCAGCCAGCATATCTGCTGGCACAGTGGTCGGGATTGTGGCTGCTGTAGTTTTTGTTTTTTTCCTTATCCTGGTTATGCTTTGGTGGAGAGGATGTCTTGGACGCAAAGATAAAATGGCACAAGGTAGTTGCTTACCTGGAATCTCTGTTATTTAGTTCACATATAACTGTCAAGAAATATGAGAATGTTATGCACTCTGAATACATTTTCCCCCTTCCATATTCTGGTGGGGGAGAGGGGTAATCACATTGCATCATTTATGTTTCAGCTTGATCACACAGTTGTGACACTACTTCTTCTTCTTCTTACCTTTTCTGGTGGGTGAAGAGGTAATCACAATGCATCATTAATGCTGCGACTAGATTATGCAGTTCATAGATTCATTTTTTACCCAATGGATGGCATTTGTGCATTCCACTTGGAATTCCATTTGACACAGAGATAATAAATTATTATTAGGCCATAATAGAGCTAAAGTATCATAGATCCATTTGGTTCACCCAACGAAGGGATAGATAGTTATAGGGAGAGAATGTTAAATTGTTTCTCAGATGTGTGTACATATAAACCGGGCCCTCCTTGGGGGCACACTTGGCCAAATATATACTAAGTCTATGTTTCAAGACATTGAAACTAAAGGCCGGATCTTCGCATATATGAGACATTGAAACATACAAACTTTGCCTTGCATTTCCAAAGTGGGCTTTTTCTATGATTTTTTCTTTTCCTTCACCGCTAAATACCCTGAAGACGCTCTCATTTTACTTTTCACAGTACATACTGCCAACCAATGCCAGACTTTCCTAGAAAATCAGTTTGAGGATGCTAAGATATTCAGTACTGAACTTGCTCAGATAACAATATTTCTGGTACAATTGAGAAGGAATTGCTACATCTTTGTTAGATAGTGGATTACAAACTTAAACGTGGTGCAGATTTGAAGGGTCTAGAGTTGCAAATTGGTTCATTTACCTTGCGACAGATTAAAGCTGCCACAAACAATTTTGATGCTGCCAATAAGATTGGAGAAGGTGGTTTTGGTTCTGTGTACAAGGTATATAGGAAAATCCGTGACCAACTTCCCCCAATTCCCAACAGAAAAGATCTGTAGAAAGCAGCAATCAATGTAACTGAATCTTCACAGCATAGATCTGATGCCAAAGTTCAATTGCAGGGTCTTCTGTCAGATGGCACCACTATAGCAGTGAAGCAGCTTTCATCCAAATCCAAGCAAGGAAATCGTGAGTTTGTGACTGAGATTGGGATGATTTCTGCTCTTCAACATCCACATCTTGTGAAACTCTATGGATGCTGCATCGAAGGAAAACAACTTTTGCTGGTTTACGAGTACATGGAAAATAACAGTCTTGCTCGTGCTTTATTTGGTAATTTGATATCACACTGTTCTTCACTGACTTCAACTAATGACACGGGAATAAAGTAGTTTTGATGTCTTTTGATACAATTGAAGGTCCTGAAGAATTTCAGTTAAAGTTGGACTGGAGGACAAGACACAAGATATGCGCAGGCATTGCCAGGGGCTTGGCATATCTTCATGAAGAATCAAGGCTGAAGATTGTGCATAGAGACATCAAAGCTACTAATGTTTTACTGGATAAGGATCTCAACCCTAAAATATCAGATTTTGGTTTAGCAAAGCTTGATGAGGAGGACAACACACATATCAGCACCAAGATTGCTGGAACTTAGTAAGTTTCATGCTTTATGTTCCTGTTAACCTAATTTGGAGCCAGTGACAACATAAAAGCATGGAATAGAAACATTTAGTCTGATTTAAGAAAAGTGAGTTGAATGGAGCTTTGCGGTTGATTCACATCATTCCAAAGCACGGCACTCAACAAATGTAGCTTAACCACAAAGCTTTATGCCTGTCCCACCACTCTTCACGTTAATTAGGAAAAAATGTTAATTATGTCACATAACCTACCATTAAGTAATGATACTCTGATATTGATTATTGACTCATGTATTTGTTAATTTGAATATAACTTATTATATTATAGACAATAGAGCTAATTCCCCTACGTTTCTGTTGTATACACGCGGAAAAACATAAATAAGCATGTTCACATGTTTTAGACGTTTGCGTTGGCATGTGTGAAAAGTCAACTTGTCGATGAAAAGAATGTGATTAATCAGGGAAAAGATAAAACTGTAAGTTCGTTCTACTAACTCTAACATTAATTCAACAAAGAAGAACTATAGCATTAACAAATTTCCGTTATCTCAACAAACTTAGATAATCTAATACAATTTCTGGAAAGTTCATATCCTCCTTCGCGAGATTTTACTCAAAAAGATTGATAATATCCTACCTGCTCCATTTCCTACATAAGAACAATTCAAGATAAACATTGCTTATGGTAATTCAATGTGCCCTACCTAATGTGTTCACTCAGACAAAAAGCTTGTGAAATTATTATGATACAATTATGATGCAATTCATTTTAACAACCTATATAGGTAATTCAATTTTTTAATTATGTTACCCCAATGACAATCAACTTATATAATGCAAAACAATTTAATGAACATCGACAACTACTGTATGTTAAAAATTTCAATATAAATAATCTATATATTCTCCTTTGCATGAAAAACACAATTTTTAGTATATATGTGTCACATGACATTGACATAGATGATGCACTTTCAAGTGAATTACTAAAAACTAAAACCAAAATATACAAAGCAAGCACGATGACAACAAAACTAAGAAGCTTTTCTGCCCCTAGGCTTGGCTTTAGCAATCTTCATACGACTGCTGCCCGTGTATTCACAGACCTTGGCTCAGCCTGTTTCCAACTCTTTTTTCGGTCGGAGAGCCTCTTTTCCAAGTTCTAAAGTCATATTTGTACCATGATAATTATATAGAACAACAATGGTCTTTTTCTTTTTTTTGAAATATTCTCGGTAAATTCTATCAATTTTTTTTTTTGCAATGCCCTTGTTTTTTCCTGTACTCTTGAGACCATAGCGTCACATTTAGGAATATCTCTTTCTTTCGTATTTTTGGAATATTAAGTATGTGCTATTTAAGACAGTTACCTTGTTGCATACACAAGCTCTTTTCTTGTTGTGCAGCGGATATATGGCACCGGAGTATGCAATGCATGGTTACCTCACTGACAAAGCTGACATCTATAGTTTTGGCGTGGTTGCCTTAGAAGTTGTTAGTGGCTGGAGCAACACTAGTTCCCAAAAAAAGGAGGAATGCTTTTATCTACTCGATTGGGTAATCAACTCTAGCATTCAAAAGTTTTCAATCATGATCATATCCATATTTAAATCTCTGCTTGTGCCGGTGGAAGGATGGATTAAGGAAGCGTAATCATAGTATATAACTCCTCATATGCACTTTTAATGATTGTGAAGGAGCGTTTCAGTTATTAGCTATTGAAACCTGTTTAACGAATTTCAATGCCGTTAAGTGCAATTAGTCATTTCGAATTAATTTAATTCTTCTTATTATGTTGGTCTACACTGAATATGAAAGAAGAAAGTAATCCTTGCAATAGCCAGTCTATAGTGTTAATGCTTAAGACGTGCGACTTGGGGTGGGGGCAGTAACGGGTTAGTTTGGTTCTAAGAAATTGAAACTGTAACCTACATGGTGACACATTGAAACTCGAAACAGGGGCCTGCCTCCTGACCGAAGGAATCATGTAGATTTTTTTTTTTTTTTGGATTTGAAGAAAATTCTATTCCTTGAAATTTGGGGTCCTCAAAATTTGGGGTAGTTCGGTTTTAGTCTTCATGTTTTTATGCTTGATATTCATACTCCCTGTACTTTCATTAGCGCCAAACAAGTCTTTCAACTACTATTGAATTCTGGCAATTACTGTTAAATTAAAAAGTTTCAATGCCATGTCTTGACCCAAATATCCACGAACTTTCGATTGAGGATAACTTTTTTCACATTCATATAATTGATTCCTTAAGTTAGATTTTGTTTTTCTTTGAGTATACCAATCATTAGCAAAAACAATTATTATTAGTCCCCGTTAAATCTAGATATCACCTGAGTTGCATAATCAGGTATTTCTTGTTAGACTAAAATTGAAAGTAAAAGGCAATGAATGGTGTAAACCATTCAAGGACGAGTCTACTATTTCATCTCATGACACTGACAAATAATTCGTGCTGGTAAAACTCAATAAGAGTTGGTGATTTTAAAACAGTGTTTGTAATTTTTTGGCAACCGGTTAGTGACGTTGGAGTTTACTAACTTTTATTTAAAATGGGTAAAAAAATCATGTTTGATCTGTGTTGACTCATTCGATTCTTTTTATGCATTTATACCCTCTAACGTAGATGAAAAACTAGCAGGCGCTTATCAACTGCCTTTGTCACGAAATTATCGAGGGATATAATATATTTCCTTCTTCCTGCTTTAGTATTTAGAGCATATTTTGCAACTGATCAGTACCTGAAGCTTGAAAGGGAAATCTCTTCACTTTCCGTTTCTGTTTCTAGGCACGAGTTTTGAAGGAGAGAGGAAATTTGATAGATTTAGTTGATTGGAGGCTCGGTTCTCACTTTGACAAAGAGGAGGTGCTGGCATTGATAAAGGTAGCTCTGATGTGTACTAATGCGATTCCAGCACTCAGGCCGCCGATGTCATCTGTGGTTAGCATGCTTGAAGGCAAGGTTGTTGTTCCAGTGCTGGACTCTGAGGGCGCTATCATGACTGAGGAGAAAATTGAGGCCATGAGGAAGCATTTTAGAGGTGGCGAACATCAGGCGGTTGGTGAGAATATCACCAAGAGTATGTCCACTGAAGGGCCATGGACTGGAACCGCTTCGTCTGCATCTGGTAATGATATCTATCCAATACTTCTGGATACTGATTTCTAGCAAAACGGAGAATAAGAAACAGTTTGCTGTGTTCTAAGTAAATTAGTTCTTGAAAGAACTAGGCGATATTTGGTCCTTTCAACGGAACTCTTAAATTTCGCTTTGAAGTTTCTCTTTCACTCACATCTGAAACTGAAGGTGCAGATAATAATAAGAAAACAGCGACTGTTATGCAGTGCAGTAATTATGTATTGTGAACTAATTATTGGGGAAAGGCAGAAGACAATTGCTTGTGGTTTGGTGGTTGTATTCGTGCCGTTTCTTTCAATATTGTTATTCGACCAAAGATGAATGTTACTAATTTTCCTCTTCAATCAATAGGATTCATATATTTGACACATAAGTTCTCATATATTTTTTGTACAATTTTTCAAAACTTGAGTTTTATTTTAAATTTGGTGGGAAGGTAAAAAAGGTTAGGATTCGGCACACAATCATAAGGAAATAAAAAGTAAAAGCGAAAAAAAAAATCAAAACACAAGGTTTTTATCCTAATTCACCTTTTAACCTGGGCTACGTCCAGCAGAGGATTTTACTATAATTCGCACATCGCACTTCTCTGTTACATTCCTTATACAAGATTGAGATAATATATATATATATATAGGCAACAGTAGATATTTATGGGTTCAAATCTAAACTATCAATAAAATACGAGTCCAAACTATAAAAGTCATATGGCTTCGCGAGAGCACTACCAACTACGAACCCCCATCGGGGCAGCCCCCAAAACCCCTGCTTGCTCACTGAGGAGCGGAATACTCGTCCTTTCCAGTAGATGGGATAATGATCCACACCCCAAAAAAAGAAGTTATTTGAAGTTTTAGAAGCCAAAACAAAGAAATTCATGCATGAGACACATGCATCTCCACGTGTCTCATCTACGTATATAATTCTTCTGGTATTACTTTTTGGGAAAAGTGCTAAATAAGTCCTAAACCTTTTGCGGTGGTGTCAATTTAGTCATAAATCTATTTTTGATGCCAATTGAGTCCTAAATCTTTTGATATAGTGCCATTCCAGTCCTTTTGGCCGGATTTTGCTGACGTGAACATCAGTCGGTTGGCGACTGGTCACCGATGCTGACATGGACAAAATTTAATAATATTTTAATTTTTTTTGAATTATTTTTCTTTTTTTTTCTTCTCGCTCTTCCTTCAGTCACTCGCTGGAGCGGCGACTGGCTGGAGGCCAGAGGCTGCAAGGTCGTAGCCAGCCTCGGGTGAGCCACGCTAGCCACTAGCGAGGCTCGACCTTGCCGGATCTGGCAAGGTCAAGCCTCGCCGGCGGCTGGGCGAGGCTCGCCTGGCCCTCACCATGACTGAGCGAGGGTCGACCTCGCCAGATCCGGCGAGGTCGGGCCTCGTCCAACCACTGGCGAGGCTCACCTAGCCCTTGCCAGAGGTCGCGAGGTCTGGCGAGGGCTGGGCGAGCCTTGCCGGCGGCTGGACGAGGCCCGACCTCGCCGGATCTGGCGAGGTCAACCCTCGCCCGGCCATGGCGAGGGCCAAGTGAGCCTCGCCAGCCCAGCATGAGGCTCGCCCTCGCCGACGACGGCAAAGGCGAGCCTCACCCAGCCATGGCGAGGCTCGCCTTCGCCATTGTCGGCAAGGGCGAGCCTCACTAGTGGCCGGCGTGGCTCGCCCGAGGTCGACCTCGCCGACCTCTGGCCTCCGGCCAGTCGTCACTCCAGTGAGCGACTCAAGGAAGAGGGAGAAGAAAAAAAAATTCAAAAAAATATTAAAATATTATTAAATTTTGTCCACGTCAGTGTCGGTGATCAGTCGCCAGCCAGTCGACGTTCACGTCGGCAAAATCCGGTCAAAAGAACTGAATTGACAATATATTAAAAAATTTAGGACTCAATTAATATCAAAAATAGATTTTGGACTAAATTGGTACCACCTCAAAAAGTTTAGAACTTATTCAGCATTTTTTCCGTTACTTTTTAGTTAATTGTTGTTATCTCTGGACAAGTTAAAGAGCTTTTGAGAGCAGCTCAAGTAAGAGTCTATTTCGAATATATATTCAATTTTCAGTGGATACTACACTTGTCAACATCGATAGAGACAAACTGTTTCGAATATATTCCATTTCGAATCTGTGCTAATGTACAAGCAAACCATTAATGAATGGGATATAGACTGAGGGACAAACTGTTTAGGATTCCACGATCGTACAACTCAATTATTGTTTGAAAGTCCTGAGGTATTATTACAATATGAGTAATCACTTTGACCGACAGATCAAAAACATAAAATTAATGGTTCATAAAACTTGTAAGGGATTTCATTAACTTCTAAATAGTCAGGTCTCCGCGTCAGTGCATCTGGATTATTAAAAAGACTAATTGGTTTCAACCTAACTGAAAAGAAAGAGAAAAAAAATATTTGTCCAAAAAAGTGAATATAATTTTTTTGGCACAACTTAACCAACTGCTGAAATTTGTAAGAATCGTGGAATTTGGACTCCACCGTTGATGGACAGTCTAATAACTCAAATTTGAGTCGTGATCATACCAAAATCAAAGCAACTGAAAGACCAACGTCTTTGGAAGAACAAAATGAAAGAGGGGAAAAATGTGAAGGAAAAGAATGAGATTTTTTTGCTCCATTTGTTTCGTGAAAAAATAAATGATTCGAAAATTATTTTCCTAAAAATGATCGTTTGTATCGCTTACAAAAATCAATGAAAAAAAATATTTTCATTGTCCACAAAAATATTTACATAAATTATTATTATGTAGATCGAAAACATTTTCTATTGGCTAATTATTTCAAATGATACAAGCGATTGTTTTTGATAAATATTTTTTAAATTATTCATTTTTCACGAAAAAAACGGAGTCTTATTAGGTGAATTGGCAGTACCAAAAAGTTATTACGCAAGAAGAATTGGAACAAAGCTTACTCCATTCCAGATGAATATCAATACAAGGAAGACTTAGGGTCATCTCTCGCTTTCAGACATCACTCTTGCTCTCCCTCTCGTTCTCACTCTCACATGTAGATGTACAGGAGCGAAAGGTCTCTGTCCCCTCTCCCTTTTTTCGTACATTAATGCATGAAGTTCGACCACTCACTTAACGATCATCTCTCTCTCACTTAGCCAAGTTTACTTTTCCAAACTTCGGTTAAAGAAAGGGAGATCTCTCTCTCTCTCTCTCTCTCTCTCTCTCTCTCTCTCTCTCTCTCTCTCTGGGTTGAACTGGAGATAGGGATGATGACGAATCTCTGCTCGGCTCGATCTCTCATTTTTGTGCTCGTTATTCTCTACGCTACTAACTTAGCAAATGCATCCACTCTTCCGCCGGATGACGAAGGTGAAAAAAATAAAAAAGATCCACCAATCTATTGGGCCAGTTTCACTCTCATACGGAGAAAGCCCAATGAAACGCAAGTCAAAAGACTTAAGCCTATATGATAATCCGGAAAAATAATGGGAGGCTATTTGACCTACATAAATAGGGTTTCTCTCTATTATATATGGTAGCCACAAAGAATAATTAACGTGGGGTAATAGCAAGAGAGAAAGTGAGAGCTGAAAATTTGGGAAAAATGGTGCTATTCGATTTTCATTAAGCTGACGATTGGAGGTCGACATGCTTTCTGCATCAGGTTTTGGTGGGTTCATCTATTGTGAAATTCATGTGTATTGTTAAGAATGGTGCTCTTAATACTGTTGAAGCTATGTACCTCTAATATTAACTAGATGTTAAGCAGTGCAGTAGTTGTGTATTGTGAACTAATTATTGGGGAAAGCCAGAAGACAATTGCTTGTGTTTTGGTGGTTATATTCATGCTATTTCTTTCGATATTGTTATTTGAACAGAGGCGATGTTGCTACTTTTCCTCTTCAATCAATAGCGATGTGGATGGTTGCCACTGCAAGGGTGGGAATCTATTACAAAAGTTTTTCATTCTTTGAATGGTGAGATGTGCGAAGTGGCGCATTCTTGCTCTGGATGTGTTTTGTTCCCAAGCTCGACCTGTTATATATTGCTAATCAAGCGCTATTCTAAGAAAATGCGAGTTTTTCTCTCTTTGGTGGGGATGATGCTCCGCCTAACTTTATATGTCCCATCTTTGAGAAGTGATGAAAGAGAATACTATACCCACAAATAATTTATCTGTAGAAACTTGCATTTCTAGTGACTGTTCCTTTCAGATGGATTACTACCTCATCAGCAGACTACTTCATTCCATCAATGGTTATGTATTATGAGTCACTGCCAAAAACGATCTTAGGTTAATGTCAAAAGAATCAAACAAATTGAAATATCAATGAGATCATAACTAGTCATTCCACCAATTGAAGTGTCCACAATCAAAGGCGGCGCGTCACTGCTATTCCTACAACTACAACTCAGCAAAGCAGAAAGCAAGTCTGCTGCACCTTCGTAATTCCTAATTCCTAGCCCCGTCCTATACTGAAAGTGAAAACCAAATCCCGTATCCCAGTAACTAACCAAAAAAGAACAAAAAGGAAGGTATATAAAGAAAAATCTAAGAAACACTTATATCTCAGTGAATCATGACTTCTAGGAGATATTTTTTTACTTTCTTATTGAATTAATATATAGAATCTACAATTCAATGTCAAACAATTCCTTACTTCTCTTTTTTTTAAAACTCTGCATTAAAAAATTTAGCAAAAATAGGTTCGATTCCATGCGATGCGAAGCAATAAATTTTGGGAACTAAGTGAAGTCAATTCCGCTGTGGAGGTGACGTTGACCGTTTGTTCTTGGTTTTACCTGTGCAACTTGGGTGGGTCAGAGAATGCAAGCTGGACTGCGTTCAATGAGCGGGCCATCGCATCGACTTGGAGTTGGAGCCCATCACGTCGGATGGAGATTTATTCGTGACTCTGATATTATTGGCACGGTGCAATGGCCAATCACTATAAAAGGCAGGATGACTTCTTTTCCCATCTATCTTTGGTTCGTCAATCACTTAGGTTTAGGCTCAATTTCTGACGATGTATGCAATCATTGTGAAATTTTATTTAAACAGTGATATTCGGGTGGGCTCTTTTTTTGTCAGTCTAATAATTATCCTCAATTTGATGATTGCGTATCACTACGAAAAGAAATGGACTCAAATTTTAGTTTAAGTTAAAATTGGGTGGCACATTATATATTCGATAGGCAAGATACTTTTCCCATTGCTCATGGATGGGGCAGGTTTTCAAATGAAGACCAACGACCATCTTGCTAATGGAAAAGCATTAAATGATTTAGACTATTCTTATTAGGACATACGAAAGTCTAAAAATTGGAAAGGAGTTGATGTCGAGAAATTCGCAAAGCATGGATATGGTTTTTGACCTCATCTATTCACATTGTCTTTTAATCCGCGTTCCTCTCATTGGATGATGACATGTGCATTTTAGACCAAAATAAAGTTGGAAATTATAGAGATCGGAAACATGTAAATCAAATTGGGATATTATAAAGGAATAGAGAATTTACATACGTGTGCTTATTGTTAGCCCGAAGGAAAAATATGGGTTTCAAAGTTTAAGATAGGGTATTAGACTCTTCGTCTCATATTCATATGCTGAAAATCATATCTTTCCTGCCTGATATGATAATTTTCTCCGCATCTTAATCATTTGGCAATTGGATGAAGATTCTCTATCTAGTCCACACGTATTTTCATTAGTGTTCAAATCAACTGTCGACCACGTTAATGTATGCAATAATATATTTGCGGTTGAAATGTGAAAGGATATTCATGAGAATACCCTTTAGGCGTGAAAAATCGATAAATTTTTGAACATGATGAGACATTTCCATCCATGGAGAAATTTCTCCTTCTAACGTGTGAGAGCAAAAGCAAATAAAAATTATAAAGAAAAAGGAAGAAAAAGGCGTTTGACTGTCATAGTGTAGTCTACGAATAACGTTAGCTAGCCTTTTTCTTTGTCAGGCGGCTAGACAAGTTTCATGAACATGCGCAATTTCAGATTGAACCATAGAAAATGAAAGAGAAAGCGAAAGATAGTTGGATATCGTTAGCCAGTGTTTCGATGTACTCGTTAACCATGCCCATTAGAGAGATATTTTCATTTTCAAATACACGAAATAGATAACCCATTGAAAATTACAAAATTTTTTTAATCAAGTGCTTAACGAACATTTTATGACAGCTTTTAACAAGACCTGAACAACGACTTTTCCGCTTTCGATCCGTGACAGAAATGTTCGGTTGGAGCACTCTCGTCGAGCTGCCCGATGACTCCTCAAAGTGGGAAGTTACTCTTTTAGCCTCCTCCGAGAAACCTTCTAGAGACACGTGGTAAAGGAGTCGACGGTAAAGCCTGGGAGAAGAAAAAGCCAAGATAAGAGCCAATCGTGCAAGTGGAAATTGGAAAAAAAAAAAAAGGAAAAAAGCAAAGACAAAACGAAAAAAAAACAAGAAGAAGATGCAAAATGACGACCCTCTTTTTTTTATTTTTTATTGGGTAGCAAAAGGACAACCTTTTTGAAAACTCAAAAAGTTTTGGGGACTTTACGCGGACGAAACAAACACACGGATGTTAACTTAGGTCCCACTTTCAACGAGTTTGATTTTTCTTCGTTTAAAATGTTCTGCCTTTCTACCTGATGTTAACGGGGGGCGCAAGGTTCTGTGCGATTCTCACGTGAGATACTCTCGCATACTCAACCTTCGGGCCCATTTGGTTCGCGAAAACGTTTTCAATTTTTGGATGTGCTTGTTTTGGGAAAAATTTCGTGACAGAGAAAAATGCTTTTCATAAAAAGTGCTTTTGAGGAAAAAAATTTCCTTTTTAGATTAGGAAATTCATTTTCTTTTTATTTTAACCGTGAATGATTTTCCAATGATTAATCATTCTCGGCAAATCAAATACATGAAAGTCAGGAAAAATTAATTCGCGGGAATTTATTTTACTCAAACAAACACACCCTTCATTTCGGTGAAATTCAAAATTAAATCGGATTCCGATTTTTATTGTAAAATGATATTAACACGTTAAAGACATTATTTTTTCTTGATCGGATTGGTGATAAACTATTAATTTCATTATGAAGCTGGAAAGCTGTCATTTTCTTTTTCCAAAATTAGTTCGTTTTGTAATGGATTCATAAGAAATTCCTTCTATGTAAGTATATATCTTTAAATTTAACTGCATTTGTAATGATTCATCCTTCCTTTTATGTTTTTATTTAACCAACGTGTACTTAAATCAATTTACTCTGTTATTGCTTAATACAATATGAAAGTAAATATTTATTGCTATTATCAAATGTATTGAATTGTTTTCAGTTTTCATTTTCGATATTTTCTATTCCTAAGTATATGTTTAATTTGAAAAACCAAAAAATTTCAATGAGAATGGGAATTTTGAAAACATGTTTGGCGTGTCTTTGAAGTCCATCCTTTTATATGCTTTTTTTCAATCAGTATACTCCATCCTTTTAAAATTCATCCCAGATTCTTCACCATTATGGTTCACCTGATCGTTCACTTCGTAGATGAAGCAAACTTAGTGGACTGGTGCAATTAATATACATGTACCCTATTGAAAAACAATCCTCTCAATTTAATAGTCTCTTCATATCTTTTAAACATGGATACTAATCAAAGCTATAGGTTATAGGTTATTAATTGGGTTCAAGTCCAATGTTCGCAACAAATATCATGCAAAGGGACAATGGTTACATTGTGAGAGTGATTGACCTTTTGCTCAAGACATATTGATCACGAAGATACATTGGTTGACCGACCCTATAGGAATGATATAATAAATTCACATGTTTTTTAACATTGAATGTGCACATCCCATCTTTGAAACGTTTGATAAGGAGCATCCCAGAGGATTACTGGGACGGTGTAAACCCCGACGTACTTGGCACATTTAACAAATTGTCCCTAGTTACTCAGGGACAATTGTAAGACGTGTCAAACACGCTCGAAAATTGTCCCAAACCACGTGATTTCTTGTTGTCAGGAAAGACTTCAAGGTAAGAGACGAGATCACATGCTGAGAATTCATCGTTTAAAGTATAAATTGGAATCTTCAAAAGCTTCCCTAAACTTGCGTGTTGAATATAATTGCGTTGGTCAACGATATTAAGAATAACCCTCATCGATTCGACATTAATATGATTAAGACATGCATAGAAGATGACGTTTTGGTTAACGGTGCATTTGTCTGAGAGAAAGTATATCCTTCGAATCCGTTTTCTGAACTTTCACTCATTTGATTTATCGAAAATGATAAGTCAATCGAAAACACTTTTTGATTAAGGAAAATATTCTTGTATAAAATTTGAAAAATGAATTCCTTAATCTAAGAAGGTGAAAACACTTTGCGAGATTGCTTATCTTGAATTTGTTACTATTTTATTTTTTTTCCTTTACTTTTCTTTTTTCTTTTTCTTTTTCTTTTGTTTCTTTTTCTTTTTCCTTCTTCCTCCCTCCACCAGTCGCCAGCCTCAGTGACAGGCCACAAGTGCGGGTTGGCGAAACAAACGCATTTTAAAATTATTTTTCAAATGAGATCCAAACACCAGAAAAACTTTTTTAATCATATATCACCAAACAAAGGAAAATTAACCATTTTTCTGGAAAATGATTTTTCAAAAAATATTTTTCAGAAACATTACGTTTTTCATGAAACAAACACACCCTATGTCATGTGGATGACGTAGTCCGCGGAACCATTATTATTTCGTGTAAGTGCAAACTTAGGTTCACGTGCCGTGGTTTTTCTGCGGTTGGTGTCTTACATTTATAATATGGAACGGAGATAAAAGAGGCCATGTAAGGCCAAAAGCAAGACAAAGTACAAACGCCCCCCCTTGCTCTGGTTCCAAATTCGGTCAAATCTAAAGCATTGGCTCCATCGATGACTCCATGGCTCGTACTGTGATTGGAAAATTTTACAACGATGACTATTCTTCAAATCTCTACTGATAGCTATTTGATTTTTTTTAATTATAAAATTTATAAGCACTTGAAACTTTCATTTGCCACAATAGTTCTCACATGATCTTTTTTATAAAATTTTCAAATATTGGATGGTTTATTTTAAATTTGGTGGGACTCGTCAAAAAAAAATCATTTGACCTTTTTAAATGCCAAGACAAAGAAAGTCGAGTATGGACACACGCATCTCCCCACTTGTCTGATCTACAGACATTAATTTTTTTTTTCTGGTATTAATGAACTGTTGTTATCTCTGGACCAAGTTAAAAGAGCTTTTATGAGCAGCCCAAGAAAGAACGTTGCATAGTCGACTTGGATTTGCCAGGAAAAGTTTCAAAGAAATCATAAACCTTTTACATTAGTGTCAATTTAGTCCTAAACTTTTTTTTGTGTCAATTCAGTCCTAAACATTTTGCATTGGTGTCAATTTAGTCCTAAACCTTTTTATAGTGCTAATTCAGTCCTAAACCTTTTGTTTTTGTGCCAATTTAATCATTCCAGCCAATTTTGGTTGAATTTTGCTAACGTGGACGCAAACCGGTCGGCGGCTAGTCACCGGCACTAACGTGGACAAATTTAATAATATTTTTAATATTTGTTGAATATTTATTTCTTATTTCTTATTTCTTTTTTATTTTTTCTTTTTTTTCCACCCTCCCCTCCCTCCTTCCTCCAGCCGTTCGCCGGACTGGCGACCGACCACAGGCGAGGCCCGACCTAACCAGATCTGCTGAGGTTGGGCCTCGCCAGTGGCCGGTCCTCATCGATGTCGGCCTCTGGCCTCTAGCCGGTCGCCGGTGCAGCGACTGGCTAGAGGAAGGAGGGAGGGGAGGGAAGAAAAAAAGAAAATAAATAAATAAAAATTCAAAAAAATTATAAAAATATTATTAAAGTTATCCACGTCAGCATCGGTGACCGATCGCCGGCAGGCCGACATCCACGTCAGTAAAATCTGACCAAAATTGATCGGAAGAACTAAATTAGCACAAAAACAAAAGGTTTAGGACTGAATTGGCACAAATGCAAAAGGTTTAAGACTGAATTGGTACCAAAAAAAGGTTTAGGACTAAATTAGCACCAATGCAAAAGGTTTAGGACTGAATTGATACAAAAAAAATGTTTAGGACTAAATTGGTACAAATGCAAAAGGTTTATGATTTTTTTGATACTTTTCCCTGGATTTGTCTATATTTCGAATGATTCCATTTTGAATGGGTTGAAACCCTTGTCAACATCGATAGAGATTTAGATATGCTTATGTACAAGCAACCCTTAATGAATGAGATATAAACTGTGGTGCAAAATAGTTTGGACTCAACAACCGTACAACTCAATTATTATCCTAAAAATCTTGAAGTATTATTACTCCATATATATGATTTACATTTTCTTTTAGAACCACTTTGACAAGACAACTTTTTCCATTGTTTATATTCAACATATATGGTACAACCAATTGCGTGCAAACTATTTTAGATCGAGAGCCAAAGAATTTAACTTAACTGGTTTATAGGGTTTACAGGGTGTTTCACATGAAAGTTTAGAAATTGAATGGTTTAAACTGTTTTTATTAGGACATAAGAAGGTTTAGAAATTGGAAAGGAGTTAAATGTCAAGAAATTCGCAAAGCATAGAAATGGTTTTTCTTGACCTCATCTATTCACATCTGCGTTCCTCTCGTTGGAAGATGACATTTGCATTTAAGACCAAAATAAAGTTAGAAATTATCGAGGTTAGAAACATTTAAATCGAATTGGGATATTATAAAGGAATAAAGAATTTACATAAGTGTGATTATTGTTGGCCCGAAGAAAAAATATGGGTTTCAAAGTTTAAGATAGGGCATTAGACTCTTCGTCTCATATTCATATGCTAAGAATCATATCTTTCCTGCCTAATATGATCATTTTCCCCGCATCTTAATCATTCGGCAATTAGATGAAGATCCTCCATCCAGTCCACAAGCATTTTCATTGGCGTTCGAATCAAACTCTCAATCGCATTAATGCATGCAATAATATATTCGCGGTTGGAATGTGAAAGGACATTCACAAAAGTACCTTTCAGGTGTGAAAATTCGACATCTTTTTTGAACACGATGAAACATTTCCATCCACGGGGAAATTTCCGATCACAAGAAAAAAGGGGACATGGAAAGTTCAAAAGAAGCCAATCAGCATAAATTTCTCCTAAAGTGTGAAAGCAAAAGCAAATTGCCAAATCATGGAGCTAGCTAGGGCTCCTTATTTTCGTCGAAATCAAACAAAAATAATAAAGAAAAAAAGAGAAAGGGCGTTTGACCGTTGTAGTGCAGTCTGCTAATAACGTTAGGTAGCCTTTTTCTCTGTCGGGCGGCTTGACAAGTAAACGGACTAGGTCCTACTTTTAACGAGTTATGATTTTTCTTCGTTTAGAGTGTTCGTGGATCTTGTCGTACGACGACGTTTTTCTCACGTCGTGCCTCCAGCATGATGTTAACGGGGGCACGAGGTTCTGTGCGATTCTCACGTGAGATACTCTTGGAGACTCAACCTTAGAGCCCATTTGGTTCGTGAAAATATTTTCAATTTATGTACATGTTTGTTTCGGGAAAAATTTCGTGATAAAAAAAATATGCTTTTCATAAAAATCATTTTCGAGAAAAAAGCTTTTTGCCTTTTTCACGTTAGGGAATTCATTTTCCTTTTATTTTAAGTATGGACATTTCTATTTGACCTGACCACCCGCCTGGGTGGCGCTGCTGGAAAGGGCACTCTTCCTCTTGCAAAAGGTTGAGTGTTCGAATCCAGGGCGTCGCA
Source organism: Syzygium malaccense (assembly GCA_031216405.1). NCBI lineage: Eukaryota > Viridiplantae > Streptophyta > Magnoliopsida > Myrtales > Myrtaceae > Syzygium > Syzygium malaccense. Next base: position 1,019,446 of record CM062258.1, on the reverse strand, counting down.
GGGTGACTGAACCGGTGCACGTATGTGGTGGCTAGCACGTGTCGCCCCTAGGGTTTACCTCCCGGCTGTCGGCCGTGCGGGGGTTCCTGGGTTATCAAAAAAAAAAAAAAAAAGACATTTCTATTTGACCGTGAATGGTTTTCATTTTCGGCAAACAAAACACACGAAAGTCCGGAAAACTAATTCGCGGGAATTTCTTATACTCAAACAAATACACCCTTCATTTAAGTGAAATTCAAAATATAATCAATTTTCAATTGTGTTGTAAAATGAGATTAATCCGTTAAAGAAATTATTTTTTTCTTGATCAGATTGTTGATAAACTATCAATTTCGTTATGATGCAGGAAAACTATCATTTTCCTTTTACAAAATTAGATCATTTTTAATGGATTCATAAGAAATTCCTTCTGTGTAAGTATATATTTTTAAATTTAACTTTATTTATAATGAATTATCTTTCATTTCATACCTTTATTAAGCCGATATTAATTAAATCAATTTAATTTGTTATGGCCTAATACAATATGAAAGTATATATCTACTGCTATTTTCAAATGTATTGGATAGCTTTCAATTTTCATTCTCGATTTTTTCTTTTCCTGAATACATGTTTAATTTGAAAAACCAAAAAATTTCAATAAGAATGGGAATTTTGAAAACTTGTGTGGCGTGTCTTTGAAATCTATCCTTTTATATGCTTTTTTCGATCAGCATACTCCATCTTTTCAGCATCTATAAAGATCTTCAAAACGACATTAGTTCAGTAAATACATTATTTTTTCTTGATCAAATTGTTGATAAACTATCAATATCTTATGAAGCAGAAAAACTACCAATTTGTTGACAATAGTGGTGATTGTGATGAGGAGCCACACGACTCTTGAAGATATGAATCTTCATGGTAACTTGTTGAGAGCTTGTGATGAACCTCTTTTATCGAAATTGTGCGTGCTTCACGAAATTGTCTTTCATTGTGCTCTTATTTCTGTTGGGAAAAATCAATCGGGAAGAATGGAATCAGACTTTAAGGCATAAATGCACCGTTTTTAAGGAATTATTTGCTCATAGTGTTGCTAATGGTTACTGGCGAAAATACTCAAGGATACAACAAAGGCTCGAATGAGAATACTAGATAACAATTCTGATATTTTTTCATGATGTCTCAAAAGGGAAACAATTGAAAACAATGACCATATTTTTAAGAAAGGAACGTCAAGAAGTTAAAAATATTGAGACGGAAATGATGAACATATATCAATGTTTTCTAAAACAGATGCAACCTTTCTTTGAAAACGCTGCATTCTAAACAGACACTATTTTAATAAAATAAACTGCAAATTTGGATTATTTTTTTTATTCTGAAATTTATAACATATGAGACACAGGCAATGGTTGAATCCGAATCATCCTTTCTGATTTGAGAAGTAAGCTTGGTTCTTAGTCATATCTAAAAAAAATTCCTCCCGGATTCTTCACCATTATGATTCACCCAATCGTTCACTTCGTAGATGAAGCAAACTTGGTGGACCGGTGCTAATAATATACATGTACCCTATTGAAAGGTAATCCTTTTCTCAATTTAATAGTCTCTTCATATCTTTTATACATGGATACTAATTGAAGCTATATGTTATAGGTTGTTAATGGGGTTCAAGTCCAATGCTCGCAACAAATATCAGGGATGAGGGCTACATTGTGAGAGTGTTTGACCTTTTGCTCAAAACATAATGATCACAAAGATACATTCGTGGATCAACCCATAGGAATGACACGATAAATTCATAAGTTTTTTAACTTAGCATGCACACGTCCCATCTTTGGCACGTTTGTTGAGGAGCATCCCAGAGGAAACTGGGACAATGTAAACCCCGACATGCTTGGCACATTTAACAAATTGTGCCTATTTACTCAGGGACGATTGCTCAAAAAAAAAAACAAAACTCAGGAACGATTGTTAGACATCCCAAACATGCTAAAAAATTGTCCCAATCTACATGGTTTCTCGTAGTCAAGAAAGACTTCAAGGTAAGTGACGAGATTACGTGCTTAGAATTCTTCGTTTAAAGTCAACTTGGAATTTGCAAAGCTCTCCTAAACTTCCGTGTTGAATATAATTGCGTTTGTTGACAATATTAAAAAGAACCCTCAACGACTCGACATTAATCTGATTAGACATGCATAGAAGATGACGTTTTGATTAAGTCTTGTGCATGACTTCGTCCGTGGAACCATTATTATGTGGTCTAAGTCTAAATTTAGGTTTTTAGCAAAAAAAAAAGTCTAAACTTAGGTTCACGTGACGTGGTTTTTCTGCGGTTGGTGTCTACATTTATAACATGGAACGGAGATAACAGAGGCCATGTTAGGCCAAAAGCGAGTCAAAGTGCCAAAAACCCCCCTCGCTCCGGTTCCAAATTCGACCAAATCTAGAACAAGCTCCATCGACGACTCCATGACTCGTACTGTGATTGGAAAATTTCAGCTTTTTTCGACGATGGCTATGTAAACAGTTAAAAGTTTCTTCAAATCTCTAGCTACGCACATAATTTGGACTTTTTTTTAATTTATAAGCAATTGAAACTTTCATTTGCCATAATAGTTCTCATATAATATTTTTATAATTTTTCAAATATTTGAGTTTAAAAATTATTAGATTTTTTAGGCTGCGAATGATAACCATTCTATTTTTCTATTTATGTTCCAGAAATAAGTTTGGAACAGAAATCCGTTTGGTAACATAATTTCATTTTCTATTTCTGGAACAAATTTTTATTTCAGAAATAAGTTTGGAACAGAAATCAAAAGTTAAATTTTTTTGCTTTTTTTATTTCTGAAATAGAAATGATAAGTTAAAATTCTTTTCATCGTTCGCCCTCACTACTAGCCGGTCACCCACCTGTCGCCCACTTGCCGGCCGCTACCTCCCGCCATTCGCCGTCTCCCACTGCTGGCCGTCGGCCGCCATCCACCGGCCACCGTCTTCTACCGTTGGCCGTCCTCCTCTTGCTTCTGTAGGCCTCCCATCGCCGGCCGCCTCCTACCACCAACTGTAGTGGGCCACTGCCTGCCATCCACCATCTCCCGCCACTGGCCTCCCTCCTCTCGCCGCCGCCCGCCTCTCCCCACCGGCCGTCGCCCGTCGTCCATCGGCCGTCATCTCCCGCCACCGACCACCCTCCTCCTACCACTGCCCACCTCCCCCCGCCGGCCGCCATCCATCGGCCACTCCTCCAGCTGCCGCTCGCCTCCCCCCACCGGCCGCCGCCCGCCCGCCATCCATCAGCCACAGTCTCCCACCATTGGCCGCCCTTCTCTTGCTGCCGCTTGCCTCCCCCCGCCGGCTACCGTGGGTCACTGCCGGCTGTCCACTAGCCACCCTCTCCCGCCGTGGGCCGTCGCCCGCCGTCCATTGGCCACTGCTCCCACCTCCCCTCGCCAATCGCCGTGGGCCGCCGCCCGCCATCCACTGGCCACCGTCTCCCACATCAAGCCGCCCTCCTCCTATCGCTACCCTTCTCCCGTCGCTGGCCGCCTTTAACCGTCATTCGCTTGTCGTCCACTTTCCAGCCACCCAAGAGAGAGAAATTTTGTACTGTTATCAAATAAATTTTTGTTTCAGAAATAAAAATTTTGTGTTGTTATCAAACGTTGTTTTTTACTCAGAAACTCATTCAAGAACAAAAATAGAAAGTCGTACATGGACACATGAATCTCCACGCGTGTCTGATCTACATATATTAATTGTTGCTATCGCTGGTCCAAGTTAAAGAGCTTTTATAGGCAACTCAAGAAAGACCGTTGCATAGTTGACTTGGATTAATCTATTTCGAATAATTCCATTTTGAATGGTGATACACTTGTCAACATTGATAGAGACTTACATATGCTAATGTACAAGCACCCATTAATGAATGGGATAGACTACGGTGCCAAATATTTTAGCTTCCACGACCGTACAATTCAATTATTGTCCTAAAAAATCCTAAGACGCTATTATTCTATTCATCGACATTAGATTCCAAACTCAACATATATGATATATTTTTTTTGAAACACTTTGATAGGACAACTTTTTCCATTGTTTATATTCAACATATATGATAACACTAATTGCGTGCAAACTATATTGGGTTAAGGGCCAAAGAATTGGACTTAACCGGTTTGTAGGGCTCACAGGTTATTTCATTAGCCTCCACATAATCAGGTCTTTGCGGCTATACCCCTGAGTTATTAAAAAAAACAATAATTTGTTGCAACTGAAGTAAAAAGAAAGAGGAGAAAAAAGATTTGTCCAAAAAAAGTGAATCTAATTATTTTCCGGACGACTTAATAAGCTAATGAAGTTTCTAAGAATCGTGGAATCTGAGACGTGGCCATAGCAAAATCAGAGCAGACTACCGTCATTGGAAGAACACAATGAAATAGGGGGGAAATTGAAAGGTAAAGAAAGAGTAAACTTCATTCCAGATGAATATCAGAAGAGTTATTACGCAAGAAGAGTTGGCACAAAGCTTACTCCATTCCAGATGAATATCAATACAGGGAAGACTTGGGGTCGTCTCTCTCACTTTGAGACGTCACTCTCGCTCTCGCGCACACATACAGACGTCCAAGAGCGAAAGTCTACGTCCCCTCTCCCTCTCTCTCATATCTCTGTCTCTCTCTGTTTCTCTCTCTCTCTCTCTCTCTCTCTCTCTCTCTCTCTCTCTCTCTCTCTCTCTCTCTCTCTCTCTCTGGGTTGATCTTGAGACTGAAATGATGACGATCCTCTTCTCGGCTCGATCTCTCTTCTCTGTGCTCCTCCTTCTCTGCGCTGTTCACTTTGCTGCTGCCTCCACTTTTCTGCCCAACGATGAAGGTGAGAAGAAAATAAAGAAACCCACCAATCTTGTACAGCTTTCATCATACGGTTCATTTTCCTCCTTCTGTTTTGGGCTCGCACGTACACCGAGTTGTACTTGTTTGTGCTTTCTTTCATATGGTAAAGAAAGATGCTATACATATATTCAACCATGAGCACACGCGAATCTGACATCGTTTGTGCTTGCTTTGCATGAGATATCGCCGTGCCTTTGACTTGTCGGCTCTTTATCCTTTGCAGTGGATGCGTTGAGAGAAATAGCAACCGCGTTAGGGAAAACGGACTGGAATTTCAATGTAGATCCATGCAGTAATAAGGGTGGATGGAGTGACCAATTACCGCCTGATGACACTCTTAAGGACGTCAACTGCAGCTGCACTACTGACGCCAACAAGAAGACGGTTTGCCATGTCATCAGGATGTAACTCTCTCTCTCTCTCTCTCTCTCTCTCTCTCTCTCTCTCTCTCTCTAAATAAATAAATAAATAAGCAGGAAAAACCTCGAGTTCATGTATTTTTTGTGGTCGAACAAGTTCATATATTTACGAGCATGCGCACCGATTTTTTTCTCTCTTTATAGAGTCAACTAGCTGACGTCGTGAACGGTTTTACCATTTCAGTGAAAAATAATTGCCCTTTTAGGGTCAATGTGTATTGAGTACAGGAAATTGGAAATTCATTGGATAAGGGCATTGAAATCAAAGTTTGGTTTTTCGATTGCAAAACCCATTGAAATTCAAGGATCATGAGTGTAATTTATCCATAGAAGTAAGCCGTGCTTGCAAGAAGCATTTTTGTTTCGAATGCAAAAACATAACAAAGAAACGGGAAGAAAAAGAGTAAAAGAGATGTCCTCACTTGTAATTTCTATCATATCAAAGATACGTGATCAACTTCTTGTCAAACTTTCAATTCAACAATGATTTACCTTTAAAGAAAACAGCGGTAGTTTTATTAGGCTAATTAGCTACTTGAGTTTCGTCAAACTTGACCATGATCACCGAGCTTTCACTCTCTTTGTTTTTACCATCATTAAGGCCTTCTTCACCACTTACGCATATTATCATCCTTGAGAAGTAATCAACTCAGCAACTCCGTTTCAAAAACACACTAAAAGAAATCTTATTAGACAACTGAAATTTGTGACATGTCCGGTTTCATTTCTTGAAACCTACCAAGCAGCTATGGCCAAGTTCGACGAAGAAGATGAACAATTAAATTTTCTTATCTTTTTCTTTTTTTTTAATTTTATGCCCTTTTTTCTTTTTTATTACAAAATTTTTTTTTTAGTGTAGCGCTTGATGGGCACCACATTGGTGCCACGTGTCTTAAGACAACAATAAAAAATGCATGTAAGCTTTTTCTTTAGCCAAATTGGATAATAATGGAGGGATTTGATTGCACCAATTTAACAATTTTTAACACTTGTGGTACACTTATCCAAATTTCATATTTGCCATGTTTCACAAAAAATGAATTTGTCATGGGCTATTTTTTGTCTTTAAATTGACACGATTGTTCGGTTATTTTCTTTTAAGCAATCATTATCATTTATGTAATGTTAACTCTAATCTTGTATTTTGCTTCAAGTTTTGTTAAATGAGATCGAAGTAATTTTGCTCTGGACATTATAGTATGGATTCATGGTAATAATTTATAGATCGGTTCTATATCGCATAACATACTGTGCATAGTATAGTATATTCTATATTTATACGATTTTGATATATTGTTTCGCATCAATCTATTTTGCATGGTACTGAAAGGGACAAAGTCGATTTTTCTCTTTCTAAATCATACTCATGAATTAAATTTTAAATAATGGATAAAAATGTATATATTAATTGTAATATCTTTAATATATAAGGGGTATTACGTTTTATGATTGGATACTAAAGTGATAATTACTACAAATAATATTTATTTTAATAAATTATATATCTAGTGATTTGTATGAGTGTTAAGCTCACGCATTATGATTGAGTATTAAAGTGATAATTAGTATATTTTCTTTAACTCTGATTTTAGGGGTAGCTTTAAAATTTCGTTTCCCCTTGTTACGAATGTCATTCATGAAAGTAAACAGTGCAATAGTATTACAATTTAATTAAACCAACACTACATTTACATTACAATCTTATTCCATTACTACAACCAAAGGAGTGACTATATTTGCCATGCGCGAAATGACACTAGTCTGAGTCATGCTTGTTCCTTTTTTTCTATTAGCTATATATGCATTTGCTTTGACAAAACCTTCCTCTTTTGGGGGCAATTCTAAGAGATTTTATTTTGGGAAAAAACCACCAAAAACCCCAAACTTTGCCACTTATGACACATTTATCCCGAACTTTTTTTATGACACCAAAAACTCCAAACTTTACTATTTGTGACACATTTACCCCAATGCACATTGTCCATGGGCATTTTCGTCTTTTTGCTTTTTCTTTCTTTTTTTTACTTTTTTTTCCTTTCCGGAGAGGGGGCCCCTCGCCGGCATCGGGCAAGGCTCGCCCTCGCCTGGGCGAGCGAGGGCGAGGGTTGCCCGACGCCGACGAGGCTCGCCCTCGCCTGGGCGAGCGAGGGCGAGCCTCGCCAGATCCGATGAGGGCGAGCCTCACCCGCGTCGGGCGACCCTCGCCCTCGCCGGAAAGGAAAAAAAAGTAAAACAAAAAAAAGAAAAAGCAAAAAGACGAAAATGCCCATGGACAATGTACATTGGGGTAAATGTGTCACAAATAGTAAAGTTTGGGGTTTTTGGTATCACAAAAAAAATTCGAGATAAATGTGTCACAAGTGGTAAAATTTGAGATTTTTTGTGGTTTTTTCCCTTTTATTTTTCATTTTCAATCAATCGGTATGTAGATATATATCGCCATTCCAAAATCATTTTTTAATGTGAAAACAGAGTTCTCAAATCTCAGTCTCTTTCCGGCACTCTTCCAACTCATCTATTCAGATTGCCTTTCCTCCAAAGATTGTAAGCCTTTGCGTTTTCCCTTTCTCCATTATCATCTTTCTTCTTCTTCTTCTTCTTCTTCTTCTTCACAAGCATCATCATCATCATCATCTCTCTCTGTAAACAGTGATGTCACCCGCAACTACCTAAGCGGCACAATTCCAATGGAATGGGGCTCTACGAAGTTGGTCCACATGTATGCTCTCTCTCTCTCTCTCTCTCTCTCTCTCTCTCTCTCTCTCTCTCTCTCTCTCTCTCTCTCTCTCTCTCTCTCTCTCTCTCTCTCTCTCTAGACTCTCTCTACTATTGATTGGAGAAAGGCAATGATGTTGGTGCAGTTCTCTACTTGGAAATCGATTGACTGGTCTAATCCCGATGGAGCTAGGAAACATATCCACACTTCAAATATTGTAAGTGATGACTCATCTCGCCACTCTCATTTGGCCTCTTTGCTGTGTTAAATTTGATTGATGTTTGAAGATATCAACTCTCTTCTGCTCAGAGTTGTTGAGATCAATCGGCTTTCTGGAGCTATTCCTCCAGAGCTAGGGAACTTGACCCAGCTAAATCAACTGTGAGTCTCTTGATGCAAATTTCTGCATCATTCATCGAGTTATTATTCGATGATGATTTTGTATCTATTGAGGGAATTTTATCCATTGGAGTGATCTGTTGAGTGATTAGCATTCAAGTTCAATTAACCAATGTGATATCACGGGGTTTTCTTGTTTCAGCCACCTTACGTCAAATAATTTCACTGGGGAGATACCTCAAACATTTGTTAAATTGACGGCATTGGAGGACCTGTTAGTTTCCAATTTCCACAAACTCTACCAATAGTTAGACATATCTATTTTTTCTTCTTCATATCAATCTTGTTGTTTAATGCACTGTAGGCGACTTGGTGATAATCAATTCACGGGAAAGATACCCGATTTTATTCAGTACTTGACAAATCTCCGTAAATTGTAAGGCTTAATGCTTCTTTACCTTTTGAGTCAGTCTATATAGATATACCCCGAAGATAATATAATCTATGAATTGTATCATTAGGGTTATTCAAGGAAGTGGATTGCAAGGGCCAATTCCCTCCGGGATCACACTTTTGGAGAATTTGTCCGACTTGTTAGTATGGAATTTTGGCAGTTCGATGTGATCTCTCTTTCTTTAGGATGGTACCAATCATATATAGTTTCCTATTTGATTTTGATATGCAGGAGAATAAGTGACCTCAATGGACCCGAGTCCCCAGTTCCACAACTTAGCAGTACAGATATTGAGACACTGTGAGACCGATGCTCCTTCACAGATAGTTTACTTTATGCAAAAGAGCCAAAATGTCTTAGCAATGTGACAATATCAATGCTATTTCTTATAGGATTCTGAGGAGCTGCAATCTCACGGGAGAGCTACCTGATTATCTAGCCGAAATGACGAAGCTAAAATTATTGTGAGTGGAAAATGGCTTTCCCTTGTTCCTATTCCAAGCAGAATAGATAATTTTACCCTTAATGAGTGAAATTTCTACTAGTTTATGGTTGACTATTGATTGCAGTTAAAGAACCCATTTAAGATGGCTTGAATGTCCCTTACTGACTTCAATGGTGCTTTGATCTTTTCTATTGATATTGCTGAATTGTGAATCGTGATGTGGCATTTAATTTCTGGTGATTGTGGCCTCTGCTGTAGAATATACAGTTTCACGCAGAAGTATATGGACCTTTTCTCTCTTCGTTTTCACTTTTCGAGGGATAGAAACCACAATAATTCTTACCTTGGCTGTGGTGCCCATTTCGTCTAATTTACTTTTGCTTTGATTTGTTGTCATAACTTTTTAAGAGCATTAATGCAAAATGGAGACTTCTAGTGGTTGATTGTCTGGAAACTTTCCTTCTAGTGGCTTACATTCTCAACTATCAGCCCCACATTATCTAACTGGAGTTTTATGCTCGACTGTCGTCTAGTTGTCAGCCATAACGTTCTTAGTTCGAAAGGGAGCATGTCTTCAAGTGCATCTCTATACAAGTCAATTCTTCTTATTCATCTAGTCATCTCTATAAGATTTTATAAAAGCTACATTTAACAGCAAGTTTTAGCCATTCTGTCATCATCAGCCAGCAACGTTTATTCTTTATTTTTCTGACATTCTGAATAACCGGATCTCTGTGGTTCTGCTGTGGTTTATCATGACTCCATTTCCTTTTCTTTAGTTTCGACTAGGTTGTAATTTCTCCATCGATAATTATATAGGACTGCAGAATCATGCTTTCGTGTATTTTGAAATCCTCACTTTATATTTTATATTTTATTCACTCAAGCTGATATTCTACTTTCTAAGCACCCTAGTATTTAGTCGTCATCCCTTTATTCATGAATAAAATGTTATGAAGGAGATCTGTTCAGTAAATTATGATTTGCTTTAGTTTTGGTCCTATTAGATAAATGGAATCCCCCGATTTGAACTATAATAAGTTGCATTCCAAGGGATGCATTCAATTTAGTGCCCCAGTAGCATTTCTTGTTATATAAATTGAAATTTCCAAGTTGTAAATTTGATTTACAACAGAATTTTTGTATATTTATAGCGTGTGACCAACTTGATGAACTTGGATTTTATGCGATGAATGCCTCTGGAAATGATTGTCTAATAGAAAGAATAGGCACCAGACAGTTGACCTGTATGTCTAAACTTTTGAACTAGACCTGTAGGTTCATTGATATAGCCTGTGTTTGTACAATCCTCCAAAGTATACTCAAAGAGTGTCCAGTGGGAGTCAGTTAAAACTATCTTCTCATTTTATTTGTCTCCTTTCCATTCTCCTTTCCATTCAATTGTTTTGCAGAGACCTCAGCTTCAACAAACTGATTGGCGAAATCCCTAGCTCCTTTAGCAGCCTGGTCGGAGTAGATTATATGTAAGTACTTTGATGCTGGACTTAGGCTTCTTTTTCGTATTTTGTATAAGAATCTAAATCTCAAGTTGTTCTAGTGGCCAAGCTATAGGCAACTCTTACTATAAAGTAGTTGAGCTATCAATAGAACTTAAAGTCCAGTTTATAACCCTTAAAGTCCTCATGTCTTGAATGATTATTATTTGACCATCCAAATTTTACAATGATTTGGGTTCTAAATTTATGATTATTCTCATCTAATTATTTTGGTGGGACTCTAGTCTTGGAGCAGACATAGATTGATGATATTCTGTTGCTCAAAGAGCACGATTCTCCGGTTTCAATAGAGTTACTTGTTTATGCTGGAAGAGGTTAAATGGATCAGTGTTACTTAAGTATTTGACAGATTGAATGTGTATGTACTTAATGCATGTCCTATGCGCCTGTTTTATGGTGTATAGGAGATTAAACATAGTAAAAGTCCTTAGGCTCTATATTTGGTTCTTTCCACAACAATGGCCCTAGATTGTTTGGTGAGTGCCGTTCTTACGTGGTATACAGAAGGTCTGCAGATAGGACCTTGATGTCCTGTCCCTAGTCTTGAAAATGATGAGAAACTTTAGTACTAAGCTGTAACAGTCTGAATTTTCGATCATTTTCCCTGGATTTAGGAAATGAATATTGATCAATGCACTATAGTGAGATCTCGCCCGGAACAGTGCACTTTCGGGATGCTAACCGTAGGGGTAGGACTATTACGGGATTGAGTTCGCACGACCAAAGAACTCGACCTTGGTTCAATCTTCGACCATATCAATTGACGAGGGAATGTTTTGAGCCAACCGAGACCGGTCTATTTGATTGATCGTGTCCGAAGGGCACTAGTGACAGACCCTCACAATTATATGACAATCGAGGTCGCCTTGGTTCGAGCAAACTTAAACGTGATTGGACTTAGTGTCGGTCACTTGTCGAGAGCGCGTAATCCCAACGAGCCACCCGTTAGCAAGAGATAAGCTAAAGTCGCGGTTGTTCGATTTTAGTCATTTCTTGGAATTCGGGCCCGGGAATCGAGAATTTTGAAAGTGACAATTTTGGACGGCCGATGACATTTTTGGCTTGGCCAACCTTGGGGCCACCCATTTCTACAAAAAAATGGATTTCGGTTCGGGACCGGGGAAATTACGATTTTGCCCTCTGGTCACCGATGTCGATTCTGAGGCCGTTTAAGGTTATTTTTCGAGGCTGATGCCATTTTGGGGTGGCCACAGACATTTAGAGTCTTTACGGTCAAAAATTGGAATTTTGGCTCGGAAGTGAAAAATAATATTATTTTATTCTCAGGACTTTGCAGTCGATTTTCGAGGGCTTAAGAAGCTATTTTCACGATTCCGACGCCATATTATGTTGGCCGCACCCATATGGAACCCGTACGTGCGAAAATTGGAATTTCGCCTCGGGACCGGAAAATTACCATTTTGCCCCTGGACCCTGTATTGGGAATTCCGAATTTTGGAAAATTTTGGGCAATAATTGAGGACTAAAATAAGTGAAAAAGAAATTGGAATTATTGAATTACCACTTCGCCCTTGAATTATTGGATAAAGACAAACGAGGACCGTTGGATCAAGGGTATTTTGGGAAAAATTGCGGATCGCCGACATGTGTCCCCACCAGCCCACTATTTCTGACCTCTCTCTCTCTCTCTCCTCCCTCTTCTGGCCAGAACCCCCCTTCCATGATCGCTCTCTCACTCTCTCTCTCTCTATCTCTCTCTCTTTTTCTCATTCTCTTCATTTTTGTTTCCTCTCATCACCATTGCTGTTGCTGCTGCTGCTGCTGCTATTCCGCACCATCCCAGCCCCGTTCTGTCTCACTTTTTAGGTAAGTGACCTCCCCAAATATCGCTTAGGACCTCGGGTATTGTTAGGCTTGTTTAGGGCTCAGTTTAGGGTGAATTTAGTGGCTGGTTTGCTCGGTGGTGTGTGTTGGCTGATTTCCAGTTAGGTTGCTGCTGCGTCGCTGGTTTTTGTTATTTTTACTGTGACTTATGTGGCCCGAATTTGAGGAAGTGTTCTTATAAAAGTTGTTCCCAACATCTTGATGTATAACATATTTTAATTTGGGAATTTTTGGAAATCATTTGATGCCATTCGGAAGTCCGTCTTTGGACCAAAATAAAACTGCCCGATTTACTGTTCACCCGACCTTCGGGTCTATTCGAATTTTTATAAATTTTTCCAGGCCTATTTTCAAAATAATTCCTTCACAAAAGTTGTTGGGAACACTCGTGGCTATAACATATAAAAATTTCAAGATTTTCCAAAATGGTTTGGGTACCGAATGAGTTGCATTTTGATGGCCTGAGGGGCTGTCCGAGTGAATCGGATTTCGTCTGACTTTGAGTGTCAAAAGAAGTGTTTCTAGTTGGAACTGAGTTTTGCGTTCTTCATGAAAAATGTTCAGCAAGATGTTTTACGCAACGTGTCCAAATTTCAGAATTTTTGGAGTTCGTTTATTATTTATTTTGATGGGATTTCGGTCACTGTTTAGGGTTCGATTTAGGGAATTTTGTGGCTGATTTGGGACTGATTGAATGGCTGGCTGTTCGAAGGTTACAGACTGATTTGGGCGATGAATTTTGAGGTTCAGGAAGCTTGGTTAGGACTGAAATGTTGAGAATTGATCGGGGATTAATTGCGTGATTGATTGGAATTGTTGTGGCTTGATTGTGCTTAATTGATCAATTGTGTTATTTGTGATTTGTTGGCTGGATCGGGATTGTGTGTTGGGCTGAATGTGGCGTGGCTATGTACCGTGTATATGTGGCCGTGAGGTGTGGCGGTGTGGTAGTGTGAATTTGTAATGAGCGCATGTGCTGGAAATTGCTGTGGGCTGATTATGCGTGACCGTGTGTGCTATGTGAGTGGCCGTGAATTGTGGTGGTGTGCCGCGTGTATGTGGCCGTGTAGTGTGGTGGTGTGGTAGTATGATTGTGCATTGAGTTCGCGTGCCAAGCATGGGTGTTTGTGTGGTGTTTGCGTGACGAGGTTGTGTAAGTGTGAAATGGGTGTGAAGTGTGTATGTTTGGTAGCGTGTTTGTGTGGTAGCGTGGAACGTGTGAGAGTGTGGAATTAAGGTATGGAAATGTAGGATTGAGTGGAAAAGTGATACTCTGAGGCGTGTTCGTTTACGCGGGATAAGGTCCGTCCTGAGGCGTGTTCGTTTACGCGGGACGATGCCGTCCCTGACAAGGTGACGATGCCCGGCCCGACGGGGTGACGATGCCTGACGTGGTCAGAAGACCGTTGGCCTGATGTGTTTTACGCGGGCGCGGTAGAAGGAAAGTGTGTGTAGGATTTCGTCCTGAGGCGTGTACATTTACGCGGGACGATGCCGTCCCTGACGAGGTGACGATGCCCGGCCCGACGGGGTGTCGATGCCTGACGAGGTCAGAAGACCGTTAGCCTGATGCGTTTTACGCGGGCGCGGTAGTGGTGGAAAGGTTGAGAATGAGTGGGAATTGGCTAGACGAGTGAGATTAAGAAAGTGACGTGCGGTGTGAGTTGGTGTGCGAGTGTGTTTGTATCGCGTGGTGTGATGCTCGATTATGGGGTAAAAACTGCTAGGCATGGTATGAGACGTGCCCAAGTGGGTTTTACTCTATAATCGGAGCACGCGCGCGGTTGTGATGTATTTCTGTGGCATACTGGCTGTGTGGTTGACTAACGTGCAGGGACGTGTATGAAGAATTCCAGGTAGGGTCGCGTGTGATTGTTAGTTTGGTTGATAGATTGTGTGTTATGCGTGTTTTCGTCTGGGGTACGTGAGTGCCTACGTGGGGTTTGGGGTTGTACACTTATTGAGATTCGTCTCACGATTGTATAACCGCCACTTTCAGACCCCCAGTCGTAAACCCAGGAAGTCCGCCTCTTCTTTTTGGAAGTTCGAAGAACCGCTTTTGGTGTCGGTGGATTCGCAGGTGATGCCCAAGAGATTTCCGGAGGATCGAGTCAGAAGAAATAGGAGCGGAATGGAAGATGGTGATCAGTAGGTTTTCCCTAGGGTATTTTAGGGGTTGTGTAAATCGGGTTGACCCATAGGAAGTTAAGTTAACCAGACCCTGATATTTTGTTATGACGGTGATTTCGAATGTTGGGTTGCTGTATATGTATGTAATATGATGTTTGTATATTTGGTGCTGTATGAAGTTGTGGTTTGATTGTTATGGAGTTCTACCCCGTTGTCATCATATTTCTGTCCGGGGTTGTTTTATTCGCTTCCGCATGTGGCTCTGATGTTTGGGTTGGGTCGGCGACGTTCCTGGGACGTCGCATCATTTCGATCGCAGCAGGGAATGTCGCGAGCTCGGTGGGGTTCGGGGCGTGACATAAGCTTCTTGGACTGTTTAACAACGGCACGTTCTTTTCATCTTTCTGCCCAACAATTGACTGTTTGACAAATGGCACATCTTCCCTCATCATTTATTTTATGTCTTAGAAGGACGACGAGGAAATAGTTAATAAGCTAGTATGACAGTATCCTTCATTATGTTCAGCTTTGTGTACTGGTATTATGGTAACTCTGCCCCATGCACTCCAAGTTTTGCAAGGATCATGTTTTTCCTCTGTCATTGATTTCCTTTATCTTTCATCTCCAACTGAAGGCTCTATATTGATATCAGGAGTTAACTGATTTTTTCTACACCACTAATAATTAAATGCTTATAATCTCCTAAAAAATGCATTTTTGAGGTATATAACTCTGAAACTTTTCAGTTTGAATGCGTAAAGTACATGAGGAACTGACTCGATCAAATATTCTTGTTTAGCTATCTGACTGGAAACCAATTGACTGGAGCAGTCCCTGACTGGATCCTGAAGGAAGCACAATTTGTGTAAGCTTCGCTGCCTGATGAAAATCTCTTGTTTAATAATGCATATGCTTCTAGCTCTATCTGGCTAAACTTGCATTGTAGTAAGCAATTATGCATTCCTATCTTGCATCTTTATGGTTTGTAGCCTATGGAGTTAAATGGAAACATCATAAGTACCTTTCTCCTTGTTGGGATCTGTTAATGGAAAGTTATATGTAAGACAAGAGGCTGAATTGTATGGTACGCGTGAAAGTATATAAGTTGGATTGTATTGGAAGTGCCGAGTTAGCCCCACTTTCCGCTATACAAAAAGGCCTTCTCAGCTCTCGATCTTTTTCAAACCTCTTGGAATTATAAATTTAACACTTGGAAAACTTTACTTCCTTTGAAAGTTTGTCTAACGCATCTCCTGCATAATATGATTAGTTGCTTTAGCTATTTCTTGCTGATAACAATGTTTATGGGTTTGTGTATTTGAGAAACTCTACAACCAAAATGAGTGTACCTACTACCTAGGAGAAGTTGATATTATCTTATGGGTGTAAGAATGAAGCTCTTATGAGGTAGTTTAAACATTTAAATGGTGGTCCGGATATTGTCTAATAAGATGATCTGACTTAGTAGTCGTTGGAATCACGGTTCTATTTTTGCCTCTTTACGTTATACATCATGTCCGTTGTACTGTTACTCGGTAAAAATGTGTTTATGCACTCCAATTAGTTCTAAAGTCTATGTTGACTCCAATTAGTCTCTCCTTCTAATTATTTAAGATAAGATATCTTGAATGAAGATAAAATATTACTTTCATCACCTTGTGATATTTTCACCTTTCAACTTGCCTTACGTGTCCATATTTTGCAACTGATCTGCATTTTTGTACATATTAATCATTTGATGACTTTCAGTGTATTCTTCAAATTGATGATTTTTTGGAAACGGTTGACTATTTCTCTGTGTAGTGATCTGTCATACAACAACTTCACTACTGGAGGCTTACAATGTCAAGTACAAGATGTGTATGTACTACTTCCTTAAGTCTAAGTCCAGGGCTTCCCTCAAATGCGCGGCTATGAGTAACTTATAATCCTGCATGTGTACAAGATTTCCATTTCTCTACTGAATGTTGATTTTCTCTTTTCTCTGCAGCAACTTGTTCGCAAGCTCAGGCGTTGACAATGCGTATGTTTGAGATTAAATTTTTCACCAAGAGAATTGGTTTTCCAAGGACCTGCATTTTAATTGTTCATGTACGTAGCATGGAATTTCATTCATAATGATGATGATTCTAACATTCAAATCTTTATTGACTTACTCAGAACCTCATATCCTGCCACAAGTGGACTTGTCTCATGTTTGAGCCAGCCTTGTCAGGAAAGTAAGTTGATCTGCTGTATATCCTATCATTATCACCAGATCCTGATATTGCATAATACTCTCTTTGTATTTTCTCATCAAATTTTTCTCCTTGTCAACTCTCCTATTGGCTGTTGTGTCTATATCTGATGGTTAATGCATAAAGACTCTAGAAATTTCAAAAGCCGCCTCCATGAAATAATGTGTTGCTCATAAACTGAGTTTCTATGTGATTTTCCAATAAGGGAATGCAAGTTTATTTAATGTGTCTGGAAAGTCCACTCCGTATTTAAGAAAAAGAAAAAAACTTGATTTTTCTCTTTGTGACTGTTTCTTTATTCCATCCAGATCGGTATAACCTCTTCATAAATTGCGGTGGGAGCGACGTAAAAATAGGGAACACCACATACAGTGGTGACACAGCGCAGGCTACACCTTCAAGTTTCTCCCGAGGGGATAACTGGGCCTACAGTAGCACTGGTCACTTCCTTGACGACGAAAGCGAAAAAGATGCTTATATAGTTGATGGCAATTTATCCGGACCACCCACGGAAAATGTGCAACTTTACATGAACGCACGGCTTTCTCCTATCTCTCTAACTTATTATGGTTTTTGTCTGAAAAAAGGGCCCTACACTGTAAGCCTTCATTTTGCGGAGATAATGTTCACAGGCGACAAAAATTATTCAAGCCTTGGAAGGCGAGCTTTTAATATTTATATACAGGTAAATTTGGGGCATTATGTAGTGCTGGTTCTAATATGTAAATCATATAAAGCGTTCAATATGTTATGGTTGGGTTGTTTTGTCTAAATATCTCGTATTTACAAATCATGATCTTATCACAATTTGTACATTCTATTGAGACTGAAAATTTAACCTTGTTCAATGTGGAGATACTCAATTTGAATTAAATTAAACATTATTTCAGGGGAAATTGGTGTGGGAAAATTTCAACATTGAGATTGAAGCAGGTGGAGTCGCAAAGCCGGTCATAAGAAATTTTACAGCGACAGTGACTGAGGGCACTCTGGAGATACGCTTATATTGGGCTGGGAAAGGAACGAATGCTATACCTAAGAAAGGAGTCTATGGCCCTCTTATATCTGCTATCTCCGTCTATCCTGGTATGCATATGGGCACTTCCATGTTTCACTTGGTGCTTCTCTGTTGAGAAAGTTAGTCGTATTCATTTGGGAAAAAAATACCCAGATTTTGTCTTGCACCAGAAGTCATCAATAGGCTATTCAGTTACTTGGTTTGGTTGCACACGTTCACTGTTGGATTCAGGCCATTGGCATATGTTACAGTTGATCGAATCATTTTTCATAGTAGCTGACTAAGATCTATTATTCTTCTCTTAAGAGGTGAAAATTGGTTATAGTTTTGCTTTGTTTTCTTTCTAGCCGAGCATGTTTTCTCTGTATTAATCGTTCTATTTAGACTACGAAATGATTGCCTCGTTCACTTTTCTGCTGTGAATCAGTGTCCATTGCGCCTGTATTATACTGTACAGCCTCGAGAATGATGAGCATATTTCGTTTCTTTTTCTTTTTCCCTTTGTATTTTGTATTACATGTTCCAAAGATGATTTCTTACTGTGCTCATTTATCTGATGGTTTCTGTGGAGTACTCTGGGCGGTTTTCATGTCCTCTTGATTCTCAATTAGTGCGTTCTCCATCTATTTCTTTCTGTGTTCACCGAGAATCTACAGATATTTTTCTGCATTTATGTCAACCACATTTAACTGAACAGTTTTGGGTAAATATTTGTTTGTTCTTTTTTCACTGCAGACTTTGATCCCTCGACCAGCAGCGTATCTGCCGGCACAGTGGTCGGGATTGTAGCTGCTATAGTTTTTGTAGTTTTCCTTATCCTGGTTATCCTTTGGTGGAGAGGATGTCTTATGCGTAAAGATAAAATGGCACAAGGTAGTTGCTTACCTGGAATCTCTGCTATTTTAGTCCACGTGTATCTGTCAAGAAATATGAGAATGTTATGCACTCTGAATACATTTTCCTCCTTCCGTATTCTAGTGGGGGAAGAGAATAATCACATTGCATCATTTGTATTTCAGCTAAATCACACAGTTGTCCTGTCAAACTGTTGGCCCATGACTCTTTTCTTCTTCTTCTTACTTTTCTGGTGGGGGAAGGTGTAATCACAATGCATTCCAGTTCCCCTGTAAAAATGTTGATGCACGATATTTGTGCATTCCATAGGGAATTTGATTCGATGCAAAAACCCAAAGATTATTATTAGGTGATAATACAGCTAAAGTGTCATAGATCCACTTGGTTCGCTCAACAAACTAAATTTTCATTTAGAAATCCGAAAAATGAAGGAATAGATAGTTATAGGGAGAGACGAAAGAATTTTTCTCAGATGTGTGTGTGTGCACACACACTAAGTCTATGTTTCAAGACACCGAAAATAACTGCCGGAACTTTGCATGTACGAGAAATTAAAACATGCGAACCATGCCTTATGTTTACAAGTGGGTTTTCTGTATGATTTTTCTTTTCCTTCACTACTAAATACCCTGGGGAAATTCTCATTTAACTTTTCAAAAATACATACTGCCAACTGATGCCAGACATTCCTAGAAAATAATTTTCAAGATGCTAAGCTATTCTGTACTGAACTTCCTCAGACCAAAAAGTCACAACAAGGTTTTCGGGAACATTGAGAAGGAATTGATATGTCTTTGTTAGATAGTGGATTACATACTTTAGCTGTTGACTTTTCCAAATTCTTAGAAGTTCCAAAACGCGGTGCAGATTTGAAGGGTCTAGCGTTGCAAATTGGTTCATTTACCTTGCGACAGATTAAAGCTGCCACAAACAATTTTGATGCTGCCAATAAGATTGGTGAAGGTGGTTTTGGTTCTGTATACAAGGTATGCTAGAACATTGGTGAGCCAAATTCCCCCAGTTCCCAGGGGAAAAGATCTGTAGAAAGCAGCATTCAATGTAACTCAATTTTCACATCATAGATCTGACGCCAAAGTTGAACTGCAGGGTTTTCTGTCAGATGGCACCACTATAGCAGTGAAGCAGCTTTCATCCAAATCCAAGCAAGGAAATCGTGAGTTTGTGACTGAGATTGGGATGATTTCTGCTCTTCAACATCCACATCTTGTGAAACTCTACGGATGCTGCATTGAAGGAAATCAACTTTTGCTGGTTTACGAGTACATGGAAAATAATAGTCTTGCTCGTGCTTTATTTGGTAATTTGATATCACACTGTTCTTCACTGACTTTAGCTAATGACACGGGAATAAAGTAGTTTTGACGTCTTTTGATACAATTGAAGGTCCTGAAGAATTTCAGTTAAAGTTGGACTGGACGACAAGACACAAGATATGCGTTGGTATTGCGAAGGGTTTGGCATTTCTTCATGAAGAATCAAGGCTAAAGATTGTGCATAGAGACATCAAAGCTACTAATATTTTACTGGATAAGGATCTCAACCCTAAAATATCAGATTTTGGTTTGGCAAAGCTTGATGAGGAGGACAACACACATATTAGCACCAAGATCGCTGGAACTTAGTAAGTTTCTTTCTTTATGTTCTTGTTAACCTAATTAGGAGCCAGTGACAAAATGAAAGCATGGAATAGAAAAATCTTGTCTAACTTAAGAAAAGTGAGTTGAATAGAGCTCTGTGGTTGACTCACATCATGCCAAAGCATGTTGCTCAACAAATGTGGCTTAACCACAAAGTGTCCATGCCTCTCCCACTGCTCTTCACATTAATTAGGAAAATATTTTAATTTCGTCACATACTCTACCATCAATTAGCAATACTCTGATATTTACTTATGTAATTGTTAATTCACATATAGCTTAATATTATAGGCAATAGAGCTAATTTGCCTATGTTTCTGTTGATTACTAAATGAGGAAATTATTTCATGCATGTGGAAGTCGTATACACACGGAAAAGCATATATGAGCATGTTAAAATGTTTCGGACGTTTGCGATGACATGGAAAAAGTCAACCTGTTCATGAAAAGCATGTGATTAATTAGGGAAAAGATAGAAATGTAAGTTCATTCTACTAACTCTAACATTAATTGGTTAACAAGAAACAACTATGACAAACTTAGATATTCTAATACAATGTCCGGAAAACTTATATCCTCCTAAGTGAAATTTTACTCAGAAGATTGATTATATTCTACATGCTTCATTTACTACGTTAAGAACAATTAAAGAAAAACATTTCGTAAGGGAATTCAGTATGCCCTACCTAATTTATTCACTTAGACAAAAAGCTTATGAAAATATTATCATGCAATTATGATGCAAATACATTCTAGCAACCTATATTGACACATAAGTTAATTGTTTTTATTATGTTTTTCCAATGACAATTAACTCGATTTAAAACAAGAACAACTACTATATGTTAAAATTTCCATGTAAATTTACTATATATACTCCTGTGCATGAAAAAAAAGCAATTTTTTTGTAAAAATATGTCACGTGACATTAACATAGATGATGCACTTCCAAGTGAATTACAGAAAACTTTAAAGAAAATTTACAAAGCATGCACGTGTATCGCAAGGGTTAGAAAGCTAGTGAGAAAGTGAAAGGCTGTATTTCTATTGCCATAGCAACGACGACAACTACTAAAGTACGAAGCTTTTCTGCCCCTAGGCCTGGCTTTAGGAATCCTCCGACGGCTACTGCCCATGTATTTGATAGACCTTGGCTCAATCTGTTCACAACTCTTTTTTCGGTTGGAGAGCGTCTTTTCCAAATCATAAGGTCATAACTTTATTTTCGATCATATGAGTGCCATAACTCATGTACAGCGTTCACTTGCATGTTATAATTTTTTTTTTCGATCACTTGAGTATTATATAACTTTTCAATCTATCACTTGAATACCATAGCTTTTTTTATAATGTTCACCACAAGTGCTATGCCACATCAAGTTTTTGGCACCTAATTGAACATTTTAAAAAAGTTATGATACTCAAGTAATCGATTGAAAGCTATGACATTCAAGTACACGTTTTTTTGTTAGTGATGACAGTCAAGTGATCGAAAAAAAAGTTATGGCACTCAAATGAGCACCGTACAAAGTTATTGCACTTGTGGCATTCTTTTTCTTTTTTGATATATTCTCAGCGAATTCTATTCGAAAAATTTTAGGATGCACTTGTTTTTTACTCTACTCTTGAGTCGATAGTGTCAATTAGGAATATCTCATTATTTTGTATTTTAGGATATTGAGTATGTCCTATTTAAGACATTTACCTTGTTGCAAACAAGCTCTTTTCTTGTTGTGCAGTGGATATATGGCACCAGAATATGCAATGCATGGTTACCTCACTGACAAAGCCGACATCTATAGCTTTGGCGTCGTTGCTTTAGAAATTGTTAGTGGCCGGAGCAACACTAGTTCCCAAAAAAGGGAGGAGAGCTTTTATCTACTCGATTGGGTAATTAACTCTAGCATTCAAAAGTTTTCAATTATGATCATATCCATATTTAAATCTCTGCTTGTGCCGGTGGAAAGATGGATTAAGGAAGCATAAGCATACTCCTCATATGCACTTTTAATGGTTGCAAAGGATAGTTACAATTATTAGCTATCGAATCTGTTTAACGAATTGTCATGCCGTTGAGTGCAATTTGTTATTTCAAATTAATTCAATTCTTCTTAATATGTTGGTCTATACTGACTTTTAAATTAATTCAATTCTTCGTAATCTAGTAATTCTTCTTAAACTAGAATTGAGAGTCAAAGGCAATTGGTGTAAACATTTGACGGGCGAGTCTACCGTTTCAAGTAATGACACTGACAAATAATTCGTGCCGCTGAAACTCCATAAGAGGTGGTAATCTTGAAGCAGCTGTGGTAATTTTTTTGTGACCGGTTAACCGTCAGTAAGTGATCAACTAATGTCTAATTTTACTAACTTTTACTTAAAATTGGTAAAGAAATCTGTATTGATTCATTTGATTTTTTCCTTCCATTTATAACTTATGACGAAGATGAAAAACTAGCAGGTGTTTATCAACAGCATTTGTCATGGACTCATCGAGTGCAGAATATATTTCCCTCTTCCTGTTTTAGTATTCTGAGCATATTCTGCAACTGACTAGTGCCTGAAGCTTGAGAGGGAAATATCTTCACTTTCCATTTCTATTTCTAGGCACGACTTTTGAAGGAGAGAGGAAATCTGATAGATTTAGTTGATCGGAGGCTGGGTCCTCATTTTGACAAAGAGGAGGTGCTGGCGATGATAAAGGTAGCTCTGATGTGTACTAATGCGACTCCAGCACTCAGGCCGCCCATGTCATCTGTGGTTAGCATGCTTGAAGGCAAGGTTGCTGTTCCAGTGCTGGGATCGGAGGGCGCTATCTTGACTGAGGAGAAAATTGAGGCCATGAGGAAGCATTTTACAGGTGACGAAGATGAGGCAGTTGGCGAGAATATCACCAAGAGTGTGTCCACTGAAGGGCCATGGACTGGAACAGCTTCGTCCGCATCTGGTAATGATCTCTATCCAATACTTATGGATACTGATTACTGGCACAACAGAAAATAAGAAATGATTTACTAGGTTCTAAGTTAATTAGTTCTTGAAAGAACTAGGCTGTATTTGGTATTCCATTCAAAGGAACTCTTAAATTTTGCTTCGAAATTTCTCTTTCACTCACAATTGAAACTGCTAATATAGATACTAAAAGAAAACATTGACTATTATGCAGTGCTAATTGTGTATTGTGAAAAAAATATTGGAGAAAGCCAAAAGGATGATGGCTTTTTGTTTGGTGGTTGTATTCATGCTGTTTCTTTTGGTATTGTTATTCGTATAGAGACGAAGTTGCGACTTCTTCGCACAATAATGATGTGGATGGTTGCCACTGCAAGGGTGGGAATATATTATGGAAGCTTTTCATGGTTTGAATGGCTAGATGTGCGAAGTGGCAAATGCTTGTTCTGGATGTGTTTTGTCCCCGACTCAAGCCTATTATAAGTTGCTTCTACTCGAGAATTATTCTAAGATACCCCACCAATAGGTTGGTGGAGTGGTAAGGGCTTTGGACTTGTGGGTGACTGATCCCAAGTTCGAGTCCTTTTGCCCTCCATTTTATAATACCATTGACCTACACGGAGGCTAATCTGTGAGGTTAGGCTAGTTCTCCGATTGATGCCCGATGTTCTCCATCTTATCAAATTGATTCAATCATGCTGAGTGGCGATGATGTGACTTTTTATTATTTTAATAGTGATTTTATTTTATATAAATTTAAAAATAAGCTAAAATTAAAAAGAAAAAAAAAGGGGAGGAGGACAAGCGAAGAGGGAGGGTCGTAGCTTGCAAGGCTCGCCGCTGCCCCACCATTGCCAGGAGGGACCGACAAGGGTGGGGGACGGCAAGCAGGAGTCACCAGACCCAGCCAAGGGCTGGCGAGCCTCATCGACAACAGGCGAGGGATCACGACCCTCCCACAAACTACGAGGGTTGCCGGCCCTCGCCCAGACTTGGCCAAGGGTCACCAGTGGTGGCTGACCCCCGCCAGTAGCAGCCCTCGCCCGGTCTGGGGGAGGGCCATGACTCCTCGCCCAAATTTGACACAAAAATTCACATGTTTTCTAATGTCCATACACATGTCCCACGGATGGGAATGGGACATTTGTTGAAGAGCATCCTAGAGGAATACTGGGACGGTGTAAACTGATGCGCTCTTCGACAAAAAAAAAAAAACCAACGCGCACGATGCATTTGACAAATAGTCCCCAGTTACTTAGGGACAATTATTAGACGTCCAAATAGGCACGAAAATAGGCCAACCGTTGTAGTCAAGAAAGACTACAATTTTTACTTTTTGAACTTCAATGCTAACTGTCATTTATTTCTTTTCCAAATTTGAAATGCTTAATATTAAGAAAAAAATTGTCCAAAAAGTTCTAACCTATTGCACTTTTTTCAATTCAAGCATAAACTTTTTAAATGTGCTAATTAAGTCCTAAACATTTTCACGTGTTGTCAATTGAATCCATTCGATCAATTTTGAACGAAAATGGTTAACGTGGATGCTGGCCATCCTACATGGCGTTGCATGACCGGCATCTACGAAGATAATTTTTAATAATATTTTAGTATTTTTTGGAATTTTTTATTTTTTTTTCATTTTTTCTCTTTTCCTTCTTTACTTTTTCTTTTTTCTCTTTTTTTTTCCTTTTCTCTTTATCCCTTTGCCAACCATCACTAGACCTCATCGATGGCCAGCAAAGGTCACCGCCCTAAGGCTAGGGACGTTCGAGCCTAGGCTGGCGAGGGCAACCCTTAGCAAGATTGGGCAAGGGTGAGGGTTGCCCTCGCCTAATGTCAGCGGAGGGAAAAAGGGAAAAAAAAAAAGAAGAGAAAATGGAAAAAAAAAGAAAAAAGTAAAGAAGGAAAAGAAAAGAAAAAAAAATTGAAAAAAAATTAAAATATTTTTAAAAATTATCCACGTTAACGCGGGTTACGCCACGTAGTAGGACGGCCGATGTCCACATCGGCAATTTCTAGCCAAAAATGGTTGGATAGATTCAATTAGCAAAAGTGAAAAAGTCTAGAACTGAATTGGTAATAGTATAATAAATTAATGACATTTTTGACAATTTTCCCTAATATTAAGATAGTATTAGCCTCCTCCTTTAATGTGATTTATTCTATTATATAGCATTGTGGGCAAACTAATTTTTTTACTACGAAAAACCTCAAACTGGTACACCCATGATAAATTTATCCAAAACTAATTTTTTAATCACAAAAAACCCCAAACTGATACGCCCGTGACAAATTTAAAGGAAAAACACTTATATCTCAGCCGACCATGAACTCTATGAGATATTCTTTTACTTTCTTATCGAATCAATAAATAGAATCTAACAATTCAATGTCAAACAATTCCTTACTTCTCTTTTTTTAACTCTGCATTAAAAAATTTAGTAAGAATAGGTTCGATTCCATGCAATGCAAAGCATTAAATTTTGGAACCAAGTGAAGTCAATTCCGCTGTGGAGGTGACGTTGACCGTTGGTTCTTGGTTTCAACTTTGCAACTTGGGTGGGCCAGAGAATGCAAGCTGGACTGCGTTCAATGAGCGGGCCATCGCATCTCTTTGAGGAGCCCATCCCGTCGGATAGAAATTTATCCGTGATGCTGATATTATTGGCACAGTGCAATGGCCAATCACTATAAGGTAAGATGACTTATTTTACCATCCATCTATAGTTCTTCATTCACTTAGGTTTAGGTTCAATTTATGACGGTGAATGCAATCATCAGTGAAATTTTATTTAAACAGTGATATTCGGGTGGGTTCTTTTTTTCATCAATCTAATAATGATCCTCAATTTGATGGTTGCATATCACGAAGAAAAGAAATGGACTCAAATTTTAGTTTGAATTAAAATTGGGTGGCATGTTATATGTTCGATAAGCGAGATACTTTTCCCATGGCTCATGGAAGGTGCGGGTTTTCAAATGAATACTAACGACCATCTTGGCAATGGAAAAAGCATTGAATGGTTTAGACTTTTCTTATTAGGACGTATGAAGGTTTAAAAATTGGAAAGGAGTTAATGTCCAGAAATTGGCAAAGCATAGATATGGCTTTTCTCGGCCTCATCAATTCACATTGTCTTTTAATCCGCGTTCTTCTCATTGGATCATGACATGTGCATTTAAGACCAAAATAAAGTTAGAAATTATCGAGAACGGAAACATGTAAATCAAATTGGGATATTATAAAAGAATAGAGAATTTACACACGTGTGCTTATTGTTAGCTTGAAGGAAAAATATGGGTTTCAAAGTTTTTAAGACAAGGCATTAGACTCGTCGTCTCATATTCATATGCTGAAAATCATATCTTTCTTGCCTAATATGATAATTTTCCCTGTATCTTAATCATTCGTCAATTGGATGAAGATCCTCTATCTAGCCCACATATTTTCATTGGCGTTCGGATCAACTTTCAACTGCGTCAATACATGCAGTAATATATTTGCGGTTGGAATGTGAAAGGATATTCATGAGAATACTATTCAGGCATGTAAAATCGATAATTTTTTGAACACGATGAGACATTTCCATCCACGGGGAAGTTTCTCCTGCTAAAGTGTGAGAGCAAAAGCAAACAAAAATTATAAAGAAAAAGGGAGAAAAAGGCGTTTGACTGTCGTAGTGTAGTCTGCTAATAATGTTAGCTAGCCTTTTTCTTTGTCAGGCGGCTATACAAGTTTCATGAACATGTGCAATTTCCTGCTGAACCATATAAAACGAAAGAGGAAGCGAAAGATGATTAGATCTCGTTAACCAGTGTTTTGATATCCTCGTTAAGCATGCCCATTAGAGATATATTTTCATTTTCAAATACACGGAATAGATAACGCATTGAAAATTATAAAATTTTTTTAATCAAGTGTTTGACGAACGTTTGATAACAGTTTTTAACAAGATTTGAACAACGATTTTTCCGCTTTCGATCCGTGACCAAAATGTTCGATCTGGACCACAGTCTCGTCGAATCGCCCGATGACTCAACGAAGTGGGAAGTTACTCTTTTAGCCCCCTCCGAGAAACCTTCTAGAGACACATGGTAAAAGGAGTCGACAGTAGAGTCGGGGTAGATAAAACCAAGATAAGAGCCAATCGTGCAAGTGGAAATTGGAAAAAAGAAACAAAGAAGAGACAAAAAGAAAAGAAAAAGAAGATAATGACGATCCCCTTTATTAAATTTTTTATATTTTTTGGGGTACGAAAAGGACAACCTTTTGGAAAAATCAAAAAGTTTTGGGGCCTTTACGTGGAGGAAACAAACACACGGATCTTAACTAGGTCCTACTTTCCACGAGTTTGATTTTTCTTCGTTTAAAATGTTCTGCCTCTCTACATGACGTTAACGAAGCTTTCTTGGTTTTAGGAGCGAGCCCGAATGCTCCGCCTCGCTCGCTCCCTTTGCTTCCACGAGGGTTGATCCCCCGGGGGCCTTCGGATGCCGACACGTTGACGCGGACGGAGGAGATCCGACGCTCGTCGGCGGTGTTTCGGGGTCGTGCTCCGTCGCGGTGCGCGATGCTTTGTCGTCTTCGAGGCGGTGGGGTTGAGGGGGGTGGGGTTTCAACTTTTTCGGCCACCGACAGCGCACCGACAGGGGCCAGTGGCAAACGTGTAATTAAAGGGAATACTAAAGAGACAGAGATCCTATCAAATCTCACGTCGAGCTTGCCCCTGTTGAAGTTAAGTCGTGCGTTGTGCTCCGAACGTAAAATCGATCCGATCTCTGATGCCAAACGTAAAATCGATCGGCCATCCTCTCGGATCGAATCAGTACACGTGTATATGTATATTTAAATTTAAGCTTTCAAGGACTAGCCTCTGTCTCTCCAATTAAATACAACACTCTCTCTCTCTCCTCTTTGTCTTGCACGATCATCCATCATCTGTCCCACTTTCCTCTCTCTTCATTTAATGCGGCACTCTCTCTCCTCTTTCTTCTGTGTCCATCTCTCTCTCCACTTCTCTCTCTCTCTCTTCAAACTCCTGCATCCCTCTCTCCCTTCAATTAATGGCGCACCTCTCTCTTGCATGATCTCTCCTCTCTGTCTCTCTCTCTCTAAACAGAGCTCCGTCCATGGCAATTTCTTCATTCTCGCTGAATTGGGTTCCAAGAACCTTTAAAGAAAACAATTTCTCCGTTCTTGATTTCTAAATATATCTCACCGTTTGCCTCCATTATCTTTCACAGTCTCCTTGGAGCGAATCACCTCGACTCATTGCCATTTCGTAAAACACGACTCTCGCTCCCCCTCTCTCCCCACCCTCCACTCCCGTCGCCCTACTCATCTCGCCCCTCGTCTCGCCCCCTCCCACCTCTGCTCCTCTCCACTCAACGACCCGTGCCACCCTTCCTCCGTCGCTTCCTACCCTTTCCGGTTCCGTGGACCGCCGGTCCGGTTTCCAGATGGGTTTAGAAATTAGTGGGCGATTCCCAATTCCCATATTGTAAAATAGGCCCTTAGCGGGGGATTCCCAATTCTAGGACAAAAACTGCCGCCCAAATTATACTCATCCTTACTTCTCAACATTCATAGATACTTATACATGCTAACGTACAAGCAGCCATTACTGAATGAGATATAGACTAAGGTGCAAGGTATTTGGACTGCAAGACCGTACAACTCAATTATTGTCCTAAAAAATCCTGAAGTATTATTACTTCATATATATGATTTTTTTAACCACTTTGCCAAGACAACTTTTTCCATTGGTTATTTTCAACATATAAAATACGATAAATTGTGTGTGAACTATTTTAGGTTGGGAGCCAAAGAATCGAATTTAACAGGTTTATAGGGTTTGTGGGGTGTTTCATTGGCCTCCACGTAACCGGGTCTTCGTCACCATTCCCTTGGACTATTTTTAAAAAAAGTATATTAATTGTTACCGCTGAAGTAAAAAGAAAGAGAAGAAAAAGGATTTATCCAAAAAAGAGTGAATGTAATTGTTTTCTACACAACTTAATAAACAAATAAAGTTTCTAAGAATCGTGCAATTTGGATTCCGTCATCGATAGACTATATAACTACCTATAAATCCGAGACTATGTAATTGCAAAATCAGAGCAATGGAAAGATTTTGGTCATTGGAAGAACAAAATGAAAAGAGGGTTTAAGAAATGAAGAGACTTTTGTTAGGTAAACCGACAGTATGACAAAGTGAGCTTTGTTAGAGTAATAATTTTTGAGCCACTGTAAGAATAATAACATGTTGTGAGTCACAAATTATTAAAAGAGTAAACCTCACAATAACTTATAATTATTTATTTTTTTTATTTTTTTGTGATCTGGACTGTTATTCTCAAAATAAATTAAAAACTGTCATCTAATCAATTTTTTAAAAAAATAAGTAATTTACGCGAGAAGGTTGGACAAAAAGCTTTGCTTCTGCATTCTTCTAGTTGGAATATCCATCCATTCGAGGAAGACTTGGGGGTCGTCGTCTCTCTCACCTTCGGACATCGCTCTCGCCCTCGCATGCAGACGTACAGGAGCGTTGTCCCCCCTCCCCTTTTCGTACATAATAAATGCATGAATCTAAGACCCGCTCACTTAACTATCATATATCTCTCTCTCTCTCTCTCTCTCTGGGTTGAGATCGAGACTGAAATGATGATGATTCTCTTCTCGGCTCGATCTCTCTTCTCTGTTTTCGTCCTTCTTTGCGCTATTCACTTTGCTGCTGCCTCCACTCTTCTGCCCGACGACGAAGGTGAGGAGAAAATAAAGAAACCCACCAATCTTGTACTGCTTTCATCGCACTGTTCCTTTTCCTCCTCCTCCTGTTTTGGGCTCGCACGTACACCGAGTTGTATTTGTTTGTGCTTTCTTTCATAAGGTAAAGAAAGACGTTACACATATATTCAACCACAAGCACACACGAATCTGATCACGTTTGTGCTTGTTTTGCATGAGATGTCACTGTCTCTTTTGACTTGTCGGCTCTCCATCCTTTGCAGTGGATGCGTTGAGAGAAATAGCAGCGACGTTGGGGAAAAAGGACTGGGATTTCAACGCAGATCCATGCGGTGTAGAGGGTGGATGGGGCGACAACAAAGTGATTGATAAAACTTCCAACGCCGTCACATGCCAAAATATCACCGACGCCAACAATAACACCGTTTCCCATGTCGTCAGCATGTCTCTCTCTCGATTTCCTATATTTTACGATCATAGATTCCTAATTAGAAATTGAAATCAATCAAGCGATCGTGCACCAATCTTTTATCTCTTTATAGAGTCATAGCTGATGTGGTAAACACTGAACCGGTTCTCTTTGCACCATATATTTGTATTTTATTGAAAAAATTGGCCTATTTTTGTGTCGAAAATGCATTGACGATACATAAATCATTTATCATATTGAAATTATTCATGAGGTAATTATGAGCATAATTTTAATTTCTCACGATATGATTATCTAAATTTTCATAGTTTAAATTAATACAATCACATGTTATGTGCTTAATATTTATTATAATCATAAATGAGTTATTAAAATACAAACAAATGTTTGACATTATAAATTATATTTTTTGTGATTAATGGGAGTGTTAAACTCAAAAATCATGATTGAATATCAAAGTGATAATTGTTATATTCCCTCTTACTTTATGCTTAGGGGTAATTTGAGAATTCCGATGCTATTCTCTCCTCATTAAATATGTCATTTATGTAAGCAAACAATGTGATCAACGCAATTACATTACGGCCTTAATTCAGTGCTGTAACTAAATAAGCTTATGGATTTGCCATGGATGGCAGGGTTGTGCTTGGAGTGATGCATGCTTTTCACATAAGCTATATATTCATTTGCTTAAACAAAACCTTCCTCTTTTGAGGCAATTTTCGAAAACTTTTTTTTTTCAATTAGAATCGATTGATACGTAGATGTATATAGCCATTTTTTAACGTCATTTTGATGACTTGCTTTAAGTAAAGATAGAACCAGCCCTTTTGTCTTGTGAAAACAGAGTTCTTAGGAATCAGTCTCTCCCCGGAGCTCTTCCGCCTCGATTGTTCAGATTGCCTTACCTCCGAAACTTGTAAGCCTCTCCATTATCCTCCTCCTCCTCCTCCTTCACAAGCATCATCATCATCATCATCTCTCTTTACAGTGATGTCACCCGCAACTACTTGAACGGCACTATTCCTAAAGAATGGGGCTCTACGAAGTTGGTCAACATGTACGTGCTCTGTCTCTCTTTGTCTCTCTAACACACACACACACACACACACACACACACACAAACAATCTCACTACGGCACACAAACATAGAGATGCGGGTGTATCTTCTATTGATTGGGGAAACGTGATAATGTTGGTGCAGTTCTGTAGTTGTAAACCGATTGACTGGTCCAATCCCGAAGGAGCTGGGAAATATATCCACGCTTCAGGAATTGTAAGTGATCACTCATTGCGCCACTGGCGTTTGGCTTCTTCGTTGTTTTAAATTGGATTGATGTGGAAGATATTACCACTCTTCTGCTCAGAAATGTTGAGAGCAATCAGCTTTCTGGACATCTTCCTCCAGACCTGGGGAACTTGTCCCAGTTAATTCAATTGTGAGTCTCTTGATGCAAATCTCTGCATTAGGCATTTAATACTTATTCGCTGGTCATTTTATATCTGGCGGGGGATCAATTGGAGCGATCTGTTGAGAGATCGGCGTTCAAGTTCAATTAACCAATGAGATATCATTGGGTTTTCTTGTTCAGGCAAATTACTTCAAATAATTTCACCGGGGAACTGCCTCAAACATTTGTTAGATTGACGACATTGCAGGACCTGTTAGTTCCCAGTTTCCACAGACTGCTAATATTTTGATACTACTATTCTTTTTTCTTCATATGAATCTTATTGTTTAATGCACTGTAGGAGACTTGGTGATAATCAGTTCACTGGAAGGATACCTGATTTTATTCATAACTTGACAAATCTCAGCAAACTGTAAGGTTTAATGCTTCGTCACCTTTTAAGTCGGTCTATGTAGTTATACCTTCAGGAAAATTCAATCTATTAATTGTACCATCAGGTTTATTCAAGCAAGTGGATTGCAAGGGCCAATTCCCTCTGGAATTGCACTTTTAGAGAAACTGTCCGACCTGTCAGTATGGAGTTTTAGCATTTTAGTCTGATCTCTCTTTCCTTAAGATGGTATCAATCTAATAAGGTTCCGTATTTGATTTTGACATGCAGGAGGATAAGTGACCTCAATGGAACCGAGTCCCAAATTCCACGTCTTAATAGATCAAATATCAAGACATTGTAAGACCGCTACTCCTTCACAAATAGTTTAGGGAAAATGACACAGACGTTCTCTGAACTTTGGCCCAACATATAATGTCGCTCTCAAATTTTAATTTGTCTAATAAGGTCCTTGAACTTTTGCTTAATATGCAGTGTCGTCCCTAAACTTTTAATTTTTCAATGTGGTCTTTGAACTTTTTGTGTATGTTTAATTAGTATTTGGATTATATGAAAATATTTAATGTTGTCCTTGAACTTGAATTAATGAAAGGATAACAATGGATATTTTCATGTAGTCTAGGGACTAAATTTAATATTTATCAAAAGTTCAAAAACCACACTAAACAAATTATAAATTCAAGGACAACATTGCACATTGGATTAAAGTTCAAGGACCAAATTGAACATTCAGGGATGACATTGCATGTTAGGCCAAAGTTCATGGACCATTTATGTCTTTAATCCAATAGTTTAGTTTATGCAAAAGAGCCAAATCGTCTCAGCAATGTGACAATATTGGCTTTTTTTCCTCACAGGATTCTGAGGAGCTGCAATCTCATAGGAGAGCTACCTGATTATCTAGCAGAAATGACAAATTTAAATATATTGTGAGTGGAAATCGACTTCCCCCTTTGCCTATTCCAAGCAGAACAAATAGTCTTACCCTTAATGAGTGATATTTCTACTAGTTTTCGTTTAAGATGCCTTGAACGTCAGCAGTGCCTTACTCGCTTCAACAGTGTCTTGATCTTTTCTGTTGATATTGCTAAATTGTGGATTGTGATGTGGCATTTAAGTTTCTGGTGATCGTGGCCTCTGCTGTGGAATATACAGTTTTTCACAGAAGCGTGTGGACTGTTTCTCTTTTTGTTCACATTATTTCCAGGAATAGAAACCACAAGAATTCTTACCTTGGTTGTGGTCCCCATTTTGTCTAATGTACTTTGCTTTGATTTTTATCTTAACTTCGTAAGAGCATTGATGCAAAGCAGGAGGCTTCTGGTGGTTGATTGTCTGGAAACTTACCTTCTAATGGTTTACATTAATCTCAGCCCCATATTATCTCAGTGGAGTTTTATGCTCGATTGTTGGGTATTTGTCAGCCATAACAGTCTCAGTTTGAAGAGAGCATGGCTTCAAATGCATCTCTATACAAGTCAATTCTCCTTATGCATCTGGTCATCTTCATAAGATTTTATAAATGCTACATTTTAACAGCAATTTTTTGCCATTCTCTCATCATCAGCCATCCGCACTTATTTTGTTTTTCTGACATTCTGAATAACAGAATTTCTGTGGTTATGCTATGGCTTATCACATACTCCATTCCTTTTTCTTTTCTTTTTACGTTCGACTTGGTTGTAATTTCTTCATCATTAATCATGTTGGACTGCAGAGCCATGCTTTCCTGTTTTTGAAATCCTCACTTTGCTTTCTATTTTTTATTCGCTCAAGCTGATATTATGTGTTCCAAGCACGCTAGTATTGAGTCGTCGTTCCTTTAAGAAGAAAATCTCTTCTATAAATTATGGTTACCCTTGGATTCGGTCCTATTGAATAAATGGAATCTCAAATTTGAACTATAATATATTGCATTCCTCGGGATGCATTCAATTTAGTGCCCGAATATCATTTCTATTTAAAAAATTGAAATTTCCAAGTTGTAAATTTGATTTACGGAGTTTTCTATATTTACAGCATATGACCAACTTGATGGACATGGATATTATGCGATAAATGCCTTTGGAAACGAATGTCTATTAGAAGGCATAGGCTCTAGGCAGTTGACCAGTATGTCTAAACATCTGAACTGGACTTGTATGTTCATTGATGTTGTCTGTGTTTCTACAATCCTCCTAAGTATCCTCAAAGAGTGTCTGGTGGGAGCCAATCAAAACTCTTTTCTCATCATACTTGTTTTGCAGAGACCTCAGCTTCAACAAACTGAGTGGCACAATCTCTAGCTCCTTCGGAAATGTAAACTATCTGTAAGTACTTTGATGCTTAACTTAGGCTTCTTCTTCGTACTTCAGTATAAGAATCTAAAATCTCAAGTTGTTCCAATGGCCAAGCTATAGACAACTCTTACCGTAAAGTAGTTGAACTGTCAATAGAACTTAGACTGCAATAATGTGTCCAGTTTATAACCCTCAATGTCCTCGTGTCGTGAATGCTTATTATTTCACCATCCAGATTATACAATGATTTGGGTTATGAATCTATGATTATTGTTAACTAAATTTTCTGGTTGGACTCTAGTCTTGGAGCAGAGATAGGTCGATGATGTTCTGTTGCTTAAAGAGCATGATTCACAAGTTTAGTAGAGCATGATTCTAGTCTTGGAGCTAAACATAGATCGATGATATTCTGTTTCTTAAGAGCATGATTCACCAGTTTCAGTCGAGTTACTTGTTTACGCTGGTAGAGTTAAATGGATCATTGTTAATTGAGTATTTGATAGTTGTATGTGTGTGCGCTTAATGTATGTCCTGTGCTTCTATTTTGTTATGCATAGGAGATTAAAGATAGCAAAGTCTTGGGCTCTCTATTTGGTTCTTTCCACAACAATGGGCCTAGATTGTTTAGAAGGTCTGCGGATAGGACCTTGATGTCGTGTCCCTAGTTTTGAAAATGCTAAGAAGCTATAGTCTTAAGCTTCTTGTATTGTTTAACATTGGCACATCTTTTCAACTTTTTGCCTGACGATTGACTATTTTACAACAACACATCTTCCTTAACCATTTGTTATATGTCTTAGAAGGGCAAAAACTTTATGGTGAGGAAATAATTAGTAAGCAAGTGTCATGGGCCGAAAGTTTCCTAGCCGAGGACAATCCCCTACGGCACTTGATGAGCCAAGAACACTGGGCCAACCTTCCCTAAATAGATTGTTCCCGTTGAGAGAGTGACAAATTGCATTCTCACACCGAATCGTATCACGCCCAATTCAGTTTAGGCATCCAGTCCCTCAAGCAGGACATACCGATCACTTTAGCAAAACTTCTTTTGCCCTGCCATGGCTAGCCATGGCCATCATCACGCATGGAAAACCAACCTGGCCTTCAGAGATCCTCTAAGATGATAATCATTCGATTCCTAGATTTTTAGACCAAACACCTTGACGATTATCTCACGAACCAGTTGTATCTACTGTTTTGTATCTCTCACTCTTCACCCCCGATACCACAAAGCCCCACTTTTTAGCCCACAAGGGTATGGCAGAATTCGGACTATGACACTCTCCCCCTCCCAATTTCCGCAACACCTTTGTTGTGGGATATTCTGTCGCTTCCTTGAAGAACCTATCCCTGCCACTCCCTTGTGACTTACGTGAATGGAAAACGCTCACTTAACACAATAGGCCACTCCAATCCATTCGACTGCTTCTTCCTATCAAAGCTGTTAGCAAATCTCTAATCACTTGTGCTCTCCCGAGCCAACAACTGTGGTTCCCGAGCCAACCCTTGGCGGCATTGTCTTTCACCAATTGGGCTTCTCTTGCTTTTAGCAAACTAACGGAGGTTTCTCTTCTTGTCGGAAACATGGCTACTTATCTCTTCTTGGCATCCGCCTATACAGTTTGGCAAACCTACTCTGGTACCACTTGTCATGAGTCAAAAGTTTCTTGAGTATGAGCCAGTGTGGTGCTTGATAAATTGAGAACTCTAGGCCAGCCTTCCCTAAATAGATCGTTCCCGAGGAC
The DNA here is from genome assembly GCA_031216405.1 of Syzygium malaccense. Classification (NCBI taxonomy): domain Eukaryota; kingdom Viridiplantae; phylum Streptophyta; class Magnoliopsida; order Myrtales; family Myrtaceae; genus Syzygium; species Syzygium malaccense. The sequence goes on along the minus strand of CM062258.1, from coordinate 982,970 downwards.
AGTATGGCGAATGACATCTTTATTTTGAATCGTATGATGCTCAGTTCAGCAAGAGCATCCAGTCCCTCAAGCGAGATTTACATATCACTTCAACACAACAATTGGCTTCGGCCTACTATGGCCATTATAAGGAGAAAGGCATCAGCTCTCGACTAGTTTGTGCACCGGAGACCAGACCTGCCTCAGGAGATTCTCTAAAATGATAATCATCCCATTCCTAGATTTCTAACACAAACACCCTTACGCTATTCCCACCGATTAGTTGTATCAAACCTTCTGCTTTCTCACTCTTCACCTTGACACTACAAAGCTCCAATTTTCAGCCAAATAAATATGGGAGAAATCGGACCATGACACTAGTACAATAGTATCCTCCAATATCAGTTGGTGTTTGCGGAAGCGCGAGTTAATTTTTGGTGAGTGTGTGCAAGTGGATGTGCGTGAGTTCTTCACGCAACAATCAAGCAAATGGACAAAGGTTGACAGGAATTGGCAAGGGAATGAAGGCACAAAGGAAATGTTTATTAAATAGTTTGAATATTACAAGAGGAGGACGTGTGTGCGTGTGATAGTTGATATACTAATTGTTATTTCCTGGACTGATCGTCCTTCCCTATTTATAGGCAAATTTCACCGATTATGGAGCCAACAATTTTGGACTTTTTACAGATTTTTTGTCCTACAATTTTTGACTTCAACAACCGACTCTTCAAGAGTTTTTTCTGCAAATATTGACAATTTGGCCACCGCCTAAGACTTTTGCGGCTAGCTTTTCTTGCTTCCTATGTTGGACTAGAGAATTCTAGACAAAAATGGGTCAACAATTCAACACTCCTCCTTGATCCATTTTTGTGTTACTCCAAGCATGCTTCTTAACATCTCGAACTTGACTAGTGGTAGTGCTTTAGTGAATATGTCCGTGACTTGATCTTCGGTCTTGCAATATTTGAGCTCGATCTCTCCATTATTTTGCACTTCACGGATGAAGTGATATTTGATGTCTATATGTTTGGTTCTTTCATGAAAGACAAGATTTTTTGATATGGTGATCGCTGACTTCTTGTTGCAATATATCAGAGTCGATTCCGTTTGTGCTTCTCCAATGTCTTCTAGAATTCTTCAAAGCCATATTACTTGACCAGTGGTTGTAGCAGCCTCGATGTATTTAGCTTCTATAGTAGATTGTGCCATTGAATCTTGTTTTTTAGATGTCCATGAAAATATTCCAGAACCTAGTGTAAATGCATAGCCTGTGGTGCTCCTCCTGTCATCGGCTGATCTTGCCCAATCGCTATCAATGTAGCCAATGAGCTTAGCCATTGCACTTGGGCGATACCAAATGCCGTAGTCTGTAGTTCCTTGTAAGTATCTTATAATTCTTTTAGCAGCTCCAAAGTGTATTTGGCTCGGACTCTGCATGAATCGTGATAGTAGACTTGTCGCATACATGATGTCTAGTCATGCAGTTGTGAGATATAGTAGACTGCCAATCAAGCTTATGTAGAGGGAGGTGTAAGCTTTTTCTACTCCATCTTCCTTTAGTAGCTTCTCATTTGTCACGAGCGGTGTTGCAACTGCATTGCAATAGTTCATCTTGAATTTGTTAAGGAGATTCTCAGCATATTTCTTCTGCGAGATAAAGACTCCTTCATTTTGGTCAATCTCAATGTTGAGAAAGTAGTGCATCAAGCCCAAGTCCGTCATCTCGAATGTCTTCATCATTTCTTCTTTTAATTCTTGAATCATCTTCTCATTGTTCCCTGTATATATGAGATCTTCCACGTACAGAGAGACGATGAGTGTCAGATTTACCTTGGGTCTTGATGTAGAGCATTGGCTCGCTCATGCTCCTCTTGAATCCTTGCTTGGTGAAGTATTCGTCTATTCTGCTATACCACGCTCATGGTGCTTGCTTTAACCAGTAGAGGGCCTTCTTGAGCTTGAGGACTTTTTCTTCTTGGCCTTTGATGGTAAAGCCCTGTGGTTGTTCCACATGTATTTCTTCTTGAAGATATCCATTAAGGAATGTGGACTTTACATCTAGTTGATAGATCTTCCATTCTTTTTGAGCTGCTAGAGCTATAAGTGCACGAATAGTATCAAGACGAGCAATAGGAGCGAAAGTTTCAGTAAGTCAATACCTGGTTGTTGCAAGCATCCTTTCGCCACGATTCTTGCCTTATGATTCTGAATAGATCCATCTGCATTGAGCTTCGTCTTGTAGACCCACTTAAAGCCAATAATTTCTTTGTCTTCGGGGCGATCAACGAGCTCCCACATTTCATTCTTCTCTATCATATTGATTTCTTCCTTCATAGCTTCAATCCAAACTTCTTCTTTGGCAGCCTCTTCATAGTTCTCTAGTTCTAAATATGCAAAGTTGCATGTTTCATAAACTTTTCTAAGAGATTTTACCCTTAGAATTGGAGACTCTGGAGTGGAGTCTTCTTGCGTCGCTCTTGGAGAGGATGGTGGTGTTACAACGTGAGTGGTGGATCTTGACGCTTCACCTTCTTCTTGTGTAGTTGATTCCTCACGTGCTGGTAGTCTGTCTGGCAAGGTGACATACTTCTTCTCAATCTTCTCCTCCTTCCAGTTCCAGGCGGCATTCTTGTCAAACTCAACGTCTCAACTGATCATGAGCTTTTTAGTTCTTATGTTGTAGACCCAATAGCCTTTTAATTGGTTACTGTAGCCGAGGAAGATTCCTTTTTCCGTCTTCTCATCGAGCTTGCTCCTTTTTTGAGCAAGAATGTGGACGTAGCATATACAGCCGAAGACTTTGAGATGCTTCACCGAAGACTTCCGTCTGCTCCATGCTTCGAGTGGAGTTTTATTGTGAACTCCTCTAGTTGGACACCTATTTAAGATATACACAGCCGTGTAGACTGCTTCTGCCTAGAACGAGTTCAGAATGCCTTTCTGCTTTAGCATAGACCTTGCCATCTCGATGATTGTTCTATTCTTCCTTTCTACTACTCCATTTTGCTCCGAGGCATAGCCAACAGTCAGTTGATGATGGACTCCTTCGTCTTCACAGAATTTATTAAACTCCCTTGAGTTGTATTCCGTGCCTCTGTCGCTTCTTAGTACTTTGATTCTTTGGCCACTTTGATTCTCAACGTGGTTCTTGAATTTCTTGAAAGTAGAGAAAACCTCTGATCTTTCTTGAAGAAAGTAAACCCACATCATTCTAGTATAGTCATCAATGAAATTAAATGAAATACTTATTTTGGCTGGGTGTAGGGGTCCCCATTGGACCGCACACATCTGTATGAACTAGCTCCAACAGTCTTTTTGCTCTCCATGCATTTCCAAATGGGAAGGACTACTTTTGTTGTTTTCCAAGAAGACAGCCTTCACAAACATCTGAAATTTCTATAATGGTTGGAAAGTCTCATCATATTTTTCTAATGGAGACTTTTTAGCCCAGCAAAGTTGAAGTAGCTGAATCTTCGATGCCATAACCATGAATCATCAAGTTGAGCTTTCATGGCTATATCTCTGACATAGTTCCATCGAATAGGAAAATTCCTATTCTCCATTTTAATAGAGAATAATATTTTTGTATTTATCATAAATAATGCAGGCGTATCCTCTAAAGTATAGCAAATAACCACTTTGTATTATTTGGCCTACACTCAAAAGATTTTGTGCAAGATTGGGGACTGGATAAACATTATGAATATATTTTGGGCCTTTATTTGTTTCAACGGCAATAGTACCTTTTCCTTTTACATCGACTAATTCGCCGTTGCCTAATTTCACTTGAGATTTCACCGACGTATCAATATCAGTAAATATAGATTCATTCCCCATCATATGATTGCTACACCCACTATCAATGTACCACGTGTCATTTTTCTTATCATTTGCCACTTCGCCTGCGTAGAATGTGTTGTCTTCAATTTCTTTTTCTTCAACATATTTGGTTCGACTATTTGTTTTCGAGTGACAATATGTTTCTATTTGGCCATATCTTTTACAAAAGTGGCATTGTGATTTATTTTTAAACCCAATCTTTCTCCAGATGATTAGTGTTCTTCCAAATACCACAAGGTGGATATTTTCCCTTTTGAGTAGTTTCTCCTCCTCTTTTATTTTTCCAAGAGCCCCTTCCTCCAATTTTAAATTGATGATACCATATGTTTATTTTAGACTGAAAGGTACTTTCAACTGAATCTTCATGATGTGCCATCAACTTTTCTCATGTGCTTCTAGAGAGCCAATTAATTCACTTACTGACAGGCTAGTCAAATCCTTAGTTCCTTCTATAGTGGTGACAATAGGATTGTATTTTCTAGTAAGTGAAATCAATATTTTTTCTATGACCCTTTGGTCAGTAATTTCATCTCCATAGGTTCTCATTTTATTGACTAGTTCTTTTAATTTTCCACAATATTCTCGAACAGTCTCATTTATTTTCATTTTAGAATTCTCAAATTCCCTTCTCAGTGTTTGAAGCCAAATAGTGCGTACCTTTTCTGATCCTTGGAATTCTTCTTGCAGTATCTCCCAAGCCTTCTTTGCCATCTTTGCTCCAATTATCCTCGGAAATACTGTTTCCGAGAGTGCTTGCTAAATAACACATAACGCCCTTGCATCCTTTTGTAGTAGATCCTTCGGAACGCTTGCACCTTCTTGTGGAGCCTCATAACCCTTTTCTACGATGCCCCACAAATCTTGGGCCATCAAGAAAGTAGTCATTTTTATGCTCCAATAGTCATAGTTATTCCCATGGAAAATAGGAATGGGAAATGAGGATGAGGTAGCGTTGGCCATAGGTTAGTTGTTGGATAGTTGGATGGGTAGTTTTAGGACCGGGTGGTTTGCACAAACGCCCAATACCAACCAAAAACGTTGCTCTGATACCACAGTTGGTGTTTGCGGAAGCGTGAATTAATTTTTGGTGAGTGTGTGCAAGTGGATGTGCGTGAGTTCTTCACGCAACAATCAGGCAAATGGACAAAGGTTGATAGGAATTGGCAAGGGAATGAAGGTACAAAGGAAATGTTTATTAAATAGTTTTGAGTATTACAAGAGGAGGACGTGTGTGCGTGTGATAGTTGATACACTAATTGTTATTTCCCAGGCTGATCGTCCTTCCCTATTTATAGGCAAATTTCACCGACTATGGAGCTAACAATTTTAGACTTTTTACAGATTTTTTGTCCTACAATTTTTTACTTCAACAACCGACTCTTCAAGCTATTTTTTTCTGCAAATATTGACAATTTAGCCACCGCCTAAGACTTTTGCAGCTAGCTTTTCTTGCGTCCTACGTTGGACTAGAGAATTCTAGACAAAAATGGGCCAACAATTCAACAGTTCTGCTTTCTCACTCTTCACCTCAACACCACAAAGCCCCAATTTTCAGCCCACATAAATATGGGAGTAATCGGACTTTGACACTAGTACAATAGTATCCTTCAATATGTTTGGCTTTTTATGCTTGTGTTATGGTAATGTTTCTCCATGCACTCCAAGTTTTACAAGGACCTAGTTTTTCCTTTGTCATTGATTTCCTTTATCTTTCATCTCTAGCTGAAGCTTTCTATTGTTATCAAGACTTAACTGATTTTTTTTCTACACCACTAGTAATTAAATGCTTTTTAATTGCTAAATGATGTGTTTTTGAGGTATAACTTAAAAATAATTATAGTTTGTGCGTAAAGTACATGAGGAACTAACTCAATCAAATAATCTTGTTTAGCTATCTGACTGGAAACCAATTGACTGGAGCAATCCCCGGTGGGATCCTGGACAGTGGAGACAATGTGTAAGCTTTGCTGCCTGAAGAAAATGTCTGTTTAATTATGAATTTGCTTCTAGCTTTATCGTGCTAAAATTGTCCTGCGATTAGCAACTATGCATTCCCATCTTGCATCTTTATGGATTATAGCCTGTGGAGATAAATGGAAACATCATAACTACCTTTCTCCTTGTTGGGATCTGTTAATTGGAAAGTTATATGTAAGACGAGAGACTGAATTGTATGGTACGCATGAAAGAATATAAAGTGGATTTTCTTGGAATTGCCAAGTTTGCCCCCACTTTCGCCTATACAAAAAGCTGTTCCCAGCTCTAGATCTTTTTCAAACCTCTTGGAAGGATACTCTTTGAAAGTTTGTCTAACGCATCACCCGCACAATATGATTAGTTGCTTGGGCTATTGATTGCTGATAACAATGTTTCTGTGGGTTTGTGTAATTGAGAAACTCCGCAACCATAATGAATGTATCCAGGAGAAAGTTGATATTATTTTATGGACGTAAAAACGAAGTTCTTATGAGGTAGTTTTGACATTTAAATTGTGGCGTGGATTTTTTCTTATAAGAAGATGCGACTTAGAAGCCATTGGAATCACAGTTCTATTATTGCTTCTTTGTATTATATGTCATGACTGTTATACTCTCACAGGGTAAAAATGTATCTATGCACTCCAACTAGTTCTAAAGTCTCTGTTCACTTCAATTAGTCTTTCTCCTTTGAATAATTTAAGATAAGATATCTTCAATTAAGATAAAATATTACTTACTCACCTTGTCATGTTTTCATCTTTCAACTTGCCTTGCCAGTCCATATGTTGCAAACGGTCTACATCTTTGTACATAATAGTTATTTGATAGAATAACTTTCAGTTTATTCTTCAAATTGATGAGATTTTTTAAACGGTTGACTATTTCTCTGTGTAGTGATCTATCATACAACTCCTTCACTGCTGGAGGTTCAGAATGTCAAAACAAATCTGTGTATGTACTACTTCCTTCAGTCTAAGTCTGGGGATCCCCTCAAATGTGCAGTTATGAGTTGCTTATAATCCTGTATGTGAACACAATATCCATTTCTCTACTGAATGTTGATTTTGCCTTTTCTCTACAGCAACTTGTTTGCAGGCTCGGCAGTTGACAATGTGTATGTCTGCGATTAAACTTTTCACAAAGAGACTTGGATTTTCCAAGGACCTGCATTTTAATTGTCCATGTATGTAGCATTTAACTTCATTCAGAATGATGATGGTTATAACATTAAAATCTTTGCTGACTTGCTCAGAACCTTATATTCTGCCTCAAGTGGACTTGTCTCATGTTTGAAAAATCACCATTGTACAAAAAGTAAGTTGATCTGCTGTATATCCTATCATTATCATCAGATCTTGATATTGCATCATACTCTGTCTTTTCCCATCAAATTCATCTCCTTGTCAACTCTCCTATTGGTTGTTGTGTCAATCTTTGTTATTTAATGCATAATTACTCTAAAAATTTCAAAAGCCGCCTCTGTGAAATAATGTGTTGCTCATAAACTCGGGAGTTTCTATGTAATTTTTTAAAAGGGAATGCTTGTTTATTTAGTGTGTCTGGACCCCAAAAAAAAAAAACAAAACTTGATTTTTCTGTGACTATTTCTTTACTCCAACCAGGTCAGCATAACCTCTTCATAAATTGTGGTGGGAGCGAAGTAAAAATAGGGGACAACACATACAATGGTGATATAGCGCAGCCTACACCTTCAAGTTTCTTCCTGGGGGATAACTGGGCCTACAGTAGCACTGGTCACTTCCTTGATGACTCCAGGAATATAGATAACTATATAGTTGAAAATGCATCCAGACTGTCCATGAATAATGCCCAACTTTATATGAACGCACGATGTTCTCCTCTCTCTCTAACTTATTATGGTTTTTGTCTGATGAATGGACACTACAATGTAAGCCTTCATTTTGCGGAGATAGTGTTCACAGGCGACAAAACTTACAGCAGCCTTGGAAGGCGAGTTTTTAATGTTTATATACAGGTAACTTTTGGGCATTATGTAGTGCCGGTTCTAATATGTAAAGCATATAAATCATTCAATATGTTATGGTTGGGAAGTTTATCTAAATATCTCATATTTGCAAATCATTATCTTTTTACAATTTGTACATTCTATTGAGACTGCAAGTTTCACTTTGTTCTGTATGGAGACACACAACTTGAACCAGATTAATAAAATTATTTCAGGGAAAATTGGTGCTGGCAGATTTCAACATTGAGATTCACGCAGGTGGAGTCGGAAAGGCGGTCATAAAAAATTTTAGCGCCATAGTGTCCAATGGCACTCTGGAGATACGCTTCTACTGGGCTGGGAAAGGAACCCAAAATATACCTACCAGAGGATTCTATGGTCCCCTTATATCTGCTATCTCCGTCAATCCTAGTATGCAGACACACACTCCCATGTTTCACTTTGTGCTTCTCTGTTGAGAAAGTTACTCATATTTGTGTTGAACAAATACCCTATCTTGTCTTTCACCAGAAATCATCAATAGGATGTTCAGTTACTTGGTTTGGTTGCAAATGGCCACTGTTGGGTTCAGGTCATTGGCTTATGTTTCAGTAGATCAGATCAATTTCCACAGTAGCTGACTAGGATCTATAATTTTTCTCTTAAGAGGTGAAAATTGGTCAGATTTTGCTTTGTTTTCTTTCTATCTGAGCATGTTTTCTCTTTGTATCTTTAATCCTTCTATTCAGACTATGAAATGATAGCCTCGTTTGCTGTTCTGCTATGGATAATGACCATTGCACTTGTATTATATAGTACAGCCTCGAGAATGAAAAGTAGATTTTTTTTTTTCGTAATCCCTTTGTATTTAGTATTGCATGTTCCAAAGATGATACTTCCTGTGCTCATTTATCTTATAGTTTCTGTAGAGTATTCTGAGCGGTTTTCATTTTTTTTTATTCTCAATTAGTGTGCTGTCCCATCTATTGTTTTCTGTGTTCACTAAGAAGATACAGATATTTTTATGCATTTATGTCTACCCCATTTAACCAAATAGTTTTGGGTAAATATTTGTGTCCTTTCTTCATCAGACTTTGAACCCCCAGAAGAGCCGGCCAGCTCACGAGAGTCAGCCAGCATATCTGCTGGCACAGTGGTCGGGATTGTGGCTGCTGTAGTTTTTGTTTTTTTCCTTATCCTGGTTATACTTTGGTGGAGAGGATGTCTTGGACGCAAAGATAAAATGGCACAAGGTAGTTGCTTACCTGGAATCTCTGTTATTTAGTTCACATATAACTGTCAAGAAATATGAGAATGTTATGCACTCTGAATACATTTTCCCCCTTCCATATTCTGGTGGGGGAGAGGGGTAATCACATTGCATCATTTATGTTTCAGCTTGATCACACAGTTGTGACACTACTTCTTCTTCTTCTTACCTTTTCTGGTGGGTGAAGAGGTAATCACAATGCATCATTAATACTGCGACTAGATTATGCAGTTCATAGATTCATTTTTTACCCAATGGATGGCATTTGTGCATTCCACTTGGAATTCCATTTGACACAGAGATAATAAATTATTATTAGGCCATAATAGAGCTAAAGTATCATAGATCCATTTGGTTCACCCAACGAAGGGATAGATAGTTATAGGGAGAGAATGTTAAATTGTTTCTCAGATGTGTGTACATATAAACCGGGCCCTCCTTGGGGGCACACTTGGCCAAACATATACTAAGTCTATGTTTCAAGACATTGAAACTAAAGGCCGGATCTTCGCATATATGAGACATTGAAACATACAAACTTTGCCTTGCATTTCCAAAGTGGGCTTTTTCTATGATTTTTTCTTTTCCTTCACTGCTAAATACCCTGAAGACACTCTCATTTTACTTTTCACAGTACATACTGCCAACCAATGCCAGACTTTCCTAGAAAATCAGTTTGAGGATGCTAAGATATTCAGTACTGAACTTGCTCAGATAACAATATTTCTGGTACAATTGAGAAGGAATTGCTACATCTTTGTTAGATAGTGGATTACAACTTAAACGTGGTGCAGATTTGAAGGGTCTAGAGTTGCAAATTGGTTCATTTACCTTGCGACAGATTAAAGCTGCCACAAACAATTTTGATGCTGCCAATAAGATTGGAGAAGGTGGTTTTGGTTCTGTGTACAAGGTATATAGGAAAATCCGTGACCAACTTCCCCCAATTCCCAACAGAAAAGATCTGTAGAAAGCAGCAATCAATGTAACTGAATCTTCACAGCATAGATCTGATGCCAAAGTTCAATTGCAGGGTCTTCTGTCAGATGGCACCACTATAGCAGTGAAGCAGCTTTCATCCAAATCCAAGCAAGGAAATCGTGAGTTTGTGACTGAGATTGGGATGATTTCTGCTCTTCAACATCCACATCTTGTGAAACTCTATGGATGCTGCATCGAAGGAAAACAACTTTTGCTGGTTTACGAGTACATGGAAAATAACAGTCTTGCTCGTGCTTTATTTGGTAATTTGATATCACACTGTTCTTCACTGACTTCAACTAATGACACGGGAATAAAGTAGTTTTGATGTCTTTTGATACAATTGAAGGTCCTGAAGAATTTCAGTTAAAGTTGGACTGGAGGACAAGACACAAGATATGCGCAGGCATTGCCAGGGGCTTGGCATATCTTCATGAAGAATCAAGGCTGAAGATTGTGCATAGAGACATCAAAGCTACTAATGTTTTACTGGATAAGGATCTCAACCCTAAAATATCAGATTTTGGTTTAGCAAAGCTTGATGAGGAGGACAACACACATATCAGCACCAAGATTGCTGGAACTTAGTAAGTTTCATGCTTTATGTTCCTGTTAACCTAATTTGGAGCCAGTGACAACATAAAAGCATGGAATAGAAACATTTAGTCTGATTTAAGAAAAGTGAGTTGAATGGAGCTTTGCGGTTGATTCATATCATTCCAAAGCACGGCACTCAACAAATGTAGCTTAACCACAAAGCTTTATGCCTGTCCCACCACTCTTCACGTTAATTAGGAAAAAATGTTAATTATGTCACATAACCTACCATTAAGTAATGATACTCTGATATTGATTATTGACTCATGTATTTGTTAATTTGAATATAACTTATTATATTATAGACAATAGAGCTAATTCCCCTACGTTTCTGTTGTATACACGCGGAAAAACATAAATAAGCATGTTCACATGTTTTAGACGTTTGCGTTGGCATGTGTGAAAAGTCAACTTGTCGATGAAAAGAATGTGATTAATCAGGGAAAAGATAAAACTGTAAGTTCGTTCTACTAACTCTAACATTAATTCAACAAAGAAGAACTATAGCATTAACAAATTTCCGTTATCTCAACAAACTTAGATAATCTAATACAATTTCTGGAAAGTTCATATCCTCCTTCGCGAGATTTTACTCAAAAAGATTGATAATATCCTACCTGCTCCATTTACTACATAAGAACAATTCAAGATAAACATTGCTTATGGTAATTCAATGTGCCCTACCTAATGTGTTCACTCAGACAAAAAGCTTGTGAAATTATTATGATACAATTATGATGCAATTCATTTTAACAACCTATATAGGTAATTCAATTTTTTAATTATGTTACCCCAATGACAATCAACTTATATAATGCAAAACAATTTAATGAACATCGACAACTACTGTATGTTAAAAATTTCAATATAAATAATCTATATATTCTCCTTTGCATGAAAAACACAATTTTTAGTATATATGTGTCACATGACATTGACATAGATGATGCACTTTCAAGTGAATTACTAAAAACTAAAACCAAAATATACAAAGCAAGCACGATGACAACAAAACTAAGAAGCTTTTCTGCCCCTAGGCTTGGCTTTAGCAATCTTCATACGACTGCTGCCCGTGTATTCACAGACCTTGGCTCAGCCTGTTTCCAACTCTTTTTTCGGTCGGAGAGCCTCTTTTCCAAGTTCTAAAGTCATATTTGTACCATGATAATTATATAGAACAACAATGGTCTTTTTCTTTTTTTTGAAATATTCTCGGTAAATTCTATCAATTTTTTTTTTGCGATGCCCTTGTTTTTTCCTGTACTCTTGAGACCATAGCGTCACATTTAGGAATATCTCTTTCTTTCGTATTTTTGGAATATTAAGTATGTGCTATTTAAGACAGTTACCTTGTTGCATACACAAGCTCTTTTCTTGTTGTGCAGCGGATATATGGCACCGGAGTATGCAATGCATGGTTACCTCACTGACAAAGCTGACATCTATAGTTTTGGCGTGGTTGCCTTAGAAGTTGTTAGTGGCTGGAGCAACACTAGTTCCCAAAAAAGGGAGGAATGCTTTTATCTACTCGATTGGGTAATCAACTCTAGCATTCAAAAGTTTTCAATCATGATCATATCCATATTTAAATCTCTGCTTGTGCCGGTGGAAGGATGGATTAAGGAAGCGTAATCATAGTATATAACTCCTCATATGCACTTTTAATGATTGTGAAGGAGCGTTTCAGTTATTAGCTATTGAAACCTGTTTAACGAATTTCAATGCCGCTAAGTGCAATTAGTCATTTCAAATTAATTTAATTCTTCTTATTATGTTGGTCTACACTGAATATGAAAGAAGAAAGTAATCCTTGCAATAGCCAGTCTATAGTGTTAATGCTTAAGACGTGCGACTTGGGGTGGGGGCAGTAACGGGTTAGTTTGGTTCTAAGAAATTGAAACTGTAACCTACATGGTGACACATTGAAACTCGAAACAGGGGCCTGCCTCCTGACCGAAGGAATCATGTAGATTTTTTTTTTTTTTTGGATTTGAAGAAAATTCTATTCCTTGAAATTTGGGGTCCTCAAAATTTGGGGTAGTTCGGTTTTAGTCTTCATGTTTTTATGCTTGATATTCATACTCCCTGTACTTTCATTAGCGCCAAACAAGTCTTTCAACTACTATTGAATTCTGGCAATTACTGTTAAATTAAAAAGTTTCAATACCATGTCTTGACCCAAATATCCACGAACTTTCGATTGAGGATAACTTTTTTCACATTCATATAATTGATTCCTTAAGTTAGATTTTGTTTTTCTTTGAGTATACCAATCATTAGCAAAAACAATTATTATTAGTCCCCGTTAAATCTAGATATCACCTGAGTTGCATAATCAGGTATTTCTTGTTAGACTAAAATTGAAAGTAAAAGGCAATGAATGGTGTAAACCATTCAAGGACGAGTCTACTATTTCATCTCATGACACTGACAAATAATTCGTGCTGGTAAAACTCAATAAGAGTTGGTGATTTTAAAACAGTGTTTGTAATTTTTTGGCAACCGGTTAGTGACGTTGGAGTTTACTAACTTTTATTTAAAATGGGTAAAAAAATCATGTTTGATCTGTGTTGACTCATTCGATTCTTTTTATGCATTTATACCCTCTAACGTAGATGAAAAACTAGCAGGCGCTTATCAACTGCCTTTGTCACTAAATTATCGAGGGATATAATATATTTCCTTCTTCCTGCTTTAGTATTTAGAGCATATTTTGCAACTGATCAGTACCTGAAGCTTGAAAGGGAAATCTCTTCACTTTCCGTTTCTGTTTCTAGGCACGAGTTTTGAAGGAGAGAGGAAATTTGATAGATTTAGTTGATTGGAGGCTCGGTTCTCACTTTGACAAAGAGGAGGTGCTGGCATTGATAAAGGTAGCTCTGATGTGTACTAATGCGATTCCAGCACTCAGGCCGCCGATGTCATCTGTGGTTAGCATGCTTGAAGGCAAGGTTGTTGTTCCAGTGCTGGACTCTGAGGGCGCTATCATGACTGAGGAGAAAATTGAGGCCATGAGGAAGCATTTTAGAGGTGGCGAACATCAGGCGGTTGGTGAGAATATCACCAAGAGTATGTCCACTGAAGGGCCATGGACTGGAACCGCTTCGTCTGCATCTGGTAATGATATCTATCCAATACTTCTGGATACTGATTTCTAGCAAAACGGAGAATAAGAAACAGTTTGCTGTGTTCTAAGTAAATTAGTTCTTGAAAGAACTAGGCGATATTTGGTCCTTTCAACGGAACTCTTAAATTTCGCTTTGAAGTTTCTCTTTCACTCACATCTGAAACTGAAGGTGCAGATAATAATAAGAAAACAGCGACTGTTATGCAGTGCAGTAATTATGTATTGTGAACTAATTATTGGGGAAAGGCAGAAGACAATTGCTTGTGGTTTGGTGGTTGTATTCGTGCCGTTTCTTTCAATATTGTTATTCGACCAAAGATGAATGTTACTAATTTTCCTCTTCAATCAATAGGATTCATATATTTGACACATAAGTTCTCATATATTTTTTGTACAATTTTTCAAAACTTGAGTTTTATTTTAAATTTGGTGGGAAGGTAAAAAAGGTTAGGATTCGGCACACAATCATAAGGAAATAAAAAGTAAAAGCGAAAAAAAAAATCAAAACACAAGGTTTTTATCCTAATTCACCTTTTAACCTGGGCTACGTCCAGCAGAGGATTTTACTATAATTCGCACATCGCACTTCTCTGTTACATTCCTTATACAAGATTGAGATAATATATATATAGGCAACAGTAGATATTTATGGGTCCAAATCTAAACTATCAATAAAATACGAGTCCAAACTATAAAAGTCATATGGCTTCGCGAGAGCACTACCAACTACGAACCCCCATCGGGGCAGCCCCCAAAACCCCTACCTGCTCACTGAGGAGCGGAATACTCGTCCTTTCCAGTAGATGGGATAATGATCCACACCCCAAAAAAAGAAGTTATTTGAAGTTTTAGAAGCCAAAACAAAGAAATTCATGCATGAGACACATGCATCTCCACGTGTCTCATCTACGTATATAATTCTTCTGGTATTACTTTTTGGGAAAAGTGCTAAATAAGTCTTAAACCTTTTGGGGTGGTGTCAATTTAGTCATAAATCTATTTTTGGTGCCAATTGAGTCCTAAATCTTTTGATATAGTGCCATTCCAGTCCTTTTGGCCGGATTTTGCTGACGTGAACGTCGGTCGGTTGGCGACTGGTCACCGATGCTGACATGGACAAAATTTAATAATATTTTAATTTTTTTTAATTATTTTTCTTTTTTTTTCTTCTCGCTCTTCCTTCAGTCACATGCTGGAGCGGCGACTGGCTGGAGGCCAGAGGCTGCAAGGTCGTAGCCAGCCTCGGGTGAGCCACGCTAGCCACTAGCGAGGCTCGACCTTGCCGGATCTGGCAAGGTCAAGCCTCGCCGGCGGCTGGGCGAGGCTGGACCTCGCCGGATCCGGCGAGGGCGAGCCTCGCGCTGGGCTAGCGAGGCTCGCCTGGCCCTCACCATGACTGAGCGAGGGTCGACCTCGCCAGATCCGGCGAGGTCGAGCCTCGTCCAACCATTGGCGAGGCTCACCTAGCCCTTGCCAGAGGTCGCGAGGTCTAGCGAGGGCTGGACAAGGCCCGACCTCGCCGGATCTGGCGAGGTCGACCCTCGCCCGGCCATGGCGAGGGCCAAGTGAGCCTCGCCAGCCCAGCATGAGGCTCGCCCTCGCCGACGACGGCAAAGGCGAGCCTCACCCAGCCATGGCGAGGCTCGCCTTCGCCATTGTCGGCAAGGGCGAGCCTCACTAGTGGCCGGCGTGGCTCGCCCGAGGTCGACCTCGCCGACCTCTGGCCTCCGGCCAGTCGTCACTCCAGTGAGCGACTCAAGGAAGAGGGAGAAGAAAAAAAAATTCAAAAAAATATTAAATTTTGTCCACGTCAGTGTCGGTGATCAGTCGCCAGCCAGTCGACGTTCACGTCGGCAAAATCCGGTCAAAAGAACTGAATTGACAATATATCAAAAAATTTAGGACTCAGTTAATATCAAAAATAGATTTTGGACTAAATTGGTACCACCTCAAAAAGTTTAGAACTTATTCAGCATTTTTTCCGTTACTTTTTAGTTAATTGTTGTTATCTCTGGACAAGTTAAAGAGCTTTTGAGAGCAGCTCAAGTAAGAGTCTATTTCGAATATATATTCAATTTTCAGTGGATGCTACACTTGTCAACATCGATAGAGACAAACTGTTTCGAATATATTCCATTTCGAATCTGTGCTAATGTACAAGCAAACCATTAATGAATGGGATATAGACTGAGGGACAAACTGTTTAGGATTCCACGATCGTACAACTCAATTATTGTTTGAAAGTCCTGAGGTATTATTACAATATGAGTAATCACTTTGACCGACAGATCAAAAACATAGAATTAATGGTTCATAAAACTTGTAAGGGATTTCATTAGCTTCTAAATAGTTAGGTCTCCGCGTCAGTGCATCTGGATTATTAAAAAGACTAATTGGTTTCAACCGAACCGAAAAGAAAGAGAAAAAAAATATTTGTCCAAAAAAGTGAATATAATTTTTTTAGCACAACTTAACCAACTACTGAAATTTGTAAGAATCGTGGAATTTGGACTCCACCGTTGATGGACAGTCTAATAACTCAAATTTGAGTCGTGATCATACCAAAATCAAAGCAACTGAAAGACCACCGTCTTTGGAAGAACAAAATGAAAGAGGGGAAAAATGTTAAGGAAAAGAATGAGATTTTTTTGCTCCATTTATTTTGTGAAAAAATAAATGATTCGAAAATTATTTTCCTAAAAATGATCATTTGTATCGCTTACAAAAATCAATGAAAAAAAATATTTTCATTGTCCACAAAAATATTTACATAAATTATTATTATGTAGACCGAAAATATTTTCTATTGGCTAATTATTTCAAATGATACAAGCGATCGTTTTCGATAAAATATTTTTCAAATCATTCATTTTTCACGAAATAAATGGAGTCTTATTAGGTGAATTGGCAGTACAAAAAAGTTATTACGCAAGAAGAACTGGAACAAAGCTTACTCCATTCCAGATTAATATCAATACAAGACTTAGGGTCATCTCTCGCTTTCAGACATCACTCTTGCTCTCCCTCTCGTTCTCACTCTCACATGTAGATGTACAGGAGCGAAAGGTCTCTGTCCCCTCTCCCTTTTTTCGTACATTAATCCATGAAGTTCGACCACTCACTTAACGATCATCTCTCTCTCACTTAGCCAAGTTTTGCTTTTCCAGACTTCGGTTAAAGAAAGGGAGATCTCTCTCTCTCTCTCTCTCTCTCTCTCTCTCTCTCTCTCTCTCTCTCTGGGTTGAACTGGAGATAGGGATGATGACGAATCTCTGCTCAGCTCGATCTCTCATTTTTGTGCTCGTTCTTCTCTGCGCTACTAACTTAGCAAATGCATCCACTCTTCCGCCCGATGACGAAGGTGAAAAAAATAAAAAAGATCCACCAATCTATTGGGCTGGTTTCACTCTCATATGGAGAAAGCCCAATGAAATGCAAGTCAAAAGACTTGAGCCTATATGATAATCCGGAAAAATAATGGGAGGCTATATTTGACCTACATAAATAGGGTTTCTCTCTATTTTATATGGTAGCCACAAAGAATAATTAACGTGAGGTAATAGCAAGAGAGAAAGTGAGAGCTGAAAATTTGGGAAAAATGGTGCTGTCCGATTTTCATTAAGCTAACGATCGGAGGTCGACGTACTTCCTACATCAGGTTTTGGTGGGTTCATCTATTGTGAAATTCATGTGTATTGTTAAGAATGGTACTCTTAATACTGTTGCAGCTATGTACCTCTAATATTAGCTAGATGTTAAGCAGTGCAGTAGTTGTGTATTGCGAACTAATTATTGGGGAAAGCCAGAAGGCAATTGCTTGTGTTTTGGTGGATGTATTCATGCTATTTCTTTCGATATTGTTATTTGAACAGAGGCGATGTTGCTACTTTTCCTCTTCAATCGATAGTGATGTGGATGGTTGCCACTGCAAGGGTGGGAATCTATTACAAAAGTTTTTCATTCTTTGAATGGTGAGATGTGCGAAGTGGCGCATTCTTGCTCTGGATGTGTTTTGTTCCCAAGCTCGACCTGTTATATATTGCTAATCAAGCGCTATTCTAAGAAAATGCGAGTTTTTCTCTCTTTGGTGGGGATGATGCTCCGCCTAACTTTATATGTCCCATCTTTGAGAAGTGATGAAAGAGAATACTATACCCACAAATAATTTATCTGTCGAAACTTGCATTTCTAGTGACCGTTCCTTTCAGATGGATTACTACCTCATCAGTAGACTACTTTATTCCATCAATGGTTCAGTATTATGAGTCACTGCCAAAAATGATCTTTGGTTAATGTCAAAAGAATCAAACAAGCTGAAATATCAATGGGATCATAACTAGTCATTCCACCAATTGAAGTGTCCACAATCAAAGACGGCGCGTCACTGCTATTCCTACAGCTACAACTCAGCAAAGCAGAAAGCAAGTCTGCTGCACCTTTGTAATTCCTAATTCCTAGCTCCGTCCTATACTGAAAGTGGAAACCAAATCCCGTATTCCAGTAACTAACCAAAAAAGAACAAAAAGGAAGGTATATAAAGAAAAATCCAAGAAACACTTATATCTCAGTGAATCATGACTTCTAGGAGATATTTTTTTACTTTCTTATCGAATTAATATATAGAATCTACAATTCAATGTCAAACAATTCCTTACTTCTCTTTTTTTTAAAACTCTGCATTAAAAAATTTAGCAAAAATAGGTTCGATTCCATGCGATGCGAAGCAATAAATTTTGGGAACTAAGTGAAGTCAATTCCGCTGTGGAGGTGACGTTGACCGTTTGTTCTTGGTTTTACCTGTGCAACTTGGGTGGGTCAGAGAATGCAAGCTGGACTGCGTTCAATGAGCGGGCCATCGCATCGACTTGGAGTTGGAGCCCATCACGTCGGATGGAGATTTATTCGTGACTCTGATATTATTGGCGCGGTGCAATGGCCAATCACTATAAAAGGTAGGATGACTTCTTTTCCCATCTATCTGTGGTTCGTCAATCACTTAGGTTTAGGCTCAATTTCTGACGATGAATGCAATCATTAGTGAAATTTTATTTAAACAGTGATATTCGGGTGGGCTCTTTTTTTGTCAGTCTAATAATTATCCTCAATTTGATGATCGTGTATCACTACGGAAAGAAATGGACTCAAATTTTAGTTTAAATTAAAATTGGGTGGCATGGTATATATTCGATAGGCGAGATACTTTTTCCCATTGCTCATGGATGGGGCAGGTTTTCAAATGAAGACCAACGACCATCTTGATAATGGAAAAGCATTGAATGGTTTAGACTTTTCTCGTTAGGACATACGAAGGTTTAAAAATTGGAAAGGAGTTGATGTCGAGAAATTCGCAAAAGCATGGATATGGTTTTTCTCGACCTCATCTATTCACACTGTCTTTTAATCCGCGTTCCTCTCATTGGATGATGACATGTACATTTTAGACCAAAATAAAGCTGGAAATTATAGAGATCGGAAACATGTAAATCGAATTGGGATATTATAAAGGAATAGAGAATTTACATACGTGTGCTTATTGTTAGCCCGAAGGAAAAATATGGGTTTCAAAGTTTAAGATAGGGTATTAGACTCTTCGTCTCATATTCATATGCTAAAAATCATATCTTTCCTGCCTGATATGATAATTTTCTCCACATCTTAATCATTTGGCAATTGGATGAAGATCCTCTATCCAGTCCACATGCATTTTCATTGGCGTTTGAATCAATCCGCATTAATGCATGCAATAATATATTCGCGGTTGGAATGTGAAAGGACATTCATGAAATTACCTTTCAGGTGTGAAAATCCGACATCTTTTTTGAACACGATGAAACATTTCCATCCACGGGGAAATTTCCGATCACGAGAAAAAAGGGGACATGGAAAGTTCAAAAGAAGCCAATCAGGATAAATTTCTCCTCGAGTGTGAAAGCAAAAGCAAATTGCCATCATGGAGCTAGCTAGGGCTCCTTATTTTCGTCGAAATCAAACAAAAATAATAAAGAAAAAAAGAGAAAAGGCCTTTGACCGTCGTTGTGCAGTCTGCTAATAACGTTAGGTAGCCTTTTTTGTCGGGGGCCTTGACAAGTAAACTGACCAGGTCCTACTTTTAACGAGTTATGATTTTTCTTCGTTTAGAATGTCCGTGGATCTTGTCGTACGACGACGTTTTTCTCACGTCGTGCCTCCAGCATGATGTCAACGGGGGCACGAGGTTCTGTGCGATTCTCACGTGAGATACTCTCGGAGACTCGACCTTAGAGCCCATTTGGTTCGTGAAAATATTTTCAATTTTTGGACATGTTTGTTTCGGGAAAAATATCATGATGAAGAAATATGCTTTTCATAAATATCATTTTCGAGAAAAAGCTTTTCCCCTTTTTCACATTAGGGAATTCATTTTCCTTTTATTTTAAGTATTTATATTTCTATTTGACCATGAATGGTTTTCATTTTCGGCAAACAAAATACACGAAAATCTGGAAAACTAATTCATAGGAATTTCTTATACTCACACAAACACATCCTTCATTTAAGTGAAATTCAAAATATAATCAATTTTCGATTGTGTCGTAAAATGAGATTAACCCGTTTAAAGACATAATTTTTTCTTGATTAGATTGTTGATAAACTATCAATTTCGTTATGAAGCAGGAAAACTATCATTTTCCTTTTACAAAATTAGTTCATTTTTAATGGATTCATCAGAAATTCCTTCCATGTAAGTACATATTTTTAAATTTAACTTTATTTATAATGAATTATCTTTCATTTCATACATTTATTAAGCCAATATTAATTAAATCAATTTAATTTGTTATGGCCTAATACAATATGAATGTATATATCTACTGCTATTATCAAATGTATTGGATAGCTTTCAATTTTCATTTTCGATTTTTTCTTTTCCTGAATACATGTTTAATTTGAAAAACCAAAAACTTTCAATAAGAATGGGAATTTTGAAAACATGTGTGGCGTGTCTTTGAAATCTATCCTTTTATATGCTTAATTCAGTCAGTATACTCCATCTTTTCAGCATCTATAAAGATATTCGGAACGACATTTGTTCAGTAAATACATTATTTTTTCTTGGTCAAATTGTTGATAAACTATTAATATCTTATGAAGCAGAAAAACTACCAAATTGTTGACAATAGTGGTGATTGTGATGAGGAGCCACACGACTCTTGAACATACGAATCTTCATGATAACTTGTTGAGATCTTGTGATGAACCTCTTTATCAAAATTGTGCGTGCTTCACAAAATTATCCTTCATTGTGCTCTTATTTCTACTGGGAAAAATCAATCTGGAAATATCAAATTAGACTTTGAGATGTAAATACACCATCTTTAAGTTTTTATTTGCTCCACAACATTGCTGATGGTTACTGGAAAAAATTCTTCGAGATACAACAAAAGATCGAATGAGAATACTAGATAGCAATTTCGGTATTTATCCAAGAATTCCCAAAAGGGAAACAATTAAAAACAATGGCTGTATTTTTCTAGAAGGAAAATCGAGAAGTTAAAAATATTGAGATGGAAACAATGAACATATATCAGTGTTTTCTGAACAGATGCAACCTTTCCTCTAAAAACGTTGCATTTCTAAACACACACTGTTTCAATAAGATAAACCGTAAATTCGGAAGAAAAAAACTATTTTTTTATTCCGAATTTTATAACATATGAGACACGGGCAATGGTTGAATCCGATTTATCCTTTCTGATTTGAGAAGTAAGCTTGGTTCTTAGTCATATGTAAAAAATAATAAAAAAATTCCTCCAGGATTCCTCACCGTTATGGTTCACCCAATCATTCACTTAATAGATGAAGCAAGCTTGGTGGACCGGTGCAATTTACATACATGTACCCTATTGAAAGGTAATCCTTCTCTCAATTTAATAGTCTCTTCATATCTTTTATACATGGATACTAATCGAAGCTATATGTTATAGGTTGTTAACGGGGTTCGAGTCTGATGTTCGCAACAAATATCATGCGTAGGGATGAGGGTTACATTATGGGAGTGTTTGACCTTTTGTTCAAGACATATTGATCGTGAAGATACATTGATCGACTGACGTCATAGGAATGACACGATAAATTCACATGGTTTTTAATGTCGCATGCACATGTCCCATCTTTGGAACGTTTGATGAGGAGCACCCCAAAAGATTACTGGGACAGTGTAAACCCCGAGACGCTCGACACATTTAACAAATTGTCCCTAGTTACTTAGGGACAATTGTAAGACGTCTCGAACGCACTCGAAAATTGTCCCAATCTACATGGTTTCTCGTGGTCAGGAAGAACAAAATGAAGAGAGGGATTGAGAAATGAAGAGACTTTTATTCCGACGATATAAAAAGTTGATTTTACTAGCATAACAGTTTTTTGGGTTACTGTAAAAATAACAGTATGTTGTGATCCATAAATTTTTAAAAAAAGAAACTCCATAATAATTTATAATAATTTATTTTTTATTTTTTATGGTCCAGACTGTTTTTCTCAAAGTGGATTAAATATTATCATCCAATCATTTATCTAAAAAAGTTAATTTACGCCAAAAGAGTTGGATTAAAAGCTTTACTACTCCGTTCTAGATGGAAGACTTGGAGAAAATATTGGGTACCAATGTGGTAGCCAAGTCACCAAAAAATAAGTCCATTTATTACGCATCACGTGTCTCTTAGGCCCACCTGTCAGGAAAATCTCTCTCTTCTTTCTCTCTCCTCTCTCTCCTCTCTCTCTTCACTGCGGTTTCTTCTCGGCTATGGCACCGCGTCCATGGCCGCTGCAAGTTTTCAAATCAAGCTTCCGTGACCACGAGACTCTGGGTATAACTGCCATAACCGCAAGCTCGGCCCCGCCGGCCGCCGGCGAGGACAAGCCCTTGCCATCGTGGGCAAGGTCGGCCATGGCCTCGCCAGATCTGGGCGATGCTCGACCTCGACTGGTCAAGCGGAGGCTCGACGGCCATGGCCATAACCGCGAGCTCCGGTTCCGCATCTGGGTCGGCGAAATCTGACTCCGGTCGACGCCTCCCTGCGCCGCCTCGAATCCGACTGTTCAACGGATTTTAATGGATTTTCGTCCGTTGAACAGAAAAAAAGGCCAAAGCGAAAACATCCCAAGAGGTCGGGGACGGGGCCAAGGCCATGAGCTTGAAGCTCGAACATGCTCGCAACCGCAAGTTCGAGCTATATGGCTGTGGAGGGCGAGATGCTGGGCTCAAGCTCAAGCTCTACGGCCATGGTGGCCGCAAAGAAGAGAGAAGAAAAGCAAGTCCACGAGAGAGACGAGGAGAAAAGCAAGTGCAGAAGCGAGAGAGATTTTTCTGACGGGTGGACCCGGATCGACACGTGGCACCAGATGAATGGACTATTTTTTTGCTGACTTGGCATCACAGTGGTACCCAATATTTTCTCGGAAGACTTGGGGTCGTCTCTCTCTATCACATGCAGCCGTACAAGAGCGAAAAGTCTTTTTCCGCTCTCCCTCTTTTCGTTCATAAATGCATGAAGCCGAGACCATTCACTGAACAATCATCTCTCTCTCTCTCTCTCTCTCTCTCAGAGCCAAGTTTGCTTTCGCTGGCTCCGGTTAAAGAGCGTGATCTCTCTCTCTTTCTGGGTTGAACTTGAGCTGACACGATGGCGATTCTCTCCTCGGCTCGATCTCTATTCTCTGGGTTCCTCGTCCTTTTGTGCGCTACTAACTTAGCTGCTGCCGCCTCTCTTCTGCCTGGCGACGAAGGTGAATAAAATAAAGAAACCCACCAATTTCGTGTTTGCTTCCATCGCACCGTTCCTTTTCCCCCCTTCTGTTTTTGGCTCGCACGTTCGCCGAGCTGTATTAATTTGTGCTTTCTTTCATAGGTAAAGAAAGACGCTGTAAATGTGTTCGACCTCAATCGCACGCGAATCTGACATCGTTTGTGCTTGTTATGCATGATACATTGCCGCTATCTCTTTTGACTTGTCGGCTCTCTTTTCTCTTTCAGCGGATGCGTTGGAAGAAATAGCAGCGAAGCTAGGGAAAACGGACTGGAATTTCGGTGTAGATCCATGCAGTAAGGGGGGTGGATGGAGTGACCGCTTACCGCTTGAGGACACTCTTAACGACGTCAGCTGCGATTGCACCGACACCGTTTGCCATGTCACCAGCATGTATCTCTCTCTCTCTCTCTCCACAAATAAATTGGCTAGAAAAATTTCAATTTCGTGAATTTTACAATCATAGATTCCTATAGCTAAAACTCGGGAAAATTACCAAAAAAATCATAAACTTATTGTAATTGTGCTAATTCAATCCTAAACCTTTTTTTTGCCAATTTAATCCTAAACTTTTTGGAATTGTGCCAATTCAGTCCATCCGGTCACTTTTGGCCGGCCGACGCTGACGTGGACGCCGACCGTCCGGCCGATGCTGACGTGGCAATTTTTATTTTTATTTTTATTTTTATTTTTTTCGAATTTTTTAATTATTTTTTTTATTTTTTTTTCTCTCTTTCTTATTTTTTTTCCCTGTCTTCTTCCCCGGCAAAAAAAAAAAGATTTAGGACTGAATTGACACAATTGCAATAGATTTAGGATTTTTTTGGTAATTTTCCCGCTAAAACTTTGATATCAATCACGTGGTTGCACACCAATCTTTTTATCTCGTTATAAAGTCAGCTGGCTGATATGGTGAACATCCAACCGATCTGGACACCATATTAGCATTTCACCGAAAAGATCGACCTATTTTTGGGTCAAAAATGTGTTGAGTACAAAAAATAATATGGAATTTCATTGGATTAAGGCATTAAAATCAAAATTCGACCATTGGATTGCAAAATCCACCGAATTCGAGGATCACGATTGAAACTTACCCGTGAAAATAAGCCGCACTTGCAAATAGTATTTTCGTTTTGAAATTCGAAACCGCAAAGATGGAATGGGAAGAAAAAGAATAGAAAAGATGTCTGTCGCTAGTAATTTCTATCAAGTCGTAGTTATATAATCCACTTCTGGTCAAACTTTCAATTCGACAATGATATACCTTTAAAAGGTGCTTTCTCATCGTTGATCTGGAAGGAAATGTTTAGAGTTTTCAGTAAAGCGATAACGTTCCAATTTAATTTAGTGGCATTTGCAAGTGCGTCCATCGCCGCTCGAGTTTAGTATTAAGATATTAAATAATAGGTGAATATTATCTTGACAGTATATTATCATTTATCGTATTAAATTTATTAATACAGTAATAATAGTTGCTTACTATTAGGTACGGTTATCTAAATTGTCATAACTTAATTTTGTATTGTTCATCATATAATGACGTTTATTGCTAACTATATGTATTAATGCTCGAATTGTTATATAACTATTTTTTCAATCATAATATTATTTTTGTCATAAATTACTTTTAATAATAGAATAACATGTTTCTTGATTAAATACAAATCATAAAGTATGCTTGATGCCTAGTTTTCAAGTAGAGGTAGAATATTTCGACCAAAAAAAAAAGTAGAGATAGAATTTAAGCCTTTGTGTCATGTGAAAATAGAGTTCTCAAGGCGCAGTCTCTTCCCGGTACTCTTCCAGCTCAACTGTTCAGATTGCCTTACCTCAAAAACTTGTAAGCCTCCATTATCTTCCTCCTCCTTCTCCTTCTTCACAAGCATCATCATCATCTCTCTCTGTAAACAGTGATGTCACCCGCAACTACCTGAACGACACTATTCCTACAGAATGGGGCTCTACGAAGTTGGTCAACATGTATGTACTCTCTGTCTCTCTCTGTGACACGCACCCACGCACACATGACGGCATAGAGTGTGTATCTTCTATTGATTGGGGGAAACGTAATGATGTTGGTGCAGTTCTATACTCGGAAACCGATTAACCGGTCCAATCCCGAAGGAGCTGGGGAACATATCCACATTGGAGAGATTGTAAGTGATCACTCATCCCGCCTCTCCCGTTTGGCCTCTTCACTTTGTTAAATTTGGTTCATGTTTGAAGATGTTAACTCTCTTCTGACTCAGAGTTGTCGAGAGCAATCAGCTTTCTGGACCTCTACCTCCAGAGCTGGGGAACTTGTCCCAGTTACTTGTATTGTGAGTCTCTTGATGCAAATTTATGCATTAGGCATCGAGCTTTTATTTGCTGATGATGTTGTATCTGGCGAGGGAATTTTTTCCATTGGAGAGATCTATCGAGAGATTAACATTTATCTTCAATTAACCAATGTGATCCCATTGATATTTTCTTGTTCCAGGCACCTTACCTCAAATAATTTCACCGGGGAGCTGCCTCAAACATTTGTTAATTTGACGAAATTGCAGCAGCTGTTAGTTTCTAGTTTCCACAAAACTCTACTAATATTTAGATACTTCAACTCTACCTTCTTCACATGAATCTTGTTTTTTAATTCACTGTAGGCGACTCAGTGATAATCAATTCACGGGAAAGATACCTGATTTTATTCAGAACTTGACAAATCTTGAAGAACTGTAAGGCTTAATGCTTCTTCACCTTTAAGTCGGTCTATATAGATATACCCCCAAGATAATTCAATCTATGATTTGTTTGATCAGGATTATTCAAGCAAGTGGATTGAAAGGGCCAATTCCCTCTGGGATCTCACTTTTGGAGAAATTGTCCGACTTGTCAGTGTAGAATTTTGGCATTTCGATCTGATCTCTCCTTTCTTTAAAATGGTATCAATCTCATAAAGTTCGCTATTTGATTTTGATATGCAGGAGAATAACTGACCTCGATGGACCCGAGTCCCAAGTTCCACAGCTTAACTGTATAGATATTGCGAGACTGTGAGACCGATGCTCCTTCACAAATAGTTTACTTAATGCAAAAGAGCCAAATCGTCTTAGCAAAGTGACAATATCAGTGCTTTTTCTCTTATAGGATGCTGAGGAGCTGCAATCTCACAGGAGTGCTACCTGATTATCTAGCAAAAATGACGAAGCTAAAAATATTGTGAGTGGAAAACGGCTTTCCCCTTACTATCTGTTGCCGTTAAAGAACCTATTTAAGATGGCTTGAAGGTTCCTTACTGACTTCACTGGTGTTTTAATCTTTTCTGTTGATATTGCTGAATTGTGGATTGTGATGTGGCATTTAAGTTTCTGGTGATTGTGGCCTCTGCTGTAGAATATACAGTTTCGCGCAAAAGTATATAGACCTTTTCTCTCTTGTTTTCACTTTTCCAGGAATAGAAGCCACAAGAATTCTTACCTTGGTTGTGGTGCCCATTTCGTCTAATTTACTTTTGCTTTGATCTATTATCTTAACTTCATAAGAGCATTAAGGCAAAATGGAGACTTCCAGTGGTTGATTGTCTGGAAACTTTCCTTCTAGTGCTTTACATTCTCGAATCTCAGCCCCACAAGATCTAACTGGAGTTTATGCTTGACTGTCGTATATTTGTCGGCCATGATGCTCTTAGTTCGAACAAGAGCATGGCTTCAAGTGCATCCCTGTACAAGTCAATTCTTCTTATTCATCTGGTCATCTCTGTAAGATTTTATAAATGTTACATTTAGCGGCAATTTTTTGCCATTCTGTCATCATCAGCCATCAACGCTTATTCTTTGATTTTCTGACATCTTGAATTACCGAATTTCTGCGGTTCTGCTGCAGCTTATCATATACTCCATTTCCTTTTCTTTAGGTTCGGCTAGGTTGTAATTTCTCCAACAACAATTAAATTGGACTGCACTATCATGCTTTCCTGTTTTTTGAAATCCTCACTTTATTTTGATTTTTTATTCACTCAATCTGATATTCTACTTTCTAAGCACCCTAGTATTTAGAAGCCATCCCTTTATTCATGAATAGAATGTTATGAGGGAGATCTGTTCAATAAATTATGGTTAGCTTTAGTTCTGGTCCTATTAGATAAGTGGAATCTCCCAATTTGAACAATAATATGTTGCATGCCAAGGGATGCATTCAATTTAGTGCCCGCGTAGCATTTCTAGTTATATAAATTGATATTTCTAAGTTGTAAATTTGATTTACCGCAGAATTCTTGTATATTTACAGCGTGTGACCAACTTGATGAACATGGATTTTATGCAATGAATGCCTCTGGAAATGAATGTCTGGTAGAAACCATAGGTACAAGGCAGTTCACCTGTATGTCTAAACATCTGAACTGGACTTGTAGGTTCATTGATGTTGTCTGTGTTTGTACAATCCTCCAAAGTATACTCAAATAGTGTCCAGTGGGAGTCAGTTAAAACAATCTTCTCATTATATTCGTCTCCTTTCCATTTA
This sequence comes from Syzygium malaccense, assembly GCA_031216405.1. Classification (NCBI taxonomy): domain Eukaryota; kingdom Viridiplantae; phylum Streptophyta; class Magnoliopsida; order Myrtales; family Myrtaceae; genus Syzygium; species Syzygium malaccense. The sequence continues at coordinate 954,937 of CM062258.1, read as the reverse complement.
ATTGTTTTGCAGAGACCTCAGCTTCAACAAACTGAGTGGCATAATCCCTCCCTCCTTCAGTAGCCTGAAAGAAGTAGATTATATGTAAGTACTTTGATGCTGAACGTAGGTTCTTTTTCATATTTTGTATAAGGATCTAAAATCTCAAGTTGTTCCACTGGCGAAGCTATAGGCAACTCTTACTATAAAGTAGTTGAGCTATCAATAGAACTTAGACCGCGATAGCACGTCCAGTTGATAACCCTTAAAGGCCTCGTGTCTTGAATGCTTATTGTTTCACCATCCTTATTTTACAATGATTTGGGTTATGAATTTATGGTTATTGTCAACAAATTATCTCGGTGGGACTCTAGTCTTGGAGCAGACATAGAACGATGATATTGTGTTGCTTAAAAAGCATGATTCACAAAGTTCAATAGAGTTACTTGTTTACACTGGCAGAGTTAAATGGATCAGTGTTGCTTAAGTATTTGATAGTCGTATGTGCATGTACTTAATGCATGTCCTGTGCGCCTGTTTTATGATGTATAGGAGATTAAACATAGCAAAAGTCCTTAGGCTCTCTATTTGGTTCTTACACAACAATGGCCCTAGATTGTTTGGTGAGTGTAGTTCTTGCGGGGTCTAGAAGGTCTGCAGATAGGACCTTGATGTCTTTTCCCTAATGATGAAAACCTGCAGTCCTAAGCTTCTTGGACTGTTTAACAATGGCTCATCTTTTCATCTTTATGCTCAACAGTTGACTGTTTGAGATTGGCACATCTTCCCTCATTATTTATTTTGTCTTAGAAGGACAAGAACATTTTTGCGAGGAAATAGTTAATAAGCTAGTATTATAGTATCCTTCATTATGTTCAGCTTTGGGCGCGAATAATAACCATTCTATTCCAGAAATAATTCCTGGAACAGATCCTAGAACGAGTTTTTGAGGAAAGGAACCTATTTGATGACAACCAAAAATTTCTATTTCTAGAATAGAAACCCATTTGATAACAGCATAAAATTTCTATTTCCTGGAATAGAAACCCGTTTGATAACAACATAAATTTCTATTTCCCATAACAAAAATCCATTTTTTTATAACCCCTTTTGGGGGTTAAACCACTTTTAGGGTTTTTTAGGGGTTAAAACCCCTTTTAAATCCCTAAACTAAGGAGTCTTCAAAAATACCATTTGGGCACCTCAAAAAATTAAAATTTGACTCAAAGTGAGTGACCACATGTATTCTAAGCCATTCTGTGAAGTTTTGAAATTTTTTATTTTTTTGAAAAAATTCACCAACTTTCCTATTTTCCCGAAATCTGACTTTTTTTTTACTTTCTGGAAATTTTTATGAATTTTTCTGGAATTTTTCAATTTTTGTGGATTTTCTGGAAAAAAAAATTGAGATTTTTAGGAATTTTCCGGATTTTCTAATTTTTTTTATGAATTTTCTGAATTTTTTGATTTTTTTTTCTGAATTTTCTAATTGTTTTACGATTTTGTGATATTTTTTAGAATTTTTTTATTTTCCCGCCGGGAATGAACCGGACCAAATCGGTTTGGACCGGTCTAACCAGGTCAGACCAGGGCCAAATTTAGGAAAAGATGTGTTTTGAAGAGAGAAGACAGATTCTTATAGAAATGATTTTCATTTCTCGTCTAGAAACAGAAAACCTACTTTTTTTTGTTCTGATTTTTGGTCCATAACAAGTTTTGGAACAAAAAGTTGTTCTAGAAATAGAAAAATGAAATTATGTTACCAAATGGATTTTTGTTCGAAAACTGTTTTCAGGAACATAAAACTAATTATGGACAAAAACAGAATAGTTATCATGCGCGCCCTTTGTATACTAGTGTTATGGCAACCGAGGCTCTGCAAGTTTTGCAAGGATCAAGGTTTTCCTCGGTCATTGATTTCGTTTATCTTTCATCTCCAGCTGAAAGCTCTATATTGATATCATGAGTTAACTGATTTTTTTCTACACCTCTAACGATTAAATGCTTTTAATCTGCTAAATAATGCGTTTTTGAGGTATAACTCTATAATCACGAGGAACTGACTCGATCAAACAATCTTGTTTAGCTATCTGACTGGAAACCAATTGACTGGAGAAGTCCCTTATTGGATCCTGGAGGAAGTAAAATATGCGTAAGCTTTGCTGCCCATCTTGTTTAATCACGGATTTGCTTCTAGCTCTATCTCGCTAATCTTGCATTGTAGTAAGCAATTATGCATTCCCATCTTGCATCTTTATGGTTTGTAGCTTACGGAGTTAAATGGAAACATCATGAGTACCTTTCTCCTTGTTGGCATCTGTTTTTTGGAAAGTTATATGTAAGACGAGGCTGAATTGGTATGCATGAAAGAATATACAGTGGATTTTCTTGGAAGTGCCAAGTTAGCCCCCACTTTCCCCTATACAGACTGCCCTCGCCAGCTCTAGATCTTTTTCAAACCTCTTGGAATGATAAAAACAACATTAAGAAATTTTTTGCTTCCTATAAATCCTCTTTGAAAGTTTGTCTAACGCATCACCCGCACAATATGATTAGTTGCTTGGGTATGTTTATTGTTTTGTGTATTTGAGAAACTCTACAACCAAAATGAGTGTACCTAGGAGAAAGTTGATATTATCTTATGGGCATAACAATGAAGCTTTTATGAGCTAGTTTTAACAATCAAATGGCGGTCTGGATATTTTCTAATAAGAATATCCGACTTAGGAGTCGTTGGAATCATAGTTATATTTTTTCCTCTTTGCCTTATACATCATGTTTGTTGTACTGTTACTAGGTAAAAATGTATTAATGTACTCTGACTAGTTCTAAAGTCTCCGTTCACTCCAATTAGTCTTTGTCCTTTTAATATTTTAAGATAAGATATCTTGAATAAAGATAACATATTACTTTCATCACCTTATGATGTTTTCGCCTTTCAACTTGCCTTACCTGTCCCTATTTTGCAACTGGTCTCCCTTTTTGTACATAATAATCATTTGATGGAATGACTGTCAAGTGTATTCTTCAAATTGATGAGATTTTGGAAATGGTTGACTATCTCTCTGTGTAGTGATCTATCATACAACAACTTCAATGACACAGGCCGAGGATGTCAAGTGCGAGACGTGTATGTACTACTTCCTTCATTCTAAGTCCAGGGCTCCCCTCAAATGTGCGGTTATGAGTAACTTATAATCCTGTGTACAAGATTTCCATTTCTCTACTGAATGTTGATTTTGTATTTTCTCTACAGCAACTTGTTCGCAAGCTCGGCGGTTGACAATGTGTATGTTTGAGATTAAATTTTTCACCGAGAGACTTGGATTTCCAAGGACCTGCATTTTAAATTTTTATGTACGTAGCGTTGAACTTCATTCAGAATGATGATGATTGTAACATTAAAATCTTTATTGACTTGCTCAGAACCTCATATCCTGCCACAAGTGGACCTGTCTCATGTTTGAAAAATCAACCTTGCACAAAAGGTAAGTTAATCTGCTGTATATCCTATCATTATCATCAGATCCTGATATTGTATCATACTCTGTGTATCTCCTTGTCAACTCTTCTCTTGGCTATTGTGTCAATCTTTGATGGTTAATGCTAATTAGTCTAGAAATTTTGAAAGCCACGTCCATGAAATAACATGTTGCTCATAAACTTGGGAGTTTCTATGTGATTTTCATATAAGTGAATGCCGGTTCATTTAGTGTGTTTGGAAAGTCCACTCCATATTAACAAAAAGAAGAAAACTCGATTTTTCTCTGTGGCTATTTCTTTACTCCATCCAGATCGGTATAATCTCTTCATAAATTGCGGTGGGAGCGAAGAAACAATAGGGGACAACACATACAACGATGATACATGGCCGTTGCTTGGAGCTACTTCAAGTTCCTTCTCGAGTGGAAATTACTGGGGCTACAGTAACACTGGTCACTTCCTTGATGACGGTGTTGATCCAGATAAATATGTAGCTGCCAATGTATCCGTACTGTCCATTGAAAATCCCCAGCTTTACATGACAGCACGGCGTTCTGCTATCTCTCTAACTTATTATGGTTTCTGTCTGATGAATGAGATCTACAATGTAAGCCTTCATTTTGCGGAGATAACGTTCACAGGCAATGAAAGTTACACAAGCCTTGGAAGGCGAGCTTTTAATGTTTATATACAGGTAAATTTTGGGCATCATGCAATGCTGGTTCTAATATGTAAAGCATATAAGCGCTCAATATGTGATGGTTGGGTTGTTTTATCTAAATATCTCGTATTTGCAAATCATGATCTGATCACAATTTCTACATTCTACTGGGACTGAAAGTTTTATCATGTTCAATGTGGAGACACTCAACTTGAATCAGATTAAACATTATTTCAGGGGGAATTAGTCTTGGAAGATTTCAGCATTGAGAGTGAAGCAGGTGGAGTTGGAAAGGAGGTAGTAAAAAATTTTACTGCCAATGTGACCAAGGGCACTCTGGAGATACGCTTCTATTGGGCTGGGAAAGGAACCAATATTATACCTACCAAAGGAGTCTATGGTCCTCTTATATCTGCTATCTCCGTCTATCCTGGTATGCAGACAGACGCTTCCACATTTCACTTGGTGCTTCTCCATTGAGAAAGTTACTCGTGTTCATATTGGAAAAAGATACCCATATTTTGTCTTGCCCCAGAATTCATCAATAGGCTATTCAGTTACTTGGTTTGGTTGCAAATGTTCACTGATGGATTCAGGCCATTGGCATATGTTACAGTTGATCGAATCAATTTTCATAGTAGCTGACAAGATCCATTATTCTTCTCTTAAGAGGGTGAAAATTGGTTATAGTTTTGCTTTGTTTTCTTTCTAACTGAGCATGTTTTCTCTGTATTAATCCTTCTATTTAGACTGTGAAATGATAGCCTCGTTCACTTTTCTGCTATGGATCAATGACCATTGCGCCTGTATTATACAGTACAGCCTGGAGAATGAAGAGCATATTTTGTTTCCTTTTCTTTTTCCCTTTGTATTTAGTATTACATGTTCCAAAGATGATTTCTTCCTGTGCTCATTTATCTGATAGTTTCTGTAGAGTACTCTGAGCGGTTTTCATGTTTTTTTATTCTCAGTTAGTGTGCTGTCCCATCTATTGCTTTCTGTGCTCACCAAGAAGCTACAGATATTTTTCCGCATTTATGTCTACCCCATTTATCCGAAATATTTGTGTTCTTTCTTCATCAGACTTTGAACCCCCACCAGAGCCGACCAGCCCAGCAGAGTCGACCAGCATATCTGCTGGCACAATGGTCGGGATTGTGGCTGCTGTATTTTTTGTAGTTTTCCTTATCCTGGTTATCCTTTGGTGGAGAGGATGTCTCGGACGGGAAGATGAAATGGCACAAGGTAGTTGCTTACCTGGAATTATCTCTGTTATTTTGTTCACATATATCTGTCAAGAAATAGAATGTTATGCATTCTGAATACGTTCTCCCTTTCATCATTTATATTTCACACAGTTGTCCTGTCAAACTGTTGGTGCGTGACTCTTCTTCTTCTCCTTCTTCTTACCTTTTCTGATGGGGGATGGGGTAATCACAATGCATCATCAATACTGCAACTAGATTACACAGTTCTCCTGACTGTTGATGCACAGCATTTGTGCATTACATTGGAAATTCGATTTGACACAAAAAGAAAAGAAATTATTGGTAAGCCATAATACAGCTAAAGTTTCATCGATCCATTTGTTACACTCAATGAACTAAGTTTTTATTTAAAAATCCTAAAAATGAAGTGATAAATAGTTATGGGAAGAGGACTGTAGATTTTTTCTTAGATGTGTGTGTGTGTATTGGGTCTCCTTGGGGGCATGATCGACCGTATGTATACTAAGTCTATGTTTCAAGCCATCGAAAATAAATGCTGGAACTTCGGATACACCAGACATCAAAACATACAAACCTTGCCTTACGTTTCCAAAGTGGGTTTTTTCTATGATTTTTCTTTTCCCCCACTCCTAAATACCCTGAGGACATTCTCATTTCATCTTTCAAAGTACATACTGCCAAACGAAGCCAGAGCTTCCTAGAAAATAATTTTCAAGATGCTAAGATATGTCGTCCTGAACTTGCTCAGACCAAATAATCATAATAAGGTTTTCTGGTACTTTGTGAAGGAGTTGCTACGTCTTTGTTAGATAGTAGATTACATACTTTAGCTGTTGACTCCTCCAAATTCTGAGAAGTTCCAAAACTTTGTGCAGATTTGAAGGTTCTAGCGTTGCAAATTGGTTCATTTACCTTGCGACAGATTAAAGCTGCTACAAACAATTTTGATGCTGCTAATAAGATTGGAGAAGGTGGTTTTGGTTCTGTATACAAGGTATGCTGGAAAATCGGTGAACCAACTTCCCCCAATTCCCAACAAAAAATCTGTAGAAAGCAGCATTCAATGTCTAAATCTTCACAGCATAGATCTGATGCCAAAGTTCAATTGCAGGGTCTTCTGTCAGATGGCACCACTATAGCAGTGAAGCAGCTTTCATCCAAATCAAAGCAAGGAAATCGTGAATTTGTGACTGAGCTTGGGATGATTTCTGCTCTTCAACATCCGCATCTTGTGAAACTCTATGGATGCTGCATTGAAGGAAATCAACTTTTGTTGGTTTACGAGTACATGGAAAATAACAGTCTTGCTCGCGCTTTATTTGGTAATTTGAAATCACATTGTGCTTCACTGACTTCAGTTAATGACATGGCAGTAAAGCAGTTTTGATGTCTTCTGATACATTGAAGGTCCTGAAGAATTTCAGTTAAAGTTGGATTGGCAGACAAGACACAAGATATGTGTGGGTATTGCCAGGGGGTTGGCATATCTTCATGAAGAATCAAGGCTGAAGATTGTGCATAGAGACATCAAAGCTACTAATGTTTTACTGGATAAGGATCTCAACCCTAAAATATCAGATTTTGGTTTAGCAAAGCTTGATGAGGAGGACAACACACATATTAGCACCAAGATTGCTGGAACTTAGTAAGTTTCTTGCTTTGTGTTCCTGTTTACGTAATTGGGAGCCAGTGACAGCATAAAAGAATGGAGTAGAAAAATCTCGTCTAATTCAAGGAAAGTGAGTTGAATAGAGCTTTGTGGTTGACTCACATCATCCCAAAGAACGGTGCTCAACAAATGGGCTTGGCTTTAGAAAATTACAGCAACACCGACACCAACAGAACTAGGAAGCTTTTTTGCCTCTGGGCTTGGCTTTAGGAATCCTCCTACAGCTGCTGCCTTTGTTTCAGATCTTGTCTCAGCTGCTTCCGACTCTTTTTTCAGTTAAAGAGCATCCTTTCCAAGTTATAAGGATGCACTTGTTTTCCAACTACGAAGCTATATAAAACCTGAAAGTTATATAGAACCGCAAATGTTCTTTCTTATTTTGAAATATTGTCGGCGGAATCCTATTAAAAAATTTCTAGGATGCACTTGTTTTTTTCCTCCGACTCTTGAGACCATGGTGTCACAGTTAGGAATATCTCCTTATTTTGTATTTTAAGAAGATATGCAAAATGTATCTTCGGAAGAAAATATTAAGTGCTATCTAAGACATTTGCCTTGTTACAAACACAAGCTTTTTTCTTGTTATGCAGTGGATATATGGCTCCGGAGTACGCGATGCACGGTTACCTCACTGACAAAGCCGACATCTATAGTTTTGGCATTGTTGCCTTAGAAGTTGTTAGTGGCCGGACCAACACCAATTACCAAAAGAAGGAGAAATGTTTTTATCTTCTCGATTGGGTAATTAACTCTAGCATTCAAAAGTTTCTTATTATGATAGTATCCATATTTAAATCTCTGCTTGTGCTGGTTGAAAGATGGATTAAGGAAGCGTGAACATAGCATATAACTCCTCATATGCACTTTTAATGGTTGCAAAGGAGAGTTACAGTTACCGGCTATTGAAACCTTTTTAAACGAATTTTCATGCCATTAAGTGCAATCTGTCATTTCAAATTAATCCAGTTCTTCTTATTATGTTGGTCTACACTGAATTTGAAAGGAGAAAGTAATCCTTGCAATAGCTAGTCCATGGTGTTCACGCTTAAGATGTGCCACTTGGGGTGGGGGCAGTCACCGATTAGTCTTTTTCTAAGAAATTGAAACTAGAACCTACCTAGTGACACATTGAAACTCGAAACAACAGGCTACCGCCTGATTTGAAGGAATCGTGTAGATTCTTTTTTTGGATTGAAGACAATTCTATTCATTGAAGTTTGGGTTCCTTAAAATTTGAGTTAGTTTAGTTTTAGTCCTTATAGTTTTATGCGTGACATTCTTACTCCCTGTAGTTTCATTAGCGCCAAATGAGTCCTTCGAGTACTTTCGAGTTTTGACAGTTACTGTGGGATTTAAAAAGTTTTCAAGACCATGTCTTGACCCAAATATTCATACACTTTCCATTTGGATTTGAGTTTAAATGGCATCCGTATAATTGAGTCCTTACGTTAGGTTTTATTTCGCTTTGAGTAAACCAATCATTATTAGTCCCCGTTAAATCTGATTTTCACCTAAGTTGCATAATCAGGTAATTCTTGTTAAACTAGAATTGAGAGTAAAAGGCAATGAATGGTGTAAACCATTGATGGACGATTCTACTGTTTGTTTCATGTAATGACAAACTGACAAATAATTCCTGCCTGCAAAACTCGATTAGAGTTGGTAATTTTAAATCAGTGGTGGTAATTTTTTTGCGACCGGTTAACCGTTAGCAAGTGATCAACTAATGTTTGAGTTTACTAACTTTTACTTAAAATTGGTAAAGAAATCCTGTTTCATCTGGATAGACTCTTTAGATTTTTTCCTTCCATTTATAACTTAAAACGAAGATGAAAAGCTAGCAGGTGCTCATCAATTGCTTTTGTCATGGAATTATTGAGGGCAAAATATATTTCCTTTCTTCCTGTTTTAGTATTCCGACCATATTCTGCAACTGATCAGTACCTGAAGCTTGAGAGGGAAATATCTTCCTTTTTATTTCTGCTTCTAGGCACGACTTTTGAAGGAGAGAGGAAATTTGATGGATCTAGTTGATCGGAGGCTGGGTTCTCAATTTGACCAAGAGGAGGTGCTGGCGATGATAAAGGTAGCTCTGCTATGTACTAATGCGACTCCGGCACTCAGGCCGCCGATGTCATCTGTGGTTAGCATGCTCGAAGGCAAGGCTGCTGTTCCAGTGCTGGACTCTGAGGGTGCTATCGCAACAGAGGAGACAATTGAGGCGATGAGGAAGCATTTCAAAGGTGACGAAGATCAGGAAGTCTCTGAGAATATCACCAAGAGCATGTCCATTGAAGGGCCATGGACTGGAACCGCTTCTTCTACATCTGCTAATGATCTCTATCCGATAAATCTGGATACTGATTACTGGCAGAACAGAAAATAAGAAATAATTTGCTATCTTCTAAGTTAATTCGTTTTTCAAAGAACTAGGGCTTTATTTCGTAATCCATCGAACGGAACTCTTAAATTTCGCTTCGAATTTCTCTTTTGTTCGCATTTGAAATTGAAGGTATCGATACTGTAAAGAAAATGACGACTATTATGCAGTGCAATAATTGTGTATTGTGAACTAATTATTGGGGAAAGCCAAAAGACTGAAGGCTTGTTGTTTGATAGTTGTATTCATGCTGTTTCTTTCGATATTGTTATTCGTACAGAGAAGATGTTACGACTTCTTCAGACATTAATGATGTGGATGGTTGCCACTGCAAGGGTGGGAATCTTGCCTTTGTTTGAATGGCGAGATGTGCGAAGCGGCACGGTCTTGCTATGGATGTGTTTTGTTCCCTTGCTATGGATGTGTTTTGTTCCCGAGCTGGACCTGTTACGTGTTGCTACTTGTGAATTGTTTTAAGAAAATGGAGTTTCTCTCTTCAGTGTGGATGATGATCAGCCAACTTCATCTATCCCATCTTTGATAAACGATAAAAGGGAATACTACATTTACAAAAAAAAAATCTGTAGAAACTTGCAAGTCTAGTCACTATTTCTTCCAGATGGATTATTACCTCCTCAGCAGATTACTTCATTCTATCAAAAGAATCAAGGGACAATGACACAAATAATTCTTGAATTTTAACCCAATGTGTAATATGGTCTTTGAAATTTTTAATTTGTTCAATATGATTCTTAAGCTTTGGCACAATGTTCAATGTGCTCCATGAACTTTTAATTGTTCAATGTGGTCCATGAACTCTTGATATACATTCAATGTATTCCCTAAACTATATGAAAATGTTTAATGTAACCCTTGATCTTAAAGTAATGGAATGATTATATTGAATATTTTCATATAGTTTATAAGCTAAATTGAACATATATCAAAAGTTCAGATATCACATTGAACAAATTAAAAGTTCATGAACCATATTGCACATTGAGTTAAATTTCAAGTATTACATTGAATAAATTAAAATTTTATGGACCATATTATATACTAAATCAAAATTCATAAATTATTTGTGTCATTTTCTTACTAATCAAACAATTTGAATTTCGATGGGCTCGTTTGCTCCCCACAAGATCCGAGATAGACTAAGTGCTGCATGAAAATCATTCTGGTTCTGTCCAGAACTGGTTTTTTGTTCCCAGAATCAGTTTTGGACCAGAAACCCGTTTGGTAACGTAATTTCATTTTTCTATTTCCGGGACAAGTTTGCTTCCAAAACTGATTCTGAAACCAGAAATGAGAACAAAAAAAAGTTGGTTTTTCATTTCTGGAACAAAAGTGAGAACCATTTCTGAGGAATTCATTTTCTTCAACACACATATTCATATGGAAGTCACGATCTTTGAGGTGAGAAAAAAAGTAAAAAATCAAAAATTTCAAAACTTAACAGAATGGTTTAGAATCTGTGGCTACCCACTTTTAGTGAAATTTAAATTTTTTTAGGTACCGAAAAATATAAAAAAAATAAAAAATAAATAAAAAATTTCACAAAATGGCTTAGAAAATCTATGGCCACCCACTTTGAGCAAAATTTAATTTTTTTAGTTGCCAAAAAAATAAAAAATTCTAAAATTTAAAAACTTTACAGAATATTTTAGAATACCTATGGCCACCCAATTTGAGCGAAATTTTATTTTTTTAGGTGCCGAAAAAAATAAAAAAAAGCAAAAAAGCAAAAATTTCAAAACTTCACAGAATGGCTTAGAATACTTGTGGCCATTCACTTTGAGTGAAATTTAAATTTTTTTAGGTGCCGAAAAAAATTAAAAAAATAAAAAATTTCAAAACTTCATAAAATAGCTTAAAATACTTGTGGCCACCCACTTTGAGTGAAATTTAAATTTTTTTGCATGCCAAAAAAAATAAAAATAAGCAAAAAAGTAAAAATTTCAAAACTTTACAGAATAGCTTAAAATACCTGTGGCTACCCACTTTGAGCGAAATTTTATTTTTTAGGTGCCGAAAAAAATAAAAAAATTAAAAAATTAAAAATTTCAAAACTTCACAAAATGGCTTAGAATACCTGTGGCCATCCACTTTAAGCGAAATTTAAAATTTTTTTAGGTGCCGAAAAAAATAAAAAACTTCACATAATTGCTTAGAATACCTGTGGCCACCCACTTTGAGTGAAATTTAATTTTTTTTAGGTGTCGAAAAAAATAAAAATAAGCAAAAAAGAAAAATTTTCAAAACTTCACAGAGTGGCTTAGAATACATGTGGCCATCCACTTTGAGTGAAATTTAATTTTCTTTAGGAACCAAAAAATAAATAAATAAAATCAAAAATACCATTTGGGCATCTAAAAAAAATTAAATTTTACTCAAAGTGGGTGGCTAGAGGTATTGTAAGTTATTCTGTAAAGTTTTGAAATTTTTAATTTTTTATGTTTTTTTTCATCTAAAAAATTTTAAATTTCACTCAAAGTGGATGGCCACATGTATTCTAAGTCATTCTGTGAAGTTTTGAAATTTTTGATTTTTTGCTTTTTTTCACCTCCAAAAATTAAAATTTCACTCAGAGTGGGTGGCCACAGTATTCTAAGCCATTCTGTAAAGTTTTGAAATTTTTGAGTTTTTGAATTTTTTTGGGCACCTTAAAAAATTTAAATTTCACTCAAAGTGGGTGGCCACATGTATTCTAAACTATTCTGTGAAGTTTTGAAATTTTTGATTTTTTGATTTTTTTTGGCCACCTAAAAAAATTTAAATTTCACTAAAAGTGGGTGGCCACAGGTATTCTAAGCAATTCTGTGAAGTTTTGAAATTTTTGATTTCTTGATTTTTTTGAAAAAATTCAACAAATTTCCTATTTTCCAGAAATCTAAATTTTTTTTTATTTTCTCGACATTTTGATGATTTTTTCTGGAATTTTTCAATTTTTTGGGATTTTTTGAATTTTTTTAAAGATTTTTATGAATTTTTCGGATTTTTTATTATTTTTATTCCATTTCTAAAAAATGGATTTTTGTTCCTGGAAATAGAATTTTCTGTTGTTTATTAAACGGATTTTTATTTCAGGAAATAGAAATTTTGTGCTGTTATCAAACTGGTTTCTGTTCTAGAAATAGAAATTTTTTGTCATTATCAAACGGGTTTTTTTCTCAGAAACTCATCCAGGAACCAGAAATAGAAAAATCTATTTCTGGTTCAGGAACTCATTCCGGAACAGAATGGTTATCATTCGCTACCTAACTTGTCATCCCAAGACAAGGTGGTGGGCCCCACCAACCTGAAGTGTCAACATCAAAGGCGGTGATTGGCTGCTACTCCTACGACTACAACAGCTCAGCAAAGCCAAAAAAAGGTCAAATCTGCTGCGACTTCCTAAATCCTATAATTCCTAACCCACCACTCTACCGAAAACGGAAACCAAATCCTGTATTAAGCGGCTAGCCAGAAAAGAAAAACCAAAGAAGGTACATGAAGTAGAATCCAGCAAACGCCTGTATCTGAGTGGACCATAACCTGTGTTTCTCTCACCCCCCACCTTAAATCTTAACCCAGAATCCAAACTCTCTCTCTCTCTCTCTCTGCAAAAAGAGCCTTTTGTGTTTGGTATGTTGCTGTGAGGAAAAAATGGGTTGGGGTTGGTGGGTACAGAGGCAATGCAGATGGGCTTCTTCTTCGCATTCTTTTCATTGGAAACTGGTCTTGACGTTGCTGATATGGGGAGGGACCTGGGGCGCGGAAGCAGCGCTAGGAAGCGGCAACAGGGACCCCGAGTGTGATGTGTTCCAGGGGAGCTGGGTGGCGGACCAATCCTACCCTCTCTACAACTCCTCCGTCTGTCCCTTCATCGAGCGCGAGTTCGCCTGCCTCAGGAACGGCCGCCCCGACCTCTCCTTCGCCAAGTACCGGTGGCAACCCCTCGGCCGCGGCTGCTCCTTGTCCAGGTACTCTCCCTCTCCGCTCGCCTTTATCGCTTCCTTAGGTGCAGGAAACGAAACCCATTACGGCATTGATTGGATTAGCTTGATGGGCGTCTCTGTGTTCTGTAATGGTCCCATTTCGTGCGGTCGCGGAGCTCCCTCGCAACAACCATGGTTTCGTAACCCAAAAAGTTTCTCTCTTTTTGACAATTGCTGTGCACACAACTATGTCCCCACCGACAGTGGACAACAGCAACGATTTGTTAACACTAAACTTTCAAGTGATTTTGCGCCCCCCCTATCGTAGAAGCCACCGCCTTTAAATCTGATAACAAATCTTTAATAAATCATACAATTAATCAAGGTGACGGATTTTGCTTTCCTTTGTCAAGCTCACCCCCATTGTAACATGGCTTCTGAATTTGCCAATATAATCTGGCTATAGATGTTGCCATTTTGACTACCATCAAACACCTTTTTCGGGAAGAAAGAAAGATTTTTGGCTCGCCTTATAACTGTCAAAATATGTCAGAAATCCATATCTTAACCCGAAGTTATGAAAATGGGTCATAACCGGGTTCATTTTAAAATTAAGATATAGGTTATGGGTTATGGGTCTATTTAACCCAATGAGCATTCACGTATAGAGAGAAATTTTCGATTTTTCAAGATATTCATTATTTGCGTTATTAAAAGAGAAGTATATGTTGCTATTTCGATATTCGATTTTGCTCCAAACATGAAAATTTTTTTTAATGTTACGCGTAAATCAATATTTACATTCCTTGTTAAACATTCTCTTAAATTAGTAATTTAGTATTTATAATAACGGAATTTATCAACAAAAATCGTTTTTTTATTCCATCACTTTCGTGTCCGGGTGGCATCTCGTGAAGCGACACAGCTAATGATTTTCACGCCCTGCTATTTCCACGGGGCGGCAGGGCGTGTCCGTCACGGTATAAGGACAGTAGGAGCTACTCGCGCGTCGATTGGTATGTCCACGCCACGCGCTGGAGGAGCGCGTGGGATTAGCTAGAGCGAAAAAAATTGGACAGAGATTCCTTTTCCCCCGGGAAACTCAAAACTCACAGGTTGGTGAGTTCCGTCAAGCTCACGGACGGCCGCGAGCTGCTGCAGCAGCAACTAGCGTTGCATTGAATTTGACAAATTTTCATTTTAAAATTTGTGGTACTTCACGTGAGAGATTTATCAAATTCTAACAATTAAATATTATGTATGTAATAACACTTCGATTAGGGAGACTCTTAAGCGGTCGCGTTTAATAATTTTTATAATTAATTCGACGAACTAACAATAGATTATTTAAGCGCGCCCCCCTTATAGATTTCGTGTTGGTTAAAACAAAGATCGTGCGCGGTTTTACTGTTGAAACAGCTCCTTCCGGCTTTTATAACTGTGGATCGGGATTGGATTCCGTTTCTAGGAGGGGATGATTTATCGGCTTTGGCTTGTCGATTCCGTAGGTTCGATGGCCGCGACTTTTTGGAGAGGATGAGGGGGAAGGCGATCATGTTCGTGGGGGATTCGCTTAGCCGGAATCAGTGGCAGTCGTTGACGTGCATGCTTCACTCGGCGGTGCCCGACGCCAAGTCCAACGTCACGAGACAAGGCGACATCTCCACTTTCGCCTTCACGGTACGTGTCTCATTGCTTTCAGTCTTCCACTCTGGTTTGAATTAGATTAGATTGGCTTAGATTATGTGACATCAGAGGTAGCACAGATCTTATTTGCAGGATTTCTTACTAGGAATCTGATTGGGATCTCAGTGGCCATATGAATTGACCATATTTTGAAGTCTTCAGATCTCATTGTTTTTTCATCTACAGTGACCATGTTTTCCTGACTGCAATGTCATTATAGACCTTGCATGTGCAACAGTTGTTCATTAGCTGACATTCGCATATTGACTCTGCAAATGTCTGCTAAAACCCAGAGAAAAGTTGAGCTGCTTCAGAACTATTATATAAACTTAAAGGAGCAGCAGCTTTCACGGGAGACTCTAATAAAAATTCGATCTGTCTCACCCTCATCTATCTGAGAGCCACACATGAATCCCAGGGCTAACGACAGTAGCTTTTGTCATTTATTTGGCCGACCATTTGGTCCTCTTGCCCCATCTTTTGCATGCGAGTGTTCTTAAAAGTTAGTTTTCCGTTCCTGCAAAACAGCAAATTGATTGTCCTTTCCATTCCCCCCCAAAAAGTCGCTTGAAAAAAGGCGCGAAATCGCTGGTCCTCGCGCGCATTGTAATCCTTTTTAGCTGTAATCGCACTGTTCGTTTCTTATGTCACATTGAAAGCGTAACATCACGAACTGATGAGGCATGCTGAGCAAGAACTAACAGAGGAGCACGAGCAAGTTCCTATTTGTGTGCTTGTATCGAGATACATGTTGTCCGAGGCATGATTTGTACTTTCGCAGGACTATGGGGTTAAAGTGATGCTCGATCGCAATGTGTTCCTAGTGGATGTGGTGCAAGGACCAATCGGACGGGTGCTGAAGCTCGACTCGATCCAAGGAGGCAAACTATGGATGGGGATTGATCTGCTCATCTTCAATACCTGGCACTGGTGGAACCGCCGAGGGCCCACTCAACCGTACGTCTCTGCGTGATTAAGAACAGTGTCACTGTAGCAACAGACAGAGAACGACTTCCTTAATATCAGATCTATATGGGAGAAATTGGACTAATGTTTTCATAAGCTTTGTTGTTGCCCCAGGTGGGATTATATACAAGAAGGTAAGCAGATTTACAAAGACATGGATCGTATGGTCGCTTTCGAGAAGGCACTAACGACTTGGGCTGGGTGGGTCGACACCAACATCGACCCAACCAAGTCTAAAGTTTTCTTCCAAGGAATTTCTCCCTCACATTACGAGTACTGATCCTCAAAACAACTTGGGATGATCCTATTAAAGTTCTTAAATATTCAACATATGTCACAATTTTTCTAATTCATGTATGTTCTAATGTATCAGTGGCACTCTCTGGGGCGAACCGAGTGCAAAGAGTTGCGTAGGCCAAAAGCAGCCGGTGCTTGGGTCGACTTATCCAGGGGGCCTGCCACCAGCTGTGGCGGTCTTGAAGGGTGTACTGAGTAAGATCAAGAAGCCTGTGGTGTTACTGGACATAACAAATTTGTCGCTGCTGCGTAAAGATGGACATCCTTCAATATATGGCCTTGGTGGGAGAACGGCGAAGGATTGTAGCCATTGGTGCTTAGCAGGCGTTCCAGATACTTGGAACGAGATTTTTTACAATCTCATTCTTTAACAAAGATACGCTCATTTTGGGTCCCATTCATAATGAGAAATTTGAATAAGGAGATAATAAAGCAATAGAATTTGTTGGATTGGTTGCCTCTTCATATTGCATTATCAAATTGATATATGGTAATCTTGTTTCTTCTTGTTCATTTTTCTCCTAATGAAACTCTCAGACAGCAGACCTACCAGATAGAACCAGCCACAAGAAAAACTCATCTAACATAAGCAAATGAATAACAGACCCGCCCCTTTTTTCCGTAAGTACTACGAAAGTTTGCAAATCTGTTTTCATGGTTTATGTTCTTGAGACAATTCAGTATATTATATTTGAGGCTTTGGAGGACTAAACAGCAGAACCCTGAACGAAAGAATGATTGACCTCAGTTTTTGAGAACTGAACTAAGAACAATCATGCACTCTTATTCCTCTGAGTAGACACTCAAAACCCATGACATAGTTTCTCTGCCGTGGAGAATAGGTAAAGTTTCGAAAAAAAACATGGCAAACTCCATGTGATTTACATTTTTCATATAAATTCTGTCTCAACCTACTGGGGTCCAATCATCTCGATCTGGTGTGCACTCTCGCACTCATGCCCAAAAATATGGGTCTCAAAAATCGGATCAGCTCGGCGTATGCCACTCTGTTTATTTGGGGTCTTCTCCGAGCCAAAGGCATTGCCAAGGGAGAGCCAAATGAACACCCTGGCGATTGTGATTTATTCCAAGGGAGTTGGGTGTATGACGACACATCATACCCTCTATACAACACCTCGACATGCCCATTCATCCAGAAACAGTTTGATTGCCAGGGGAATGGACGACCTGATAAATTCTACTTGCATTACAGATGGAAGCCTAGTACTTGTGCACTACCCAAGTATACACGTCGCAAACTTGAACTCTCTGTCCATTTCTTTGACCTTTTTCGCAAAATTGGCTCATATTCAAGGAAACAAAGCTGTCCTGGAGTTTGAAGTCGCGACTGTTTTGATGATTTACGAATAATTGGAGTGGTTGGATACTGTAATTTCTTCAGGGGAGCGAGTGATTCGTATCGGATAATGTGATGCAGGTTCGATGGCCAGGATTTCCTGAGGAGGATGAAGGGGAAGAAGATACTATTTGTGGGCGACTCGCTGAGCGTCAATCAGTGGCAGTCACTAGCCTGTATATTGCATGCTTCGGTTCCCAAGTCCAAGTACACTCTCTCCACAAACAATGTTCTCTCCACTTTCATCCTCCCGGTGAGTTTTGCTATCGATATTACCCTGCCTACTACAATGAGTTGCACACTATTTACTTCGTCCGAGTTGTTAATTTTGGTGACACAATGGAAGCGGATTGTAACTTTGCAATTAAGTTGAGAGCTATAAAAATCAACAGAGAAGTAAAACGAGGAACGATGAAAGGACACGAAAAAATTTACGTGGTTCCGTCCGAAAACCGGAACCTACATCCACGGGGTAGAGCCAACAAATTATCCATTAATAAATCGGAGAAATACAGAGTTTTCAATCACTCACACACTCGAGTATTTTCCAATCCTAGTATATGCCCAACACCCGCAATGTTTAGTAACTCAACTCGATGGACTCACTCTTGGCATAAATCTCTCCGTCTCTTGAGAGCTCCTCCTTCCCTTTTCATCTCCGGAGCTCTCTATAGTCCGTCATTCTCTCTTCTTCTTCCGTCTCTTGCTTTTATGGAAGCGGGGAGCAATTTCAAGAGAGAAGGAAGTCAAGAAGGCACCCATAACCTTTGAAGATAATCATAAGAAGGCGTGGGTCGCCGTCTTCACAGATCTTGTCCATTGACGTTCAGCTCCTTCAATTAATGCGCACATGGAATGGGACGACCCAGACTCTAGGCGGTGGGCACAGGATGAGGGATGGCAGGAGAGGCTGCGCCTCTACCCTGGACATGCGCGGGGCGAGGCTGAGCGCACGTCTCTTATCCCACGTCGTCGAGGGGGGAGTCCTAGGCTAGCTGATAAGGTTTTAAAGCTGTGGGGGCCAATTGGCTCAAAACGGACAATATTACATAGTGGTAGCCGCAGGTCCTTACATGGAAGCTTCATTGTTCTTTCCTTTACAATTAAAGTAAAAAGCTAGGGAAAGAGGCAAAGAAGTAAATGAAAGAGGAAAAAACAACCCCATAACTTTTTTCTTTGGTCAATTCTTCTTGCGGTGGAGTCTCTATGTAAAACCAAGAAAGAGAATAAATGCAAAGATCGTGGAGACCTCCTTTTTTCAGCTGAAGCAAATCTCTCTCTGACCTTGCTTCAGTCCCGTGCGATCCTTCAGGGACAAAACTTCGGATATTTCTTTTCGCGCGAAGTTGGTGAAGAAATTCTGACCAACTTAGATGATTTTGTCGCGCTCCTAAAATCGCTCGGATCGATTTGCATCCATCGAATTGGCTGAAACTCGAGGCATAAATTAACGCGAGTCATTCACATCGATCATCATTCTGGTTCATTGACTATAAAGTGAACCGATGTTAGAAAACTAACATACTGTTTTGCAGGATTATGGGATATCCATTGTGCTATCAAGAAACAATTTCCTTGTGGATATTGTCGGGGAGAAGATAGGGAGAGTCCTAAAGCTCGACTCTATTGCTAACGGCAGGGCATGGAAAGGATACGACGTTCTAATTTTCAACACATGGCACTGGTGGCTTCACAGAGGCAAGATGCAACCGTGAGATATTGCTGCGCGTCGAGTGTTACGTCTGATGTATAGTGAAAGAATCGTGAGAGAATAGTTTCAACGAAGTCAACAAATTCACCTGTAATAGGAATTGGAACTCCTCGTTCGAGCATAGTTTTAACCATGCTTTTCAAAATGAGATCAAAACACTATGAAGAAAAACTGTCATTCTTGAGCTACTGATATATTTTTGGTGTATCAGGTGGGACTATATTCAAGTAGGAGACACAGTACTCAAAGATATGGACCGCTTGGATGCTTTCCGAGACGGACTGACCACATGGTCGAAATGGGTACAATCCAACATCGATCCGACCGCTACTAAAGTGTTCTTTCAGGGAATTTCTCCCACACATTACAAGTAATCTCTCTTAAACTTTCATCAGTTTGACAAGATATTACCAGGTGGTACATACAACGCTGTGTTCTACCCAATGATGTGATAGAAAGACTAATTGATGTATGTATATAGATACATATATCGGCATGCTTCATTTCTTTGACATCTTATAATATGATTGTAGGGGCGAGGAATGGAAAGAACCAAAATCAACATGTAGCGGGCAAACGGAACCCGTTAAAGGGTCCATGTATCCTGGAGGTCTGCCGCCGGCGGTGACTGTGGTGAAGGAAGTCTTAGCCAACATGTGCACAACTGCCGAGGCCGTCACTTTGCTTGACATAACAACGCTGTCGCAGCTGAGGAAAGACGGGCACCCATCTAGATATGGCGGAATTCACGGCAAAGCAAAGATTGATTGCAGTCATTGGTGTCTCGCCGGCATTCCCGACACTTGGAACGAAATACTACGTGCTATTCTCGTCACGAATTCCGTATAAGCACACACACACACGCACACGCCTTGAGGATATTGGCGTCCGCATAAAATTCAAAAAGTGGTCATTAAGAGCAATGATCATGTGCCTCCTCGGTCAATCAATTGTTTAAGTAGTGAGTATGAGTAACTTCGTTTCCTTTTCTATGATTTTCCTAAGAGATATCCATGGATGTGCTGGTATATCAAAGATAAGGATCGGTGGTAATGGTCAAGAGAAGTTCTTATAATGGAAACACTATAAATGGAAGATTGTTACCTTCCATGCTCTATCTCAAGCCAGTATCTTTATTTAATCCAGCTAGATTTCCAGAAGCCGAACGAATAAGTGGGAAACCAATCTCTCTCTCTCTCTCTCTCTCTCTCTCTCTCTGCGTTTCCTGTCAGAATAATTTGATATGGAGGATCGTTTCTTTCCGTGTAGAGAAGATCGTCCCGCGCTAAGTTTGGTTAAGAAAAGGAAATTCTTTATGGCATGCAGGGGCAGTGCTTCCAGAATAGGAAACGCGGAAGAGAAGATTTCTTGCCATGCTTTGTGATTTATTGAGGGTGTGAGTCATATCCGATTCCTTCTTCTGTGTTGGAAAATTCAGTGCTCGTAGACTTTCTCCCAAAGACTCTGTCGAAAATGGCTTCTGGGTTCGGTTCCTGGCATTGCCTTGTGGCTTTCTTTGTGTTTGGGATAGGGTCTCTATCTTGCCAGGGGATTGCAGATGAGCTGCACATCGACGACCAGCTAAGGAACTGCAATCTGTACGAAGGGAGTTGGGTTCATGATGATTCACACCCCATCTATGAAGCTTCGAACTGCCCCTTCATAGACCAAGGATTTGACTGCCTGAAAAATGGCCGGACCGATAAGGATTACCTTAAGTACAGATGGAAGCCGAGCGGATGCGACCTTCCGCGGTATGTCATCGTTGTCTATCACAGTCCAGAATGCAATATTTACTTTGGCTTTGTTGTTTTTGTTTTTGCATAAGGATGAGACAAGGGTATAGAGCTATTAGATTTTGGTTACAATTAGACTTAAGTCAGGCATAGGACTCGTTCGAATTTTGCGCGTTGGATGATGCTACTGGCTGCTGTTACGCATACATTCAATTGCCTCATTCAACCCCCGGAACATCCTAGAGAAATATGTCACCTAAAGCACTTCGTTGGTGGCAGGTTCATCGGCCGCGATTTTCTGGAGAGGGAAAGGGGCAAGAAGATAATGTTTGTCGGGGATTCCCTGAGCAAAAACATGTGGCAGTCGCTGACATGCGCGCTTCACTCTGCCGTTCCAGGGTCTAAGTACGACTTAACAGAACAAGGGAAGCTCTCGACTTTTTCTATTCCGGTATGATCAATTCGTTCAGATTGCTACATCACAAGATGCTGAGTTCCGACCAACTTGGTTGTGCGACGATTCTTTTCAGTTCTCAGTAGTTTTTAACCTTGTGCTTGTCTCTAGGAATACGGAGTTTCAGTGATGTGGTTGAAAAATGGATTCCTGGTAGATGTGGTGACAGAGAAAATCGGACGAGTACTGAAGCTGGACAGTATCACCACCGGCAACGAATGGTTAGGCCATGACATGTTGATATTCAACACATACCATTGGTGGTTCCACCAAGGACAATCGAAGACGTGAGGGGACGATTCGCATCAGTCAATCAATATTTTTATTTCCCTTCAAAAATTATATGAGATGATGAAACGGAAGGACAAAAATGATCTCGTCATGTGTAATGCAGGTGGGATTACTTCCAAGTAGGAAACATGACGGTGAAAGAAATGGACCGCATGCTAGCGTACGAGATAGCGCTCACAACTTGGTCCAGATGGATCGATGCCAATATCGATCCGGTGGACACTCAAGTCTTCTTCCAGGGAGTTTCTGCTGCACATTTCGAGTAAGCTACGATCTGCCTCACCTTTTCTTACTCTTTCGGCCTTTTACATTTTATAGTATACCATCTTAAAAGTATTCTGCCAGTCATAGGACTTTCTAGGATACACTACAATGCACAGGTCAGGCAAATTCTGAGTTCTGTGCATTTCATACTAGGTTCATGTTTCTCACTGATTCTTTCTCAGTTTTTACTTTGATTTCGCAGTTGGTCTTTATGATTCTAGGAGAATTGTTATCTAGGCACACTTTCTCAAATAGTTTCAGCGGATCTGAGATTGAATAGTAGTCTGCAATTTTTTTTTCTCACAGTGCTATAAGTTCACACCACCTTCGTAGTACGAGTCCATTTAACAGTAATAATCTGTGCTAATGAATTTTCCTGAACCTCCCTCCTTCGAATGAAATTTAGTGGCAGTGAATGGAATGAAACCAGCACACAGACCTGCGAAGGACAGACGGAACCAGTGAAGGGATCGGTTTATCCAGGCCCTAGTATTCCAGGAGAGGGTACTGTTAAGAAAGTGATTAGTCTGATGCAGAAGCCGGCGAAACTACTCGACTTGACATTGCTCACACAGCTCCGGAAAGATGGCCATCCTTCCATTTTCACTGGCCAAGGAAAGTCAATCGATGACTGCAGTCACTGGTGTCTCGCCGGAGTCCCGGACACTTGGAATGAGCTCCTCAACACGGTCCTAATCCTGATGTAATTCCGCCATAATCTTCTCTTTCCTGAAATCTTACATAAGGAGATAATCGTAACTTCAATTTCCTTTATTTGATTTTCCAGAAACCCTAACGGAACTTCAGGATCGGGGCCGGCTGCCAGTCCTCAACCAGAGTCTCCTCTGGCTCCAAGTCCTCAACCGGTGGCGGGGGTTCCACCTTCCGGCTCCAGCCCACCACAGGCGCCTCCGGCTCCAAGTCCTCAACCCGTGGCAGGGGCTCCACCTTCCGGCTCCAGTCCACCAGAGGCGCCTCCAGCTCCAAGTCCTCAACCAGTGGCGGGGGCTCCACCTTCCAATTATAGTCCTCCAGCGCCGGTGGCCCCTGCATCCAGTCCTCAACCGGAGGCAGCTCCACCTTCCCATCATGGACACAAATCAGCCGGGCATGCCTTGTTACCAGCACATGTCGGATTTGTTTTTGTTGAATTAGCTCCTGTTCTATTGTTGATTTTGCTGCTCTGAGGGTGACCTCTCATTCTATTTATTTTTAACGAATTATTCGATAGCTAAAAACATGTGAACCTTATTAATCTTATGTCGGGCTTCATTGTTAATAAAGCTAGAACAGGATTAAGCAGTAGTTCATGTTTCATTAAGCTTGAGGTAGTGATATTTTACTAATCTTCTTGAGAGCGAAAAACAAGTGAACCTAGCTCTAATGCAAACCGCCAACAAAGAAATTTTAAATGCCGAATTATAGAGTCCAACGCAATTCTAATACAGTTATGTAAGCCAAAACCAGGACTGTCGTTGTGCTTCGTGCTACCATTTAAGTCCCGTACGCTACTAACATATGAACTCCATGTCCATATACAAATGCTACGAGCTAAAGTTCACATAGTCGATCCACTAGAGCCTCAGCTATTTCAATCGATTTTCTAGCTTTATGAATGTTGGTTCGAAGTTCATGAATAGTTATTTTCAAGAGATAACATCATCCTTAAATATGATATGTCGTAGAAAGAAATTACCATTGACTAAAGCCAATTAACATTGGCATACTGAAACAACCCTCAGAGCAATATGACGCATTCCATACCCAATACCCACATAAGCACTCTCTCGACAGGCATCTTGGTTCCATGGTTCGCACTGATGAAATGAACAATTCTATCACAAGAAAACCAATCAAAAAAATTCTATGTTACAGCTAAACATTCAGTGAATTGCATTAAATTACAGAACCATCCACCTCATTTCTTCAAATCTGAAGAACTGTAGGTGGAGTTGCGGAATAAACTCAACTTAAGCTGTCAGAGTAAACGATGGCAGACAAGACTTGAGTGTGGCACAGCTGCATCAACGGTACAAAGCAGAAAAGACAACGAGACTGAAATGGTGGGAAGCGGAGCCCCATGAATAAAATTCAAACTTCATCGCACAAAAAAGAAACTAGAGACTAGCAATTCTTTACGAGTGCACTTCATAATTGCTATAATTCTCTTCAGCAAAATACCATTTCTCATTCATCTCTCCTTCTGTATCCTCTTGTCCCTGATGGGAAGCTCGATGGGCTTTTGCGCCTCGTGGGGGTGTTCTGGGCCCTTGTAAACCTTAAGGTGGTTGAACAATGCTCTGCCAAGCTGCATGCAAAAGACCCCATTCTAAGCTGCTAAACTCTATTACTTGGAATGATCTTAGTCATTGAGGAAGAACTTAAAAGAAGCAAGGTGAGTCCCTAGAAGAGTTCAAATATCAAATATAGAGTACAGGGCAACAGCTAACAGTTAACGAGGTACATACTGTGAGCCATAGAATATCCGCTCTCATACCTTCATACGATGCCACTGAACAGCCACACAAAGCACAGTTCAATCCTCACAGAAAGATGCCGGCAGCTATAAATTCTACTATAAGGGAATGCATGGCTACTACATCCTTAAGTTAAATAGTGGAATTCTAAGAGAATACCAGGAGCCATGGTGTTGCTTAAATCAATCGACTGAATGAATATAAGCTAAGCCGTTTCCTGATATTAAAAAATATAAAAGTTGAAAAGAAATTACTATTGCCACCAAGTAAGACTTGGTCATTTTGAGAGTGCATTAAGGGTGCCACACTATTGCTGGAGCAAAATAGTATTGAGCATTCTCATTTCTTGCATCTAGATCACTTCAATTCTACTTAGTTTTTGACAGCTGTATACATGTCGGTACTGAAACTTCTGGTATTTCTAGTCGGCAAAATAAAATATCTTAATGTCCTCCATCTCCCATCCCATGATCCCGCAGAGAATGCCACAGAGAAATACCAGTCTGAAAAGTTGAGGCAAATAAAAGAATGGAAGATACTCATCTCAAAGGGGGGGAAAGCTTGTGGCTATGGTGGAGAGCAACCATTAAATCTGCCCATATATTGCAAAAGGAGGAGGGGTGAAGGTGTGTGGATTTGATTATCAAGACTTAAAAACTTACCCTTCCTTTGGGAAGCATGCCCCGAACGGCGTGTTCAATAATCCTCTCAGGAATTCTCTGCTGCAGTTGGTTGAATGTCTCGACTTTCATACCACCGGGTCTTCCTGAATGCCTCCTGTAGAGCTTTTGGGTCCTCTTCTTTCCAGATACAGCAACCTTTTCAGCATTTACCTAGAGATACCATGTGCACGAGTAAATGGTAATGACACATCAAGTTCTCCTGCTTCTCACACAGTTATATTGAATCACAGGAACTGATCTGAAATCCTGGCAGCAGAATCCATAGCAAGTTTCAACTGTCACGGAGAAGTAAACATTCTCATCATACTGGCTGCTTCTCCTCTCATGGTAAAGGAAACAGCATGAACCTTATTTTTTCTAGCTTACCCTAAAGAGTGATAAAGTACCAGGTCAGAAACTTTATCAAGTGAACTTCAATTCAAAAAGTCTCAACATAAGAATTAATTGATTATCAAACTGGCAAAAGCAGTTGTTTTAGCATATTCATAGGGAGAATTTCGGGTATACCTAACATAAGAGAATAGGGTTACACGAATTTGAATTAGCATCAGCAAGAAGGCAATATTATCTAAAGTTCAATGTTTTCAACTGCTTTTGTTGTCCAAATTGTGTAGTGTCGTAAGGACTGATTGATCGCGGATCAACCGTATTAAACATGTGCCTAATCGGGAGAGGCGAACATATCGGAACTGAGACAAGAAGGTACTAATTCAGCCATGGCGTGTACTTTGCAATGTTTACTTCTCAATAAGAAATGACTGGGACTTAAATTATCGGCTAGTCTACTTGGATCAGTGAATGCAATATACTGCAATGCATAACCGTATGCAAGTACATACCACAATCACAAAAGCCCCCATGTCCACACTGGGAGTGTACGTCGCCAGATTCTTGCCACGGATGTGAACAGCGATGGTCGACGCGAGTCTACCGAGTATCTTATCCGTGGCATCCACTATGTACCACGGCTTGTCCGTGTTCACGTGGTCTCCAGCTTTAGGATACCACGTCTTATTCCAAATGTCCTACAAACAAACCGCAACACGCATGACATCGCAAAACCTCCGACATCGCTGACCTTCCCCATTAAAGAGCAACCAAGCGGGAAAACACAAGGAATCAGAAACCCACAAAATTTATTCCTACAATCCATTTACAACAGCAGCCAAACGGACGGCACTGGCGTACAATTAACGCTAAGGGCACAAACAACGCACAGAGAGAGAGAGAGAGAGAGAGAGAGAGAGAGAGAGAGAGAGGTTTTACAGGTCCGTCGACCTCGGACTCCTCGAACATCCACCGCTGGTCGAGAGGGACGACGGAGAGGTCCTTCTGGCACCGGACGGCGAGGCTGCGCCTGCCGACCGTCGCGGCGACGGGCTTGGTGAGGGCGAACGACGGTCCGGCGACGCTTCTGTTGGAAGAGAGAGGAGAAAGGGAGGAGTTGCATTTGGCGGGCGCGAAGAACGCTGAAGAAGAAGATAATGATGATGCGCAGAGGATCGCCATTTCTCTCTCTCTCTCTCTCGCTCAAGAGCAGTGAGCCAAAGCTCGCGTCCTGTTCTTCTGTCTATCTGTCCGATTTTTGATTAGTGGATAAGGAGTCCTCGGAGTTCATGGGCTGGGCCTGGGCCTTCTACGGCCTCTTTCCTTCTTTCCGTAGATTATTCAACTTTTCTTTTTTACACTAACAAAAATGTATTTTTGCATGTTACATTCGATAAAATTAAGGTTAAACTGCTAGCGGCATTGACGTCTCGTGGCTGGACAACAAGTTTATCGCCTACCCACCATTTTTGCATGTACACCAAAGCGTGCTTCTCTCAATTTTTTCATATTTTTTTTCCCCTCAAAACATGAAGACGGCAAAAGGTCTCGGAGTTCTTGAAAACCAGTAAAAAGTTATGATTACGTATGTGGTTTGCATAGTTTAAAAGATTTCGGGCATTTGGCTTTGAAAGAAAATGAAAGCCGCATGTTATCAAACAATGGCATGACGTTCTAGATAAAGCAGGCTATTCACGTTCTTTTCTCTAATCGTGAAAGATATTGTTTAGTGTTTTGGTTCCTGATAAATGGCTTCAAGATATCCATCCCCTTTCTCATCGATATGGATACCGAAACGTCATGTAGCAGAACTGTACAATGCTTGCACAGCAGAAATCGTATAGGCACACAAGAATGCCGTAATTACATCGACCTAACATTGAGACCGTCCTTTCCCCAGATGCCGTCCTCAGTCTGGCCTTAAGCACTCGGCAAGACGAATGTAATTGAATGCTGCTGCTGAATTTGAAGGGATCTAAATGTCCCCCACCCACAGTAGTGTAACCGTCGTCCAAATCTGGTATCTCCGCTTTGAGCATAAGGATCTCTCTCTCTCTCTCTCTCTTCGTTCACCCTTCTGTACGTGTAAATTGGCCTGATTTTATCCATGTTAGAGAGCTCGTACTGTTGAAAATTATGCTGTCACAAATTTGGAACAATAACTTGCTGCATCAGAACGGCCAATATGCTACCCATGGAGATATTAATGATATTGACAGCATCGTTGTTGAGCTGCATGAGGGAGCCAGAGAAATTGTGAGCAATATTAGGATGTAATACAATGAAGCAGACCAGGTTTATCAATATCTGAGAGAAACTGCAGCTGGCAATTGACAACACAGATGGATCACCGTAATTTGTCATCACTCGCGGTGTATTAGTGATCATCTAGTAATAGGCACTTTTAAGTTTTGAACTCAGACAGGAAACAAATGTGATGGAATCAAAACAAGTCCTTACCCAACGGAATCCTTCCTTCTCTTGGAAGGCAGCCCCTATTATACTCTCGCCAAGATTAGCAATCTGTGAAGCTACGACACATATGACGGCTTCAGGTGCTTTTATCTGTCTCGACCCAACAAGAGAGAGAGAGAGAGAGTGAGTAAATAAATGACGGACAAAGAAAGGTCACACGTTAACTTGATGAATCCAAACAGAAGCACGAATCAAATTTAAACTTGGGTATGGACATGCAAGGAGATTAAATGCCAGATCATTAAAACTTGAAGCTAACATAGCCTAGTCAGTGTCCACAGCATTAGCAAGCACGGCAGAGCAAATAAGACAGGCCCTATATAACGCACACATGATTAAGTAAAGGAATCAGAAAATAAGTCCAGGCAAAATGTTTCATAATAATGCCTGGATTGAGAAGACCAAAGTACCTGCCCCAGGAGAAAACTGGCTGAGGCCAGAAGAACTGATGCCACAATCCCAGCAATTGTTCCCTCGAGACTTACAGCGCCTTCCGTTCCACGAGGAACAATCTTAAAGGTGGTCACTAAATAACTGATGAAGAAAAACCATTAATACATGATGAGGTACATAGATGGTGCATGGTGAAAGCAAATGGTATCCAGGAACTAAACAGCAAAAGCATTCAAGCGTGATATCCACTTTCACAACGACAACCACCAAGTTCTCCCAAAGTTAGCTGTCTAGTTACTAGAAAGAAATAACAGAAGTTCCTCATATTACATAACTGACGGTTCCATTATGATAAAACTGATCAATTTTCAACCTCAAAAAAAAAAAAAACTGATCAATTCCTAGGGAATTTATCTCCTTCCATCCCTCCCTCCCTCTCAATATGTGCGCACATGAACTTCTATGATTCTACGTCTCATGCAACATGACCTAACTACACTGCCAAGCAAGTAGCTGTGCTCTCTAGACCAATAGATCCATTCATGTAATCACTAGTATCACTATCATTCTTCACCCTCTTAGTAATAATTCGATGTATTCTGCAGCCACTACATCAATCTCAAGGAAAAATGACATGAGGAGTGTGAAGTAATAGTAAAAAACAGGAAGTATACATAGGGGCAGCATGAAATCACAGAAGAAACAGGGGAGTTGAACAAGAATCGATTTTGAAGAACATATCATGAGCTAATACAAAAGTGATGAGTTATCATCACAAACACGAGAATCAAGTATCAACCTTCAACTCAAGTGCAGGTGAGAAACATTACTCACGTCGTTTTTCCATAAGCCTTGCCGATCTCACTCGAAACTGTATCGCTCAACTTAGTACAGAAGCTAGCGATAAACCCGAGTAACCAGAGATGCGAGAACGCCTTGCCTCCTATGCCAAATATAGAGAGGAAAGCACAGACACAACCTGCCGCACTGGAACCAATGACACTTCCAGGCCCTCGTCTTCCTTTCCTCTTCTCAGCAACCCCCTGAGCTTCCTTCTGTGCCATTTTCACCTTGGTCGCTGCTGTTCCCTAACGGATCCAGCTCAATTAACAACGGATAAAGACCTCAAATCTCGAATTCAGAAGACAGCAATCGACTACACCGACCATGAGCGGCAGCTCAGAAGCGAGAGCAGGAGAGGAGGACCGTACACAGATAGAATGAGAAATCCCAATCACAATCAAAAGCAGACATGACTACCAATCGGAACATGCCAATAGCGATTACCGACCAGGAACATACTCAACAACGATCAGGATGCTGCAAATCAAAGTCCCTCGCTAAATGGAGATAAAGGTCCGCGAAGCGCTAAAATGCGAAAGCTATAAGCAACGGAAATCAAATTCAGGATCTCGAGGGTTTCGAGCTTACGATGACGAAGTAGGCGGCGACGAGGAGAAACCCCGAGGGACCGAAGGCGCGCCAGGTGAGAGTCCCCAGGAGGAAAGCCGCCCCGATGCCCGGCGCGGAGAGGCCGGCGACGAGAATGGGAGAGCCGGCGACGAAGATCAGGAGGTTGCTGAAGACGGCGGACTTCCACGTGGGAGGGGCCGACTGGATCAGGGCCAGGGCCTCCGAGAGAGCTCCCTGCGCCGACATCGCGTCCGGCGGCGCCACCACCGGTCGGGAGAGCCGAGGCTTGCGGCGGAGACGATTCGGGAGGAGGAGGAGCGGCGGCGGCGGCGGTATCTGGAGAGTCGGCGAGGGGAGGAGGAAGAAGCGAGAGGGAGGAATCGGAGGGGATTTATAGCGGAGGAGGAGGAGGAGAGTTGACAAAGAAGACATCTTTGGTCGTTCTTTGAGTGCCGGCGAAGTGAACTCGCGACGCGGATGGATACCGTCGAGTTCGACCCGGACATAAACGGGCGTGGGAAAGCTAAACAGAACAGGACAAGACAGGACCTACAGTCACAACGGAATCTTTGGTCCGATGGTCCGTACGTGAGTCGTGCTGGCGTCAGCCTCCCCCTCCCCCCTCCAGGTGCTAAAGTAGACGGTAATCTCTTAAAATTTATCTCGACAGTGTAATTGATAATTTTAAAAAGTACAATTAAATTTTAAAAATTTATTACGAAAAATCATTCGAACCCTAAAAGTTATCACAAAAGTGCAATCGAATTTTAAAACTTTCAAAAATATAATCAATAGAAAGACTTGATTGGACCAATTTGATAAGTTTTAAGATTTAACTGTACTTTCGTGATAAATTTTACGACTTCTAATACCTTTATCCCTACACGACACTGAAACTATAGATGTTACGTGGTTTCAAACATTTGGCAAGGCATGTGGTGATGCTAAGTAAATGACCCGCATTGAAACGTTAGAAGCAAAACGTAGAAGTTCGATTTCGAAAGTTACAAGGAAAGAACCACCTCAAAAACTCGCCTAATCGCCATCGTCAGATTTTTTGTGTTTTCATAATCGCGAAAGTGTCGTCAACTGGTGTAGCGAGAAGAATCGAGACCGGTCATATCTTTATCCATGAGGACAGACAGGTAGGCAGGCAAACCAAAGCAGCAAAAGGGCCTTCACATCGGAGGAGCAAAAGTTTCACCGTCATATGGCTATCATCGCCCAACTCATTGTTTTGCAATCCAACGGATTCCGCCACCATACATCCGTAACTCTATGTATTAACCGAAGGGGATCATCCACTTATCATGGCGGTCCTCCGTACTCAGAATGACGAAAATACTATTATTGAAATTGAATTAACTTTGTCCAGCATACAACCCGTGAATCATTTACCATACAGCAAAACTCGAACTAACGCCTATCAACGAGCTCTTGCCTGAATTTTCACTTCGGCTTTCTCGATCCGTCATCCCATCTTGAGATATCTACTTAGACAGGCCAGGCCTACTACAGAACTTGGGAAGCTTTAAACTGCTAGCGATAAGACAGAACGAGACCACTGAAATACGTTAAGAAGGCACACTACAAAAGGAAATCCCACTCTCTCTCCCCCCCTCTTTACACGACCTGATTGTGTGCTAAACCTATGGTCTAAGATTGTCTTCGGCGTTTTAAGCTGCGATCATTTCTTTGACACAGGAAGTCGTTCTCTGGTGCGGAAGATATATCGGGAACATAAGCAGCAGCGTCGAGTTGACGCCGAGCACTCTTCGGCCAGTATAAACCTGAAGCTGTAGGAGGTGAAGACATCTGAGGCACAGCCCAATAAGTATCTGGAACCTGGCCCAAGCATTCGTCACCTGTTTCTTCGGAACTTCTCATGATTGAGGAGCAATCAGAGTCTCCGAGCTTGCCGCTATCAGCCTGGAAGACCTCGTAAAAACAACAGAAAATTACAGACTGCGTTAGCCATTATTTATGTGCATACTGACACAGAGTTGCTATAGTATTGTTAGTTTCAGACTACTCTGCCCCTGCATGACCCAGATGTGAAAAAATTGGAGTACATCAATTCTCGAGACCAAAGAGCACCCGATTCTTTCTTCCTTCCTTTTTTCCTTTTTTTCTATTAAAAGGTAGACATGGGGCAGATTCTAGGAATGGAACACTGGACCTATTGATGTCGGTCTGGCTGGACCACCGCTCAAACAACCTCTTACCTCTCAACCACTCAATTCAGATTATTTCTAGGAAAACTGCTCGATCCCATTTCAAAGCAACAGGCAGTTTTCCAAACACCTACAGACCCACGTGTAGAACTTCCGATGGAATAAGAGGCTTCACCCGCAATTTTGACTCGGTCTGACATGAACCAAATTTCAAAAATGACAGATAAATTGAAAACGACACAAACTGTAGCAGGAGACATTTTGCACAACAACAATTCAAATCCAAAGCTGCTTGACCTGCAATTTTGACTCGGTCTTACATGAACCAAATTTCAAAAATGATAGATAAATTGAAAATGACACGAACTGTCGCAGGAGACATCATACGAAAATGATGAGCTGCCAAAAAATTCCACCTTCTTGCAAGACTAGCAGCATCTTTTGCTCGTGTCACATGAAGGTAAGAACATGGATCAAACAAGAAAGTGAATGACCCACCCAATGGCGGACCGAGAACTGAGGTTCTGCCATCTATCCCACCAGAAGCACAACCCACCCACAACAGATGGAACACATCGAAACAATGGCATTGATTGTGGAGAATTAACAAAATCACCTGATCAGTGACAGGAAACACGAAAAACAATTGGCCTAACACATACCTTAGACGAGCCATTGCCCATGTAGCTGAAGCTTTGATTAAAGTCGCTGAATCCAAGAAGTTCATCTAAATGCCACTGTGGCATGCTTGCAGCTGCAGAACCCCCAGAAAATGGCAACTTAGTGGTTATCAAGCTTCCAACGCCATCAGTGTGTACAGGTTGGATATTGTTGTACTCATTATGCGATGGCAATTGGGTGCCTCCGTTTGACAAAGAAGAAGATTTCGATTTTTCAGAGATCTTTTCCCCAGGCTGTGAATTTATCGATGAAGAGGACGGATGAGGCTCGGTAGATTCAAGACCCACTTTCACTCCAGTAAGAAGAAACCTTTGGTGAGCAGACACATATGTATTCGCCGTGTGTATGGCTATATCGCATTTCCTACAGAGTAATGCTCGATCCTCTAGACAGAAGAAAAATCCAGCTGTCTCCTGTCAACGGAATGCACATTGCATCAATTATATTTGACAAAGAAAGAGCACCCTTTTTCGTTTGAAAGACATCCGAGAAGTGAAAATTGTAAATCCAGTCGAAGTGGCGGCAATGCCATCTCCAAAATGTATGGAAATTACATCAACTTTCCCCGCAGGATGCGTAAATCCTCTCTTCTTTCGACATATAGAGAGAGGATTACATTTTCTTTATAATCCAAGCAAAGGCAGTCAGATGAAATACTATTTGGCAATCAGAGACTTACTCAATGGGTGAGAACTGATCATTCATAAAATAAATAAGACAAATGGAAATCCTCTGCTCCATTTCAGCTGGATCACTAATCACATGAGAAGCTCTTCCTTCTAAGGAGAGTCGACAAAAAGCTTATACAACCGAACATTTCGGCCGAGCTGAAACTACATCTCTTGATTTGCGAATGGCAATTCATTTCCGGATTTGCGTATGGTACACAGCCTGGGTAACAAATACTATTTGTTACGCAGGCAGCCTCCGTCACCTCAACATAGGTAGTCCTAACTTGAAAATCTGACCAACTATCCAAATCAACGGTGACGGGTGTCAATCGCTTAAGAATAGATTACAAGCCGCATTATTCACAAAGAATATACTTTTAACAAGCGATCGTAACTTTTCGAGCGTGTTATTAATTTCAAGTTAACAGATTTCATTTTTTTTCTCTTTTAAACTTCTAAGCAAATTAGCGAATTGAGGATTTCCAGAATACTCCTACCACCAGTCAGATACGAAACAATCTGTAATCAATCGATCCAGAGGCAAGAAATATCTTTCGGGAGCTCGTCATCGGAAAAAAAAAAGAAAAAGAAAAAGAAAAGAAAAGACGGGACAACACAGCTTCAAATGTTTTGTCACCTGCCATTCTAAAATCCTCAAAACGTGCACAGACCAGGCAGACGCCAACAAAGACTAACGCAAGAACACAAGAAATCACTCATCGCCGACGAACCGGAAAACAAGAAAAAAAAAAAAGAAGGACAAAACAAAACCGACTCATCCCCAACTAACCCAGCACCGCCGGAAAGCAAACGCGAGGCTCGAGAGGGGCGGGCCAGACGGGAGGAAACGAACACGGGGAATCGGGGCGGAAGAACGCACGGAGAAAAAGAGGACCCGACCGGCCGCCGTACGCACCTGACAGATATCGCACTTGGGCATCTGGGAAGCGGAGGTGGAGAGCGGGACGCGCTGGTGCTTGCTGGCGAGCTTGTTGGCGGCGTGCACCTTCTCGTCGCAGGCCCAGCACAGGGCCGCCTCGTCGGCGCAGCACAGGACGCGCGCCTCCGCGGCCTCGCACACGTTGCACTGTATCTTCATATCCACACGAACGATCGATCGATCACAACGGCCCCCCCAGGCGCACGCACCCGCATGCGCGCGCGCAGGCAGGCAGCGACGGGAATCCCTCACGACCGCCGGCGCCTCCTCCGGTCCGCGCCTCCAGCTCAACAAGAGCGGATTGTTCTAGAGAGGGAGAGAGAGGGGGGGCGCGCGGAAGGAATCTAGGGATTTGAACCGCGATTTTGAGGGGAGAGATATTTGTCGAGTCGCCAGGAATTTAATGCGCGTCGAAGGGGGGAGGAGGGAGGAGGAGGAGGAAGGTGCGGAGAGGGTTTAAGTCGAGCGTGGGGGCGAGACGGCGAGGGGGGAATAAGGGCGTGGGGAAAGTGGGATTCCATTCTTTTTGCGGGTTCCTTTTAGAGGGAGAATTATTATTATTATTTTTTTTTTTTAAAAGGAAGGTGGTGTGGGGATGGGGGTGGGATGAAGATTAGAAGATGAAGATTAAAAAAATGGGGGGGAAATGGAGGATATTTTCTGTGAGGCCGTGTGGGAGGCGGAGATGGGGACACGTGGGCGTGGTTTGGAAAGTCAGCGTGCCCTGCTCCTGGCACAGGAGACCGCATTCGCTGTATCGGCTGGGAGGCCCGAAAGACTATTATCTCGCTCTCGGGGATCCATCCCCATCGTTTGGATCGCGCTTATTGACAGCGTCCCTAGCGCGCCGGTCCAAAGGCTCCACCCCTTTTATATTATCAGCAAAAGCATCCTCAATTATGCGGGGGGGGTTTTGCTCCGGTCACGGACTTTTTCAATTCGATCTATAGTAATTGTTTTTTCATCAATTTCTAGGCGAAATCGCCGACGTGAATATTGATTCTCGTACGTACCGATGCCGACGCGGATAAATTAAGAGAAAAATTCATAAAAATGTCGCGGAAGATTATCCATGTCGGCGTCGACAATGGCACGTAAGATGGCCGGCGTTCGCGTCAGCGACTTTCCGGTCAATTTCATCGGTAAATTGTTGAAAGATCTAGGACTGAATTGACTCGATTAAAAAGAAATTTATGACTGAATTGACATTTTGTACCGTAGCTTTACGGCTTCCTTTATATAATTATTCATGTGTTTCGCTAATGATCTGTCGGTGTTCTTCAAAGGTGACAAAGATTCCACGGCGAACCCATTTGGAGGCATTTCGAGAAATTTCACCGCTAGGCAAGGTCGAGACCTAATCCTGATAAAGACTCGAGCTGTTTCTAGCTGGCATCTGAGGACTCTTTTTAAGTCATGGTTTTTTGGTCAACGTAGCGAGAGGGAACTTTTACCTTGTTGGGTAACATTAACTGCTGGAATGAATGCCTGGGCGCCTAAGCACTCGGGAGTTATATCCCGGTACGTCGCGGCTTGTTCCATCTTTTGTGGTCCATAGCGATGCCAGTTGCTGGTGTCAGATATTCACATCGCCGAAAAGAAACACGCCTGCAAGAGGGCCTTTTCGAGCGTACCCACGACAGAGCAGGCATCGAGTGGTCTGCATTCGTGAAAGTAACGAGTTTCGCGATGCGCTGGGGCTCTCTGCGTCGTGCGTCGGAAAGGCGCAACTACACAAATAAACCTGGAGTCAGGTGGAAGCGGTAGTGGGAAGAAAACAGAATCCCACTTTCCTCCTGCAGATGCTAGAATGCAGCTTGATTCTCAGATGGAGTAGTGGGAAGAAAATAGCCACCTGGAGTCAGGTGGAAGGGGCTTGGGCCTTAATGTAGTTACCGATTGCTTCTGGAGTCTCAAAATTCCCAACTACAGTTGCAGAAACTCAAACTAAGTTGCATTTAATTCTAGGGGTGTCCATAAAGCCCGCGCCGGCCCGGCCCGGCCCGGCCCGACCCGCGCCAGTCAGGCCCGACCCTAAAATTTGGGTTATTTTGGGATTGGGTTTTGTCTTCTTTGGGTAGGGCTGGGTATTACTAAATTAGGGTAGGATTGGGTCCGATCCATTGACACCATGAGACCACCCATGGGCCACAGTCCACACCTCCCTCTCCTTCGTCTCTCTCCTCTGTCTCGCTTTCTGCGCACATTTCATCGCCTGGTTTTCCGACACCGATCTCCGCATCCATCGCCTAGTTTCCATCTCGCCGGAGCTCGCTCTTTCGCTCGCTCTCATGAAACTCTGTTCGGAGATCCATGGCGCCTCGTCATAGCTCGTTCCTCCTTGGGTTCTCAAGCCCTGCATTGCTCAAATCCCTCTGCTTCTGCCGACAGGGCCGTGTCCTCCCATCGATGCCGATCTAGCGAGCCTCGACCTCGACCAAATCCCGGACTTCCGACGATTCTGTCGATTCCTCCCTCCTCCTCTGCCGTCGTCGTCCTCCCCCTACCTTTTTGCAATGAAGCCCACACAGCAGATTCTTCACGATGGGGCTCGTACTTGCAAATCCCATCAGTACGAACCCTAGGCGA
This sequence comes from Syzygium malaccense, assembly GCA_031216405.1. Taxonomy (NCBI): domain Eukaryota; kingdom Viridiplantae; phylum Streptophyta; class Magnoliopsida; order Myrtales; family Myrtaceae; genus Syzygium; species Syzygium malaccense. The sequence goes on along the minus strand of CM062258.1, from coordinate 918,031 downwards.
CAACAACCGCAGCCCTGAGATCAAGCGCTGCCGCGACGCACGCGATTTCTCAATGTGCCGGAGATTGGGGAAGGAATCGAGGGCTGGATTCGGTGGATCAACGGATAAAGACGGGATCGAAGAGGGGGGGGTTGATTTCCTAGGGTTTTGCAAAAGGGGGGAAGAAGACGGAAGGGAAGGAGTGAAGTCAAGGAGTGGTGATACTAATGGAGAACTCGTCGTCGCTGCCGCCGCCAATCCCCACCGATGCCTGCCGCAGGAGGTTCCCTACTGCTGCGATTTACATGATCGGGCGGACTAATTTCCAATCCATCTATAAAAAATGGTAAGGCAGATGACGCATCAAGGCAAATGGCTGCCGGGCAACACCATTCAATTCAAACATATGCTTATCCAGGTAAGGACCATCCGGTGCCATCGCAACAACAGATGGCCTGAAAAGTTACGATCCCAAAGGTTGCCGACCATTTCTGAATACTTCGAATATGCACTAGAAAACCATGATAACCACGTAAACTACTCCACCATCGTAAGATCATACTGCACATTAGGAACTGTGATTAATAATCAACTTCACAAGATTGTCAAATTCGTTAGTTCTAGCTTTTGTCAACGACACATTTTGATAAGCGGCCCACCGCCAGGAAGCCATCCGCTACCCATTCATCACTCTTCAAGCAGCAAATGACTTGGGAGCATAGCTAGACAGGTTCAACAGACATCAGCCTATTTACATGCTATTTAAATGTTATTTACATGCAAGACACTTTCGGTGTCTCTGCGTCAGAAGTACGCCTAATCGGGAGTACTTGCTTTTCTAATAAACAAGGAGGCAAGTAGACTTTTAGAACCGGGGCCTTGGAAGATATTTCAAGTGTGTCCTCGTCCTTGACTGTGCAACACACATTACAGCCATCGATATATATCGCACCTTCTTTGCAAAACCATGCAACTTCCGTCTTCTGGTCAGGATTGAGAAATCCATGCATCAGATTAGAAGCCACTCTGGGTGAAATAGGCTCTCTTACCATATACTGAAGGTCCTGAGATAAAATGGGCATTTGGTATCCACCGGCTGAGAGCATTGCGGCCGTTGATCCAGCAGCAGTCGAGACTCTGAGACCACTTGATCGGCAGTTCACTGCAGGGGAACATGACTGGCCATTGCTTTTGATTCTGTAAACAAGTAGGTGACATTCAGGTAGCCCACAAGACCAACCAAAATGAGAGTAATATAACAAACACACTGCATCGAACTGCTGACCTGAATGAGAATCGCGAGACCGCCGCTGGGCATGGATGTGCAATTAATACATCATTGAGAGCACATGTTGACAGTGGTGCCGAGTTCACACAGATTGATATCCTTGATAGTTCAGATGGTAGTAATTGACCCTCGAGAATGTCATCTAGTATCTGGAAGAGATTCTCCAATCATTAAGACACGTGTCACCGTCAAACTGGAGATTCTGCTGAGGGACGAGGAGATTGTCGACTTTCGTTGGAGATACAAAACAGTGGAGTGACCGGATTCTACCATATTAAATATGACTTTCAAACTTGTATATTATACTGGCATCAGCATCATTGCAATTGAGATTAATAGTGATCTACCTACCTAAGAAAGCCAGCTGAGCAAGAAATCTGAAATCTTAAACCTAAGACGGGCAGAACCAAGCTAGGGACTTGAGCATTGCCAATGCCAGATACATAAACCATATTGTGTTTGTAATGTGAAGGACAATACATCAAAACCCCTCCCTTTATACCAGAAAATCCAGTACTCTAGCACATATTATCACATTAACACAAAAGTTGCCATAAGATTGTGTCATGGTGCAACTGAAGTAGTAGTTTCCACTCGATTACAGAAGATGGAACAGTAAATTGGTCTACAAATCCCTAACTTTTGGATAGACAAATAAGGAAACCTTACTTTCTCAAAATTATCGACAGTTGCTGCACAGAGGTAGCCAGTGCTTCTCGTTGCGTCATATTGATTACCAAACTCCTCAACCTACAGCAGAGCAACATCGTAGTTTGTGGGGCCTTCATTTCTTGCCATGTAAAGACTTGCCAAACCACAAACACCGCAAACGCAAATTAAACAAACCGAGTACCTCGGCGACTCGCGTGGGATCGGAGTTCACGCCGAGAAGTGGAATCGAGTCATCTACGAAATGACTGGCGTGCAACAGAGTCCCATCACCACCGACAGTGACGACCATGTCCACGTTCCGTATCGGCTGGGACACATTGTCGCGTAAGATGGGCTCCCAGTCAACCAGCTTCCGCCGCAACACGTTCTGGCAGAACCCTACGGCCTCGCGGTGCACCTTACTCCTGCTCTCCAAATGATGCAGAATCTACAAAAATATAAAAATTATTGGGGAAACCACGTCACACAATAGCCGAGACAAACATTGCACGAAGATTGCCCACAATGTTCTTGATCCCTCGACGTCAAACACCATAGTCCATGTCAATGTTAACCTAGGGAAAAATCAGCCAACGCCGGCTGAAGCCAGAATCGCGCTTGCTCGCTCGTGCTAAGCGAAGTTCACGAGCACGAAGAAACAAGATCGATCGATCGATCGATTCCGCACGCATTTCGATCGGGGATTTCGTCAAACAGGTGGAGAGCGAGAAAGGCGAGTGGAAAGAGGACCTGGGGGTTGGCGATGCGAGAGAGGCCGTGGGACTGGGCGGCGACGGCGTAGTCATCCAAGGGCTTCAACAGCAACAGCAGCTTCCTGCTCGCCATCTTCTCCTTCTCCTTCTCCTTCTCCTTCTTCTCCTTTTCTCGACACTGTCGCGAGCATTGGCGAAGCGGGTCGAGCACGATTTGCTTTGATTCGTTTCCCCCTCGTCTTTCCCCTTCCTCCTCGGCTTCTCCGAGATGGCTCTGTCGTTCCTCCGGTCTTCATTCCACGAACCCAGGCCCAATGGGCCCACCCCTCTTTTGCCCAGGGAAAAGAATAAAAATTTTATGAGAAAACAATATTTAATTTTTCGAGTATTGACCCTACGTATTACAAAAAAAAAATAGTCGTTGCATAAGAAATTGCCATATTATCTCATTCAAAATTCAAAATGTTTAACGGTGCCTTTAGAAATGCTTTTTCAATAGAAATTTTTAAATGATTGATTATACCAACACTTGCTAGATCGATATGCAAGTCATTCGTTGTGCAAAAGTCACTATTCATAGATTTATTGAAAGTCGTTTTTCCATATTATCAAAAAAAGTCTATCTGCTTTTACCATGAACAAAATTGATTACGAATGAGTCTTGTCATTGCTAATGGGTGTCTTTGGAATACTTGCTAATCATACCTAATGAGTAATTATTTTCATTTTTTAACACGCTGATTACACCTAACTGGAAATATTATTTTATTTAATTTTTTTGGAAATGAAAAAATTTCCTTATTATGATGTTTAACATGTGTACAGGGGATCACTTGCTAGTGACTGAAATGTTTAAATTTATTTGTTTACTTAAGAAGTTAACTAAGCAGACAAAAGAATTTAGTAAACTCACACAGAGAACTGCATTTCCACGTGCATCAAATCTAATTTCCTTTTGATCTCTACACCCATAATGTATAATTATATAATCTGCCAGAAATTTCTCTTAGTATTTCCCCTTTTAACAAAAAAAAATTCATATATATATATTAAGCATTTGTGATTTTCTTAAAAACCATGGCCAATCGCAAATTGCCAAATGGTAAGGGGTCCGGACACAGGACTCAAGGCCCGGCAATCCACCGTCGGACCCGAACTACGGCGGGTTCGATATGACCACTTCCCGACCCACCAGGTGTCGGATCCGGGTCGCTCCACCCACTTTATTTCTCCCCGGTTTTCTCCGGATCCTGTAAACCCGAGATCCCGGGTTGACCCGCCGAACACCACCCAAATCCCCAATCTCGTCAGCGCCCGACTCGGATCTTGCCCCAACCCAAACCCATCGTTCGGAGGAGAGTCCATTTTCGCGACCCCGTAACCCTAATCCAAACCGGATCCTCCGATCGGGCTCCGGACCAGCGCGACCAACTCCCGCCCCGGTTCTCGCCGGTAAGAACTACCCGCCCTCTCCCTCCTCAGGTTTCCCGATCCCGCCGATCATGGCATTCCCGTCTTACGCTCCGATTACGCGCCTTTGGTTGTGTCCTCTCCGAAATCTGTCTCGACCCGGGTGGTTTTTGCTTGTTTTTGTTCACCTTACCTCGGAGAACCTGTTGAAATGTTGATTGAGGTTCGGAATTGTGTTGTGGGTGATCGAGTGCTTCGTGCAGTGACCGGTGTTGTGTGGTGGGAGATTTTTGGAACGAATCATTTGCTGGCCTTGCTTTTTATCTGGGATCTCTGCCAACCCGTGTGCTGAATTCTGGTCATTTTAGGACATGGGGTTGAAATGGTGCATGGCTTGCATGGTGTAGTTTTGGCTGGTTGTGTGTCTCCCGACGAGTCGATGATTCCGGCCGCGCAATGTATCAGGACGATTAGCGCACGTATGGATGTGTTTCCGCCGTCTCTCGAGTAACATCGAACGCATGCAATTGGGTTTTGTTCCCAGTTTAGAGTGCTTTCTGCATTGGTGTGGATTTAGCCTTTTGGTTCTTTACCAATCGGTATTTCTCTTTTTCCATCTGCTCATTGGCCTTCTACTCCCATTATGTATGCGCAGTCCCATGTGCTATTACAAGTGTTCTCGCATCAACCTTTAGAAAGGAATTGTTGCGGTGTCCTGTGGAAAGGTTGCGTTAATGTGCTTAGAGAATTGCATGTTGTGCTTTTTGTGTTAATTTTGATGTTGGGCTTGTCCAGGAGGTGATAAAAACCTGTGGATAGGAATCATAGGAGAGAGATTTTTCTTGCTGCAAAAAGGATGGATGCATCACTCATATGGTTTTCATCTGTGTAGCTTTTGGTTCATCTTGACCTGATGCTATGGACATATCGAACGATTCAGCCGTTAAGAAACCGAAAAGGTTGACATCCGTTGTTTGGAATCATTTTGAACGTGTCCGCAAGTCAGATATATGTCATGCTGTATGTCTACACTGTAACAAGAAACTCAGCGGATCAAGTAATAGTGGAACAACACATTTGAGGAATCACTTGATGCGATGCTTGAAACGATCTAACTACGACGTGTCTCAGCTGCTTTCAGCAAAAAAAAGGAAAAAGGAAAGCACGCTTGCCCTTGCTGGCATTAGCTACGACGAGGGACAGAGAAAAGAAGATTATGCTAAGCCATTGGCTGTAAAGTATGATCATGAGGTGAAGCGTGATGAAATCCTTAGTCCTGGAAGCAGTAAGTTTGATCAAGATCGCAGTAGGCTTGATCTTGCCCGTATGATCATTTTGCATGGGTACCCTTTGGCCATGGTTGACCACGTTGGATTTAAAGTATTTGTCAAGAACCTTCAGCCACTTTTTGATGTAACATCTGATGGTGCTGTTGAGAATTCCTGCATGGAAATCTACGGAAAAGAGAAGGAGAAAGTTCGTTTAGCATTAAATAATCTGCAAGGAAGAATCAATGTCAATATTGAAAAGTGGTTCTCAATAGAAAATGCTGAACATTTGTCTTTGACGGCAAATTACATTGACGAGGAGTGGAGACTGAAGAGGAAGATTCTTAATTTTGTCACACTTGATTCTTCTCACACGGAAGATATGCTTTCAGAAGTAATCATCAATTGCCTAACGGAATGGAATGTTGACTGCAAGTTGTTTGCTGTGACATTTGATGATTGTTCCACCGACGAGGGTATTGTCTTGAAAATTAAAGAGCAGATCTCTCAGAACAAGCCTCACTTGAGTGCTGGTCAATTATTGGATGTTCGTTCAGCTGCACATGTTGTGACTGACATTGTGCGAGATGCAATTGAAGCACTGCGAGAGGTGACGCATAAGATTCGTGGAAGCGTGAGATATATTAAGAGTTCAAAGGTAAATCTGGAGAAGCTCAATGATTTTGCTCAACAAGTTGGAATTAATAGCCCAAAGAGCTTGGCACTCGATTGCCCAGTTCAATGGAACTCAACATATCTCATGGTTGAAGCAGCATTAGAGTATAGGGGTGCATTTTCTCTCTTGAAAGAGCATGACCCCTTGTACACATCTGCTTTAAGCGATGCAGAATGGGAATGGGCAAAGACCGTTTGTGGATATTTGAAAGTTTTGTATGACATTGCGAATGTCCTTTCAAGCAACAAATGTCAAACTGCGAATGTCTACTTCCCAGAGATTTGCCATGTATACATCCAGTTGATTGAATGGTGCAAGAATCCTGATGACTTCATTAGTATCATGGTGCAGAAGATGAAAACTAAGTTTGACAAATACTGGAACAAATGTAGTTTGTCTTTGGCTGCTGCGGTCATTTTAGATCCGCGATTCAAGATGAAGTTGGTCGAGTATTACTACTCTCAGATATATGGCAGTACAGCTCTGGATAGAATAAAAGAGATATCTGATGGGATTAAACAATTGTTCAATGCATATTCTATCTGCTCCTCATTGGTTGATCAAGGTTCGGCTTTACCTGGCAGCAGCTTGCCTAGTACGTGCAGTGATTCTAGAGATAGACTGAAGGGCTTTGACAAGTTCCTTAACGAGACATCTCAGAGTCAAAGTGCGGTATCTGACTTGGACAAGTACTTAGAAGAGCCAGTCTTTCCTCGAAATTGTGATTTTAACATCTTAAATTGGTGGAAGGTTCACACTCCTCGCTACCCCATACTGTCCATGATGGCACGAGATGTTTTAGGCACCCCCATGTCGACTGTCGCTCCAGAATCAACATTTACTAGTGGGGCCAGAATGCTCGATCAAGTTCAAAGTTCACTTGACCCAGATATCCGACAAGCATTGATTTGCACGGGAGATTGGTTGCAGATGGAATCAGAAGGTTTGCTCATTGCTAACGTGGTTTCATACCTGCGCAAGTTCTTTGTTTCTCGTTCATGCATGCACATTTCAATGTTTTGCATTTTCTTCATGTCAGAGCTCAAGTCATCCACAACCCAGGCTATAGCCCTTTATGTTGAAGCAAGTTAGTTTGTTAAAGGTATGTCCATGTACCTTCCAATTTTGACCTGTCCTTTGGTGCTTATGTTCACCTACGATTTGCATATTGATCGACTTGTATGATATTTCTGACTTGTTTTGCAGTCTCGATGGATCTCATCACCTCATCTGATTTGTTTGTCCTGACCTGATGGGTGTAACCATTGCTGTCAAGTCACAGAAAACCTTATTCTCTTCTCCATGTCCATAGCGTATAGTTAAAGCCTTGAGTTTTTTGTTGCATTTCCTTGTCCATATAGTCAAGTGTATATTTTCAGTTAACACTCATTGCTACGCAGTCTCTAGGAATCCTTGAAGAATCTTTGATTCATGAAAGAAAGAACGCCTTCTTGATCCTTAGAAGTTTAGCTATGCTAAGATCTAGCAGTTCGATGTTTAGATTCTAACAAGATGTCTGAAGCTTTTGATCACGTTAAGTTGGAGACTTTCTTTGGATTATCCCGCAGTAGAAGGATGAGAAATTGGTCAATTTATATAAAAGGATGAGAGATTCGCTGCCTTCTGTCATATCTGTGAATAAGAATATCCCCTTTCATCTTCATTTTATGGGGTTCCAACAACTATAAGATGAGCTACGACTGGCTTTTCGTTCATCGACCACGTACTCCCAGAAATTTGCCATCGAGTTGCTAAGTTTCATCTGACAGGTCAATGCCTCCTTTTAAATGCTGGGCTGATTAGATCCTACATTGCATTGTGGCGGTTAATCTGATCATCGATGCGCAATGAGGCGAGATAGGATGGATTGTTCAGCATCTCATACCATTTTCATCTTATCTCTCTCGAGGGAACAGAAAAATAATTATACTCAATTATTTTGTAGTTGAATAAAAGCAATGAGGGATACATGGAACTGGAGATGGCGCTTCTTTCTGTTTGCATTTTCAATAGTTGATCCACCATTTACTTTCCTACTCAAAATTGCGGTTAGAGACTGTGGAGAAATATGATGCAAAACGGTGGTTAAGACAAAAAATGTCCCTCCCATTCTTAGTATTGCCCTAAGTACACGTAGAGTGATTGTTAATAATTCCTGGACAAGTAGGATGACACGTGGGATGAACACGCAGGATGAACACGCAAAAAATGGTTAAATCTTTATTAATATAATGGCATCTCCGTAGTTAGCTTCTACCACCATCACATGGGGTGAGCTAGAATTGAAAAAACAGAGAAAGAAGTCCCTAACAGGTTCAACCTCGGTTTCTCTGACAGGAGAAGGACCTGATGCTGATAATTACGAACAAACAATAACTCTAAAGAAAGCTAAAGAAGTGTAAGAGACCATCTCGTGTAATTTAAGCAGGAACCAATCCGGATACCTAACTCTGAAAGCCAGTTACTTCGTGATGCTTTTCTTGTTCGGCTCGAATACGTACTTGATGAGCGAGTCCTTGATTGATAGCAAGTCGGGGAACTCGTTCTTCAATTTGGTCGCATCCATCTCGTTGTTGCTCCGTGGGGCGACGATCACCTGCGCTTGCTCTTCCAAAGTAAAGTTAACCCACTGGAATTTGGGGTCAATATAGCTCTTGTACATCTTCAGGATCTCATTGTGGCTCACAGCTCCGGGGTTCGTAAAGTTCCATATACCCCTCAGGTTCCGCTTCGCCATCTCTATGGAAAGCGGCAGGAGTTCGTCCAAGACGGTCATACTGTTGGGAATGTTAACCACCTTGCTATAACGAGAGATTTTGGTGATGAAATTGCGTGGGTTGTCTAGGTCCGATGAGATAGGCATACGGACTCTGAGAGTACAGACATTGTCATACTCCTTCAAAAGCTCTTCCACCTGATTAAGAAAAGGCGAAACAAATTATTAGCTTCCCAACAACATTTGCCAAATCTGAAAAGAAATTCCAAGTATAACTTACCATGGCCTTGGTTTTGGAGTAAAAGGAACCAATGAAATTTGGCTTGTCCTCTTCCTTAAAGCCAATGCCAGAGCCCTCTGGATGGGAAGCATTGTACTCAAATATACAGCCAGTGGCAAAGTTCATCATAAGGAGTCCATGCTCCCGACAGACATCGGCTAATGTCAGCGTTCCAGCAACGTTTGCACGGATTGTTTCGGTTTTGTGGGATTCACACCAATCCACATTGGGTCTACCAGTCACACCAGCAGCGTTAAAAACATGTGTCGGTTTAACATTCGCAATGTCTGCCGAGAGCTGTGACCGGTCCTCGAGACGCCCTCTTCCATACTCAAATGGAATCCCTTGCATCTGGCACAGCTTTCCGAGTAAGCCCCCAATCCATCCGGTTCTACCATATATCAGGAACTTGAAGGACGGTTTCCCGCCTGAAACTGCCATATTGGTCTGATCAGAATTACATGGAAGAGGTGATGTTTTGCCTTCTTCAAGCCCATCACAATGCCTCTCAACCCCACCAGCCATCATCAACATTCTTGGATGAGGAAGCAGAGCGCCAGACACATCTCCCCACCAGTCAGGATTCTTGACGTACCACTCCATTGTCCTCTTCAGCCCTTCTTCCCAACTAGTCCGTTCGGACCAACCCAAATTCTTCAGCTTCTGATCATCCAAGAAGTACCTCTGATCATTGAATGGTCTATTCTCCACGAACTGGATGCTAGTCTCCGGGTCCATGGAGAAAAGCTTGCATACGTCTTTCGCCACGTCGATCACCCTCCTCTCCTTCTTTGTCCCGATATTATAAACATGACCCACCTCACCTTTGTGTAGGATTACCTCAAAAGCCTCGGCAACATCTTCGCAGTAGAGGTAACTCCTCACATTACAACCATCTCCATGAATTGGAAGAGGCTTTCCTCCCATGGCCAAAAGGATAAACTTCGGGATTAATTTTTCAGGAAACTGATTTGGACCGTAGACGTTGTTCCCTCGGGTTGTTATCACCGGTAGCCCATAGGACCTGCCATATGCCATGACAAGCATTTCTGCTCCGGCTTTCGTGGCAGAGTAGGGGTTCGTAGGGAGAAGTTGAGAGGCCTCATGGTTTCCTACGACGGCATCCTCATCTGTCTCTCCATAAACTTCGTCGGTGCTAACATGGATGAACCTCCTAATCTGGCCAGTTACCTTACATGCTTCTAACAGGACATGAGTGCCATAAATGTTGTTCTTGGTAAACTCAAAGCTGTTACCGAAAGAATTGTCGACATGGGTCTGGGCGGCGAAGTGCATTATCGTGTCAATGGATTCTGCAATGAGAAGATGGTTGACAAGGTCCGCGCTGGCAATGTCTCCCTTCACAAACTTGAAATTGGCAGTGGATTTAGACGGGAGGAGATTTTTCAGGTTCGAGCAGTAATCGAGCTTGTCAAGCACGACAATCTTGTACTCCTTAAAGTTGCGAGTGAGACGGTTGGCGACATGGCATGCTATGAAACCGGCAGCCCCGGTAATGAGAATGTTTTTGGGGGCATAACTCGTCATCTCGATGCAGATTCTGCAGGGAATGAACAAGAAAACAAACACAGAACCGAAACTCTGATCAGTAACATATACAAAAACGAAAAACAAGCTATCAGACGCGCCAAAAGTAAGAACCCAATACATTGATCCCACAATTTACGCAGATCAATGCGCTAACGACAATTATATCAGCAGCAACACAAGAAAAGTTGCACTGTTTATTGGCCTTCAAGAACGAATATGCCCTCAATTCATCTAACTACAAACACAAAGACACTCGAGAGAAAACCGAGAGACGAATGCCAGCACGAGCGCACACTCTTTCCGATCAGTGCCTGACGCCTACATTCGCAACAGATCCACGCACGAGGAGCGCGGATTTCAAGAAACCCAGAACTTGCAAAGCGACGAACAGAGCGGAACAACACTAATAATCACCACAGAATCACCAAACCACGACGAACCCGACATTTTTCCGATCAAACCAAACCAAGAACGAACGAATCAAACGGCAAAACAAACACCGACGCCGCACCAACCGGATTCGCGGCGGAAAAGACGAGCTTCCTGGGTTGACCTGCGAAATGGGGTTGACCGAAGATCAATGCCTGATCAAGCGCTCAATGCAGGAGGATGTAGGACGACCGCGAAGACTCGGGGCGTTTTTTCGAAAAGAACGAGGAGAGGAGAAACCATTGAATTTCGGAGAGGGAAAACAGGGGAGCTCGGCGTGTGTAATCTATATATATATATATATATATATACCGCCCTCGTTTAGACGACCATCGTGGTACGAGAGACCTTTACGGAAAGCCGTCGGCCGAGCCGAAATGACGGATTCGCCCTTCGGACCGCCGCCGAGTTTCGGGCGTGCGGTGAAGGATCTCGCGGAAAATCGCGATACCGCGAGAATGTCCCTCCCGACGAATTTCTACCGCCTGCTGATGAAATGGAAGTTGGACTCGACGATTGCATGTCATGCACCGATTCCGATGCATTGCCAATGAATCAAGGCAACATAGCAGGATGACATCGGGGACAATGCCAAGTCTCTTCCGTATCGACCAGGGCTCGCTGTGCATCTTCCGACTTCATCTCGACGGATAGACCGCAGGGGAGTGCAGTGTAGGAGCAGTCGCCGGGAGAGATCCCGGCAGCCAGCCAATCGACGAGAACATCATGAGCCATACGGGCGCCGCACGGGTTCCAGGGGGGTGAACCCCCAACCTCGACCGTGTGGGGGAACAGCACGCGAGCGGCTTCGTCCGAGTCGCCAGTCGACGCCGAACGCGCCATATTTTGAAGGTTTTAGGACTCGATTACGCTTTCGTGACAAATATTAGGACTCGTTTGTATTTTTTTGAAAGTTTTAAAACTCAATTGCATTTTCGTGATAAGTTTAAGGATTTAATTGCATTTTTTTTAAAATGCATGACTTAATTGCACTTTCATGATAAATTTTAAGACATTCAATAGACTTACCCATTTATTTTGAATACCAAACACCTGGGAAAGTAAACTTCAAAGTGGGATTTGATTTTATCTGTGATTTTTTATCATAGAAGTTTGTGTCGGAGATCATCATTTTTTTAGTTATTTCATTTTTGTGTCATTGTTTTTAATAAAGATACAGATATTACATAACCATAATTATACATTTTCAAGGATAGAATTCATCATGTTTGGTGATTGATATTACCAAAGTCAGAACTAAGTTTGTGTTTTTGATTTAAGAGTTACTCTCCAAGTCAAATTTCTCTATATAATAGAGTAAATCCAGAAGAGAATTGTGATCTCAGATTTTTATTAAATTTCACGAAAAACCTGTGGCAAATTACAATGGTATCGTATTATACGAGGAAAAGAATCGTAATTGAAAAGGAAACAGAATCTTTAACATTTCATAGAACGACATCATAAATCTCTACTTACTTTTTTTTTTCCAAAATCAATTCTAAAACTTCATTATCTTTGGTAAGTTATCTTTCTAAACAAAAAAAATCCGAAATTTTCAACCCGATAAAGAACAAATCTTGAAAAGCTTGTATTCTCTAATATAAGATTTTCGTTTTTTTTTTCACATAAAGTGGGTGCTCTAATTTTTTTTGGCTGGTAGCAAATGACAAATGGGCATGAGCCAAGAGTGTACAACCGCAAAACAATGCCTATAAATCTGTCACTTTTGTTCTTTGATCGATCATAATTTCCTCGTACCAATATCCTATTTTTGGTAAGCAACTCTTGACGAGAACGGCTAACTCCATTCCAAGTTTGACTCTTCCTAATTTAACCTTTATAAACTAAAAGGTCCGCTTTTTCTTTTTGGCCATCAACTCAAAGGTCAGTTTACTTAGGTTAAAATCCATCCATTGAGTTTTCCCCCAAAACTTCTTGCTTTGTTTGAATTCACGCAATTTAGGAGTAAAACATCGAATGCGCCAGACTGATTTTGGAGCACCGGAGAGATGAATTAGTCGAGATGCGTGAAAATCGGCTCGGACACATACGTGACCGGTATAACACTATTGAAATAAATACTGCTACAAACATTCAAGTAATGTTCGAATTGGTATAATGCTCACCTGAGACTCTACATCCGAGTAATATATATATGTTGTTGAATAGCTTCCGGTTTTATTTTTTTCGTCTTAGTTACTTAGTAATCAAATCTTTTCTTAATTTTGTTCTCTTTAACTATCCTGTTATTTGGTGGACTATTAAAAAAAGAAAACTATCAGCAGAGCAGAATTCAACCGAAGGCACAGAAATTACAGGCATGATCACCCAGCTGGTAGGGACCCACATGAGCCATTTGGAGAAGCCCAAGTGCCTTTCATAAGTTGAAGCAGACATCATCGTCTTCTTCTTGTCCCTGTCTAGTGTCTGCTGGAGAAAGACCATTCATGGTGGTGTGGGGTGTTGGCGTAGGGTCATTCGACGTGGAAAGGAAAAAAAAACAATCTTGTATTTGATTGTCGGATTAGATAGACCGAACATGGTGTCACGGGCTCTTTCTTCCCGAGAAGGACGTGGTGGGGAGCAGTGAAAACGCCTATAATTTAACCCCCTCCAATAACAACCCACCAAGGGCATATTCCTCTGCATAAACGGGCTCTTCACTTTCTTGCATAAAAGTCGCAGACTTGAATGACCCCAACCCAGAAAACTTTGCAAGGTTCATGGGCGTTGAAGAAGCGATGACCCCCGTGCATTTGTATATGATCTCCAGAGTTTGCAAAGATGCAGCTGGGGCAGCTGGTACTTTTCCTTCTCTCTCTCTCTCTCTCGCTCTCTCAAATTCCTGAACTTCAAGTATTGTGGCTGATTTTTCTGGGTCCTTTGTCTGTTGTCTTTCTTTCTTTGAAATTGTTGTTAGTTCTTGATTTTGCAAAACCACGCATTTGGAGTTGAAGTCGAAACTGGAAGCTGAATAGAATGCCCCTTTTGGCGATCTTAGACTCGGAAATACCGTGAGCTTCTTCATCATCTGAATTCACAACAGCTTAAAAACTGGTCGTGTACCCAGCACCCAGATAGAAGAAGAACAAGAAGATGGGTTAAAGGCGAAAATTTTATATTTAGATTTGAAAAAACGGGACGATACTCATGAAGAATGCCAATTGGGACTTTTTGCTCTCACGTAGAATTGTTTATTTTAGCATTGATGCGAGAGTGCAAAACTTGAGACCTTGACGTTAACCAAAAGCTTGTCTCTTCAAGGACTTCCAAATGCCTAAAACAGAGAGATTAATCTTGAGAGTATGTGTTCTTCATCTTTGTGCTGCGAGATCCTTAAGAAATGCATAAGGATTTGCTGTTTGACTAATAAAGGATTCACAATACTTTACATTTGTTGAAGTCACTAGAGGAATCCAGCAACAGCGTAAGAGAATGGTATGCGACACAAGTACAAGCAAAGGAGAGACTTCCCCCTATGTCTGAAATTATTCATACATTTCTTTTTTTTTTTCGCATTTTACATGGGAAGGGTTTGATTGAAAATTGGTTTCAGCAATATGTTGCGATAGAGCCTGATCAATGCACTGATGCAGGAAATATCTTTGCTATTGGCCTATTCGTGTCACCAATGTAAGATGCAAGATCAAGTACTTCCATTTCCATTTCCATTTTCATTTTGAGTCACAAGTTTCTCTATTGAACGTGTTCTTGAATTCTTAATTTGCAGATCTACATTCGGCAGAATCGTCAGAAACAAATCAACGGAACATTTCTCTGGCTTGCCATACATATATGCCCTCCTAAATTGCTTGATTTGCATGTGGTATGGGTCGCCCCTTGTATCGGATGATAATCTCCTGGTTATGACGGTCAATTCAGCGGGTGCGGTGTTTCAGTTTGTTTACATAACTCTCTTCATAACATATGCTGACAAAGCAAACAAGGTTAACCCATCTTTTTTAATTCAAAAGGCACATCTTCCTTTCTGCACATGCTTGTATTTTCTAAAGCTCTTGATAGCTTGTGTTGAGAAATCCGTGATATCGTTGGCAGGTGAGGATGACAGGATTTCTCCTGGCAATTATTGGCGCATTTGCAGTTGTAGTTGCCGGAAGTTTACAAATACCTGAACTTGCCCTGCGAAGGATCACTGTGGGGTTGTTGAGTGGTGCTTCTCTCATATCAATGTTTGCTTCTCCACTTTTTGTAATTGTAAGTTCATTTAGTGACTGGCTTTTATTTTATTTATCCATCAAAGTGGTTGCATTATTTTAGCTAACTTGTTATCGAGGATCTTAAACAATCGGACCTCTCTTCCAGAAATTGGTGATCCGGACTAAGAGTGTTGAATTCATGCCCTTCTATCTCTCTCTTTCCACGTTCCTGATGAGCACGTCCTTCCTTCTCTATGGATTGTTTAATGATGATGTCTTCATTTACGTAAGCCTCTTAATTTCATTCTACTATTCTTATTGTTATCTGTAATGCTAATTTCAGTTTAGAATTTCCTCTATTCAATTTACTTTGAAACTAAAACTCATTAAACAGAAATGGTCTCACCCTTTTTCCCTACATTTCAGGTTCCAAATGGGATTGGAACTGTCTTGGGTATCATACAATTGGTATTGTACTTCTACTTTAAGTGTAGACCTAAAGACAAGTTGAACGAACCTTTGGCGGCACTGATTGCATGAGCATCATTGCTTCGAAAAGGTGGAAGTTCTTTTTCGATTTGTTCCCTTTGTTCTTTTCATTGACAAAAGCTGATTCCTACCACCTGGCAGTATAATTTCCCAATTGATCCTTTCCCACACTGCACACGTGCTCTAAGTCCTTCTTGGGATGGTTAAAGTAGTTTGGTCTCGCGAGTGTCTTGCTGCTGATCATATCTCTGCTGCCCCAATTTCAGCTAAGGAATTATGACTTTGACTATCTTCGTCCTGTTTTGGAAAATGCTGTCCCTGTAGTCTTGGTGCAAATGCTACCTGAGTTGTACCCCCTAAATTATTCTTTTATTTATTTGGGCAGCTTAGCATGATTTGATCTAATGAAACTTGAAACTGAGTGAGGTAATCTTTTTCTAATAATTAGCAACAACAAGAGCATATTGAACCAATTTGATGATGCAGTGTTGAGGATTTTTCTTTTTATTGCTCAAATGGTAACTAGTTGCTGTCCCGGTCATTGTTATTGCTCAATATTCTTCAGGAGTTAAGTGTAAGTGCTAGAGATCTGGTTAATGGCTCTTTGGCACCTATAATGACGATCTAACGACTCAATCATTCAACTTAAGTTAAGGGGCATATCCAGCTGTTTGAGTTTATTTGTTTTCTCACTCTGATCAGGACTTGTGCGGAAGTAGGTTAATAAGGTGGGCCTCAGTTCTCAAGATAGGCTAATTCACTACTGGTGAATTCTGGGAGAGATGGCAGTGCTGGTCAAGACTGATGCGGTTAAATTGGAAACCTGTGGCACGGCTCAACTTTATAAGAACTACGTCCACTGTTGGCAATGGGTGGATAAATAAGTTGCCAAAGTGAGGCAGAAAGCAGACGGTGCAATACCACCTGGAAAATATTAAATGAGGAAAGATAGCCTGGCATCATTCAATTTGCTTCCAGCAGTCAGATGAGAATTAGGGTTTTTTTCAGAAGACATTGTGTAGCGAATGACTGAAGAGTGCTCCAAGAAAGTTCCTGTTCTGATCAAAATTGTCTCTTGAAATGCCTCAAATGAATGAACTGCAACATCTCTACTCATCTAGCAAGTCTTAAATGCTGCGAAAGAAACCTAGATATCTCTAATGACGTTTGACCAGGCAATCTGATCTTCTTCTATGTATGAACTTAAGCTGCCAATCGTTTCTACTGAGACGCTATTTAGTTCATACTAGTTTATGTGAAGACTGTCCGATCAAAGGCTTCATTCACATAGGAGAGGTTACAATATCCAGGAGAAACCCCCTTTGCCTACAGCTAGAAGAATACTGATAAATTTGACAAGCAAATCACAGCAAATCCTTCAGAGTTGTTCTCCCACCACAGGTTTTTTTCTCCTGCATATAACACAAGCTAAACAATGTCACTTTTCGACCAAAAAAAAAAAACCATGTCACTTGCGAGCGAAGTATCGCAGCAATAATAGACAGAATAGGGAGGAAGTGCTGTTGCTTTGTCTATTGCTCAAATATGGCAATAGCAGACTCTAAGATGTTTCCATCGGAATTGCTGGGCATCGTATTCTTTGGCTCTATCTCATTGGTAGAGTTTTTGCATGAATATTTGATTCTTGCGAGATGCTGCATTCTAAATTCTCATACTCATAATGGCATACCGAGACGATCTATCCCTGGGTTTTCCAACTGAGCTATTTTTGCCAATGATCAACATTCATCAAATGATATCTGCCGAGCACACTGAAGAAATGCTCTAGCCTAATTAACTGCTCGCATTCCGGGACTACTCGGACACTTCAAGTGATTCTATTTCTAATATCTGGTCAAAAGGAAAGGAAGAAGAAAAGAAGCAGAGTTTGATGACCTGATCGGTGCTGGCATCCTCTGACGAACCACTAAGGGGCTGACCTTGCTCGTCGTACAGAATAAGCCCGCTAAACCTCGGGAGCTCGCACTTCTCTCCCATTAATATTGGCCTCTGCCACACAGGCGACTCCGAGTTGTGGCTGTGCCACCCCACAACATCACCTTCCAACGCAAGCAGCGGCGCCGGCGGCCTCTCCCCCCAACCCCCCATATTCTTCTCCTCCCACTTGCTCGCTCTGCTCCACCTCAGCGAACCCATCAACACCCTCTTTATTGCAACCCATCCACAGCTTGGCTCTGGCCATTCTTCATGGAAAGAGCGACTCCCAGTCAGTTCTTGGCTCACATTGGTGACTTGCACTTGCTTTTTTCTTGCTTTCTTGAGGAATGCTGCAACAGCTCCAAGCCCAGCCACAGCAAAAGCAGTGCACCCAAATAGCAAGAAGGCTTCTTGGGTCGACACTTTCCATTTGTCTTCCAAGTTCCACAATGCTTCCATCCCCTTGAACTCTAAGACTTGGTGCACATCTTTTTGTGTCAAGAAGATCTTGTGCTGGTGATGGATCGGAATGGAATGTTTTTTTCTTTATAGATGAAAGGGGGAAGGGTTGATGGGTTCACGCGAAGGTTCACCGCTTTGTTTGGGCTTTTGGGGTCCATGCTCATGATGGCCATAGCCGTTGGTGGAGGGATATAGCCACCGATAAGTAAATCCAAGATCCCAATGAAAGCAATTCACGAGGTGTTCATGGGCTCCTGATGAATTACCTCTTCCTATTTACTCCGAACCACAGACATTTTACACTGTTTCATAGTCCTGATCGCTTGCCTCAAGCATGTTTTTAGCTTGTCAAAAGAGGAGGAACCTCAACTGTATATATGATCTCTTTGCCTGACCATCACAAGATTTCTGGGATAACTTCCTGTTAAACTTCCCTCGCTGAATTGCAGAATTGTGCTAAGCACCATTTTTGAACTTACAACAAATTTTCTATAAGGTTTCTAAACGTACTTACAATTTAAATCTCAAATCCAACCGCCTACCCACATTGAAAAACTTCATAACCGCCTCAAGCAATATTTTTTTATCCTATTCCTCAGTCACTTCCAGCGGATAGCCATCATTTTCAAATTTAAACAATTTCTTCTGATATTTTATGTCATATTTGTAGATTGATAGTCTTCCACGGCCATATTAATAACGACTGTAAGGATATTTGTATCTATTAAGGTACTTTACTAGATTATTAAAATCATACGAATTTAGGTAGTCACGCCTTGTTCTAAACTCTAACTGGGATATAATTTAAGACGATATACTAACATAACTGTCGATATTGCTTATAAGTATTGTTGTTTTATTGATTAATATATTGTAATTGGTGCACAGATTAAATAAGACTTTTATGCTTTTTATATAGGTTCGTCACTTTATATTGGTCTTCGGCTAGTGAACTTAGAAAGCCATAAGAAACTATGCTTAGTGACATCTTATCCATCCTTTTCTGTGCAAACTCACGATGAGGGTCTGTGGACTCTGTACGGAGCTTGTGCTTCTTTTGCTCACAAGATGAAGTTTGAATTATACATTTGATAGAACGATAAGATAAATCTGAGCAACTAACCAAACAAAACGAACATGTTTTGAATCTTGTTGTGATTAAGCCACTGAACAGAAGATTGAGTCGGTTCTCATCCGATGCTCTGTTAAGTTTTCTAGCTCTAACCAGTTGTATAAATACATCCTGTAGACATCTGGTAAACTGTGCATTTGACTACATTGGCAACTCGTGTGGAGCATAAGAATGGCTGAGTTCAGATTCCTCTTGTCATTCTTGCTCTCCCTCTGTCTCCTCGGATCATGCATGGTTGCTGCGGAAGAAAATGTTACGGCAATCCAGTGGCCCGCTTCGAAATATGTCTCAGCAGTTGGACAACCCGGCATGAAAAATGACAATCTAAGGGTCGCGATTGAAGCCTGGAATCAGTGCAACGAGGTCGGCGAAGAAGCTCCTAATATGGGCAGTCCTAGAATGGCAGATTGCTTCGACGTTGACTATTCTTCCATACCAAGTAAGTTCATCTCTGTTGATAGAAAGAAAAAAGAAAACTCATCTCGATTTATTTTTCGCTAGATCTGGTTTTTGCCCGACACGGTGAAGTGCATTAGTGATTAGTCCATGTTGTTCGATCCGATTTACAGTGAAGTTGAATCACAAGGTGAATGAAATAGAAAACCGGCTTGGCATATTGAACTCTACAACATACCAAGGAATAAAGGCATCTGACGTGAACGAGTACGCGGCTCGGAAAGAAGTGTACTTGGGCAATAAGTGCGAAGTAGTCGATATACCGATGCCGTGGCAGTTCTGGATGATCATGCTCAAGAGCGGCAATTTGGACACCGTGTCCCAAAGGTGCAAGGAAAACGGCAAAGAGGCGCCCATTTTCCCGCCCGAGTCGAGGTTCCCGTGCTTCGGAGACGGATGCATGAACATGCCCTTGATTTACCACGACTACACCAGCATCCGGAATCCTAATATACTCAGAGGCAGGTATTATGGGACATGGGACTTGGATACCGACGTCAAGAAGGCAATTCATGCCAACGAGACTTCTTTTTTCTCGGTGACGTGGGAGAAGGAGATCGGAAATGGGAGTTGGGTGTTTCATCATCTGTTGAAGACATCGAAGAAGTATCCATGGCTGATGCTCTACTTGAGGTCGGACGCCACGACGGGCTTCTCGGGAGGTTATCACTATGAAACTAGGGGAATGACTAAAATAGTAAGTACAATGCTTCTCAGTGAAATAGCAACCGTGCTTTGACAGGACAGTTGATTTCACCTCACATTACATCTATGTTTTCATCCATCCAGAAACCAAAATTATGTATCAATGACAGGACAGTCTTATAGAATTGACGCAATGAAAATGGTGCTTTTCACTGCAAATTTTCCATGTATAGGTTCCAAAATCACCCAATTTCAAGGTGAAGTTCACATTAGACATAAAGCAAGGAGGAGGACCAAGCAGCCAATTCTACCTAATGGACATTGGAAGCTGTTGGAAGAACAACGGGAAGCCGTGCGATGGCAATGTAAAGACAGACATTACCAGGTACAGCGAGATGATCATAAATCCCGAGACAGAGGCGTGGTGCCGGCCGGACAACCTCAAGAACTGCCCACCGATCCACACCTTCCCGAATGGGACCAGAGTACACCGCACGGACGAGGCCAACTTCCCCTACGAAGCCTACCATGTGTACTGCGCTCCTGGGAACGCCAAAGTCCAGGAGGAGCCATACGGCCCGTGCGACGCGTACAGCAATCCCCAGGCCCAAGAAATACTGCAAATCCTGCCGCATCCGGTGTGGGGAGAGTACGGGTACCCTACAAAGAAGGGTGAGGGTTGGATCGGTGATCCTAGGACTTGGTATCTTGATGTTGGAAGGCTCTCTCATTCACTTTACTTTTACCAGGTAAGAACATGCATTGTCAGTTGACGTTTCATATGAACGATGCAAATATGACATTACTTGAGATGGGTCTTTTCAACTCTGCAAATTGCAGGATCCAGGCACCGAACCCGTTGAAAGGCATTGGCCATCAATCGATTTGGGAACAGAAATATATGTGAATGATAATCAAGTCGCCGAATGGACTGTAAGCGACTTCGACATAATTGTTCCGTCGGAAGGCATATGATGATTATGATGCTTTTTTTTTTTAATACTGAAAGTATAGAACAGCATAG
Organism: Syzygium malaccense; assembly: GCA_031216405.1. Lineage (NCBI taxonomy): Eukaryota > Viridiplantae > Streptophyta > Magnoliopsida > Myrtales > Myrtaceae > Syzygium > Syzygium malaccense. The sequence continues at coordinate 896,764 of CM062258.1, read as the reverse complement.
CATGATAGGAATTTTGCTCGACCAGTGAAACCATAGGATAGCATATCATACCGTTGTCGAAAATTTCGTTTATAGTTCATGACATGTTTCTTTCTTATATAAGAATACAATTAGTGGAATGATCCCATGCTTACCATTTTTCTTCTTCTGGAACCTGTCGAAAACTATCGAGCAATGCTTCGTACGCATAAACACGTGAAAGACGCTGACAATTACCTGATCCAATGAGCAAAATACAACAAATCCTTGAAGGATGGGGATGGTTACCACTTACATGTTTGGTCAACATTATAATGAATCGATTCCCGGAATCAAATTTGGCGATTTCTAGATTCATTTTATGGTTTGATATTTGCTTATTCATTCATTGAAATTGATTGGCAAGATTTTTATGTGAGGATTGGTAATTAAGAACACCATGCTTAGAATTCTAAAGATTGCGCGCGGAACTCTTAACATTTGAGAGACGACTACACTATGCGTTCTCAAACTCGTGTCAAGTCTTAAAACTTTCAATCGTACATTTTAAATTCTAAAACTTGTCACCCTTTCTTACGTACGTGGATAGAAAATCTATGTGACAGTTTTTATCGATATTTCTTTTATTTTTCGCCCAAGCGAACACTGATGTGGCGCAAAATAGAGATCATCGAAAGGCGGCGGGCGGGGTGGGTCATTGCCTCTTTTGTCACCGTGTTAGCAAGGGTGGCGACCCTTGCCCTATGCCCCCGGATGGAGCATGCAGAGGCCTGCCGCCCTAGCTCAATGCATGCTGGGCAAGGGCCCTTGCGCTTGCCCCCAACCTAGGCGACGGCAACAAGCCCTCGCCTACTCCGGCCACCCTCGCCAGCGACGGAGGAGGCAGCGGCACAGCCCCTGTCCCTGCCCCGCCCCCGATCCCCTGCTCCCTCCTTTAAAATTTTTTTTTTAACTTTGTTTCTTTCATTTTTCTGTTTTTTTTTTAACACAAAACGTATTTTTTTAGTTTAAAAAACGTTCCGTAAGCTTATTAACGGCCACGTGGACGGAAAAATTAAGTTACCACCCGAGACTATTTCGTTCACTATAAATTAGCGGAACTTATGGAAGGACTAACGTGACGGATTTGAGGACTCTGGCGTTTATTCGTCCATACATTTCACTAGTCGTATTTGCCATTGAGAGCTAAACACCCATATCAGCGCACGTTGAATGGTCATATCAACCTAATATAAGTATATATTACACATCAATATTAGGATATACCTTTTTCTTGTTACAACACGCATTGACAAGAGCCTTTTAGGGCAACCAATAGGTAGCTGGAAAATAAGAAAATGGATGACACCAGTCTTAGATTTGAAGTCGCCAATCTAGACCATTTTGCCATAGGGAGCTGCCCCTTTTTCTCACTTCATGTTCGGGAATCTGAAAAGCATGGGATGTCATGAAGCTGCTCGCGTGATTCGTTACAAAAATGCTGTGCTATTTCGGCTGTACGCGTTAGACAACAATTGCCGAGCCACAGGGTCAAAACAGTATCCTTAAAATTCAACATTCAACGGACAACGCATTTTCGTAGGTTTATGCGTCCATTAAGTATTTCCCTTATTATCTATAGTCAAGCGCAGTAGACAACTAAGAGAAAGCAAGCTGAATATAAAAACCATCCAACCAAGGGATTTCTTTTTAAACAGTCGACTCTTGGAAAGAAGCAGCTAGGAGGGTGCTGGTGCGTGTTAAATTTGAATGGATTGACATACAAAGGGCGCAGACGTTCTGGAAGAATGAGGGGTTATTTTCACTAGTAAATCAATGGCGTACATCTGTAAAATCATACAAGGCCCTAAATAATGACACAAGGAGTCCACTAAACTCAAATCAGCCACATATGGAGTCCCCAAGACCCTCTCGACCGGCCATGCAGGACATTCGGGAAGGGACGACTCGCGTGGATACTAACCATACTGAACCGAACCCACATTCCTGTGAGCCGAGATGGCAACAGCAGCAGCACCGACAGGCCCAAACTGAGATTGTGCCTGAAACACTTTAGCTTCTATAGCAATTCTATCCTTTAACTGCCCTACCCCTACCTCGGCCTGGGTTGGGAAATACGGATTTGTATTTACATCTATCTTGGCCATGCCAGGGACCGGATTCACTGCCATCTTGTATTGGGAGCCTTGTGTTCGTTTTTCTTGTAAATGGCTGCTGTCAGTTTCTCTTGCCAGCTTCTCTTGGTTCGCCGAATGTGGCCTGATGAGACATTGTGGAGAGAAGGATTGCGAGGGAACTGCGGCACTTCTGTAGAAGGCAGTTCTGTTGTCAGAATCAACCTTCATGTTTCTACCATTCTCATAAGGTAGTACTGGTCCGACAACTCTGCCTGGCCTTGCTGCAAGCAAATCAGCAGAATGTATAAGTCAATTAGTATGCAAGCTTCTATCGTTTCTTACTTTAATTTTTCTCCGGCTTTGCCTCCCATTTTTTTTTAAATTAAAGCACAATATACTGGTTTGATCTTTTCAACCTGTCTTCTGCTAAGTGCAATACCAGGGATCAAACCAGATTGGATGGATCAGTCCGATCCAGTTCTCAAAACACTAATTATGAAAAAGCTAACTAGCAGCCACAAGCCCCAAAACAGACATGTAGAGTGTGGCAAACTGAAAATGCACACTCAAATAAAAATTGAAGTAGAGATCCACCTAATAAGCTCCCGACAAAGAGACGAGAATGTTTCCGTAGCCAAGAAACAATATGAAGTTTTCATACCAGTATGACAAGTGATGTTCAAAAAAAAACTTCTAGAAATTGGTTAAACAAATTCATAAAATAGCTGCAACCAAGCAAAGAAATGTCAATACCACTTGGTACCCTTGGAGGTGGCCGTATAGCCTTCGATGGATTGCTGGAAATAGCATCTACTACTCCAAAGTTCTTCGACGCTTCCTCACTAACTTGTTGATTATCTTTCGATGCAAAATTTGAATCACGATTGGGAAAAACTGTACTGGAGTGCACTGTGGACCTGCAAAATAATATAAACAAATCAAAATACAATGTTATTGCCACATTCATGAGTTCTACAATAGGGAACATTCTGATTCCATATCAAATTGTCAAAGGAATGACTTGATTTTAGTGTGCAGCTCTGTTGTGCCCTTTGTCATCATCATACACATCAGATGTTCAGACATATTCTGAAGAAACTAGGCAGAACAAATTACATCAGTACGTCACAATTTAGACTTAAAAGGGGGACCGGGAAATTATTTTGCCATGTAACTCTCATACTCAAAAGAAGCCCACTTGCTCTTGATTGGCTACCTCAGCCACAGTAATAAGACAATGAAACTGCAAGTAGTTACCCAAAATAAAACGCCCCAGTATAGTAAAGCAGACTCTTCAAAAATGAACAACCACATAGGAATGTCAGTCAATGTCTTCAAGACTAAAGACCAAATGGCCACAAAGAAAAAGAGGTCATACCTTGGGAGAGACACGTGCTTTCTCTCTAAAGGTATAACCGGAGAACTTCTCCCACCATGTTCCTCAAGATGTGCAAACTGCCTCCTGAATTGGCCAATGGCACTGCTTCCGACGAATAAAACCATTATATCATAAGAAGGGCCAGTAAACAATCAGAATAGGAGATAGTGAACTTAGTAAGGATTTAGAGTAGAACCTAGGATATAGAAAATTGGTGCTTTCAGTTCCGTTCATGTAGTCCTTGCGTAGCTGCGGATGGTATTCCAATATCTCCCGGTATAAAAGTTCCCTAACATCTTCCTTAGTTAATCTTCTCCTCTCAAACTCAAACTCCAACTTTGATATGGGCTGAGAAGAAGGCTCCCTCTCAACCTTGGCTAGACCCTTAAAGTAAGGATCGGCAAGAGCCTGTTTAAATAAAAGAGCAGAAAATTTTCATTTGAATTCAGAGGAATAATACAAAAGGAATCAACAACCAGGCGCTTCTCAATAGCACCTTTTCCACATTACGCCTAATAAATACTATAAGATTTATGTTTGGAAGAGACCACAACAGAGATCATACAAACCTCCTCAGCAGTAGGCCGATCCTTTGCATCAAAAGCCAACAGTCTTTGCAACAGCCTGAGAGCCTGTGGATCTGCATTTGGAAATTTTTGGGTAAAGGACACAGGTTGCTTTCTTCGCATCTCTGTCAAATATTTCCTTGCCTTGTCATTGCGAACCTGCATTTCCACATTAAAGCAGGGTTAGAGAAAGAAAAGGAAAACCACAATCTACGAAGAAGAATGAACTTGAGAAGACAATGAAGATAAAAGAATTGATATAATACCCCAGATACTGATTCTGCTGAAGGTGTTCCAAGAAGATCGGTAATCAAATCTAACTGGTGAACGACGGTTTTTCCAGGAAACAATGGTTTTCCATTCAACACTTCCGCGAAGATGCAACCAATACTCCAAATATCAATTGCCGGTGTATACTGCATTCGAGTTGGAAACAAATCAGATAAAGGTATAGCATGCAGTAAAAAGGAAGCCACGACATTAAATCATTTTTGGAGAACAGCATAACCGGACACTGTTACCTGATTTAAAGATATTTCAACTTCCAGGAGAGTTCAATAGTCCTCCCTGAACAACAATTGTTTTAATCTAGCATTACTGCTTACTATAAAGCACCCAGAACACATTCTGCACAGTATGTAACTTATCGCTTGGCTATTTATCCAAAACACCAACTAATCACGCAAAGTGAACTTTAAAACAGTTTTATGTGCATATTACACCACTAAATCTCTAATATCTAGACTATTCCGTGCAGAAGAAATTACAAATATACAGGATGCTGCATGTCTCACCTACACCACATGATTATCACTTATGCCAAAAACAAATTTACCAAACTTGAGCCGAGGAAACAAAGATCAGACTCCAGTATATTTCCCATGGGACCCATGGATAGACAGGGTGGACATGTTCCGCAAGCCATACCTTGGAAAAAAAAGATCCACATAGCTCTGGAGCCCTGTACCATCTTGTAGCAACATAGTCCTGCGAGGTGACCAGTGGAACGACCATAGTAAGTAATTGCGCTGCCACGTGCTCTCATCACACTATGCATAACATGGTACACAAGGTCACCAAATTCACAGTAAACAACATACCGTCCAAAATATTGTCGTCGGCGTGTCACTGAAAGCAACTCTTGCTAATCCAAAATCACAAACTTTCAGTTTACAGTTTGCATTTGCCAATATATTTTTTGGTTTAAGATCTCGATGGTAGACATTTGCTGCGACCAAAGAGCTAACAATTAGAATCAAAATCTTGAAGGAAAGCCCTTCAAAGGCTCGAAAATAAGAAGGTGAAAAGACCTGACCCAAATAAAAAAAGAAAAAGAAAAAAGGATGAAAGCAGAAGTATCTAGACATAGCAAGAGCTTTCTGCTAAGAGCGTCATCTCGAGCGAAGAAGCCAAAATTGTGAGAATAGATGGTAAGCTGATAACAAACCTGTGTGCATGTACTTCAAAGCCCGTAGCATTTGATAAAGGAAAAATTGATGGTGTTCTCGGGTCAAATCGTCATTAGCTTTGATGACTTGGTGAAGATCAGACTCCATGAGCTCAAAAACAACATAAATATCTTTGAATTCCCTCTTCGAGGGGGGCAACATGATGCTCTTGATTTCAACAATATCAGGATGTCGCAGAAGCCTGAGCAACTTGACTTCTCGAAGGATTCGAATGGCATCAGAAATGTGCTCGAAGATATCGTGTATTTTCTTTATAGCCACTTTTTCTCCAGTATGCGTGTCAATGGCTGCACAAACAACTCCATAGCTTCCCTTACCAATTACCTCCAAGATTTTGTACCTATTGGCATCTCCATACTCGGTGAAGAACTCCATCTCCTTCAGCTGCAGAGGACAAAATGAGCTGTTTCAGACTGAAGCCAATAAAAATTTTCATGGTAAAAAAAAACATAGAAATGGGAGGCATTTCCAACAAGACAACAGCTGAGAACAAACCACTCGCAAGCTACAGCAAGGCACAAAAAGTGAAGATTCCCACCACAATCATCCCTAAGGAGTCTTAAACACCACGAACAAACATATAAAGGTTCAACAGGAAAATAAATCACATTATGCATCGTGTCCTGGACCCATCTCAAAAAGCAAGTTCTAAGTACGAAATACAATCCGTCAAGTAGAAAAGCTATACGAGTTCAGTACTGCAACAGCAAATCGTCCACAAAGATATCAGCAAAAACTTCACTTGTAAAAGGTAAATATATAAATGCGTCAAGTAGAAATACAATCCGTCAAGTAGATACGAGTTCAGTACTGCTATCGCAGATCTTCCACAAAGATATTAGCAAAAACTTCACATGTAGAAGGTAAATACATAAATGCTTCACGCGGAGAAATTCGAAGAAAGCAAATCAATAAGGACATGGCTTAGAACCAACATAACTCACTTCTTCAAAAGCACTCGGAGAAGGGCAGTTAAATCAGGATCAACAGGGAAAACGACGCAAAAGATTGAAGCCAATACCCCCCACAAAAAGGAAGTTATCATAGATTCATAATCAATCAATCACAAAATATGAACCACCCCACCAAAGAACAAATCACAAGATCCAAGCCTACGGCCCCGAAATTCGTTACTGTTATTACGGTACATAAATCACGTGAGATGAACACGAATTCTCCGAAAAAGGTATCAACAAACTCCCACCAAGATCGAATTTTGTCTTTCCAACACGACAAGTTTCGAGCCGAAAGCGACTCGCAAACAAAAAGCCCGCAAGAAAGGGACGCGGCAACGCAAGAAAGGAGGGACTCTAACCTTCTTCGAGTGCCGATCCGTTTGCATCATCGCACAATTATCGAAACTTAAAAAAAAGAATCTTCCTCGTTCTTCGAAGGATCAGACCACACCAAGATAATTATAACCCCAATTTCACCGAGACCAGCTCAGAAACCAGATAAATGCGCAGAGCAAATCAGCCGCATTTGCCCCAGCGAGACCTGCCCCTGATCACGAGCCCACAGTCCCTCCTCAGCGCTCTCTTGGACGTCTTCTTGTAGCTGCACGCGACCGAACAACACAACATCCAAATCCTCCTCTCCCCGAAGCCCTAATTCGCTCCCAACACCCCCCCCCCCCTCGAATTCTCGCTCCCAGTCCCGCGAAGCACAAAGAACCTCCCCTCCCCCGCCGGCAATCCACCGCCCGAAACCGACGTATCTGGACACCAATTCGGGCCCTCGCCGGAAAGCCCCTGGATCCGATCGGCGACGGAGGAACACCGGCGGTGACTGGTTCGCAAGATCTGAGCGAACGAGGTAGAGAGAAGAGGGAGACAGAAGCAGGAAAGGAAGGGGAGAAAGAGAGGACGACATTAGAGGGATTGGGGAAATATATAGAGCACAAAAAATACTTGCTGTTTTCGAATTTTTCTTTTCTTTTATTTTTTAGGTTTTTTTTTTGACTTAACAAAAATGATAATCAAAGGTGCGTGCAGGTGAAAAGAAAAAAGGAGAGAAATTATTAGGTGCGTGCAGGTGCGGCTCCCTTTTACCCTGCACGCGCACTCCGCCGCCCATTTTTGAATCGGCGGTACGCCCTTGGTGTACGGAGACTTTTTATACAGTGGGATACGGCAGTGGCCGTATCCTGTATTGAAATTTCCTTCTTCCTTTTTTTTTTTTAATTTAGCTAGTTGCGAAAATGTCAATATAGACGTTAAGCTAGGCCGTCTGAATCGTCGTTTCCATGTATACACACACATATATGGACAATTTTTTTTATGGAAAAAATTAAAGCCGGATACTAAAATCTAATGCAGATTTACTATTCCCATTTTACCGCATAATAAAAAATGAAGTAATTTTCTCTATGGGGCAATAAAAAAATCTAATGTCCGTGCACTTATCGATTCTAAGATGATTAGCAAGCCGGTTAGCAGGATGATTATCTTTAAAAGCAAAAGCAGGGCCGGCATTATCAGCGAGAAATTGTGAAACTGGATTGACAAGATTGACGATGACTTTAGAATCGATTTCAATGATAATCTTGCGAAAATCCTAGTTGTGTTTGAGAAGTTGAATCCCAACCACAATGCCCAAAGTCCCGCTTGTGTCGACGAAAATAATCCTACCAATGTACAAAACCACCGACGATAACATGTGCATTTCTTGCTTGAGCTATCTTTTCCGAAAAGTCCACAATGTAAATCTTTCTATTAAATCATAGCAATGGTCAAATTAGTAGATTTAAACTTTTGCCTCAAAGTTCGGCAATCTCCATCTGGTCAAAAAATGTTCGGGGCAGTAGAGGCAAGACCGCACTTATAGCATGAAAAGCTGTGAGAGGTACAAGCAAGTTTGGTTCATGCTCGAGATCCGTCTTTGATGACGGAACTGTGAACAGATTTCCCTTGTTCAAGATACTCACAAGAGCAATCCAATCAGGATGTGCGTTCGATTTCCTCGTCTGGCTGAAAATTGTCAAAGATTCCATCGGCTAGCCATCCATTCTGAGCGTACCCATGAACCATAGATGTCCACGATACAACGGTCCTACCACGTAATTGGTCAAACACAATCCTAACATGCTCGACCTCGGCTCCCGATTGACCAAAACCGCATGGTACCGACTTCACTTTTTTTGAAAACCGAGGACCGGACCGGTTCTTATGGCGGGTACGGTTTGCTTCCCGATTCTATCCTGAACCGATATACTAGCAACTCTGTTTCTCCTAGCATTTTTCCCAAGCACCTTGTCGGCATAAGCTGCCAAAGCCATATAAACTCCATTGCACTCTTCATTAGACCGTCCGGAAATCGGATCAGATTGGGAACCGATCGCCTCTATCCTAGTATGCTCAACCTTACCACATTCGGTTTTGGATTGACCGAAACTGCACAGTATCGATTTCACTTTTTTGGGAATCGGACCTATTCCTATGGCATTTTTTGTTCGCTTTCTGGTTTTATTATGGACCCATGCTCATCCCTATCAATACCTAAGATCCATCTATATGTCTAGAATGCGACATGTTTGCCATTTTCCAAACTTCATAAAACTCCATTCTGTATTGCCGACCGTACATTCGCACTTGCCTTCCATAAGATCGGGTCACCACATTTAGCATGATTCGTCTAAGTTGTTCAAATCCGTCACATCCGCAAATTTTTCTCGGGTAGATTTTGCTATGCCGGACATGTGATATGCAAAACTCTTCGAATTTCGAGTTCTCTTCTTTCCTTACAATTGAATTTGAAAATCGCTCGATCTCGATGTGTATATCACGTGCCGACATTAGAGCACGCTCCTAAAGGCGACCCAACGACAACATATGCATTTCCTTGCTCGAGCAACCTTTTCGCGAAAAAGCCGATGATGTAAATCTTTCCATTAAATCGCAGGAATGGAGCAATTCCCAAATGTAGACTTTTGCCTCGAAGCGCCCTCGAGCACGAACCTTTTAATGTTAAACATCGAGCGAGGAAGGAGAGAAAGCGGGGCAAGGACCGAAGGTCGCGAATTATGTGCTCCTCACAACACGGAGAAAAAGGAAAGAGAAAAGGGTGCAAAAGACGATCTTCGCATTCAACTCTCCAAAACCCCCCTAAATAACCAAATTGCAATGGCGGTTGTAGGGCACCAACATGCTTTGCTTTCGCTTTTGCTTCAATGCATGGAGTCGCGTTTCTTTCAGGCAATCGAGGGGCGGTGATCGTGGCAGTTTCAAGGTTTGACTAAGCCATTTGGAAATCGCGGGCGAACGGGTAAAAAGCCACGCGTCAAAAACGGCAGGTGAACCTCAGCCAAGCGAAGCGCGCCCCCGATATAAAAAAAAGCAGGCCATCATCCACCACGCACCTTCCTTCCCTCGCGTGGCCGCCGTCGTCGCCGTCGTCGCCTTTGTTTATTTGAACACGCAGGAAGACGGGTGGGTTGTCGTTATTGCAGGGGGAGAGAGAGAGGAAGCGACGTAGTTTTCGTAGGCCTACCGTCGTCGATCAAGTGTAATTTTCGTGGATGTTCGTGAGTTGCCATCCCCACGAGGCTTTGCCTTGGAGCCTCGTCCTCGGTTCTCCCTCAAAAAACACACCAAAACAAAAAGCATTCTCAGTTCTTTTCTCGTTCGACCCTTTTTTTTAAATTTCCCTTTTTTATATTTAGATTACTTAAATCGAGATCATAAGATTCGCGTATCATTTGGGGACACGGTAAGCATGCTTCTTCAACCGTAAAAGGGGAGAGTTTGACTCTTCACGCTCACGCGCATCTTCCCGTTTAGTTGTAAGCCGATGCAGGGGGAACGAGGACGAATTCACACATGTCTTGAGAAGTCCTGCCCCCGACTAACTCGGATCGGATAGACCTCAATCTAAGGAAATGCGACGGAAGATCGGAGCCGCCCTTCCGGGTCGTGCCATGCGGGAAGAAAAGAAATCATCCGCGATTGACCGGCGAGCTTGGCTCGGCTCGGAAATTCATGCGTCGTGGGATTAAGATAAGATAAAAAGCTTCCGTTAATCTTCATGACCTTGCCTAGACAATTGCGATGGACGGGACGCATATCATTGTTTAAACTTTGAAGCGAGAGGATGTGACAACATTAAAACTAATAATAATCCCTCAACAATTCGGATTTGATTAAAAGGCCATCAAGCACCCCCGCTCCCCCAAAACCTATCGACATCGAAGCCGACACCCGGCATCACCAATCCCGGCGTGTTCACGATGGACTCATCTCCGCCGTACATATATATATACATATTGAATTATTATTATTATTAATCAATGAATTTTATTTTTATTTTCTTTTCTTTAATTTTTTTTATTTTTCCAAATTTGTCATTGGTTTGGGGAGTTACATTATTCTCGTTAGGTCCACGAACACGGGAGGGAACACAATCATTGGCGGATCACGGGAGGTGAAGTCATCGGCTGCTTCTTTTAAACATCTAGTGCACCGTGGCCACCCCACCGACCAGATGAATGAACGAATCATTCGAGTCGATGGCCCAGTAATATTCCGAGGCAGTGAGTAGGAGGTAGCGAGCTGAGGAAGATGCCGAGGAGCCACCGCCAAGCATCGCCGTCAGAACTACCCGCTAGCAATTTAAGTAATTTCGAATTGCCAATTATAAAGAGGGCAATAATATTTCTTTCCGAGAAAAAGTCGTAAAATAAAATCCTAAAATTATGTTCGCCGTGATACATTTACCCAGAAACTTTTTAAACCTCAAACTTGTACCTATGTGACGTATATGTAACACAGGTACAAGTTTAAAATGTACCTTTGTGACGCATTTACCATCCGTCGAGATTCCATTAAATGATCTCCTAACCAAAATTGTTTTATGTCAATACAATTTATAGATTTTCGATTGTTCTCATTGACGGTTGATGCCGTAGAAAAAAGTTTAGGGTAAATATAACACGGTAGGCACGAATTTTTTGGTGGGTTTTCGCCCAATTTTTTTTTATATTTAATTAATGTTTTCTCGGGTCAATTTTGTGTCCTGCGGTGTGGCTTAACGTTGAAAAAGTTAAAAAAAAATAATATAATATAAATCGAGGGCCTGTCCGGTGTATTTGGCGGTGGCGGCCATGTGGGCCCCACCTGGCCTTTTCAATTTGACGGCCGTGATTGGTTTTCCGTGTATAAATTTATATTTCTCCCCACTTCAAAAGTTTCCTCTTCTTATCCTCCCAAAAAAAAAAACAAAAAATTTCCTTTTCTTTTCCTTTTTTGTTTTTTCAGATGTATGCACAAATCTGACCGTTGGAAGTCCACGCTTTGATTGGAGGGCCAATTTCAACGCAAGCAACGCCTACTTTTGTAGCTTTTCTACGTATTTTCCGGTTGGCTTCGGAGGAAATGTTCTAGGCACAAACTTGTGATCCTGTAAAAGACAATGCGACTCATTTACCGTGGAACTCCCGTGCTTGGCGGTTCAATTATTGGGGTATGATTAGATTTCAAGAATGCGATTATAGCTATCCAAGAGACCTTGAGCATTGTTCTTCCAATTAATTATTGGGGTACTATTAGATTCAACTTCATAAAAAAGTTTATCAACCGCCACATGACGTGGTGCTAATCTCTCCAACGGTCGGACAATATGAACAATATGCTAACCTTTTGATAGCGACCAAATGGGTCGAAGAGGGAGTGAAATAGTCCTCGATTGTCCTTTTCCGCTTCCGAGCAGATGTCCCACAAAAATGATTCAGTCCAAAACATCAATCTTTTGCCCTGTTCAGCAAGGTGTCTCTGAAGGCCAAGAGCCATATATTCTTCAGTCATTTATGATTCATCACTAGTTGACACCCCGGATCGTATCCACCACTATTTGCCATGCACGATCCATCTTAATCAATTCGATTCCAAGTGCTCTTTTCCTAAAGTGGACCACATATTGTTTATATTCTAGAGGTAGGCCTTTAAGTCTAGCCCAATTTGTTGCTCGGGCCAAGGTGTAGTCACGTCGAGTCGCGCCGATACAGAAGTAAGCTCGAGGTCGAATCAACTCTCGAAGCTCAGCTCGAGCTCTATCGAGTATTGAAATGACCGGTCAAGTTCGATTTGAATAGCAAAGTTGAATATTAGAGCTCGACTTGAACATAACCAATTAATGAAACCCGAGCTTGACTCGAATATAATTAATTAGTTAGACACAAGCTCAAGCTCGATCTTAATGAACTCTACTGATGTGAATACATATGTACATTTTTGGGGTTTTTTTTTTTTTTTTTTGGTAACCACATTTTTGGGGTTTTTATTGCCATTTCTATAACTATTTGATGTTATTGGAAAAATAATAGAAACTTGATTACGGTCACGGGGCTATTGAGCCGAGAAGTCATAAATTCGAGCTCGATTTGCCGTGAGAACTTGAATAGCTAGAGCTCCAGCTCGACTTGAAATTGGACAAGCTGCTTATCTCAAGAAACATCGAATCTAGGTAGCTTGACTCAATTTCATCCCTACTCGATCCTCCTAAAATAAATTGGACACAATGTCATCAAGCTGGCTCGAAATCTAAATAGCTTTGCCTAACCTCGCCTAATCCCGTTAGGCCATGTGGCTGGGGCAGGCTCGTAGCCGCCAGGCCCACGACCATGCCTTGCTTATTTCTCAGACGAAAACTTTTAAAGAGTGCTCTTAAGATACTCGTGAAGGATCATATTCGTAATTCGGAAACATGAATGTATCCACTCGAAACATGCTGATTATTTGTAAAAATATTTACGATTTTCATTTTTCAAAATACGTTGATATCTGTCTTTACTAATTTTACCAATCTTAGCTAGTGCCGTCGAGGCACCCGTCGACGAGAGACTTTTCCGATTACGATAAATGCATACTTAAAAATTATAAATTTGGGCCTTTATTTTTGCACAGTCTAAAGTGGCTTCGAGTGGGCCGATCCCACCGGATAGAAAGCCCGTGGGCTGGAAAGCCCAAATCCTAGAGATCAGCGCAGAAGGGTCCACGAGGAGGTGCAACGTGGCAGCACGATAGACACAATCCCGATCTGTCCACGTGGAAGGCGGCAAGTTATCGCCTGCTCCACAGCCCATCGTCACCGACAAGATTCTCCAATCGGATCCGTCCGTTTCCGGAGAATCCTGATCGTGCGGTCCTCCGCACAACGGATGTATCCATCGTCCGCCCGAACTGGGAAGGCGTTTCGACCAAAAAAAATAATAAATAAATAAAAATTGAGAAGGCTTGCGAAAAGGTCAGCAATGGCTTCCGCTTCGGCTTCTGGTACTTCGTCGCTGCCCAAGTACATATACGCGAAGACCCATCTTCCGTTGCTTCCCAATTCGAAGTTCGTCGTGTCGCCTTTTCAATCCTTGAGGAAAGCGAGAACGGGGAAGCTCTCTGTTGGCGCCATGGGGTCCTCTGCTTCTTCCCAGAGGCCTGACGACCTTCAAGGTCGGTCCTTTTTTCTCCAGTTTTCCCCGTGAATTCCCCCTTTTCTTTCCGGGGTGCCTTCTTTCTTTTTAGTTTTGCAATGGACCCTTTTGCTTTTTCACACCCGAGAATGCTTCCTTGTTTGATTTTGCTGGGAAACTCCTGAATTTTGGGATGATGTCGTTGTGGCAGATAAAGTTGGCCCTGTCTCTGTGAGTGATGAAGAGTGGAAGAGACGCCTGACTCCGGAGCAGTACTACGTTGCCCGGCAAAAGGGCACCGAGAGGGCCTTTACTGGGTACGATCGGTTCTTGGGAATGTTGCTTGTTTCTCTTGTGTGTTTCAAGAGTATGTATGATTCTTTAAATCCACAGAATCTCCCTGTTTGTCAGGTTTCCCCAGTCCATTTTCTGGACCGTGGTGCATAGAAATTAGGTGGGTTTTGGGATAAGGCTGTGTTTGTTTTCTTGAGTCGTTTGATCAATTACCGCGTTTCCAAATTATTTTCTTGCGTGCCAGACTCAGAAACTTTGGTTAGAGAGCAAGGTAAGAAAGTTTGGCAAGTGCCTTTCTCGGGGTGAGAAATTAGAATTTACTGGAAATTTCATATGTTAAAGTATGTACTTCCAAAATATTTAACCAAGTACCACCCCCCGGTCCCCCCACCAATCGATTCAACAGTTTGACTGTCGTTGCTTGTCATTGCATCTGGCTCTGCTACTAATCTTTCTCTGCGTTCATTGTGAGCATACCTCTGGTAATTCTCTCTGTTATTCTGGTTTTATGTGTCTTCAGGGAGTATTGGAACACCAAGACCCCAGGAACATATCATTGCATTTGCTGTGACACACCTCTATTTGAGTGAGTTGGCTCTTTTTTTCCACCACCGTCTCCATTGTCCTCGATAAGTTTCCTTTCTATCGTCCAACTGTCGTTTGTGATTACTGTTTCTTTCAGATCAAATACAAAGTTTGACAGTGGAACTGGGTGGCCATCATACTATCAGCCCGTAGGGAACAATGTCAAATCAAAATTGGATCTCTCGATCATTTTCATGCCACGCCAGGAAGTCCTGTGTGCTGCTTGCAGTGCGCATCTTGGTCACGTCTTTGATGACGGGCCACCTCCCACTGGTAAACGCTATTGCATCAACAGGTAAGCCCATCTTCTCTTGTTGGTTCCCCTTGATGCATTCACTGAAAGCTATTGCAGCTGACATGTTGAAAATCGTGATTTCTGCAGCGTTTCATTGAAGCTGAAACCAAAGTAGAGGACACACCAAAGTGAGCATCCTGACTTCGCAAGTGACTGTTTTGTGTTGTCTGGGTTTTTCTTTCTATGTAAAGCGTCATGGTTGACTGCATTGTTTTAAAATCCCCTCTGCTAATTTCCCCTTTTGTTGGTCATAGGTCGCTAAGTGGCAAAACAGCATAATGTTCGAGTTGTGACAGAAGCATATGGAGAACAATTGTTTCTGGAGTTTTCTGTTGTCATGATAGTCTACCTCAAATATGGATGCGCGTTTATGATGGCATTGCAGAGCACTTTCAGTATAGCGTGATCATCCACTAAACCGTGTTGTAATTTTGTACACTAACTCCTTGTATGATACACAGCTGTAAGACGGACAATGTACTAGTTCATCCTCAATATATTGGGTTATTTACATGTTAGTACTCGTAAATATTTTAGGATCTTCCAGAGAGAAGGAGAGAGGAAAAACTAGAAAGGCTACATTTCAAATGACTTGATAAAAGAACATAGATGGCTCTAGTTTTAGAGCAGGAGAGACAATTGCAAAATCCCATTTTTCTTTTTTGTGACCACCTACTAACTACCGACTTATATGCACAAATATAATTTGACAATACTACTTGTTGGTATGTTCGATTGTGTGTGTAGACATGTTGAATTTTTTCACTTGGCTGTCGCAGCAATTACATCTGGCCAGACTTCCTCTTCTCTCAAGAATGACATAATTTGTGCCCGAAAGCAGGATTTGGTCTTCACTTATGGTGAAGCGCAACAGTACCATTTAGTTTTGATTTTAATCAGGACTCTCTCACTCTCTCCCTCACTCTCTCCCTGTAGATAAGAGGAGAGAAAGAGAAGATGTGTAGTTGCTTACAGGCTCGCACTTTCATCCACTAGCACTGGAATTTGACCAACCTCCAATCAACTTTAGACGGTGATAACTTAAAGGACAAACACAAGCATCCGCTTCTATGGGATAAAGCTAAGCTTTGATTGGTATGTCCAGAAGATGCTACATACTAGGCATAACGTGTATATAACCCCCTCAACAGACTATATTATTATTTTAATCCATCAGGATCTTTCCTTTTTCATTGAAAAAAAGTGATGGATAAAGGTAAGTCTCTGCAGAATCCTCTGCCCTCTCTCTCTTTCGATCTCTCATCTTATGTCAATGTTTGCTTGAGCATATATGATGTATGTCAGCATACCATGTACGAGAAACTAGAGCATTGAATATGTCGATCACCAGCCTACAGATGTATGCAAGGTCAATCTACTTTTAATATGTTTAATTGAAGTTGCATCCTTTTCATATTTTACGAGTAGGTAATGCTAAGTCGATACAGAATGAACCAAAGTTTTGGAATGCTTTTACTTCTCACTCATATTGTAAGTAGAGGATTTATGCTTTCCTTTTGTCGCATCCGTGTGTCCCGATGGATACGATAATTCACCGGTGTTGGCAGATTTTATGCTTATTTCAATTCATGATATACAGAATGGATTCTTGTGAGGCTACGTCAGTCAATGAGTCGACTCTTTTGGATGATCAACCACCGTCTCTTGGTCTCAGTCGCTGGAAATGGCGGTTTCGTTTTTTGCACTCAACAATGCTCTCCTTCTCGGTTTATCAGCAGCCGCCGTTCTGGGTAAATTCTACCCTGACGAAGGTGGAAAAAGCAACTGTATGGCAGCGCTCGTCCAAATTGTTGCCTTCCCCGTCTTCTACCTCTCTCTCTTCCTCTTTCCATCCCCAAAGAACTTTAACCCTGTAACCAGAACTTCCGGCCCTCCCATTTGGTCGGTTATGTCAGTATACATTTTCGTGTAGATAACATGCCATATTCCTTAGGGATTTTACACTTTCCTCTCTCCACCTACTCTCCTCACCGTGCCACACAGCTGGCGTTCAATGATTCTTCTTTCTTCGTCAACAGCCAGAAGCTTTCAACTTGATACTCAACTCAGTCATCCTTCTCAGTATATCAGCTTCCCTAATTGCCCTACACTCCGACTCAACAGAATCCAAGGATGTCTCAAAGGAAAGCTAGTAGCCGGTTTCAACTTCAATCCTGGCGTCGGGGGGCTCTATGCTGTTGCTCTCCCTAATGCAGCTTTCATTTGATAGGATAATGATGAGCGACATGATCTCTGTGGTATTAGATTTGCAGGTGTACACATCTCTTGTCCTTAATTGTTTTTGCATGGTGGGATTGTTTGCAATGGCGAGGGAAGTGTTCTGAAGGAGGAGGACATGGAAGGATTAAGAAAGGGAGGTCGATGTGCGTGGTGACTTTAGTTAAGTCTGCTCTAGGTTCGCAGGTCTCTTTTGTTTGAGTTGTGGGCCTCAGTTTTTTGGTATCGTCCCTATTTCTCCAATTTCATCAGTATGTTAGTAATGCCGCTTGGTCCGGTCGTTGCTCTATTATTTTACGGCAAGAGCATGGATTGGGTTAAGATAGTGGCCATGTTATTGGCAATATGTGGATGTTATCATCTGTACCAAAATTGTCATGATGAAGCTAAGCAGGAAATGACTGCAAGTAGTGTTTAGTGTGCTATATCTCGGTTCTCGATACACTTGCCTGTAGTCCTTTGCTAGATGTTCCTCTTGTAGATACAATCCAATTGCACTCAGTAAGAGAACAGTCGAGCTTAGAAAGTCTGCTCTTCTGGACATAGATGGGAATTAACCATTGGTGGAGTGAATGCACGAGCATGGCAAATTCTGTGGTTTGTTTAAGGGGTACTGTTTCACGCCATTAGGAAGAAAAGAGAAAAAAAAAGATCAGCATCTCTATGCTATGACATAAGCGTCAAGAATCAGTTTGCCTACGAGCATTTCACTTTCTCGTAGCATCTTACATCAACAGGAAGAATGAGACCACGTACGACGAAACAGTTGCATGCACCGGGTGTCTGTCATGCCAAAATCATTTTGCCCTTGATGATAGTCTCTCTTAATCACGCGCTTGCACCTAGCGAAAAGCTCTTTTTCCCTTCAAAATAGTCTCTCTAAATCACCGACTTGCACGTAGCGAGAAGCTCTAAAACAGACGTTTGTCAATGACACAACAGTGGAAACTGGAAGTGGGCCAACAGTTTCAAACTATCACATGACAACTGAAGCATATCACATGGCAACTGAGCCAAGAAGACTCAAAAAGTTTGGTGAGAATGAAGACAAGTGAGCCTTCTTAGCTCCCCAACTGTGTGCTACGCGTTGTTTTCACATCCTGTACTTGTCGAATATCCAAACAGAGCATGCCCCATAAATCCTATCCTATCTCCTCCATTTACGGGTGGAACAGTTGAGAGACCCAATGCTTTCACATGATTCATTCACACAAGCATTATCTCTACTCTTTTGGGTTTGTTTTGATAACCCAAAAACGAAAAACTAGTGCGAATGACAATAATTCTATTTCAGAAATCAATTTCTGGCTAGAAATTTATATTCCATGGATAAGTTTCTAAGAAAAAATATGCCTTTGATAACGACACAAAATTTCTGTTTTCAAAATGAAAATCTGTTTGATAATGGTATAAAATTTCTCTCTCGAGCAACCAATGGGTGGGTGGCAGATGGCGGTGCAGTCAATGCGGAGGATGGCAGCAAGAGGCGGCTGGTGTCGGGCAACTACGGGAGGCAAGCGATAGCTGGTGGCGGGTGGTGGTGAGAGGAGGGCGGCGGGAGGTGGCAACCAACAGCGAGAGGTGGGCGGGTGGCGGCCCACGGCGATCGGCGGTGGGGGGTGGGTGGTGGCTGGAGGAGTGCGACGGTGGTAGGTGGGTGGCAGCCCACGATGGTCGGCAGCAGGGGACGATGCCCAGCGGATGGCGAGAGGCGGCGAATAGTA
Source organism: Syzygium malaccense (assembly GCA_031216405.1). Classification (NCBI taxonomy): domain Eukaryota; kingdom Viridiplantae; phylum Streptophyta; class Magnoliopsida; order Myrtales; family Myrtaceae; genus Syzygium; species Syzygium malaccense. The sequence continues at coordinate 877,724 of CM062258.1, read as the reverse complement.
GGTGGGCGGCAGCGAGAGGTGGCAGACGGCAGGCGGCAGCCCACTATGGTTGGTGGCGAGGGACGATGGCCGGCAAATGGCGGGAGGCGAGCAATGGCGAGAGGAGGGGGGTGGCGGGAGGAGGGCGGCCATAGGCGGGTGGTGGCCCATGGCGGCCGGCGGACGGTGGGAGGCAGTGGACGGCAGGTGGGCGGCGGCGGGCGATAGGTGAGCGACCGACTAGTAGCGAGGGCGAGCAATGAGAAGAATTTTTATTTTTCATTTCTTTCTAAAAATAAAAAAATTTCATTTTTTTCCTAACCTATTTTTGAATTTAAAATTTGTTTTAGAAATAGAAAATGAAATTCCATTACCAAATGAATTTTTATTCCAAATATATTCCTAATAAAAAAAATAAAAAAAATAAAATAATTATCATTTAGACCTCCAAGTGACATGATTCATAAATAGTAAGTTGGTTTTCCCCTGGATGCCTAGTCACTAGCAACCGTGTCTCTGTGAAAAGAATAGATTCAATAAATTTCGTATACTCAAGACCCAGTTCAAAAGGAAACCTTTGATCTTTATAGCTCTCCATCGCGAAGATATGGGATGAGGTGGCAAACTGCAACCCACGCGTACCTCGTTAAAGCTGTCTACAAAAAGTGGACAGACAAGAAAGATTGTCATGTTATTATGCCTCGCCTCACTCAAGTAATAGTGGCCACTTACGTGTCAATGCCGTGCATAGTTTCTTGTACGTGGAGGTGCTGTTTTCTTCACCTACCCCTCTGCTTTATGCTCTTCCTAAAACTTTCTTCTCACAAATATAGAGAGAAACTAGTGTTCAAACCAAACCTCAATTACTAAGACACTCCATCTCAATTTGACCGACCAAATGGAGAAGTCTCTGCTCTTAGCATTTTACATCACCATCTGCTCCGTTGCTTTCGTCGCATCGAAGATCGTTATCTCCCTTCTTCTCTACAAACGATGGAGGAGAAAGCACCTGGTTCATGAAAACGGATTGTCGGGTACGTCATTACTTCTCAAGTGCTCGGCAGTTTAGTCTCTTCCTATGGAAGAATGAGGAACACACTGATGTCAATATTGTGCTTCCGGTGACAGGTGGGAAGTTGGTGATGTTCAGGTCGTCGGCGATGTGGTCTCTCACATCGGACTCATTCATGAAGAAGGCTCTGAAGTTGAGCAACAAGGATATCATTGGTTCGGGAGGCTATGGGACGGTTTATAAACTGATGATAAACGACTCCATGGCCTTCGCAGTGAAAAGGCTCAACAAGGGGAGTTCGGAGAGAGACAGGGGATTTGAGAGAGAGTTGGAGGCCATGGGAGATATAAAGCACCGCAACATCGTGACCCTCCATGGATACTGCACCACCCATAGCTACAATCTTCTCATATATGAGTTCATGCCTAACGGAAGTCTTGATGGAGTTCTCCATGGTAAAGATAATAGCATTGAAAGCTCCTATTCTGCAGCTGAATTGTTAGCATAAGTTAATATGGGCTACGCAAGTATGTGGCTTGAGTTCAGAAATGGAGTTCTTTATATGATGAGAGATTTCAATATACTGAATCTGACTGTTTTACAGGAAGATCAATGGACAAGACGATATTGGATTGGCCGACAAGGTATAAAATAGCTGTGGGCGCCGCAAGAGGAATCTCCTATCTCCATCATGATTGCATCCCGCACATAATTCACAGGGACATAAAATCGAGTAATATATTGCTGGATCAGAATATGAACGCCCGAGTTTCTGATTTTGGGCTCGCCGCACTGATGGAACCAGATAAGACTCATGTTTCGACATTTGTAGCAGGAACTTTTGGATACCTAGCTCCTGGTATGGGACCAGCAAACACTGCTTACGACAATATCCATAGTTCCCTATATGAGTTTGATACTAGAACGTTTTATTTACTTTTGTTGTGCAGAATACTTTGATACAGGGAAAGCAACAGCAAAAGGAGATGTCTATAGCTTTGGGGTTGTTCTGCTTGAACTTCTGACTGGGAAAAAGCCAACAGACGAAGCGTTCGTGGAGGAAGGCACCAAGCTTGTGACATGGGTAATTCTGGAGCTAAACTAAGATTTTGACAAATTAAATTTACAGTGATATTTCTAATAAAATTTATGATAAAGATCAGCCTAGAAGCCTTCAATACATCTTAGGGGTATCCTCTGGTAAAAAGTATAAACAAATTTGGATGACTTTAATCTGATATTCAAGATTAGCGTCAACTATCTACTGTTTAGGCACTCATTCTTGTCTGGTCACAAACAGGTGAAGTCGGTAGTCAAAGAGAAGAGGGAGGAATATGTGCTTGACAGCAGATTGGAAGATTGCCCAGTTGACCAGATTAACAGTGTATTTACTGTCGCATTGATGTGCCTCGAGCCCGAACCGGCTAAAAGGCCTACCATGGCTGAAGTTGTCAAGATGCTCGAGCAAATAAAGTCAGAGAAATCTGCGTAGACCTTTAGACCCTGGTACCATGTATTCTAAGAGAAGCTGTTATCTTTTCTGTTGGGTCCCAAAGACCAGCTCAAATGTAACTCCATTCCTGTCATTAACCAAGAAATGAGCTTTCCTCCATCAAATTCTATAGCACTACGGGAGGAAAGAAGTCCAAGGCCGTTCCACTAATTGCGACCAGAGAGTAATGCTCGGTATACTATATTTACAAAATAAGGTATACCAAACGATATGGAATAATAGATTGGACAACCGAATTAATCTACCATCAGTGCTTTTAACCCACGTCTCTGAACATCCATTCAGATTATGCCACATCACTCAATATACAAAATATTGCAAATCATCTAGGGAAAATAGCATCTCTCAACTCTAAATTGTAGCTCAGCATACTAATCCACTTTTCTAATTCTGAATCACCTGTTCAACTCTGGTAGAAATGTCGAGAACATGGGATAGACCAGATCAATTCAAGGAACAGAACACCAAATGACTAGAACATGAACATTTCAGAATTGTGCAAACTGAATCGAATAAGTAAATAATGAATGAACTAATAAGAACTGAAGGGTGGCTGCTTTCTTAAATGTCTCGAGGACAACTCAACTTGTCCAAATGGATTATTCTGTCTTAATCTCGGTGGACACAATTCATCTGATTACGTGATTCATAAAATTGAAACAGAAGAAAGAAGCCATATGCCAGACCTGATGAATAAGCTCTTCTAGAAGCCTGACTAACCCATGGAAACTAGTTGAGGATGGCTGCCAAACCATTAGCAACAGAAGCTTTTAAGGAAGGGGAAACCGATGCATCCCCCAAAAACACATCAAACAGCGCAAAGGTGACATTCTCTGACCCAATTGTAGCATCCGCTCCAGATGGCAACCCATCAGATGAAACAGAAACCTGACATAAAATTCCAATTGCCTGAATTGTCACGTGGAAAGGAAGAAAAGAGAGCCATGTAACCCTCATGCATTAGCATGCAGGAACAATGCCAGAAGAACAAGAAGCTATATAAAGTAGCCTCTATACGGTGTAGTGTGCATGTGTATTCAAGAATAAGATTGTCAATACAATAGATGGTTGCATATTTTACACTTACTAGCATCTTTGACGAGTCCAACCAAGTCAAAAATATGAAGGTTCCTTTCTTAAGAGAGCGTCCTTGAAAGATGTTGCGGAAGGTGGATAGAGCAGATTGGTCAACAGGAGTGAGTGACTTGATTCTTGGAGAGATAGCATCATCCAAGGCATCCCAGAAAGTTTTGCCATCGACATCTCTGACCAGAACAATCTGTAATGACTTCTCCAGCGGAGCTGCACCAATCAGTGTTAGCAACCACACAAACTACCCTCATTTCTCTTGCTCACTCGACACATGAATGCTCAGCATGGACTACAACAAAAACACTAATTGGAGCTGCTAATTCTGGTGTTACCCTGAAAAATTGAGCTGAACAATGATCTGTCCTCCAGAATGTCAGCTGCTGATTTCCCTTTCCAAGCATTCAGTTTAGAAGAGATTGACGGGTTTACATAGAGTCCTGCCGCGTAGACCTTAACTCCGATTATTGCAAAAACTTTCTCCCTGTATCCTGCAATTATAGCATTGAGTTACCAAGCATTTAGCGAAGATAAAGCATCCTTGAGGTAAAGTCAGAGGAAATGAAGGACGTAATATCATGTATTCAGCAGAGGAGGGACTTGAGATTCTTTCAATCAAGAACCGTTATCATGACCAAAACGAGGGAAAGAAAAGAAGGTAACCTCAAAACTTGATTTGCAAGGGCTGATTTTTTGGGAGAGAATAGCTGTTTAAGATGTCTCTAACAACCATCACACGATACAATATTGAGAAGGTTCCTTCTGAAAGTTCAGTATTGAAAGATATCCCATATTTGCAACATATTGACTTCATTGCAGTTGTAGGTTGAAGTTTACATTGTTCAGACGTGGATGTCTTACGAGAAGAAATTTCTGTTGCATCTCATTGACATACGAAATAGAAGCTATTTTGCACACGAGTTTCGCTCTCCTTATTAAGAAAAATGTACGCGTGCGATTCGCTTTTTCTTGAGAACAACTTTTTGTACTAGATCTCATTGTGTGTGTGAAAGATATTAAGTTTCTGGTCACAATGGCCAATGCAGCAAGGAATTTACCTGTTCCAACCAAAGATAGAGATGTCAAACACCCCGGTAGCGTCAAAGGCGTCTGGAACTTTACCCCGGTCACCGGTTCTTCCTCATATGACTCACTGCCTACTGCATGCTCAATAAGAGACAGGAAATCAAGGCAAAGAAAATGAGACAGCACTACATCAGAAAGGGCTCTTTTCATCAGTTTCTTTTAAAAACTGCAACTTTCAGAAGAAAGAAAGAAATTCGTCAACAAATGACATCGACTAACGTGATGGGTCAGAAGTAACGAACAATCAAAGTGACAATATAGACACAATTCATAAAACCCATATCAAATGAAGCAGAGAAACAGCAGGGGAAAGAATTTCCCGATAATTTACCCGAAGGTGAAGAAGCAGCAGCAGCTATTGCAGCGAAATTGGTATACGCTCGGCCCAAAGAGAGAGAGAAAGATTGGTGGCGTTTCTTCGGAGACCGACTCTGATTCGGAGTTGAAACTGAATCTCTTCTTCCGAGGAAGATGTTGCCGGGATTGGAATGACTGCAGCTGCTGGAACGGATGGCTGGTGAAACGCACATTGGTGATGAAAAAGCTCCGGCACCTCGCATTGTTTTTAGTTTTGGTCCTAAATGGAATTGCAGAATCCGAAGTGGGATTTCAACAGTTTCGTTTTAAGAATGGAAGCGAGGCAGTTTTTGTTGTCTGAAATTTCGGTTCATTCGCTCTGCATTCTGCAACATTTTCTTGTCTCCTTTCCAATCAAAACTTGGAACACCCCAACCAGATCACGCCGCGTGTGCTCACTCTTTTAATCACTTCCGGATTGGGCGTTTGCTTGCGTAATGCATGTCTCCCCGCTCGCAAATTTCAGCTGCTATGAGAGTTCATCGGACAAAAGTGCACTTACTTTTCAGTTATGCTAAACACATAAAACATTAATTTACACATTCGTATACTAACGATGTACCACCAAGGAGATCGGTCAAATGGTATAAGGGTCACCTCTCTTCTACTACAGCACGAGCGAGGTAGATCTTTGCCTGTGGTTGAGCAACACTCGACGGCCTTGCCGAGGGTCGCCCAATTGGGGTTGTGCTACCCTGCACCTCGTTGTGGCTAAAGAGTATTGCTCTATTTTTTTTCTTTTCATTTTGTAAAATATTACTTTGTATTAAAATTTTAGGCATCCAAACACTACAATAGCCAGGTCTCCTGTACAAATGAAGTTGCATCTAAAGAAGGGGCTAATAAAATGAGGAAAATTACAAAAGGGAGCCCGAAGTGAAATTATTTTATCAAATAAGGGCATGAAGTGGATTTTGTCTCAAATAAGGGCATGAACTGCTCTCATTTTCTCAAATAAGAGCCTAGAATGAATCTTGTATCAAATAAGGGTTTGAAGTGGCCATATCAGTTTCAAATAAGGACATGACCTCATCAGCCAAAACGTATTTTCGTCTTTTACTTTTTGAATTTTTTTCTTTTTTTCCTTTTTCTATTTTTTTCTTTTCCTTTTTTTCTTTTTTATTTTTTTCTCTCTTCCCTCTGCGGACCATCACTAGGGCTGATGGAGGCCGCCCTTGCCTAGGCTGGCCAAGGTGAGGCCAGCCCAGGCCAGGGTGAGAGTTGCCCTCACCGGACGCTGGCAAGGTCGGCCTCGCCTAAGGCCGGCGGAGGTTGCTGGCTAGGCACAGTGAAGGTTAGGAGGGAAGAAAAAAAAAGGAAAAAGAAAAAAGAAAAAGGAAAAGGAAAGGAAAAGAAAAAGAAAGTAAAGATAAAACAAAAAAATATGCTTATAATGCTTTTGACTAAAATACCCCTTCTTCGACGACAGAACTGGTACTGGCTAGCCAAATGTCCTTTCTTGAGACGATTTTGTAACTTCAGACCCTTATTTGAGACAATATTTACTTCAAGTCCTTATTTGAGAAAATAACTCCACTTCGGGTCCCTTTATGAAATTTTCCCTAATAAAATGCCATCTTTACTGGTCATTGGCCAGATCAGTAAATGTGAATAAACAGAAAATGTCTGACCAAAAAAAAAAAAGAATAAACAGAAAATGACATGACAACCACTGTCAGTAAAAATGATACTAAATAGATATTTATTATTGGCCATAATCAGATAACGGTTTTAACCAAAAAAATGTTAAACTAAACTAAAAACAAGTAAAATTATTTTACTGTCTTAGATGAAAGCCAAAATAAAGGTAACCAAACGGCCCTAAGCTAATTTTTGACATAACTCTGCAGATTTCTTTTACAGCACGGGACTGTCCTATACTTGTCATTGAATCCTTATTCCAGTACGAACAGATACCCCTTATGATGCTCTTATCTGCTGTCAAATTAGCAGGGGCAATCGTGAAGGCGGTCAATGGGCTAAACTCACCAGTACTATTCACAAAGCCAACATGTCAAGCCACCACCAGACAAAGCAACTCTTATCAGCTGACATTAGCCATGGCTACTGTCAAATGGATTACAAAATGCTTCCAAAGGATGCTCCTACTTTTACCCTGATAATCTCATGAACCATCTCTCTGTGTCCTATGGCCATCAAGAGTGAAGCACTTTTACAAGAGGTTTAAATTAAAAATTGCATGAATAACTGCAATTGAGCACAAAAATGTTGCGAGATCTAAAAATGCCTCAATGAAACAACTTCAAGGTTGCACGGCTTCAAGTAGCTTCTCGTACACCTGTCTCGCAGACAAGTCTTCCACCTGGAGGAGCATCGATCATAAGCAGATCACGCAACAATCAATTGCTGGAGCGAAACCAAGGAAGGCAGAGTGCAATATATTCTTCAAATTGAAATTAAAGAAGCGAGTAGGCAGGGGCCAAAGCTTAATCCAACATAGACTCTTATACTTCGTTCTTAAATATGTCAACTCCAATTGCTTGACATTACAGAAGGCATTTTCCTGTTGACATCCTTAAGAAACAGCCACTAGTAAAGACCACTAGACGAGCTCATCTTACAACACATGGCATGGAACAAATCTGCAAGCGAATTCATCGAACATGCTGAAGAATTCCCATGAGAAGATAAGCCACCCACATGTCTCAATAGATTCATGTGAACCAATAAAAAGTAATGAAGTTAAGAACTAACGCTAGGGTGACATTTCAAGGAAAACTCAAAAATGAAACAGGTGCTTACAGTAACAATACCAATACTATCCTTGAGTAACTCCCAATTTTAACAACACAATCAGATGGACTTTCTAATGAATTCATCACCAAGCATTGGCTAATGGATCTATACTAACCACGAGGAGCTTCGATTTGTTATTCCATCCCCTCTGCAGTGTCATCTGGCTAAGTCTCAGACCCAACACCTACATACAGATATCAGACATGCATACTTAGTTTGTGACTTGAGCAAGACAAATGGCATTTTCTCAATTGCAAGAACTGGAACATTAAAGTGCTACTTTTGCCATGAACTCCAATAGTTCATTATTAGCTTCTCCCCGGGCTGCAGGTGCAGCTATTGTTACTCGAACATCATCAGCATTCACTCCTGAATTACAAGTGAAGAAAAAAATGGCTGAAGAGGTTAGATGTTTCATTGCACAACTAATAAAATAAAGATCTCGAGCACCAATTGAAGGAGCACAATAAGATCAAGATTGATAAGAATTACACGGAACCCAAGAAACCAGCGCAGATGACAGAGTCATAAAATCGTGACTCAAAGGTGTGAATTGCAGATTAAATTCAAGCAAGTAATGAGATATGCGACCAACGTGGAATGTTCAAAAGTAGCTATGTCCCAGAATAAAGTGACATTTTGAGCATTTGAAAAGGTAATCAAAACATTCTCAAAGTGTGGACATCGATTCACTTAAAAGACGCAGTTTGTGCAGTTAGATTACTTGTGATTGCAGAGCGTTGTGCCCCAGCTTCCACTTCTATAGCCACTTGAACAAGACCTCCCTCTAACCGTGATATGCAAGGGGGAACAGGAGCATCCTACAGCAGCAAACAGACAAAGTAAGGAATCTTCGACATTGACACTTAATTGGGCATCACAATGAAAGATGCCCAAGAGAGTTGAAGAAACAATCAATGCGCCTGCCAGAACTCTAGCTGTTAAATCCCAAGTTACCTACTTAAATGAAAAATCCACAATCTTACAATACAGCATTATAAAACTGAGCCAGCCAGAAGTACAACATAGGAAATCGCTATTGAAGTTCAATGGTACCTGGGGATTTGTTTCTGCAGCAACAGTACTCAATGCCCCATCTACAATATAAATGAATGAAGCAGTTTCCAGATCTTCCTCAGCTCGGTAACAGACAAACAGGCCGCAACCTATACAATTCATGCGAAATTGCTTCTCCAGCTTACCCTCCCCCCTGGATTAAGATGAAAATTCAGAGAAACCAAGCACTCAGCAGCAACAGTGCACCATCAGAGCTCGCTCAGAACTCAGAATTTATTTACCCATGCCTCATTCCAGGCACGACCAACTCGACTTTACGAATAGCTTATTATTAAGGAAAACATAGTCATCCAGCTCTATTAACTTTTAAGAGAGAGAATTGATACGGGGGGGCCAAAAAACTTGAAAAACATTGGCACAATCATCTAGCACTGCGGAATATATTCAGAGCACGCTATCAGAACAAAAAATGGCTTGAAAAAAATAAGCCCTTGAACACCTTTTACTTCAAGATTTCCCCTAGAATAGATGACAGCTTATCACCCGAATCGAACACAAATTAGCAAATGAATTGCTCTCTCGTTTCTCATGTTTTTTTCTTTTCCACCAATATGCCCAAGAGGGTCGTAAGGGAAAGCGTAGATTAGGGGATTCACCGTTTCAAGAGGATTTTGCCAGCCTCGTTGACATTGAGCCGAGCAAGGTGCGTCTTCTTGTCCAACACACATGCCCGGTCGGTCTTCCTCTTCGGCGTTTTCTGCAACTGGGTATCTTTCAAAACGAGTGTAAAATTCAGTTCCACGAGAGATTCAAAGCACAGGCAACACCCAATCAAGCACAGAAGAGAGAGAGAGAGAGAACCAGTGATGAGGACGTGAGAGCCGCAGTGCTTGCAGTAGTAAACGAAGAGGTCGGAGTCGGGGCCGTCAGGAGCTGCGTCCTCGCTCGAGTACGTGTGCGTCGTCCTCTTCGGCATCTCTCTCTCCCTCTCTCTCTCTCTCTCGCGCCCGCCCACCCACAAACGCAGAAGAACCTCCTCAATTCGGTTCTCGGATTTTCAGAAAGCTGCAACTCGGACACCAGGTCAAACAACACAATTGCAGCCGATTTGGGTCAATGTCCAATTTACTGCTTGATTTGTTGTCATTACCTTCTCTATGTATTTTCTCCCTTCACCATGTATTTTGTGCAATCAAATTCCTAACCATTTGTGCACCGTAATAATTTCATAACCTTATGTCCAACTCCATCGCAAATCGATAACATATCACTTACCACGTGACAATAATTTATTACATGAAGCACGTATAAAATGTCTTCTCCGAGGGAGAGGAAAGCATAGATCGAGAGCCATGGCATCGACCCTTGCATAGTGATGGCAAAGGTTAATGAAACCCCTTGATGGTCACTCGTCACCGCCCTTGGTCAAGCCTATAGCACGAGCGAGGGTCGACCCTTCCCCGTCGAAGACTAGTGCAAATTCTTGTGTCTTAGTGATCTCCATCGACTACTATTGATGGTAGAAGGGGCGATGGCTACCCCTCCTTTTCTTGTCAACAATTGTGAATACTATTACTTTTACCGATAAGTGCATTGAAAATTTTAAAATTTATTATAAAAATACAATTAAGTCACGGAATTTTCAAAAAAGTACAATTAAGTATTAAAACTTTTCATAAAAGTACTGTTGAATCATAAAACTTTCAAAAAGTGCAATCAAGTTGGTGTCTACCATTCGACGATGATGCCACAACCCTTGCCATCTTCATCCCTCATCGTGTGGTGGGATTTTAATGAATTCCGAAAGAAAAAATTCTTTAGAAATGCAGTGTCTATCGGATCAAATCAGAAGAAATCTCACTTTGTTGATCGAAAGCTTTTCAAGTTTTTGTGTGTTATGATATTCACATAAGAGATACAATAAAATGCTTGTGATTACGACCGGTCATGATCGAGAATTAATCCTGATCAGGCCCTCAGTTGCGAGACCCCTTAATTCAAATCAAAAGAAGAACCTCTCCTCACTTGCGAAGAAGTAGACCGAGCTGCGCTCCGAACTATGATAGTTCTGTTCACTTCACCTTACATGAAGGCCCATCAGCCTCAATCTTGTTCTTGTTCTTGTTCTGTAACAGCAATCATCATTGACGGAACAAAGCTTCACTGCTTAACATGAGTAGCTCGAGCTCCTAAGCTGTGCTCACTCCCCCCACAACAAACAAACCACCAAAGTTAAAATGGTCCGTTCATCGAGTCCCCGTATTGTAATTCAACTGATGCATTTCGCATCTCCAATCTCATCTGCCCCTCTGTAATGCAAGGGAATTAGTGCCTAGTGCTAGCTAAATTAATACCTAGATATTCCTTAAGTTTCTGGTGGAGCTTTCTTTTTAGAAACTAAAAAAGAGCTTGCCACTGAAATTAAGCTAATTTTAAACATGAATTGATAGATTTCTTTTGCCGTAAGACTAACATTTTATACATTATCTGTTGTTCAACTCTCAGGGGAACCTGCAACTATTGTCAATGGGGAGGAAATCCACTTAATTTGTAGTACTCAATATTGCCAACTAGCATTAGAGCAGAAAATTCTGAAATATGAGACTGACTTTAAGGAGAAGGCGAGAGAAGATAAATGGTGTCTGTTGAAATTGCAGAAAACTTGGGGTATAGCCAAGCCATCATCAGACCAAGCAACTCTACTGGCCAACATTAACTATGCCTGCTCTCAAGTGGACTGCAAGATCCTCCAAAAGGGATGCCCGTGCGTTTTCCCCCGACAATCTCATGAACCATGCCTCCGTCGCCATGAACCTCTCTATTAGCAATCGCGTGGAAGGAACCACTGGAACTGCGATTCCCAAACTCGGGCCTTGTTGTTGTCTCTGACCCAAGTAAGAAATGAAGTCGTTTTTTTAAATTATTCTTTGGCCTACACTCAAGTACAAAATTTTTTTGGCAGTGTTTGTTGAGAAAACTCCCTAATAGTTTTGAAGATTGACAAAACCCTTCATTCTATTTAACGAATCCGATGAAAGCATTTTCAGGTGATAATTGTGAAGAAACGATATTTAGACTTTGGTTATTTGGCTATTGCGTCTGAAACACTGAGTATTCACTTTGTAGACATCTCACATGTATATCTGTAAGGCTTGCTTATAAATTTTTTCTCAAGACGTTTTGAGTCTTTAGACTCCAGATGTAGTCAGACTCACTAAATACTCATACTCAAACAATATCATCTGATCGAGAAATCTAATTAGACTCAGAATACAATGCATATATATATTGCAATAGCTAGTGATCTGACTCGGATTTCTTTTGTAAAAAGTGTTGATTTATCTTTAATTTTAAAGATTGTTTTGCGACGATGTTACTCAATGCAAGACATCTTTGATTGATTGACAATCATTCAAAAGAATATTATTCTTTCCAAGAACAAAGAACTCTACTTATGAAAATCCAGCGTTAGTTTTATGGGTGACTGAATCAATGGATGATTTTGATCTTGTCACTCAATGGATACTAAATCTTCTTGAAGCATGTCCAACGGGTTGATTGGAGAATGACCTTTAAAGATTGTCCAACAACTAGATTGGAAGTGGAGGAGGATAAGAGGAGATTCTAGTACTGAAGATTAATAGAGAGTCGTGAATCTGGAGTTCCAAAGTTCAAGAGAGCTTCAACCTTATACATTTGTCTTAGCGAGCTTCAAAAGCTGTAATCCTTGAGAGGTGTAAAACGAGTGATTTCGAGAGTGTAAAAGAGTGACTCTGAAATTGTGAGACAAGTGACTCTGAGATAGTGAGACCTCAAGATTGAGTATTATTATTCTCTTATGTAACCTCTGATTAATTCACTAGTGAAATCCAACCCGAAGGCTATTTGTGTGGAGAGTGGACATAAGCTTGTCATAAGCCAACCCACTATAACCTCTATGTGCAACTTCTTATTATTATCTTTGACAGCACGTTGCACATAAGTGAATTTGATTATAACATAGTTTCTTTTGAGACTCATTCTTTGCGTGATAACAATCTTGACTGTGTTTATTCCGCTTTAATTTGTCAAGTTTGGTTATAATTATCTATTCACCTCCCTCTAGGTGATAGTGCTAATTAACACAGTATCTGCGTTTCCTACTTTCTTTTATTGAATGATAGATGATTTGCTCATGGTTGTATACTGTTTTGCAGAGTCTACAGCCATTACATCTAAGTATAGCGTAGCTAGGAGAAATCCTGTTTGTACTGGTAGGAGGATTAGATTTTGGCAGATTAAAAGTCATAGTAGAGAGTGACTGTCATATTCTTGAGACAAGCCTGAGATGTACTCTTGTACTTTAGAATTTCTTTGATTACTGTTACGATACTAATGACATTGTAGAGGAGTATGCGTTTTTTGGGATCCTCTATTATTGCCCCTCATTTGTGGTCAATTTGAATCTGATTCGATTGTTATTTGTTTTGTACCATGCCATAAAAGACCCGGTTTATAGTTGCAATTCCTTTGTCCTTTTGTTTGATTGGATATCTTGAATTCTTGGATTAGTTTTGATCAGAAATTGATGCATAAGAAATCCAGCTTGAGTTGGCTAAAATGCTTTTCATCTCTTTTGCACTTATTCTATTGATACATCAACTCACATTTGGTGCATCGTTTCATTATCTCAGTGCAAGTTTTTGTCTAAACTACGTGCTGCCCTGATCTGTAACTTCTTGGTTTGCCTTGTGCAAGATGACCTGAGCACCGTATTCTGGCTGGAGGGTGATGACAATCAAAGGGGCATGCCCATGAGATGGAGAGAGCTCGAATGTGAATCGCTGAATTATCATGGCGAGCGCCATCTTCACCTCAATCATTGCGAAGTTCTGGCCAATGCACATGCGGGCGCCCCATCCGAACGGTAAAAAGGACACTTGGTTCTTGGTGGCCTTGGACACTCGCTCGGCAAATCTCTCTGGCTTGAACTCCTCGGCATCTTCGGCCCACAGTTCTTTATCACGGTGGATGAGGAGAGTCGGCATCAAGAGCTGGACTCCCGGGGGTATGGTCAGCTTCCCGAGTTTTGTTTCCTCACGAACCGTGCGTGACAACATGGGCACCGGGGGATAGAGCCTCAGGACCTCATTCAAGATCATTGTGACCTGATCGCGATAAATCCATAAAAGTTGTTATATGGTAGAGATGTATATATAGGACCATCTACGTAATGGAATTAAATCCGCGAAGAGAATGGAAAAGATTGTAAATTTAGTCTGGTAAAAGTGATTTGAGGCTCTTGTCCGAAATATCAGGTTTTTGTCCGGAGGGAAAATCCAAGTTAATCCAAGGGTGCGAATAAGACGCTCCGGTCAATTCATTGTCGTGTTCATCTTTATAGGATTACATTATTTAACCAAAAGTTTCATCCACAGATGATTGCCAATGCTCGTCCAGTCAGAATAGAATGCTTATCATGTCTCGTGTAATCTGAAACGCTCGTGAAGAACCCGTAACATTGGACCTATTATTGAGTCCTACTCTCAACAAAAGAGGAAAGAGTATTGAACTTACAATCTTGAGGTGGTTCCAAAGATTTGGAGGACCTCCTCCCTAGCTCGGGCTTGCCAATGCGAGTGCACGCTCAACAAGACCATGGTCCAAACCAGCAAGACCGAAGTGGTCTCTTGTCCAGCGAAGTAGAAAATCTTGCACTCCTCAATCACGTCGTGAAGGCTCATCCGGACATTCTCTCTCATATTTGATTCCAGCAATAGCCCCAGCAGGTCATCGCTAGCAGCTTCCCCTGCCCTCATTGCTTTCTCTCTTCTGCCTACGATGTCCATAAGCAGAGCCTGCAGTTCCTTTTCTATGCTCTTCATCCTCCTGTTCATAGTAGTTGGCACAAACCTGCGAAATATTGAATCGAACACTTGTAGTATTTCAGAATGTCATGTTTGTAAGCGAGAAGCTCATTCAGATTCAATTAGCTTATGAATGACGAGAGATTTTACCTCCAGCCGGGGATGTAGACCAATCGAAGAGCATTATTTGCCAGCAGAGCTTGTTCCTCTTGAAGTTTGAAAATCCTTATGCCTTCTTCATAGTAGTTGCCAAATGCTGTCCGAGAGATCACGTCACAGGTCAAATTATGAAGGTCAACCCACATGCCGACCTCACATGATCTGTTTATGGATACCAGTTTCTCCCATCTATCTACCATTTCGGTGCAACTTGAATAAAAAGCGGGCGACATAAGCTGCAAGAACAACAAAGGAATTACGAGAAAAATCCTGAGGCATCAATTTGTGTGATTCAATTCATTTGAGCATAGTTCTAGGTACCTTCAACTTCTCCATATGGAATGCTGGACTGATAATCTTCCTGTGCCGAGCCCATTTCTCGCCATTGCGGAAAGGGAGTCCACAAAAGAGCAACTTCACCAGGGGACTAAAGTTCGCCTGGCGATAGTCGTATATCCTGGAGAAGATCTCCTTTAGCTGGCCAGGGTTCGTTATGTTTACTCTCGGTGTTGGGCCCAACCACATGAACGAGTCTTTGCCTGCAACGCACTCAGCAAAATAAGATCAAAGTTGCCAAAAGAACTATTTGAATTATACTCTCAGCTATTCTTTAGGAATGCATGTAGTTGCCTGTATTAATTAACGTAGCGAGGGGAAAAGATGGTTATAATGATAACCGCCAAGTCTTTTCTGTACCAAATGGGAAACGACTATCCCAGAGTCGAGTGCCTGTACATATCAATTATCCATCGATGTGCATACAAGTATCTTTTTAAATGGCTGAGCTAAAATCCAACTGTGAAATGACATGGTTACATATGACTTTCATTTAGTGTTCGCATCTGGACGGTGAGGTGTGCCCTGTTGTGTGCGTATCCAAATAATAAGACTTAGAGATATATTACCATTTGGGTCGCCAAAATGCATGATGGGAAGCATGAATTTCCATAAAAGACAGAAATGTCAAGTGTTTGGAAACTCATTAGGGACAATGGCGTCGACCAAAGGATGAAAACAAGCAAACGTTAGCGAGTAAGAAATTATAAGTGCCACGCACAGAGATACTATGAAGATGTGCATACCATAGGTTTGGAAGGATTGACTCACGAAAGGCAAGAGACGAGGCTTGATGTCGTCGGAGAGGGCAATGGGCTTGGACTTGGCTTCCTTGAGCAACCGCGAGTCCTCCTTGAGGTCTCCGAACAGAAAGGTGTACGGTTTGCCAGAGAGGCATTGCTGTGGCAGGAGCCTCTCGAGTTTCTTCGGCCTCAGCCACACCCAGTTCACCACCCTCCACGCCAATGTCGTCAGGACGGCCAGAACCGTTGCTAGTGCAATTGACTGGATCGATACATCCATCGTTTCTCCTTTCTGGGCGTATCTAATCGTCTGTGTGTGTTTGTGTGAGAGAGAAAGGGATGCTTCAATGTGTTGATGGTCTGATGATGAGAGTGAGGTGCCTTGTGTTTATATGTACCCAAATCCCATGCTTAGCCATGCGTGTGCTGGCCAAAAAGCTTCTCCACCGAAAGGTTGGCCAAGAAGCTCCTTGACCATAGCCCAAAATGGTATAGAATTGAAGAAAAAGATAAGGATACCCAAAATAAAGAGCAGCTTCTTTACCCTGACAACTGTAAAAGAGCAAGGGTAAATATACCCAAAATGAAGAGAAGCTTCTTTACCATTGTTGGTGCTTAAATTTAGTTGATTGGGCCATAAGAAAGAAAGGGTACATCAGACCAAAGTCTCTACAGTAGACTGGGTAAAGAAGTCGCACAAGGCCCATTATATGGGATACCGAAAACTTGACACCAATAATTGTTCAAGATATCGAGATAAAGATAGGAGCAATTACCACATCCGGTGCAGACAATATCTTGGGATAAAAGGAGCGGTTATTGGGAAGGAAACCGAACAATCTAGAGTCAAGACGATAACCGCTCGACAACGGTTATTCATCAACGTTAGCTATAAATAGCTTCCAAGAAATCATTAGAGGGACCTTTTGCCAAATTAACCGTAGGAAACACATCTTTTGCAATCTCGTTTTGTTCAATCATTATCGTTAATTTATCTTTTATTGCATGATTTATCTTTTGTCCCTTTTACTTTTGTTTACCATTAGCGTATAATTCGTCGTCTCCTTTTCGAAACGACACAGGACCCGGTTACTCATAAAAAACCGAAGACCTTCCCCTTCAGTGAAAGATTTTTTGTTCAAGGCCATTCTCGGCGAAATATCTCTTTGGCACGTTTGGTGGGACCATTTTGTTCCGTCTCTAGGAAGTGTCAATGGCGAAGACCAGGAATCATGAAGGTCGTGCTTCCACCAGCGAGGATAACTCATCCTCGCAGTGTGTGGGAGAAAGGCCTGCCCGTTTCGACACATTTGATCATAATCTTAACCCAACCGTTGATAACAGTGAGGGAGCAAGTTGTAAAGATATTCCTCTAAATCTGACCGAGGAACAAAGGAAAGAATTGGTGCCTAATTCTGTGGTGGTGGCCACTATGAGAAGGATGTTTGAAGAGCAACAAAATGAACTGACTAATCATATGGCCAATCATCTATCGGGAATTCTCACCCCTCTACTTACAAATCTGGTTGAGGAGTTAGCCTCGAAATTTGGATCAACAAATGGAGTGCAAGGAAGTCAAGCCGTGCTAGGGATCTCCTCAACGATGGCTCCTGCTCTGCCGACTATTGCTGGTATTTCGGGTCCGACACAACCGGTTCGAATTTCGCAGAGGACTGATCCTGTAGGTGATTAGAATCAGACTGGTCTAGAGGACCGTGTAAGTTTGAGTGCATCTATGCGTTCACTTGGGTGCGCACTTGAGGGTGTTACCGATGCAATCATGATGAGGGTAATTACTGACCCTTTGTCCACAGGAATGGACACATAGGGATTCACTCCTCAAACCCAAATCCAGGAGGTTGCTCGACAAGCAAGCAGTAGCGACATACCAATGACCAATCCCATTAATATTGGGACAATTCTAGTGCCAATCCCAGGTTATCAACCCTATAGGCCACAAGCAGCGCTTAGAGATCTAGGGGCTCGATCACTATCGCCCCCTAGGGCGCAAGTAAACCAGGGATTCCAGGTACAAGACCCTCAAAGAGACTAGCGCATGATTGAACAAGCCACTTGTTTAGTGATGCAACGTATGGATTTGAAAGGAGGCATATCAAGGCCTGTATACCGCAAGCCTTATCCTGATTGGGTAGATAGTGTCCCGTACTCAAGAGGGTACAAAATTCCTGAGTTTGTTGTTTTTATTGGAGAAGATGACCAGTCCATGGTAGAGCATATTAGCATGTTCACGGCTCAATGCAGAGATGTGAATAATGATGGGAGAATGGAGTTGAGGCTTTTTCCCTTTTCATTATTAAAAACCGCTTTTACTTAGTATACCGGATTGCCTACCAACTCGATGCAGACTTGGGAGGACATGGAGAGTAAACTCCATACACTATTCTATCGCCTGGTTTTCGAGTTGACACTATCGGATCTGGCCACTGTCAAGCAGTATAATAACGAGACGGTAGATCAATATGTTGCTCGGTTCAAGAAGATGAGGAAGCGATGTTTCTTTTTCTTGCCAGAAAAAGAAATAGCGGAAATGGCCAAAAACGATCTCAAATTTGCATTAAAGGAACTTCTTGCTGGCCAAAAGTTCATGGATCTATTCTCTTTGACGGCTACGGCTACCCAGTATAAAAATCCGTGGAAAGAGAAAGATAAGATACCTTTTAAGGATTATAGACAGAACGTCGTGATCTACGATTCCGCTAAAGACCTACAAGAGGAGGTTGATCAGGGAGAAGCCGCAGAGATTACAGTAGCAAAGATGACTTTGGATAAGCCTTATGTTTGTCAAGCTTTGAAACCTGCTAAAGTTAAGGAATCGATCATGATGAGAGCCGAAGATTCTTTTGCAAGAAACAAACAAAGGTAATGAAATTGCATCCAAACTAACGATTTCATTCTGATTTCATTCTAGATCGATTCCTTCCTAACAAACAGGGCCTAGTTCGTGCAATTTGATCTAGCATGATTTAAATGAAACTCAAATGGTATCATCCTTTTTCATCAATGAAATGTACGATTGTGTTGAGGCTTCCCTTCTTGCGTAAGTTTCCAGAAGATTTCATGGACTAGAATTGTCTCTGATCTTCTTTTATCCAAAACTTGGACCTCTTGGCCATCCCCGGTTGTGTCCTTGAGCCACATCTACTACTAATGCATAACGAAAAGGCGTAATATTCAATCATATTGTCATAGGCTAACATAATTCAACTCAAATCCCCGCCGACAATAGCAAGATATTCTAATCCACTGCTTTCGACGGCAACTGGATGATGTGAATATTCTTAAGTTCTATTGTCAGCCTTAAGATGCTTCGACTGAGCAAGCAAGATGAATCGATAAATGTATTGAGATATTTCCTGCGTTGGTTCTTACAAGATATTCAGATGAAAAGGGACATATTAATCGTAGGATAGCTTCACAATATTACAAAGGAGCACACAGATATAGTCATTGCAATAGTTGAATACATACTCCAACCAAAAAGACAAGAGAACCTTGGTCTTTATACAAAAGATTGAGGAACAAGAAAGGCACAATGAGAGATCTCGAATTGGCTCCTTTGGGAGCAATGAAATTACAAATTCAATTTGCGCCGCATGTCATTGCTATTAACAGAGAACCCTCTCATTTCATTACATAAGAGCTATTGATGTTTTTGAAAATTTGTTCGTCTTTTAATAATAAAAAAATTGTTATTTCTAATAAGCAGTTTTGATATTATTTTGAATTGGCTCCTTTGGGAGCAATGAAATTACAAATTCAATTTGCGCCGCATGTCATTGCTATTAACAGAGAACCCTCTCATTTCATTACATAAGAGCTATTGATGTTTTTGAAAATTTGTTTTTTTTTTGGTAAGGAATGTTTTTGAAAATTTGTTCGTCTTTTAATAATAAAAAAATTGTTATTTCTAATAAGCAGTTTTGATATTATTTTGAAATGAAAGTAAGTTATTAATGTTATAAAAAGACATGTGTTATTTTTTTAATTGTAGCAAATTGCTATTTCTTTTAAGGGATATATTCTCTAAAAGCCCTAAAACTTGTCACAAAAGTGCAATTGAATCCTAAAACTTGTCACAAAAGTGCAATTGAGTCCTAAAACTTTCAAAAAGTGTAATCAAATCTTAAAACTTGTCAAATTTGTTCAATCAAGGCATAAAGTTCACACTGTCAATTTGTCTGACGGAAAATGTTGACGTGATATTTTAAAATGATTTTCTCCCTCTTACATTGCATTTTAATATTAATTTTTAATACAAATCTTATTTAAATTATATTAAAAAACTCAAAAAAATCTAAAATTTACTTAAAAACCAAAACTGAGAAAAATTCTAGAGCTCATAGGTGGGAGTTGTAGCCATTGCCCATCATTAGATGGGCCGACAACCTCTGCCGACCCTGGGTGAGGGTGGCCGGCCTCGGGCAAGGCCTCATAGGGGTGAGCAGTTTCAGGTTCCGGTTCGGTTCCACTTGAAACCTGAAACCTCCCTCGGATACAGGTTCCTCATTTTTTGGAACCTGGAATCTACCCGTCATAACATAGAACCTGGAACCTATCCTGTCACAGGTTCCATGGTCGGTTCGAGGTTTCAACAGGTTCTTTTTTTTAATTTCGTTTTTAATTAAACAAACGAAAATAAACGCAACAATGACTAGTTATTAAAAACAATATTTCGCTTAGTAGAAAGGGGATATTATCTAACAACCTAGATCCATTTATGCAGAATAGAAAACACCAAGAGTTCAGCATCATATAACTATATTATCAATGGATCAGTGCAAATATATTTAGTAGAATGATATTGTCAATAAAAGGCCAATTAGCAACACCAATAGCAAACCTCATTAATCTAGGAAAGAAACTTAAAACAATATAATAGTGGAGGAGGCAAAAACTAGCTAATTAGGACTCAATATTGCAATGAGATATCTTCTATACAAAAAGCAATAGAGGACATATCGCAATATCGTAAAAGCATTTATACAGGTAAGCCCCCTTTGTGCAAGGCTTACTTTGCTGATGTTCAACTTAAAAATCATTGGAAGGGATAAAACGAAAATAAATCAAAGGAAAACAATCCAAAGGTCCACCACTTAAGACATGTATGTTTACCGTAAAAAATCTTCTTACTTTCGAACTGCATAGACTGGGCTAGTGGCAACCCCAGCACCAGTATCCAGTTAACATTGTAGGAAATACAAAATAGACGAAGAGGAAATGAAACCTACCTCTTGCAGCATAAATCATTGCCAATTCCTGAAACTGAATATCATAACAGATGCCTATACCAATACATCCAACGTCTGCATAGAGCCAAAAAGAAAAGAAAAGAAAAGAAAAGAAAAGAAAAGAAAACAACTCAAACAACAGATAGACCAAAAGACTCAGGCAACTAAATGTTCCATGCATAGTTACTTAAGGAAAGAAAAGTTACCTTGCGGTGCTTGGCTTTCAGCACTCCAATGGAACCAAAAACACAGCAAGCGTTGTACAATCGATCACCACATCTTTCTGGGATTGAACTGCCCACTATGGTAACCTTCAAGGCCTTAGTAGCTTCAGATAACATAGCAGTTGAAGGAGATGAACCTCCATCAATGTCCTCAGCATAAACAGGGAAGCTATCATTTGAATAGGGACTGTTCCATATTTCCTGGCACAGAGTCAACAAAACCATGAGGCAAGCTACGTGATTTTTCCCTCCTCTTGTAGAACGGCGCAGGCTGCAAATATGGCTGATTTTACTGGAAGCCAAAGCTTGCAGTATAAAAACATAGCAATTACATAAGCATCAATAAGAACTTAGCCACAGAAAGTCACCCAAAACTGATGAAACAGACACGTGCCCGCTCAAGATGCTTTTATCCATTCTTTCTTCTAGTGCACGCCTTCACAAAAGGGCATTTGACAAGGTATACAAAGTTCTTGTAAGCCATAAATTTCCCATTTTGCAATCAGGAGGCACATCCAAACTTTCCGCAGCTACACGAAATGCTCAATGACCTTTTTCATTCAACACAGGCTACATTTACCTAAACATCTGCTAAGTCTACCTAATGCAGAGAGACTCACGGGCAAGGGAACAAGCTGAGCGCCCTTGTCCACGGCCTCCCGAATCACGTCGCGAGCATGGGCAATGTTCCTCTCTTTATCCGCCGTCACCGAAAGTTGGCATAGCCCGATCTGAAATTGAAACCACACCACCCAAAGAAAAGACGTCAAATTTCGAGGTCGCATTGATGATCGAAGTCGAGGGGCTCGAGCCCATGCCTTGGCGAGGGGAGGAGTGGGCAGAGGGAGCGCGGGCATCAACTGACGCTCACTCTTGTCCTTGCTCGCTCCCTTCTTGCGCCTCCAGCCACAGGCCGCTCGATTGGTCCCCAAAAAAACCCAGACGTGGGTGATGAAGACAGAGGAAGAGCCGAGGCGGACGCCGAACGGAGCGAGGAGAGGCCAGAGGGTCTCGTCGAGTCGTGGGTGTGGGGAGTGGGAGAGAGGGCGCAACGGACGAGCAACCGAGAGAGAGAAATTTGTGAAGAAAAGTTAGGGTTTTTATTTTTTACTAGGAAGAGCGTTGGTTCCGGTTCTGGAACTGGGAACGGGGAACCTGAATCGGAACCGGCGGTTCCTAAAAAATTGGAACCGAGAACCGAAACCACCCACCTTGAAACCGGAAATCGAACCTTACCTGTCGGTTCGGTTTTTTGATTTCCGGTTCTATCCTGGAACCGTGCTCAACCCTAAGGCCTCACTGCCCTAGGCGAGGGTCGCCGACCCTAGGCGAAGGGCAGGTGTCGCCTAGATCTGGGTGCCCTCAACTCAAATCTAGGCAATCCTTGCCAGCTCAGGCGAGGATCGGCGAAGCCCCTCCCGAGCCTAGCGAGGGTTGTCAGCCCTCGCCTGGGCTGGCGAGGGTTGACCACCCTTTCCTAGGGCTAACGACCTCCGTCAGCCCCTCCGACGGTGGGCGGCGACGCCCCACTAGAAAAGCTCCTTCTCTCTTTTTTTTTTCTAGTTTTTTAAAAAAAATAATTTTTAGCCTTTTTAGTTTTTAAATTTAATTTAAATAAGATTTGAATAAAAAATAGGGTTAATACCACTAAAAACTCTAAACTGGTACATATGTGACAATTTTACCTCGAACTTTTTTTTACAACTAAAAACCCAAAACTGGTACACATGTGACAATTTTACCCAAAAAATATCCAAAAAACCCCAAACTTGTACACTTATGATAATTTTACCTTGAACATATCATAAAAAATCTCAAACTGATACACATGTGATAATTTTACCCTGATCTAAATTTTTAATATTATTTTTTTGAATTTTTTTCTTTTTTTTCTTCATCTTCTACCTTTGGTCGGTCGCCGGTCCGGTGACCAGCTAGAGGCGGAAGCTGGTGAGGTTGGCCCCGCCGACTGCTGGCGAGGGCGGCCCTCGCCGACATCGGGTGGCCCTCGCCGGCGTCGGGCGAGGCCAGCCCTCGCCTAGGCGGGCGAGGACAGCCCTCGCCTGACGCCGGCGAGGGCGACCCTCGCCTGACGCCGGCGAGGGCGACCCTCGCCTGACGCCGGCGAGGGCGACCCTCGCCTGACGCAGGGGAGGGCGACCCTCGCCGGATCTAGCGAGGTTGGCCCTCGCCGGCGTCTGGCAAGGGCTGTCCTTGCCTGCCCAGACGAGGTCGGCCCTCGCCAGCAGCCGACGGGGCCAACCTCACCGGCTTCCACCTTTGACCGACCAAAGGTTGAAGATGAAGAAAAAGAAAAAATAAAAAAATTTGAAAAAATAAAAAATAATATTAAAAATTATTAGTTCGGGGTAAAATTGTCACAGGTGTACCAGTTTGAGGTTTTTTGTGGTCAAAAAAATAGTTTAGGGTAAATTTGTCACGGATTTACCAGTTTATGGTAAAATTGTCACAGGTGTACCAGTTTGGGGTTTTTAGTGGTAAAAAAAGTTTGGGGTAAAATTGTCACAAGTGTACCAGTTTTTGGTGATAAAAAAAAAGTTCAGGGTAAAATTGTCACACATGTATCAGTTTAGGGTTTTTGGTGGTATTAACGCTAAAAAATAATAAAAATGCCACTTAGGAGAGAGAAATTCATTTAAAAATGTCACGTTAGCATTTTTCGTTAGACAAATTGATGGTGTTAAGTTTATGACTTGATTGAATCAATTTGACAAGTTTTTAGACTTGATTACATTTTATGAAAGTTTTAGGACCCAATTGCTCTTTTGCGACAAAATTTTAGGACTTCTAATAAACATATCCCTTCTTTTAACGATAGCTTATGAAAGATATAATGGAGTACAAAAATTATTACAAAAATAAGTAACCAGCATTTAGACATGACAACCATTGTTAGTGAAAATAATACTTATTAAGGTTTTAATAAGAAAATGCGAAAGAATTCCATGAGAATATTACCCATCAGGGAAAATTATCCAAAAAGACCTAAACCTATTTTATGACAGTCAATTTAATCCTAAATTTTTTAATTGTGTCAATTTAATCATAAATCTTTTGATAATTTGCTGATTCAATTTTTAACTATTCAATTGTGTCAATTTAGTTCTAAAATTTTTCACGAATTAACAATGTAGTCATTCTAGTTAATTTTAATCGAAAATTGCTGATATGGCAATCCAATCAGCACTAGTCATGCTGCGTGGTGTAGTTAGCACTGGTAAGAACAATTTTTTAATTTTATAAAAAAATTTTTCGTAATTTTTTAATTTTATAAAAAAATTTTTCGTAATTTTTTAATTTTATAAAAAAATTTTCATAATTTTTTAATTAAATTTTTTTTCTTTTTTTTCCTCTTTTTACACAATTTAGTGAGGTTACCGAGCATTGGCCTTGGCCATAGGTAAGGATTGCAGCCCTCGCCAGATCTAGCGAAGACAGGTGAGGGCTATGATGCCCTTGCCAAATCTAGCAAGGTGAGGGCATTGTAGCCATCGCACAGGCCCTTTCTAGCTATAACGAGGGTCATGATGCCTTTGTTGTGGCCCGCAAGGGCCTCGACGAGCGCTTACAATGCCTTCGCGAGCCATAGTGAGGGCTTGTGGGCCTTTGCTCGTGGCTGGCAAGGGGTTCGCGGCCCTCGCCTAAGGGTCGGCGGAGGTCACCGGCAATCTCACTAGCACATTAAAAGAAAATTAATAAAAAAAAGAAAAGAAAGAAAAAAATAATAAATAATGAATATTTCAATAAATTTTAAAAAATTAAAAATTGTTCACATCATCTCCGGCGGCTCCATGTATGCCACCTAGCATTGACTGGACCGTCGTGTCGGTGATTTTTGGTAAAAATTAGCTGCAAGGACTACATCAATAATTCGTTAAAAAGGTTTATGATTAAATTGACACAATTAAAAGACTTATGACTGAATTGGCATATTATCAAAAGGTTTAGGACTAAATTGACACATTTAAAAAGTTTTGGACTAAATTAGCCGCTATGCAATAGGTGAGGACTCTTTAGACAATTTTCCCTAAGCCATCCACATGTATCATTAGGCTCAAGTGAACCAATAGAAGGGGATCAAGTTAAAAACTAGGGATAATGGTACAAATAGTCCATGAACTTTGGCCTAATGTGTAATTTGGTCCATGAACTTTTAATTTGTTCAATATAGTCATTGAACTCTAATCAAATGTGCAATGTGATCCCTAAACTTTTATTTTGTTCAATGTAATCCTTGAACTTTTGGTACATGTTCAATTCAGTCCCTGAACTATATGAAAATGTTCAATTATCCGTAGCTTGATTAAAGTTCAGGGATTACATTGAATAAAATAAAAGTTCAAGGACTACATTGCACATTTGATTAGAGTTCAAGGATTGCATTGAACAAATTAAAAGTTCAGGGATCAAATTGCATATTAGGCCAAAGTTCAAGGATTGTTTATGTCATTTTCCTTGAAAACTAACCGCTAGGATGACATTTCAAGAGAAACTCAAAATGAAACATGTGCTTATAGTAACAATTCTAGTACCAACCACGAGGAGCTTCAATTTGTTATTCCATGCCCTCTTTATTGTCATCTGGCTAAGTTTGAGTCCCAAGACCTACATACAGATATCAGACATGCATGCTTAGTTTGCGACTTTGAGCAAGACAAATGGTATTTGTTCTCAATTGCAAGAATTCAAACACTGAGTTCTACTTTTGGCATGAACTCCAATAGTTGATTGTTCGCTTTTCACTTATTGATCGTAGTAGAGCTTTTGAGTTTTTGTGTACTACAATACTTATATAAAGATACAACAAATGCACATAATTATGACTAGTCACGACCGGGGATTGGTCCGGACCATAGAAGACCGCGCCGCCCCCCACCCCACCCCTCGGCGTATGAGGCGCACGCCAAGATGCACCTTCTTTTCAACACTTACCGAAAAACAAATGGACTCTATCGCTTAATAAATATGAGGACGAGGTTACCACTTGTTTGCTATGGTGGTCTGCACACCTTCCGAGTCAGAGTTTAGAGAGTATTATATCAGGAATCTTAAAAGCTAAACCTGTTAAATTCAAACGTTAGAGCAGAATGGGGACAAATGACACAATGTAAAACAAGGAAACTGCAGTGAAGGCGCACTTTTGTCAGAGCTCACAAGTATCCATCTCCATCTACTTTTCTTGGGGTGGGTTCAACCGCTCGCGTTTATGTTGAGACATTCGAACTAAGTAAGAGCCTCAACGGTTGCTCCTCTGTTTCTCCTGTCTTTTCCCACGAAAAAGGTTTTGTCTCTCTCCTTTTGAATCTCTCCCAACGGTTGAGAATGCTAAAGTAGCCGTTGATGAGCCAGCCAGTCTTTTTCCCCTTCACCTTTATTAAAGGCCCACCAACCTTGATTTTGTTCTGGTTCTTGAACGGTAGTCACCATTAACAGAACAAAGTAGAGACCCTCTGTGTCTGATGGCTAAAGCTGCCTTCTCCCTCATTTTCCTGCTCTTGTCCGTCGCTTCCGGATCAGGTTTGGCATTCATATCTCTCACTTATCCTTGATTTCTGCCACTGTTAAGTGTTCCTTTCTTTTTATTCTGTTTTGTCTTCCTGGAAGTCCCAATCCCGACCCCACCCATGACCACTAGGGGTGCCTAAACTCCTGGGATCCCAACTTAAAAATGTGGAGGGGGCTTTCCCGTTTAGTGTCAGTCGCTCAAGCTCCAAAGCTGTGGCTTACTCTCCCTACAACAGCAGACCACCCAAAGTTTAAATTGTCTGTTCATTTTGTCCTCCTAATGTAGTTCAACTGATGCAGTGATGTAGTTTCCGTCTCCAGTCTCATCTGCACTTGTAATTCAAGGGAATTCGTGCCTAGTACTACCTAAATTAATACGTAGACATTACTTCAGTTTCTAGTGTAGCTTTCTGTTATGAAACAAGAAAGAACTTGTCACTGAATTCAGCTAATTTCAAACACGAACTGGCAGATTTGTTTGCCATACAACTAATATTTTCACGTTATTTGTCGTTTATCTCTCAGGGGTACCTGTATCTGTTGTCAATGGGCAGGTAATCCACTTCATTTGTAGTGCTCAATATAGCCAACTGCGTTCGAGCAGAAAATTCTGAATTATTAGACTGACTTTAAGGAGAAGGCAAGAGAAGATAAATGGTGTCTGTTGAAATTGCAGAAAACTTGGTGTGTGGCCAAGCCATCGTCAGACCAAGCAACTCTACTGGCGAACATAAACTATGCCTGCTCTCAGGTGGACTGCAAAATCCTCCAAAAGGGAAGCCCGTGCTTTTACCCCGATGATCTAATGAACCATGCCTCGGTCGCCATGAACCTATATTATCAATCACACGGAAGGAACCACTGGAACTGCGATTTCAGAGGCTCGGGCCTCGTTGTTGTCACTGATCCGAGTAAGAAATGAAGTCTCTTTTCGTATATTCTTTGGCCAATCCCCAAGCATGAAAATTTTTTAGCAAGTATTTGCATTTCTCACTTTCTTTTATTGAATGATAGATGATTCGCTCGTGGTTGTATATTGTTTCACAGGCTACAGCAATTGCATCTACGCATAGCGTAACTCGGAAGCCGTATTTGTACTAGTCGGAGGACTAGATTTTCGCAGAAGGAATGTGATAGTAGAGAGTAGCTGTCATATTCTTGAGACATGTCTGAGATGTATTCTTGTGCTTCTGGTCATCTTTGATCACTGTTCTGATATTAATGACATTGTAGAGGAGGATGCCTTCTTTCTCTCCCCATACGCAGATATCAACTGAATTTGAATATGTATATCAATCGCATGCTTCTATTTTTTTTTAATATTACAGATAAGATATCGATTAAGTATACACAATTGTCAAGCAAACCCACTTAGGAATACGCCGAATATCAAACTTATAAAGCCGTACGCTCCGGTTTTTTTAGAGTCCGACTTAAAAATCATCGAATCGGGAATATAACTTGCGCAACTCTTGCAAACATTCTCGACGTGGGGACTTAATTACCTCACACACACGTGTTCAATGGTAGACATTAGACTCGATCATCGTTATAATATTTGTTTAATTCTTCGGCCGTTCCATATAGGCTCAATGTCACCCAGCCTAGAATTAGATTAAGGCTTCATTTTCACCGGGGCACCCTCAAGGTTTTACATGTTCATCTCTCATGTTTAAATTAGGAGAAACTGCCCTAAATTCCACATGATTTTTAGCTTTTATTCGTCGCGATCGCGGAAATACTCCGGAATCCTCGATTGCTGCCCCCTCCTTTTCTGTCGATATGAATCTGATGCTTCTGACAAAAAAAAAATAGAGAGAAAAAGAAAATGAATCTGATGCCATCGTTATCCGTGTTGTGCCATAAAGACCCCTTTTTATATATTAAAAAAAAGCCTCTGACCAGAAAAAAAAACATAAAAAACTCCAAACTTTCTTACCTTTACCATAAATTATTTTTATTTACACCAAAAATTCCAAACTTATACCCGTGTGACACATTTACCCAAAAATTTTTTAAACCGCAAACTTTTTTCTGTGACACCAAATTTTTGGGATAAATATGTCACACGGATATATGTTTGGAGTGTCACAAAAAGAAATTTGGAGTAAATATGTCACACTGTACAAATTTGAAGAAATATGTCACATAAATACAAGTTTGTGTTTAAAAGTTTGGAATAAATGTATCATGGTGGCATAATTTAGAGTTTTTGTTGGCTTTTATTTTGTATTTTTTATATTTGCAATTTCGTCGTCCTCTTGTTTGATTGGATATCTTGAATTTCTTGGATTGGTTTTTATTAAAATTCGATGCAGAGAACAGAGCTAGAGGATTCCGAATAATGGGCCGCGAGACGTAAGTCCAAATGGACCATAAGGCCCATCAAGCCAGGCCCGCTAACACGAACCGATCCTTCTCTTTCCCCCCTTGTCACCTATAAGAACCGGAGTCTGCAACTAGGGTTTCTCTCATTGCCCTTGAGAGAACGGAGCGATTCTTGAACGTGGCGCTCTCGTTCCGTTGCCGGCATACACTGAAAACCCAGAACCCCTTCTCGTTCGTGCTCCTGCAAGTAGATCCTTTCCTCTTCTCTTGCCGATCGATTCGAAGGGGCTTACACCATCTCCATCCTCTCTCGCTATCTATCTAACTCGCACTTCCCCCTCAGTTCTTGTGTTTAAAGCTTGCTTTTTTTTTTTAAAAAATAATTCTTCGGCCGATCCAATGGGCACTCTCTTGATCAATCGCGCGAGAGGGCTCTATTTCACCCGGCCTAGATTAAGGTTTGTGAGGTTTCTTCCTCGGGGCGGTCTCAGGGTTTTTGCATGTTCCTCTCTCGTGTTTCAATTCAGGGAAACTGCCCTAAATTCCCCCCCATCAATTTCGGTTCTGTTCATCGGAGTCGTGTATTACTGCCCCTCTTTGGCTGTCAATTTGAATCTGATGCGATCGTTATTCGTTCTGTGCCGTAAGAGAACTTATTTTGTTGTCGTTGCAACTTCTTCGCCCTGCCTTTTTTGACTGGATATCTTGAATTTCTTGGATGGGTTTTGATTGGAGATCGTGATGGCATTAAAAATCTTGTATTGGGTCGAAGCTTTATGTTTTGCACTTATTCTATTGATACATGTATCATCTCCTTGTTTCTGATCTGTGCAAGATGGGCTGAAGACTATACTGTAAAGGAGCAGGACGTTCGATTGTGAATGCCCAAGTAACCAAAAGTTTTTGTCTATAAAGGATCGAACGTGCACATCTAGTAAGAATAGAATGAATATCATGTATCATGTGATAAAGAATTCTTGTGAAGAACTCTTCAGATTGGACCTATTATGGTGAAGAACCCTCAACTTGAACTGTCAAATTTGAGGTGGCTAAACCTGTCGAAGTTTGCAGCTACTAAAGATTTGGAGGACCTCTTGCCAATCCGAGTGCACACTCAACAAGACCATGGACCAAATTAGGGGTGTGCAAAACGGATAGTTTGGTTTGGTTCAGTTTCTAGGAGTGTCGGCCTGGTTTTGGTTTGGTTCCTAAAAGTGGAACCGGTGTCCGGTCAGTCCGTTTGTTTCCCCGTTCCTTCAAAATATTAGTAAAATTCAAACTAAACTGGTTCCATTTTATAAACATGATTTTGGGTTCTCTAAAAAAAATTAGTAAAGTTAGTAAAGTGTGAACTAAATCGATTCCAGTTTAGAAATAGTAACATGTCTCTTTTTATGCTCTCTTTCACTTTGGACAAAGAAGAACAAATTGAGGAACAGAAACATGTCTCTTTAATCACGAGCAAGAGTTGATCCTTCTTAAAGTTCAAAAATCCTTTTGCCTTCTTCGAGGCTTCTGTCAAATGCTGTCCAAGATATCACTCACGGGCCAAACTTTGAAGGTTGACCCAGGCGTCGACCTCTCTTCTCCAATTTACCATTTCCGTTCAACTTGAATAAAAAGCGGGAAACATAAGCTCCAAGAACAACAGTTCAATACAAAGATGGGATTAAAAGAAACATCCTGAGGCATCAATCCGTGTGGTTCAATTCATCTCAGCAGAGTCTAGTTTTGGCCACCTTCAACTTCTCCATAAGGAATGCTGGATTATGAAATCTGCCTGCGTCAAGCCCATTTCTGGCCCTCGGGGAGAGTGAGTCCATCAAGTAGCTACGTCGCCAGGGGATGGAAGGTTGGCTTGCGATAGTTGTATATTTTGGAGAAAGATCTCCTTTGGTTGTTCGGGTTCGGCATGTTTCACTCTTGGTATCGTGCCGTTTCGGCTCCTGTAGATGCTTTGTTCCCAGCATCGCGTCGAGTGGCTTCCCACATGCGGATCACGGCGGTCGGAGTAGTAGAGCGTGGCACAGTCGCCACGGTGTGCTTTGCTCCGGAGGAAGAGAAGTTGACTTGCTGGAACCCCCTCGACAGCCCTATCTCAAGTAGTAATACATCCTCGCCAACGGTGATGACGGCGCTTTCACCGAGCTCTTCAAAGCAGCTGAGTTTGTCCTCCCTAAAATTTCGTTCGACAACTTTTGATTTCAGACTTGTAAGGACGAACTTTGCCCTAATTTCACATGTCCATTGCCCTAATTTAACTTCATATTGATAATTTTTCTTTGTTAGTTTAAATGTTATCGATGAGGTTAAACTCATTTTCTAAATGAGATCCAAACACCATAAAACATTTTTGATCACATATCACCGAATAAGGGAAATGGAAAAAGTCACCAAAAACCCCAAAATTTCTCACCTGTGACACATTTACCTCGAACTTTTTTTATGACACCAAAAATCCCAAATTTTGCTATTTGTGACACATTTACCCCAATGCATTTAGTCTATGGGCATTTTCGTCTTTTTTGTATTTTCTTTTTTTTTCCCTTTTTTTTTCCTTTCCGGCGAGGGGGCCTCGCCGGCGTCTGGCGAGGGCTGCCCTCGCCGGATCCGGCGAGGGGGGCCCTTGCCGGCGTCGGGCGAGCGTTGCCCTCGCCTGGGCGAGCGAGGGCGGCCCTCGCCCGACCCAGGCGAGGTCGACCCTCGCCGGCGTCGGGCGAGGGTCGACCTCGCCTGGGTCGGGCGAGGGCCGCCCTCGCTCGCCCAGGCGAGGGCGGCCCTCGCCCGATCCGGCGAGGGTCGCCCTCGCCTGGGCGGGCGAGGGCGGCCCTCGCCGGATCCGGCGAGGGCGACCCTCGCTCGACGCCGGCGAGGGCAGCCCTCGCAGGCGTCGGGCGAGGGAGGCCCTCGCCAGATCTAGCGAGGGCGGCCCTCGCTCGACGCCGGCGAGGGCCCCCCTCGCCGGATCCGGCGAGGGGGCCCTCGCCGGCGTCGGGCGAGGGTCGCCCTCGCCTGGGCGAGCGAGGGCAGCCCTCGCCCGACCCAGGCGAGGTCGACCCTCGCCCGACGCCGGCGAGGGTCGACCTCGCCTGGGTCGGGCGAGGGCCGCCCTCGCTCGCCCAGGCGAGGGCGACGCTCGCCCGACGCCGGCGAGGGCCGCCCTCGCTCGCCCAGGCGAGGGCGACCCTCGCCCGACGCCGGCGAGGGCCCCCCTCGCCGGAAAGGAAAAAAAAGGGAAAAAAAAGAAAATACAAAAAAGACGAAAATGCCCATAGACTAAATGCATTGGGGTAAATGTGTCACAAATAGCAAAGTTTGGGGTTTTTGGTGTCACAAAAAAAAGTTCGGGGTAAATGTGTTACAGGTGGAAAAGTTTGGGGTTTTTGGTGGCTTTTTCCCTAAGGGAAAATGATTTCCTAGAAAGTATTTTTCTTTATCATGGAGTTTCCCTCAAACAAACGCACCCTTAATTTGTATTTTTATATGTATAAATAGTTCATATTTACTGTGAAATGGAATTTATGAAAATTAATTTCCTATGTGTTATTTTTTAATTCATTAATTTGTGGGAAAATACTTAACTTTTGTATTTCAAAAATGTTTAAGGTGATATATCTGATGTAGATGGTGATTGATAGAATGATACTTGATTAA
Organism: Syzygium malaccense; assembly: GCA_031216405.1. NCBI lineage: Eukaryota > Viridiplantae > Streptophyta > Magnoliopsida > Myrtales > Myrtaceae > Syzygium > Syzygium malaccense. The sequence goes on along the minus strand of CM062258.1, from coordinate 844,849 downwards.
ATTGTTCAATATGAGTATTGAGTTCAATGTGAAACTTGTGATTGACAGTAAAACACCTATTTTATTTTTAAGACCCAATTCGATCTTCATAGATTTTTCGAGCTATCTTCTTATAAGCTCATACTCTGGAATCGTCATTATTGCCCCTCTATTGCTGTTCAAATTGAATCCGATGCCATTGTTATTCGTCTTGTACCTGAATTGACCCTCGTTTTTTTAGTTGCAATTTCTTTTTCCTGTAGTATGATTAGACGTCTTGAATTTCTTGGATTCGTTTTCATTCGAAATTGATGCATGAAAAATCCAGCTTGAGTAGGCCAAAATTATTATTATTATTTTTTTCATCTCTATATTTTGCACTTATTCTTTTGATACATCAAATCACATTTGGTGTATCATCTTATTGATTTAATAAATGTTTTCGTCTAGAGTACATGACACCCAGATCTGTGAGTTTTAGTTTGCCCTGTGCAAGATGACCTGAGCACCATGCTGTGGCTGGAGGGTGAAGACAGTGAAAGGAGCATGTGCATAAGATGGAGAGAGCTCGAATGTGAATCGTTGTAGTATCATGGCGAGCGCAATCTTCGCCTCTATCAACGCGAAGTTCTGGCCAATGCATATGCGAGGGCCCACTCCGAATGGGAAGAAGGAGACATGGTTCTTGGTGGCCCTGGACACACCCTCGGCAAACCTCTCTGGTTTGAATTCCTGGGCGTCCTCACCCCATAGTTCTTTACCACGGTGGACAAAGAGAGGCGACACGAATAGATGGACTCCTGGGGGTATTGTCAGCTTCCCGAGTTTTGTTGAACCAACGAGTCTTTTCTACACCAGAAATCTTGTTATGGCAACTTGTTTTAATGGTCAACAAAATCTCTTATTAATCTCATTCATGTCCATGTCATTGAATTGCCAAGGGATAAAGACCAGAGACCAGAGATTTCGTGGTGGAAGATCAGAACTCACAAACTCAAATTGAAGAAGTAGAAAATGAATGTAGACTTGAGTGGCAACACTATTAGTGTGATTGGCCAATGTGAGCGTCAGAGTTAGGACGGTCACATAGTCGAGTGTTTGTACATATCAATGATCCATCGATGTCCTTGTAAATATATATATACCTTTCTAAGTGGCTAGTGAAAATCTAAATTTTTTTTTGGTCGGAAAAAAAAATCTAAATGTGAAATGACACAGTCATACACGAGTTTTAATTAAAGTTCGCTTTTCAGTGGCAAGGTATCCCTACTGTGTGCATATCAGAGTAAGTAATTAGAAAGATATATTATTATCTTTGATCACCAAAAGTCAAATAGTTGAGAATTATAAAGTGGAAGAGAGAATTGTGGAATTTTTGTATATTTTAATGTATATATTAATGAAGAATACAGATTTATTAGATAATTATTCTAAGATAATATCTCAATAAAGACATACACAATAAAAGGAAGGTATCTGTGCAGTATACGTAATCTTGAGAGATATGAATAATCAATATAATTATCAAAATATCTTGAACAAAGGAAATTATTATGGAGAAATCTCCAATTATGTCTAACACCATGAATCTATAATAAGAAGAACAATAATGTGAAATGTTTGAAAACTCAAGGACGGCATCGAAGAAAACAAGTGAGCGTTAGTGAATAAGAAAATATAAGTGCCACACACAAAGATACTATGAAGATCTGCATACCATATGTCTAGGAGGATTGCTGCCAGAAAGGCAAGACACGAGGTTTGATGTCGTCAGAGAGAGCGATGGGCTTGGAGTAGGCTTCCCTGAACAGCCGCGAGTCCTCCTTGAGGTCTCCGAACAAGAAAGTGTATGGTTTGCCAGAGAAGCCTTGCTGTCTCAGGAGCCTCTCGAGTCTCTTCGGCCTCAGCCACACCCAGTTTAGCACTCTCCATGCCCATGTCGTTAGGACGGTTAGAATCGTCGCTAGTGCAATTGACTGGATTGACGATACCTCCATCCATCTTGTCTGTATGTGTGTGAGAGAGGCTTCAATATGAATATAAATGATGATGTTGAGTCAGGGCGATTGTGAGTTGTGTTTATATAGACGTAGACCATAGACCGTGACCCAAAGTGGAAGAAAAAGATGAAAGAAAACGTAAGGATACCTAAAATACGAGCATGGTCCAGATTGGGCCATTCCAACACCTAACTCAAGGATCGACTCGCATGGTATTGGTCCCCAATTTTTGGGACTTTGGACGACTCTGTTAAGCTTGGGACTGAGGATTGGACTGACCCTATGGGTCTGGTCCAGTTTCGAGTAAACCCAAGATCAACCGATTCTTTTTTTTTTGTTTCATTTTTTGTATTCCTTGAATTGACAAACGTACTTTTTCAAATTACATATCTATTGATAATGAGATATTGAGCAACCAAACTGTGAACATGGTACAAATCAAACATAAATCTAATATAAGGCAACAACAAAAATCTAAACTTGCCAAAAACAACAAACCATAGAAGATGAACATGTGAAATAAAATTAAACAATAAAAAGTTCAAAACACGTAACATAAATCATGAATTATACAACTTCATATCTTGTTCATTGTAAAAAGATCGCCTCAACTTCTAAATAGCCGAAAACAAAACAAACAATAAACATAATTATTACTTAACAATTTTTTTAAATTGAAATTACTATTAGCACTATTGATAGAACATCTCACAACTTATATTCATTCAACTTCAACGTGTAAATTCTATTTATTGATGGTAATCTCATCGGTGAGACAATTCAAATCTAATAAAAAGAAGTCATTCATTAGACCAAAAAAGAAAGAGAGGCAACGAAGTTTTTAATTGTTTATTTTAAGTGGCAAAAGAAAGAAGAGGAGGGGCCTAGGGTTTGGACAAGGGGTAATGATATAAACAGTCCTTAAACTTTGACTCGATATGTAATTTGGTCTCTAAATTTTTAATTTGTTCAATGTAGTCCTTGAACTTTAGACTAATGTTCAATGTGGACCATGAACTTTTATTTTGTTCAATGTTATCCTTGAACTTTTGGCACATGTTCAATTCAGTCACTGAACTATATAAAAATGTTCAATATAGTCCCTGAACTTGAATTAATGGAAAGGACTGCATTGAACATTTTCATATAGTTTGGGAACTGAATTGAACATGTACTAAAAGTTCAGAGATGACATTGAACAAATTAAAAGTTCATGTACCACATTGCACATTGGGTTAAAGTTCAGGAATTGCATTGAACAAATTAAAAGTTGAGGGGCCAAATTGCACATCAAGTCAAAGTTTAGGGACTATTTGTGCCATTTTGCCTTTGGACAAAGGATATATATATATATATATACACACACACATACCCTAAAGTCCCAAGGCTAGGGACTAACCCGCATAGTACAGGTTTCGGGGATCCCAGGACTATGGACCAGTCTAGTCTCATTGGGAATCGGACCAGGTTTGGCCAAGTTGGGCCGGTCCAGAGTTAAACCCTGGACCGATGCTCACCCCTACTATTCACAAACTCAAAACATGAGGATGATACGTATTAAATCAAGTATTGATCATTGAAAATGGTGCATTTCATGTGCATCCCACTTGATCTAGCGGAATTAGACATGTTCACTAAATAATTTCGGAAAAATTGTTCTAAAAGTCATAAACCTATTATACTTTTGCTAATTGAGTCTCCAACTTTTTAATTTTGTTAATTGAGTAATAAATCTTTTCACTTTTTGCCAATTGTGTTCATCCGATTAATTTAGGACAGAATTCGTTGACGTGAATGCCAGACATTCTACGTGGCACGGCCGGCATTGATGTGGACAATTTATAATAATATTTTAATAATTTTTTTCGAATTTTATTAATTTCATTATTTTTTTCCTTTTTTTGTTTCTTTTCTTTTCTTTTCTTTTTTCTTTTTTTTTTCCTTTTTCCATCCGCCGGCCACCGCCGAGCCTTTCCACAAGCCCGAGGCGAGGGTTGACGGTCGCCCTCATCTAGGCGAGCGTCGGCTTGGCCTGGCGAGGGTGAGAGAATTTTTGTCTGTCATGATGGTGTAAAAAGCCTGTGACAAGTGTTGTATAAAATTCGACACAGTATTAGCTAAAATTCAATTTTGGAATAGTGTTTAATTATTCATATAACAAATTTTATGTGTTTGTTCCCTGTTCACACGTTATATCCATGCGTCGAATACGTTGGTTGAATTTGGTTTTGCAAAAGCATGAAGAGGAGCTTTCAAAGTATTAATTTGCAATTGGTGGATTAGTGATTGCATCGTAAATTACAAGTTATAATTATTCTCATGTGAAGTTTTGGGTTAAGGTCGTCCAACCTCTGCGCGTGGGAGAGAGAGAGAGAGAGAGAGAGAGAGAGAGAGAGAGAGAGAGAGAGAGAGAGAGAGAGAGAGAGAGAGAGAGAGAGAGAGACTATTGACAGTGCCAACGGCAAAAGTAATAATCAAAGACGTGTTGCGGTGCGCCCCTTATAACCATTTTTTAACGAAAATTTAGATGGTAAAATTCTTACTCCAAGCTTTTGAAAGAAACTACTAGAAATTTGAGTCTATTGTACTAAATATTAATTGCCAAAGGCCATTGATTCAATGCACGTTTTCGTCTAGAGTGCATGCCACCCCAGATCTGCAACTTTTACTTTGCCTTGTGCAAGATGACCGAGCACCATACTGTGGCTGGAGGGTGAAGAGAGTGAAAGGAACATGCGCATAAGGAGAGAGCTTGAATGTAAACCACTGAAGTATCATGGTGAGCGCAATCTTCGCCCCTATCAATGCGAAGTTTTGGCCAATGCATACGCGAGGGCCCCATCCAAACGGGAAGAAGGAGACTTGGTTCCTGGTGGCCTTGGACACTCCCTCGGCTAACCTTTCTGGCTTATACTCCTCGGCATCCTCGGCCCACAGTTCTCTATCATGGTGGATGAGGAGGTGTGGAATTGATAGCTGGACTCCCTGGGGTATGATCAGCTTCCCGAGTTTTGTTTCCTTGTGAAGCTTGCGTTGCACCGTGATTACCGGTGGATATAGCCTCGGTACCTCATTCAAGATCATTGTGAACTGATCGCAACAAATCCGTAAAAGTTGTCATATGGTAGAGATTGGTATGTAGGACAATCTATGTATGATTACGATGCCCAAGAAAGACTACAATGAAATCAGTATCCACGAAGAGAACGGAAAAGGTTGTAATTTTCATACAGCAAAAAAGGTTTGAGGCTCTTGTTAGAAAAAATCAGGTTCTTGTCTTGAGGGGAAACCCAAGTTCCTGTCAATTCATTGCAATGATCATCATCCTAGGATGGCATTATTTAACCAAAAGTTTTGTCTATAAAGGATTGCAAAACGCGCATTTAGTAAGAATGGAATGAATATTTTTGGGTAAAGGTAAGAATATGTATTACTTTTCAAAACACCATATACAAAAGAGCGCCAGAGACAACCTCGAACCAACTAGGACATGAATATGTCCGAATGGGGTCAAGGATGACTCAGCAAGAACTAAATAACTAGCCAACAAGGAGGCCACCCATAAACCAACGGATCTAGTACCCCGAAATTAAGAGGCCGTCCGAATCGCTTCGAAGATTGAAGGAGGAAGTCCCCAATTCCTTTGTAACTTCCAGTTCCTAGGTGTATCCACAATTCCTCTAATGGATATGGCTTTATCCTTCACCACTTTTAAAAGGTGATTGCGCATACCCGGGATATAAACACTCTTGTTCCTGAAGATGGAGTTGTTCCTTTCGATCCAAATGATATGACATAATGCACCAAAAGAAAATCGAGAGAGGCGATGAGCAAAAGAGGATCCACCGCAGACTTTCATTGTCCACCTAATGTGCTCATGCCAAGGTCGGTTGCGCCACGGAAGGTTGCATTTTGTTGCCCAAAATGAGGCTAGCCTACACGTAAATGTGCAGTCAAAGAAGAGGTGGTTGATCGAGTTTGGTGTAGCAACACAGAAGGCGCACATGGCGGAGTCAATCCTGCGGTTTTATAAGAGGATAACCTGGGTAGGCAGCCTGTTAAGAGATACTAACCATAAGAGGAAGGAATGACGGGGGGCAATATGATGATCCCAGATGAATGAATGTCAAAGGGCTGGTTGCCCTTTTCTCCTGAGATGATTCCAAGCTATCGCCACCGAGAAAGAGGCAGATGGATGTGGAATCCATATCAGTTTGTCTGGATTATTCTCCACAAATAATGGTGGTGTGTCCGTCCAACTTTGGATAGTGTCCAAAGTGGTTGAAGGCTGCCAAATACGATCAAAGAACTCCCGAACCGAAGTATCCCGAGGGATCCGCGACCGGTAAATGTTGACATTGTTGAAGATAAGGTAGAGAGGGCCTTTGTCATGCCACCAATCAAACCAAAGGGATACCGAGTGCCCATTTCCAATCTTCCATAGAAATAATGCTTGAGCGGAGGCTCGCATATCCAAAATTTTCTTCCAAGTCCAAGAGCAAAATGTAGGTTTGGATACAACCCAAAAGTTTGATTTTTTTAAGAAGGTTGAGTGTATCTATTTGCACCACATGGATTCCTTATCAGTGAAGAGAAGCCAAATGTGTTTAAGGGTCATAGCTCTATTATATTCTACAAGACGTCGTATCCCAAGGCCACCTTCTTCTTTAGGAAGACATACAGCATTCCACGCTACTCTAGCTGCACCCATGCCTAGATCAGGACCTTTCCAAAAGCATTGCCGCAAAGTAGCCTCAATGCTATACAACACTGATTTCGGAATAGAGAATATAGTGGCCCAATACACTTGAATGGAATGCAAGACAGATTTGATGAGTTGCAACCGACCGGCAAAGGACAGGAAGCGTTGGGTCCAAGAACGGGCATGGGCAGTTATAGCATCAACCAAGATTTTACAGTCCTCTTTACGTAGTCTAGACGAAATAACAGGCATGCCTAAATAACGAAAGGGGAGTGTACCTTGTTGAAAGTCGAGGCATTGAAGTAGTTGGCCGTGTAGAACCGAAGTCCCTCCCGAGAGGAAGATATTGCTTTTCCCAGGATTCGATTTTAGGCCAGACCAGGCGGAAAACAAATCAAGAGATTCCTTGATTAGCTCAACCGACCCCAAATGAGCTTCTGAAAATAGGAGCACATCATCCGCAAAAAAGAGATGGGATAGGCAGGTTTTTTTACAGCGCCAAAACCAATGGAAATCCGGATTGTCAGTATTGGCTTTTAGAATTCCAGAAAGGACTTCCATAACCAATATGAAGAGATACGGCGATAGTGGGTCGCCTTGACGAATACCACGGCAACTAGCAAAAAAGCCATGAAGTTCCCCATTGATTGAGATCGAGAATTTGGCTATTGAAACACAAGCCATAACCAGCTTGATGAAGAAATCCGGAAATTTAAAGGCCTTGAGAGCCTTTTCAATGAAATTCCAGTCGACAGTGTCGAAAGCTTTCTCAAAATCCACTTTGATGGCACACCTAGAAAGGTAGGCCTCGTGATGGAAGTCCGCGAACAACTCTTGGGCAATCATGATGTTGTCGCTAATTCTGCGTCCTTTAACAAAAGCTGTTTGGGAAGGGCCAATCAAAGATGGTAAAACATGTGCAATACGCCTAGCTAGGATTTTAGAAATGCATTTGTATAGAGTATTGCAACAAGCAATCGGACGGAAATCATTCATGGCCGAGGCATTAGGGGACTTCGGCACTAAAGTTAAGATGGTGTTGTTTAACTCTTTAAGCAAACAACCGGATTCAAAGAAATCTCTTACCGCCATGAGAATGGATGGTCCAGTGATCTCCCAAGTGAATTTAAAGAAATCAACGTTATACCCATCCGGCCCAGGGGCTTTGCCCTTAGCAAGTGAAAAAAGGGTAAACTAAATTTCCTCATCCGAAATCGGTTGTGCTAAGAGGTTCCTCTGATTCTCATCTAGGACCCGGCCAATTAAATCACCAATCTCCTGGACAGATGGCTGAATAGAGGCTGAGTCACCATTGAGTAGCCCCTAAAAATGACCAACAATGTGGTTCCTGACCGCCTGAGGGTCAGTTACTAAGACGTCATCGTCTGTAGATACCGAGAGGATTCGATTTTGTAACTGCCTTTTGTTGACGAAATGGTGAAAGAATTTAGTGTTCAAGTCCCCCTCCTTAAGCCATCGAATTCTGGATCTTTGTCTGAAGAAGGATTCTTCTTGTATTCTCAAAGTAGAGAATGTTCGTGAGTGCTCCACTTCACTAGCAAGTAGGTTCTGATAAAAAGGATGGAGATCCAAGGCTGCTTGGTGTTGACACCTAAATTTTAGCGCATCATTTAGTGTTAATTGCATAGAAAATTAGGGATTAAATTTTTAACCCCTAAGCAAAAATATTAAAATTACATAGCATATAGTTTAGGTTTATATAGATTAATTGCATTTCGCATCGGATCGGCGGTGGCGAGTGAGCTTAAAATTCATCACGTAAATCGGGCTCGGGAATCGAACGAGACTCGACTCACTCGGAAGGCAAAGGACGAAAATCACAAGTAAAAAAGGGCTCGGTTGTCTTAATTAGAGCTTAAATTAGCCCATCAAGTTTAATTGAAAAATCAGCCCAAATTAATTTAGCCCGTTTGAAATTAAATGAAAATTAAAGCCTAAACCCAAGCCTAAGCCCATTAGGATTAGAAAGCCCGGCTAATTGACCTAGGGGTGCGATATAAATAAATGGTTATGCATCATAATCTGGGGGGTCTCAGAATTTTAGATCAGAATTTTTTTAGAGAGACACACAAGTGAATCACTGGAGAAAAGGTGAGAAAGAGAGAGGAGAACGAGAAGGTTGAACCGAAGAGAAACAGGGAAGCTCTCGGCCTCCCTTCCGTGTTTATTCCCTGGCGTTTGACTGCGGTGCTTCACTGATCGAATCAAGCAGCTTTGACATGAAGTCCTCGTGGGTTTTCGTTCGCCACAAAGTCCAAGTGTTGATTTTACAAGTGAGAGACGCCCACCTACCTATGCCTGAGGATTTATAATTTGGACCACTCTGCTTCTGCCGCTTCTGACGGAGCCAAAAACCCACGGAAGAAGGAAGTGGAGAGGAGGAAGTAGAAGAAAATCGACATGGGTGAGGCTAAAAAAAAGTCTTCACTTTGGCTGAAGTATCCGACAATAACAATTCCAAGGACTGTTGGCTCGTAATTGGTGGAAAAGTTTACTGAAGTTCGCATAGAGGATCGACAACTCAGCCGCTCGTGCCCAAGCTCTCGTACCCGCATCGCCACTGCCCATCGTGTGTTTTCTTGATGCTGGTCACATAAAGCTCGTTCGAGATCTCACCGCGACAACCATCGTGGAGATCCTTTGCCGTGGGTCCTCTCCACGAGCTCTCCAACACTGGCGGCACCACCACCATCAGCCAACCGCGACCGTGAGTGAGCCCACCGTCGCCGCTTCGTCCGTGAGCTCGGAGCCTAGCCAAGCTGCCCCTGCGCCACCGTTGCCACTCCCAACGTTGAGCCTTCGCCGATTCGCCACCGTCGGCCAACCCGATCCGTTGCAAATTCAAATTTGGAAAGAAATTCGCAAATTAGGTAAATATCTTATCCTGATTTGGTTTGAATATTTTATTGCTTAATTTGTGCTTATCGATATCTAATTCTGCATATTTAGATGATAGGCAATATCTCACTTAGGATTTATTTCCTTTTTGAAATCTTGGATATCCGTTGCTTACCAAATTTGGATAGAATTTAGAATTTTTAAAATCTTTTGAATATATCTGAAATATTTGAGATATCAAAATTTTTCAAGATGTGATCGATTAGGGAAATTTCCTAATCCGCAACCGCACACGTAGAAATAAATCTATCTATTAGGCTTTAGATAGAGTTATTTCCATAGCGGGAATTTCGAATTTTAGGGTCGATCTGTCAGACTTCAGATCGAAACTTAATTCAAAAGATTTAGCGGTTATATTTTTTTTTACTCGATTTTAATTTCGAATTTCATAAAAAAAATACCAAAAAGATTGCTTTAGAATAGGTCAATTTCTTTAGTTTAAAATTGCATGTTTAGATAATTGGCATTTTTAATTCCGAATTTCATAAAAAAATACAAAAAATAATATGCCCGTCATTAGAAATAGGTCACGTCGTCGCATGACATATAGTTTGCATGTTAGGTTGCATTAATCGCATGTCAATTTTTGCACGTCATTACATATAGGTTAGCTTTCATTTAAATAAGTAAAAATCAAAAAGAAATTTCAGCGCCTTTGAACTCTAAGTCAGGATTTATCAAAATTGTCAAATTGAGTATTTTTCTCAAAATTGGTACCGAAAGGGCGTTATGGAATCTAGCGTAACCAAGTCCCCGAATTTATGATTTCTGGTTCGTAGAAATAAAATAGTACTCCCGCAATTTTATTTAAGTTTCTAATCAACCTACCCTAAATGATTAGTGGCGACTCCCGTTGAAAATATTTGTATGCTCACAATTAGACCTAAGTTGCGATTTGGTAGAGTTTGGGAGAACTCGAGCTAGGTTAGTTAATTTAATTAATCTAGTAATCCACTAGCCTAAGATCGAAACTTGATTTTTTTAGGTCGCGACAGCTTGGCGACTTCGCTGGGGAAAAACTTGAATTTTTTTTAAAAATTTAAGGAGGACTTAGGCCAAAACAAAATTTCATGAAAAAAAAACACTCGATTTGACAAAATTTGATTGAATTCTCATTCTTAGGTGTTAAATGGTTTTGCAGGATGGTAGTTATAAGGGGAGTAGTGATTGACTGACCCTTTGTTTTGCAAGCTTGGTGGAGTGGAATTGTGATTTAATTTTTGCACTATTGAAGCGGTGTTTGCATATAATTGTTGTGCATGATTTACAGTATTTACACTACACCACACATAACCTGTGACCGGACCTGGGTCACACCCATAGTTCTAAGATGGTATTTAGATGGTTCTTTAACCTTGGCGGTAAGACCTCGCTAAAGGTTATCCCATTTGGATCCCGAAAATTTTTCAAAAAATGGCTCAAAGGTCGTCCTCATGCATGTGAGGCTACTACGCATGGAGGTTCCCCTTGTCGACCGAATCAAGCCGAAGTGATTGGACCCGACTAGTCATGACTATTGTATGCGAGGCTGTGGCTAGTCATGATGAGTGTGCGCGAGGCTGCGACATGTCGTTCCGTTCATCACTTCATTTTGCAAAAGCCTTTAGGGTAGATAGATTAAGGTTTAAATCACGATTCATGTGCATATCTCTGTGATTGACATTCTCTCCCCAAGGATGGTAATTTCTCGAGCTTTTTCTTTAGTTTTCATCTTATTTTGGGTCAGTCCATGATTTAGATTGAGTCATTTGGCATGTGGTCTATATAAGAATGGGTCGCCTCGATATTCGTTTCGTGCCTACTCCGAAGCTAGAGCTCAAGAAGTTATGGAGCCAGTTGAAGCCAGATGGTCAGCAGTACGTTCTCAAGCGCATTGGATTCATGCTGCCAATCCTAGACATAGATGTTCAGAGCGGGATCATGCAGGCACTCGCTCATTTTTGGTCCCCCGAGACGATCGTATTTGTGTTGGGAGGTAAGTTTGAGCTCACACCGACTCTGGAAGAATACAGTTTTGCCATTGGGAAATCAATTGAGTTAGATATAGTCGAACCACCCATTAAGGTAGATCCTGTGGTAGTGCTCGCTGAATTTTTAAATTTGACCAAAAAGGAAATTGAAAAAGTGTTAAAGGGTAATTGTCAAGCATGCCCGCTATCTTTTCTTATTGAATGTTTTGAAAATAACTCCGTCTTCATGAAATCTAAGATTTTTATCTTAACTTTTTTCGGACTCATCGTTTTTCCATTCCGTCAAAATGCTATTGATCCCGTCATAGCCTGGACGGTAAAACTAATATATGGTGGAGTTAGTTTTATAAACGCAATTCTGGCAGAGACCTTCATATCTCTGACACAATTTAAGAAAGGAAAAGATAGAATTTTTCGAGCCTCGATTGAGCTTTTACAAATTTGGTTTTTCTCACACCTTTCTCAATTCGGGGAAAATATGACTGTATTTGAAATGAACACGACCGATAACCCTATTTTAAGGTTCAAACAAATACAAGATCAAACTAAGAGTTTGCACTATACATAATGGGTCCATCTGTTCAAGGATCCAAGCTCTAAGATTTTCCTTTGGCAAGCTGTATGGTTTCGGGAGGTTGAGGCTCGACTATACCATGGTGATCAGAAGCCCGTACCTTTGATGGGCATTTATGGGGCAACCTGCTATCAGCCCCTTCGAGTTACACGTCAATTCCGAGTTCTGCAGGACGTCCCACCTCCACTCAGACCCAATGAATTTCAAGTCCAATTTGAGAAGGGCGAGTCCTGCAGAGTTGAGCTTAGGCGTCATTCCGACGCTTGGCAGAATTGTTCTACTCAGAAGCTGATTTGACCCGCGGATGAGCCCATCGGAAGGATGAAGAGGCACTTTGCCACGGCCCGGTATATTCAGCATCATACCATCCCGGCTGAGATACTCCCGAAGATCCCGGTCGTGATAGTACGGCACACTCTTCATACTCAAATCAAAATCAATGAAGAAAAGGCGATGAAGGCCCAGGACAAGGCAGATGCTCTGGCTGAAGAGAATGCACGACTGCGGCGTGCCTTGAAGGCCCATTCGTCTATAGATCACGTGGCCTCTAAAAAGAGGAAGACTGTCTGATTTCTTGTTTAGTTTAGGGAGTTTTTCTTTCTTTTTAGGAGGAAATGTTAGCCTACTATTAATGTTTTCTGTAATAAATATCATTTCTGAACGATTTTTATAAGAATTCTTTTTAGACACCTTCCATATTGGGTAATTCAAGGAAAAGCATTAAGCTATAATTTGTAAATTTTGGAATTAGTCCAGGTTTCTATTGAATAAAGCAATTTGGAATTTCGAGATTTACTGGACGAATCGGTCTTTCGAAAAAAATTTCATCTTGAGGGTCTAGAGGATGTCATGGACCGACTCGTTATTCTTACTCGTTGTATTTATTCCATTGTTACTTTTGCAGGTAATTTGCCACGGATCCCCCTCATCCTCATAATACTCGATCGGTGACCAAAAGAAGGATGACCAATCAAGCTGAGATTGCGGCCATGATTGACGAAAAGCTGAAAGAACACATGAACACAATCAATGAGCAGATCGCAGCTGCCATGTCCAAAATGATGAGTGATCTAATGGCCAAGCAGCAGCAGATCAATGCTGCCTCTCAATCGGAGATTCCACCTCCAACTCGTCAAGGCCTTCGCCTTGACAAAGTTCCTGCAGTGAACACTAATCCAACCCTTTAACTGGATGATGTCATTCTGACTGACACTAGTGTGTCTCCGGTGGCCCCTGTTCTTCAGTCACCCCCAAATGATGAGAATGCCAAGTTGCTGGCTAAGATCGACCAGAGGTTACGCGAAGTGGAGGGAACTCAAAGTTTTCCTCCTATTGATCTGTCTATTTTTGCCCGGGTCCAAGTGCCCGATAAATTCAAGATGCCAGCCTTTGAGAAATATGACGGCACTTCAAACCCAATTCAACATATCGAGATGTACCAGGGGCTCATGAATAGATATGTTTCTAATGGACCTCTAATGATCCAAACCTTCCAAGTAAGCTTGAAGGATGCTGCAATGAGGTGGTATACCAACCACCAGATCAACCGAAAAGACTCATGGGAAGAGGTGGCAAACCTTTTCGTCAAGCACTTCAAGTTCAATCTCGATGTCACCATTACAAGGGAAGACCTGGAAAGAGCTGAGCAGAAAAAGGGTGAGACTTTAAAGGAGTATGCCACTCGCTGGAGGAATATGGCGGGACAAATCATGCCTGAACCCTCAGAACGTGACTTAATGAAGTTGTTCGTGTCCACCCTACCGCAGCCGGTTCGTTCACGAATGTTAGTGACGGCCGCCCAATCTTTTGATCAACTGATAGCCATGGGTGAGGAGATTGAGACCGAGCTCAAGAAGGGATGGTACAGTGAGTCAGGTTCATCGAGCAAGAGATTTACTAGTAAGAAAGACAAAGAGCATGTCCCCGAAGTCAACATGACTTATGTACAGAAGACACCAGCTCAGGCCCCGAAGCTACAATTTAGCACTCAGCAGACAACCTCTTATGGACGGCAAGGCCAGCAGGACTCACGCCAGCAGCGCAAAACTTGCCAGTTTACTCCACTTCCTGAGATGTTATCTCAGGTACTGGTGGTGCTAAGGAAGAAGAACTTGCTGAATTCAGAGCCACAAAGATCTAATGTCGCTAGCTATGCAAGGTATGATCCGTCGAAGAAATGCGATGGCCATAGAGGTGAAGTTGGGAATTCGACAGATGATTGCCAGGTACTCAAACATCGAGTGCAGGATCTACTCGAGACTGGAGCGTTTGCGCTACAGTCAACCGGTAAGCCCAATGTGCAGAACAATCCACTCCCTGATCATTCGAGCAGTGCAAATGTTGTCCTTGGTCAGGGAGTCAAGTAGGTTCAGGGCTTCAGGGTCCCTCTCGAAGATATATTCGATGCTTTAGTCCGAGCTGGTTATGTTTCGACTGGTGAGGTGGTGTCACTCGGTGAGATAGAAAAGAAAGTGGATGAGTTGGTGAGAAAGGGAATGATTGGGACAGCTGATGAATTCGGGGTAGTGGCCACTATATCTCAGGTCATCATTGACTGGAATGAAGAACTCGCAATGTTGACCGATGAACTAGTTAAGTTGGATCCTGAGCTAACTGACATGCCCCCTCTCGAGGACGCCTCTGACGATGACCTCGGGATCGTTATACCCGATGCTTTGGAAATATTGGTCCTGGCATCACCTCAGCCCTACGCTTATGAGAGTGACAAGATGGTTCCATGGTCATACGACGTTGATCTAAAAGCACAAGGTTCAGGACCTCTTAGATACTGGGGCATCAACATTTCGTGCTTCGTGTCTCTGCCAAGGCCGAGATGATCTTCTCGTAGTTCCAAACATCCAGACCACATCCCCGAGTCCTGCAAGAATGATACATGAAGAGAAAGAGGTGATCGACACCTTAGGGCAACTGAGCGGTAAGTTCGACTACTACGTGAAATATTCGGCTCCCCCGAGCTTCTATATTGACCCGCGTGATATCGTCCTCGATGGATGGGGAGGTATGGATGATCTAACATCTCTAGTGACAGAAGATCCTGATGATGCGATGGAGGGAATTACTGCTCTGTTCAATAACATGCTCATTGGAGCTATCGAGGAAGGACCATTGGCTGAAATGGGCACTGACCCGCGAGAGTAACACCTTTATTTTTTTTTGCACACTTCCCTTGCGTGGGAATTTCTAGTGCTTTCTAGGACTTGCCCCGTCTTGGGAGCTGCTTTTAGGATTTTTCATTCCTATGACTTTATTGTCCCAGTTTCCATTCCAATAAATGTAATTTATTCGGTGATAATCAATGAAATTACAAATTATTTTCATTTTTTGAGGCCATGTTGAGGTACATCAAACCAGCCCGGTGATGATATCCAACCGATAAAAGAAAAATATAGTCTAAGGAGAATTCTGAGGCCTGGGCTTCTTCATACTTCCTCGTGTTAAAACTTCTTTGAAAAGAATTTAAAAAAAAAAGTCAAAAAAAAATCAAAAGAAATAAAAATACACTGTTTAGCCCTGTTTGTCCTTCTGAACCCTCTACTTTATGTTTCAAGGGCAACTCCATATTCTCTTGTGTACGGTATGGAAGCAGTGCTACCTGTTGAGGTTGAAATTCCTTCGTTACGTATTCTTTCACAGGTACAATTGTCAGAAGCAGATTGAATCCAACAGAGATTGGACCAGTTGAACATGATTGACGAGAGAAGGCTTAGAGCTCTATGTCATGGCCAGTGCTACCAATAACGAGTTGCTAAATCTTTCAACAAGAAAGTCAAGTCTCGATATTTTCAGGTAGGTGACCTTGTCATGCGAAAGTTGTTGCCGATAGTTCCTCTTGCAGAAGGAAAATTCGCCCCAAATTATGACTGCCCGTACATTGTGAAGAAAGTCCTTCCAGGAGGTGCTTTGATTTTGGCCGAGATGGATGGTCGTGTTTTTTCCAGTCCAGTTAATTTTGATTCTGTGAAGAAATATTATACTTGATTTGTACTCATTCTGACTTTGTTTCTATCAAGTGTCAAGTTGAATTTTATGAATCAATTGATGTTACTAAGCTTTGTTTGAGGAAAGCTTTTAATTTGGCAATCTATTTCTGTCCTAATGAAGCGATCATATTGCATGAGAGACTTCAAGATGACAAAAGGCAAGACATTTCCATACATGTCTTGAATAATAATACCTAGTGCGAGTCGAGTGAAAATTCCGTGCTGACAAGGTAAAGGATTATCTCACGAAAAGTATGACAATCAAAATGATGAGAGGCATTCATTTTCTCTATCTAAACACTACAGGTTATCATTTGCTTAACCCCTTTGAACGGAATTTCATTTCTTACCCCTGTCAGGAACAATCCCATACCGGGGCAATTTCTTAGAAAGTTCAAAATGGTTAGAATTTTCTTGCTTTCACTTGCATCAATCTTCAAATATATTTATTGCATGCAAGTTTTGTGTTAGCTCGAGTGCCTTAGATATGACGAAGAGCATTTCTTTCTATATCTCTACACATTATACCCTTTGCATACCCAATTTGAGCGGTGAATTCATTTCAATCCAATTGGTGATCATTCTTGTGATAAACAAATAAAATCATCTCAAGACAAGTTCAAGGTGACTTGGGGTAAATGGAAGCTCGAAAGAAAATTCATCAGAAAGGATGCAAAAGAACTCTATCAAATCGAAGTTCTCTCTCTCGAAAAAATCTCTCGAAGAAAAGAAAATCTCTCTCTCAAAAAAAAAAAAGAGAAAAAGAGAGAGAGAAAAGCTTCAGCAAGAACTGAGTCGATTTGCAAGATCATTCTTCAAAGAAAAGATCATTTGAAGGTTCATTTGTGGAGTAATTGCTAGATGGGATGATCACCAATTTCCATGTTCATAATACCCCTTTTGATGGAAATAGGCCATTCATTTCAAGCCTACCCGAACCTACGTTACAACCATTACCGAAGTCTCTTCAGAATAGGGCACTTGAGTTAACATAGAATTTCAAATGCTCATAAATGTTGCTCGAAGAAGTGCGAACAAGATTTTTCTATCTCATTTTTGCAGCATTCCTGACTTGTAAACCCGAAACAGCTGGTGATATCAATTCTTTCAATAGCCTCGACTCGAAGAGTCCCTTTTGCTAAGCCATTGACCAAGCTCACGTTTTAGTCCTTATAAAGACCTCTCAGATTGGCCAAGTCATACCGATTTTGAGAATATTCGAACCCTTGTCAAGCACGATGAAGAGAGTTCGAGTGATTCTTATACCCGTATCAAAGGTCGGGTCAAAAGGCTTTCATTGAGAGTGAGTGGAAAGTCGTTTCTGATTAAAGGTCTCTCATTTAATATGATCAAAATGTCAAAAGGACGAAATGGTTGTTCTTATTAATAAATTCCCTAGTAAAGCTTGGTAATGCAAGCAGATTCATGAATTATGTTTTCTCTGCCTCTGCGCATGTGTTATTTTAACCTTTTCTCAGGTAAAAACAGGAGCAATGCTATTGGCTCTGTCATAAGAAGAATTCAGGTACGTCTGCTAATTATTCTTTATTATTTCTCTCTTCGGAATATGAGAAATTATCTCTCTCTTATGTTCACCAAGTGAAACAGGTGACATTTGGTGTTGCTAAGTGGAGTACGAAGCACACTCCATTTTATGTTCGCCCAATAGGACAGGCGACATAATTTCTCTTTCGGTGTTGCTAAGTGGAGTACGAAGCGCACCCCATTTCATGTTCGCCCAGTAGGACATGCGACATAATTTCTCTTTCGGTGTTGCTAAGTGGAGTACGCGGCGCACCCCATTTCATGTTCGCCCAGTAGGACAGGCGACATAATTTCTCTTTTGGTGTTGCTAAGTGGAGTACGAAGCACACCCCATTTCATGTTCGCCTAGTAGGACAGGCGACATAATTTCTCTCTTGGTGTTGCTAAGTGGAGTACGAAGCACATCCCATTTCATGTTCGCCCAGTAGGACATGCGACATAATTTCTCTCTTGGTGTTGCTAAGTAGAGTACGAAGCACACCCCATTTCATGTTCGCCCAGTAGGACAGGCGACATAATTTCTCTCTTGGTGTTGCTAAGTGGAGTACGAAGTACACCATTTCATGCTTACCCGAATGAAAGAGGTGACATGATCTTTTTCGTGATTGTCCAGTGGTATAGACAACACATCCCATTCTTTCTTCATATCATGTGCTATTTTGCATCTGTAGGAAAGTATAGGTAACAGGTAGGCAATCCAGTACCTTGAGAACCTTACTCCCAATAGACTAGAAGTTTGGAGATCGAGAGAATTCAAAGCATTATAAAGCTTTCCCCCACTTGGACGCTTTTTGTGCGATCCGTATGTAAGACTCTTTCACCGCTCCGCATGAAGTGAGAAGCCTTAGCATACGTTCCTTATTGTTTGCATATCATGCATCATCATTAAAAAAAAATCATCATTCATCATTTTTCATAATTTAAATTTAGGTCTCAGTCTTTGAGCGAAACCTTTGCGAGCCTCCACTCAAAGAGGGGCAGCTGTTGACACCTAAATTTTGGCGCATCATTTAGTGTTAATTGCATAGAAAATTAGGGATTAAATTTTTAACCCCTAAACAAAAATATTAAAATTGCATAGCATATAGTTTAGGTTTATATAGATTAATTGCATTCCGCATCGGATCGGCGGTGGCGAGTGAGCTTAAAATTCATCACGTAAATCGGGCTCGGGAATCGAACGAGACTCGACTCACTCGGAAGGAAAAGGACGAAAATCACAAGTCAAAAGGGCTCGGTTGTCTTAATTAGAGCTTAAATTAGCCCATCAAGTTTAATTGAAAAATCAGCCCAAATTAATTTAGCCCGTTTGAAATTAAATGAAAATTAAAGCTTAAACCCAAGCCTAAGCCCATTAGGACTAGAAAGCCCGGTTAATTGACCTAGGGGTGCGATATAAATACATGGTTATGCATCATAATCTGGGGGGGTCTCAGAATTTTAGATTAGAATTTTTTTAGAGAGACACACAAATGAATCACTGGAGAAAAAGTGAGAAAGAGAGAGGAGAACGAGAAGGTTGAACCGAAGAGAAACAGGGAAGCTCTCGGCCTCCCTTCCGTGTTTATTCCCTGGCGTTTGACTGCGGTGCTTCACTGATCGAATCAAGCAGCTTTGACGTGAAGTCCTCGTGGGTTTTCGGTCGCCACAAAGTCCAAGTGTTGATTTTACAAGTGAGAGACGCCCACCTACCTATGCCTGAGGATTTATAATTTGGACCACTCTGCTTCTGCCGCTTCTGACGGAGCCAAAAACCCACGGAAGAAGGAAGTGGAGAGGAGGAAGTAGAAGAAAATCGACATGGGTGAGGCTAAAAAAAAGTCTTCACTTTGGCTGAAGTATCCGACAATAACAATTCCAAGGACTGTTGGCTCGTAATTGGTGGAAAAGTTTACTGAAGTTCGCATAGAGGATCGACAACTCAGCCGCTCGTGCCCAAGCTCTCGTACCCGCATCGCCACTGCCCATCGTGTGTTTTCTTGATGCTGGTCACATAAAGCTCGTTCGAGATCTCACCGCGACAACCATCGTGGAGATCCTTTGCCGTGGGTCCTCTCCACGAGCTCTCCAACACTAGCGGCACCACCACCATCAGCCAACCGCGACCGTGAGTGAGCCCACCGTCGCCGCTTCGTCCGTGAGCTCGGAGCCTAGCCAAGCTGCCCCTGCGCCACCGTTGCCACTCCCAACGTCGCGCCTTCGCCGATTCGCCACCGTCGGCCAACCCGATCCGTTGCAAATTCAAATTTGGAAAGAAATTCGCAAATTAGGTAAATATCTTATCCTGATTTGGTTTGAATATTTTATTGCTTAATTTGTGCTTATCGATATCTAATTCTGCATATTTAGATGATAGGCAATATCTCACTTAGGATTTATTTCCTTTTTGAAATCTTGGATATCCGTTGCTTACCAAATTTGGATAGAATTTAGAATTTTCAAAATCTTTTGAATATATCTGAAATATTTGAGATATCAAAATTTTTCAAGATGTGATCGATTAGGAAAATTTTCTAATCCGTAACCGCACACGTGGAAATAAATCTATCTATCAGGCTTTAGATAGAGTTATTTCCATAGCGGGAATTTCGAATTTTAGGGTCGATCTGTCAGACTTCAGATCGAAACTTAATTCAAAAGATTTAGCGGTTATATATTTTTTTTACTCGATTTTAATTTCGAATTTCATAAAAAAAATACCAAAAAGATTGCTTTAGAATAGGTCAATTTCTTTAGTTTAAAATTGCATGTTTAGATAATTGGCATTTTTAATTCCGAATTTCATAAAAAAAATACAAAAAATAATATGCCCGTCATTAGAAATAGGTCACGTCGTCGCATGACATATAGTTTGCATGTTAGGTTGCATTAATCGCATGTCAATTTTTGCACGTCATTACATATAGGTTAGCTTTCATTTAAATAAGTAAAAATCAAAAAGAAATTTCAGCACCTTTGAACTCTAAGTCAGGATTTATCAAAATTGTCAAATTGAGTATTTTTCTCAAAATTGGTACCGAAAGGGCGTTAGGGAATCTAGTGTAACCAAGTCCCCGAATTTATGATTTCTGGTTCGTAGAAATAAAATAGTACTCCCGCTATTTTATTTAAGTTTCTAATCAACCTACCCTAAATGATTAGTGGCGACTCCCGTTGAAAATATTTGTATGCTCACAATTAGACCTAAGTTGCGATTTGGTAGAGTTTGGGAGAACTCGAGCTAGGTTAGTTAATTTAATTGATCTAGTAATCCATTAGCCTAAGATCGAAACTCAATTTTTTTAGGTCGCGACACTTGGACAGCATAGAAATCGGACCTGGTCTGTTCAGTCCTTGCAGAAATAGCTGAGAAGGAACTTTTATTCAAGTGTTTCAACTTGGTTTTAAGAAGTCTAAGTTTGCAGCAAATCATATACATAGGTGTGCCCACTATATGAATATCCCAAGCTTGAGCTACTAAGTCCAAAAAATTTGGATGAGAAGTCCAGAAATTGAAAAACTTGAAGGTTTCCTGGAACTATGTGGCGGTAAAATTTTAATCAACATGGGGGAGTGATCAGATATACCAGACGCAAGGAAGGTGGCTTCCGAGAAGGAGAAGTGCTGATTCCATATATCATTGATGAGCACCCGATCAATCTTACGCATTTTCTGATTTTCTCCTGAAGAATGAGACCATGTGTATCTACATCCCACATAACGAAGATCCTCTAGTCCCGCCTGGTTTAGGCAGTCCCCAAATTCATCAAAGGCCGGGATCCACGGGGTTGTGCTACCCACTCCATCATCCGGGTCTCTGATAGCATTGAAATCTCCAGCAACAATCCACGGAGATTCACACGAAGAAAGCCGAAGAAGCTCATCCCAAAGCGGATGCCGATTCACATAGGTATGTTCTCCATAGACAATTGTGAGAAGACAAGATTTATGCATATTCAAAAGCTTTAAGTGAGCATGTATCATTTGGGAGGAAGAGAAGGTAAGACTCATCTCTACCTCATTCGGGTCCCAACTGAGCCATATTCTACCAAGGAGGCAAGATTCATAGTTGGAAATCCACCTCCAATTAGCACATAAGCCTCTAGATATATTAGCAAAAAGAGAGGCTTTGACTTTGGTTTCAACAATACCAATACAGGAAAGCCAATATGTCCTAATAAAGGCCCGGATTTCAGCTTGTCTAAGGGGTGCTACTAAGCCCCTGATATTCCATATTCCAAAAAACATAAGAAGAGGTGAAGAAGGTTACCTTTGAGAATTCCTTGGCCTCCTCCTCTTTGATTTCTTTTTCGAGGAGGATGGACTAGGAGCCTTTATAGGACAAGCCGAGCTAGGTGTATTGCCGGGAGAGGGCTTAGAAATCTCATCCGTGGCACTGGACGCCATAGTTCGTGATCGAGTGTATGGGGGGGAAACAAGAGCCGGTTCCTCCTCCACCAGATCATCAGAGGTACAAGTCTTCTCCGAAACTAGCTGAGAGTCAGAGGAGTCTTCTGTAGATGACTGTGAGTTTTGAGAAGAATCCTCAACCGGATGGTCAATTAGCCCTGATGACCACAGTGCTACGGACTGACTTGGGCCTGCCTTAGAGTCCTTGGAATGATTCAGTTGAGTACATATCAGGGTAGGCTCGACAGAGGGGTTCAAAACAGGAGGCGCGAGTTCTTCCACCTCCAGGTTCAGCGCCAGTTATGGATCTGGTGTGGGTTGGAGCTGTTTAAGTGACTTTCCTGAAGGAGATTTGCCTTTCTTCCGGGTGACCTGAGTCCAGCCGTATGCCTCTTGAGGTCGAACACTAGTCTCAGCTCTATATTCCGTATGTGCAGAGGCACATTCGAATCCATTGGAACCCACTTTATGGCCAAAAATGCCACATGAAGGGCATGCCAGAGGTTTCCATTCATATTCGATGTTAATCAAATTCACTTCACCATCCCAACGAAACTTGACTGCTTCCACTCGGGGATTTGTGGCCTTAATTTCCACACAAACACATGCATAAGAAATTCTGGTCATCTGTTCTGTTTGTACATCCACATATGGTGGTTTCCCAATGGCGCTGGCTATTCGTCCAATACCAGCCGGAGACCATAGAGAGAAAGCGATATCTCTTAGTCTGACCCAAACTGGGAGGATATCTAGAGGGCCTTTCTTAAGCTTCAATTTCGAGTGCCATTGTTGGAGCATCAAAGTGCTACTAAAGATGGAAACCGGTCCCATATCAACAATCTTCTGGCGGAACTCAGCATTCGGAACTCGGAAAAAGAAGAACCCATTTTCATGTAGCTTAACATCAGTTACTTGATCTCCCCATGATTTCTTAATGGCTTGTTCAGTTAACTTGAAGGGAATTTTCTTCCCAATGTAGTGGCCAACAATACATTCCAGCCAACATGGATTCTCATCAGCAACTACCTCTGATGTAATGTCCACAATCATTTCACCATCCTCCACCAGTGGTGGCATCATGTGTCATGTGATGAAAAATGCTCGTGAAGAACTCTTCACACAGGACCTGTTACGAGTCCTACTCTCAACAATATTGAACTTAAAATCTTGAGGTGGCTCAACCCGTCAAAGTCAGGTTTTCTGCTTCCAAAGACTTGGAGGACCTCCTCCCTAGCTCGGGCTTGCCAATCCGAGTGCACGCTCAACAAGACTGCGGTCCAAACCAGCAAGACCGAAGTCGTCTCTTGTCCGGCGAAGTAGAAAAGCTTGCACTCCTCGATCACGTTGTGAAGGCCCATCCCAACATTCTCTTTCATGTTTGATATCAGCAACACCCCCAATAGATCATCGCTAGCAGCTTCCCCTGCCCTCATTGCTGTCTCTCTTTTGCGGACAATGTCCATGGGCAGAGACCGCACTTCCTTTCCTATATTCTTCATCCTCCTGTTCACACTAGTTGGCACAAACCTACGAATATACAATCAAATAGGTGGATGATTTAGAATGTTATGTTTGTAAGCTAGTAGCTCCTTTAGATTCAATTAGCTTATGGATGATGAGAGACTTTACCTCCAGCCGGGGACGTAGACCAATTGAAGGAATTTAATTGCGAGCTGGGCTTGTCCCTCCTAAAGTACGAAAATCCTTTTGTCTTCTTCAAAGCTACTGCCAAATGCTGTCCGAGAGACCACGTCATGAGTCAAATTTTGAAGGTCTACCCACATGTCGACCTCACACGGTCTCTCTACCGACACCAATTTCTCCCATCTATCAACCATTCCAGTGCAACTTGAATGAAACGCGGGCAACATAAGCTGCAAGAACAACAGAATAATGCAAAGATGGAATTAAAAGAAAGATCGTGGGGCATCAATATGTGTGGTTCAATTCATTCGAGCAGAGTTCTAGGTACCTTCAACTTCTCCATGTGGAATGCTGGATTGATTATCTTCCCGTGCCGTGCCCATTTCTCGCCCTCGTGGTTCCCGAGTCCATCGGCGAGCAACTTCAACAGGGGATTGGAGGCTGGCTTGCGATAGTCGTTTATCTTGGAGAAGATCTTTTTCAGTTGTTGGGGGTTCGTTATGTTCACTCTCGGTGTTGGGCCTATCCACATGAACGAGTCTTTGCCCGCAATGCACCTGGAAAAATAAGACACATTTATATTAATCTTTAGGTTATAATCAATAACTAACAAGTGATAAATGTCCACAAAAATTTCTTATTCATCTCATTCGCAAATGGCCTCATTTATCAAATAATTTTTTTGCTAAAAGCGGAAACGAAACGTCAAAAACACTCTTGCACAGTCTGGACTGCTCATGAATAGACTTTAAAATGATTGTGATCAATCTCACATGTTTAAATACCGAAAATTTGATGGTTTGTTCCTACTTCTTACACAAAGATAATTTGAATGATAGTCATTGCTTTTTTTGTCCTTGTAAATACCTTTCTAAGTGGCCAGTGAAAATCCAAATGTGAAACGGCTTGGGCATGTACGACTTTTATTTAATGTTCGCTTTTGAATGCTAAGGTATTCCTATCGTGTGCATATAAAAAAAACATGAGATATATTGCTATCTTTTGTCGCTAAAATTCAAAATGGGAAGCATGAATCTCCAATAAAAGGGACAGTGATGTCGAATGTTTGAAAACTCATCGAGGACGGCATCGACCAAAGGAAGAAAACAAGCGAGTGTTAGTGAATTAGAAAATGTTAGTGCAACGCACAGATTCCATGAAGATGTGCATACCATAGATTTGGACCCATTGATGCAAGAAAGGCAAGAGACGAGGCTTGATATCATCGGAGAGGGCGATGGGCTTTGAGTTGGCTTCCCTGAGCAACCGTGAGTTCTCCTTCAGGTCTCCGAACAGGAAGGTGTAAGGTTTGCCAGAGAAGCCTTGCTGTCTGAGGAGCCTCTCGAGCCTCTTCGGTCTAAGCCACACCCAGTTCAACACCCTCCATGCCCATGTCGTTAGGACGGCTAGAACCGTCGCAAGTGCAATCGACTGGATCGATACCTCCATCTTTCCTTATTGTGTGCTTATCGATATGCAAGTGTGTGAGAGAGAGACTTCAATGTGACGTGACGATGTTTTGAGGATGTTGGCAAAGGGCGATTATGAGGTGTCGTGTTTATATATGCGTGTAGCCATGGAGAAAATATTGAGTGGTCCTGAACTGGACTTCCCCGTAAGCCATGGTTCACTCCACTAAGTTGATCGCCATGGTCTAATGGAGCCCACTATACTTTTTTCTCTTCTTCTTCCTTCTGCGTGGAAACACCCTGAAAGGAACAGAGAGGAAAAGCTTCCTCTTTTTATCCCAAAAGCAGAGTATTGAACATAGCGCGCACCTCCATTCCCTCCAATGGCTGATCCCTCCCCTTGGAACACACTGAACAGAGAACCTGGCGACGACGATGGCTGTCTAAACACGCCATGGATGCCGGATTCTTCTTGAGCGCGCACGCTCCGAGTTAAGGTCCTAGTGACTCGTTAGCTGCGACTTGGAGAGCTCCAGCACAGCCGGCAAGTCACCTCGGTTGACCAGTGTGGCGATGAGTTTCAGGATGTTCTCATAGTTGATGCTGAGGATTGACCTTGCCGAGGTGGAGATGGCGAAAACTCTCTCTTTCGCATAGTTAGAGAGACAACAGCAATGAGGGCCTCAATTCACGAAGACCCAAATTGAGGCAGGACGGTAATAGAGGTCATGGATGATGTAGCTAGCAAGGATCACCTAGAGGGGAGGTGAATAGGTCTTCTTAAACAATTTTTGATATTTTTATGCGGAAATGAAAGAACACAGTTGAGTTTGAATAAAATTCAGATTTAAGACAGTTTATATAAATAGTGTTCTTGATGTGCATAATGCAAATAAAGAGATAAGGGATAGAAAAACTGCACACAAGTTTATAGTGGTTCGGCTTATAGCAAGCTTACATCCACTCTCCCACGCTTACAGCCTACCGGCTGGATTTCACTATGTAATCAAGAAAAATTTACATATTCTGAGTGATAGCACTCTCGTGTATGATAGGACTCTCTATCTCACACAATCACTCTTACAAAGTAACCCTTAAGATTTTAATTTTTGGCTCAGAACCATAACAGAAATGATTGGAGTGTGCTCAGACTTTGGATTTGTTGATTCTTGAATCTATTATACCTTCTGCTGCTCGTTGATCTCCTTAAATACTCCTCTGCTTCCAAACTAGCCGTTGGATAGCTTTCAGAGAATCATCTTCCAATCTTCACCTTGGACAGATTTGTATAGAAAGAATTGAGTAGCCGTTGGATTTACAGATTCTGAATCCCGCTGATTTTGATCGCCCATACAATCAGAATTTTGGTTTCCATAAGTAAAACTTTATCCATTGTAATGCATGCTTATCGTAATCTTTGATTGTCAATCAATTTGATTGAGATTGAAACAATCAAAGCTTTTCTTATGTGAAATCCATACCAGATCATTAGCTGTTGTTTTTCGTTTTGAGTTCTACGTATGAAGAATTTCTGCGTTTGCGTCTGCTTCTGAAAAATTTCAGCTTCTGCGCTTGCTTCTGAAAAATTTCTCCGTCTGCGTCTGAATAATTTCAACATCTGAGTCTCAGAACTTAGATTATGTGGATTTTCAATAAGGCATGAATCGGTTTGTAAAGTCTGAAAAACTTCCTTCTGAGCTTTTAGAATATATATATACATACCTGGAATAAAATAGTTCATAATAATTATCAGATTTACAAAAACATGAAAGGTTTTGTCAACTTCAAAATTAATAGAAGTTTTCCTCAACAATGGACAGCCAAATCTGGAGAGCCAGTAGCATCGCTGGCCATGGCGGCTCGTCGGATGTCAACGAAGAGGGCGCCTTCTTCTTCGACTGGCCATGGATGGGCAAGGTTCGCATTGCCGCCTGGCCGAACTTCCAAATCCCGAACCTTGGCTGCGAGCGACAATGACGGTGTAAGGAGTTGAAGAATGGCAACCATGGAAAATGTTTTCTCCAAAGTGGGAAAAAATGTGTTTATGAATTATTAAAAAATAATCTCCTAAAGAAAATTGCTTGTATAGTTTACAAAAATGAATAAATGAAAAATATATCCATCGTTTACAAGAATGTTTATGTATAAATTATTGTCGATAATGAAAATATTTTTATCCATTAATTATTTTAAGTAATATAATTGATTAGTTTTATAAAAATATTTTCTAAATCATTCATTTTCTTGAAACAAATGGAGACAAAAACAGAAAGATATGCAGAATCCAGACGAAAGAAAAAGACTATTCACGGACTCAAAATGGGAGGATGATATGTATTATATCGAATATTGATTATTGAAAATGGTGCATTTCATGTGCATCCCACCCAATCCAACGGAATTAGTTCGGACATGTTCACTGAATAATTGCTTAAGAGCGATAGAAACTCCTTACTGTTGGCAAGACATGTTTCGGAGAAAGGAAAAACAGATAATTCATAAAGAACTTGTCTCGTGTGTCTTTAGCACCACAATTCAGGGTACATCTCCTCAATGGCCTCCTCCCTAGGAATGTGTCTGCATTAAATATGATTTAACGCGTGTTCAAAATTAAATTTAATGTTGTTGAAGACTTGAAAATTATGTTACAGCTAACATTAGTATAACAAATGACAACCTCCTTGTCACCAAAACGTTAATGATGTATTTCTTGTTAATGTTCCATCAAATAGCGGGGTGCTCAAATGGATTCACTAACTTAAGTAAACACTTACTGTTTATCACATTATTTAATAAGTTAATTTAGTACGCGAGTCTTGTTAGCTTTAGCATTAATTGTTACAAAAAAAAACTGGCGAATTGTGACCATTCCAAATGATGGATGGACTAAGTTTTATGTCAGGAATTACTCCTTTTTCGCATAAAAAGAGACCTAATATGAAGGCCTTAATAACTTTGGCTAAGCATAATTGAATATAAAGTCGATCATTTTTAAAGAAAAAAATGAGTAAAATGCAGTAATTTCACACATCACCTTGAAGCAAATTGTTTTTCTTTTTGTTGTTTTTGTTTTTTGGCTGAAAGAGTTGAGAGGCACAACTAACATGGCTACTTCCTCTAAAAATGATCATGGGATCCAACACTTATTATGAAATTTTGGGTTTAAGATTACGAAAAAATCGCCGCTTAAGATCACTCGCGAAACGTTGAGTTAATGTAGGCAAGTCCTTTTATGTAACTCCAATGATGCGCAAGTGATCCCAAATCTATTCTTATAAAGCATGACATGACTTACTAACATGCATGTTTGAACTCATGATCTTGTGTTTGTGGAACATCACTTTCATGCCGTTAAGAACATAATGCAACATCATAGATCTTGCAAGTCGTGAGCGTGTATTTTGTGCATGGTAGTAGAGTTAGATTCCGCCCAAAATTATTTCGTGCATGCATCCAATCATTTGTCGAATTTCACATATCGTTTCTAATTCGACTTGCATATGAGAAGGAGCGTCGAAATATCCAATGACATGTACATATTTTTTTATATTCACGTGATCTTCTTTCGTTTGGACAAGAAGTCATCAAAATCTTTTTCGGAAATGGCCGAAAACAGGGAAATGCAGAGGAAAAGCTCTCACGCGTTGAATTTGTCCTGGGATGGCCAAGAGAGGTCGCTGTGAATGTCTAGGAACATCGACAGGCAGATGTCCCCCCGAAACGTCATCACCATGCACGTTTATTATGTTGTAATCTGATTAAGACAGTGAACTGAACACAAAGAACATAATGCAACATCCTAGATCTTACAAATCGTGCGCGTGATTGAATGTTGGCAAAAGATTGTTGAGCCCCACGAGCAGAAGAAGCAGGGCGACAACTTATTACCTAATATTTGACTTGGGGAATTAGCATTGAATACTATGACTAGGTAAGCAAGGTAATCTAAATTGCCCTTTTCTTATCTGCAGAAGACGTCTATGTCCATGCCCTATCTTAGAACAGATGGCATGGAATGAGAGGGGAACGGAATAAAGGAAGCAATGGGTTGAAATGAGGAATGGACCGGAATATGCTTCACAACAGTTGGGTATTTGCACGAAAGAATGAGTTGGCAAGAATACGACAGATTTCTTTTTTGTGCTTGGATAATTTTGGAATGAAAAGCAAGGGTTTTGTGTAATGTCAAAATGTCCTCTCAATATGTATAATGCATGAGGAAAAAATAGAGGACACATTCGAAATAATGGTATGTAATAATGCCTTTTAACGTTTTGACCGGGAATTAATTGTCGCAGGTTCAAAGAACTCAACTCGAGTCCCTGCCAAAAACAAGAAGATATCCCAATCCGCTACGACGACCGGATGATTTAAGTATTCTTAAGTTCTATCGTCAGTCATTGGTGCTTCGACGGAGCAAGCAAGATGAATTGGTGAATGTATAGAGATGTTTCCTGCATCGATTCTTACAGTATTTGCATTACTTTCTTTCTTTTATTCGATGATAGATGATTTGCAGTTACAGCAATTACATCTACGCATAGCGTAGCTTGGAAGTCGTTTCTGTGCTAGTAGGAGGACTAGTTTTACGCAGAATTAATGTCATAGTAGAGAGGGGCTGTCGTATTCTTAAGACTAGTCTAAGAAGTATTCTTGTGATTCAGATCATCATTGATCAGTGTTCTGATATTAATCACATTGGAGAGGAGTATACCTTTTTTTCCTTCCCATAAGCAGTAGATTAACCACCTGCTCTAGCCATTACTACTTTTTCCTCGTACATGAAATGCGAAATCTATCTTGAAATATTACGAAATTGAAATTGAAACCTACCAATTCAACAGTTTGTAAGATATATCAATTGAACTAGAATATATAGTGATTCGCATTTCTTTTTATGTAGAGAATGAGATAACAATCGAGTATGCATGACTGAAGGGCAAATCCACTCGAAAGTACGCCATATTGCCGGACATCAAACTTACAAAGTCTTATGAACTAATTCTATTGGTCCGGCTCCCGCATGACTTGTGCAAACATTCTCGATGTGGCGGACTTAATTACTATACATGTTCAGATGGTAGAAATTAGACTTAATCATAAGTGTGGCGACGGTTGCTCACATAAGCTCGCTCGGACCACCTGAATTATAAAAGCCAGCTAAATACACCACTTTTACACCCTCCGCAAAAAATAGAATACATAAATAACACACTTTTTAGTAGATGGGCCGGGGCGAGAGTTGTCAAACATGGGCCGCGAGAAATAGGTTCAAATGGAGCATAAGCTCATCAAGCTAGGCCCACTTACATCTTGAATTTGTTGGATTGGTTCTGATTATAATAAGTTGGTCCATGAAAAATCCAGCTTGAGCAGGCCAAAATGCTTTTCATCTCTATATTTTGCACTTATTCTAGTGATTCACCAAATTAAATGCGTCGTGCAAGATTCCATCACAATCAATCACTGATGATACTAGGTAATTATTACATTAAGGAGAGAAAACAACGACGCATAAACTTGGAAGATGGTGTAGTGTTGCGTTATTTCAATGCACATCTTTGTCTACACTACATGTCACCCTGCTTTGTAACTTTTTAGTTTGCCTTGTGCAAGATGACCTGAGCACCATACTGTGGCTGGAGGGTGATGACAGTGAAAGGGGCGTGCGCATAAGATGGAGAGAGCTCGAATGTGAATTGCTGAAGTATCATGGTGAGCGCCATCTTCGCCTCAACCATTGCGAAGTTCTGGCCGACACATATACGAGGGCCCCATCCGAACGGGAAAAAGGAGACTTGGTTTTCGGTGGCCTTGGACACTCCCTCGGCGAACCTCTCTGGCTTGAACTCCTCAGCATCTTTGCCCCACAGTTCTTTATCATGGTGGATGAGGAGAGTCGTCATCGAGAGCTGGACTCCCGGGGGTATGGTCAGCTTCCCCAGTGCTGTTTCCTTTTGAACCTTCCGTGACAGTATGATCACCGGTGGGTATAGTCTCAGCACCTCATTCAAGATCATTGTGACCTGATAATGACAAATCCGTAGCAGTTGTCATATGGTAGACAAGCGTATGTAGGAGCATCTACATGATTATGATGCCGAGAAAGATTACTACAATGAAACCAAGGGACGGTCCTCTGCATCCTACATCAATTTCCACGAAGAGAATGGATAATATTTTAATTTTCATGTAGTATAAAGGTTAGAGGTTCGTTGTCGTGTCATCTTCCCAGGATGACATTATTTAACCGAAAGTTTTGTCTATAAAGGATCGGAAACGCGCATCATGTTAGAGGAGAATGAATATGTGTCATGTGACAAAAAAATGCTAGTGAAGAGCTCTTTACATTGGACCTATTAGAGTGCCACTCTCGAAGGAAGAGAGTATTGAACTTACAATCTTGAGATGGCTTAACCCGTCAAAGTCAGGTTTTCTGCTTCCAAAGGTTTGGCGGACCTCCTCCCTAGCTCGGGCTTGCCAATCTGGGTGCACGCTCAACAAGACCATGGTCCAAACCAGCAAGACCGAGGTGGTCTCTTGTCCGGCGAAGTAGACAAGCTTGCATTCCTCAGTCACCTCCTGAATGCTCATCCCGACATTCTCCTTCATGTTTGACTCCAGCAACAGCGCCAGCAGATCATCGCCAGCAGCTTCCCCTGCCCTTATTGCTTTCTCTCTTCTGCGGATGATGTCCATGAGCAGATCTTGCACTTCTTTATCTATGTTCTTCATTTTCCTGTTCATCTTGGTTGGCACAAACCTGCGAAATATTGAATCTAACAGTTGGATTTTTTATAATGTCACGATTGTAAGCCAGAAGCTCATATAGATTCAATTAGTTTTTGGATGATGAGAGATTTACCTCCAGCCCGGGATGTAGACCGATTGAAGGGCTTTAATTGCGAGAAGGGCTTGTTCCTCCTGAAGTTCAAAGATCCTTTTGCCCTCTTCAAAGCTACTGCCAAATGCTGTCCGAGAGATCACGTCACGGGTCAAATTTTGAAGGTCGACCCACGCGTCGACCTCGCACGATCTCTCTACTGATACCATTTTCTCCCATCTATCTACCATTTCAGTGCAACTTGAATAAAAAGCGGGTAACATAAGCTGCAAGAACAACAGACCAATGCAAACAAGGAGTTACAAAGAAAATTCCTGAGGCATCAATGTGTGGGGTTCCATTTATTTGACCATAGTATAGTTTGATGTACCTTCAACTTCTCCATGTGGAATGCTGGATTGATGATCTTCCGGTGCCGAGCCCATTTCTCGCCCTCATGGTTCGCGAGGCCATCCGCGAGCAACTTCACTAGGGGATTGGAGGCTGGCTTGGGATAGTCGTTTATCTTGGAGAAGATCTCCTTCAGTTGTTCGGGGTTCGTTATGTTCACTCTCGGTGTTGGGCCCATCCACATGAACGAGTCCTTGCCTGCAATGCATCCAGCAGAATAGGAGGCAAATTGCCAAAAGAACTATTTAGAGTACATCCTCAGCTACTCTCTAGGAATTCATGCAGATGCAATTGGGTGATTTAATTTATATTGGGAGGGGAAATGATGGTTATAATAATTACCAACAAGTCTTTTCTACATCAAGAATCATTTCATGACAACAAACGATGAATGTCGACAAAATCTTATTAATCTTATTAACAAATAGAATCACGTGTCAAAATAGAACATTTTACTCATGTTAGTCGTTTGGTCTCCAGACATCGGGCCTTTCTTGCTTACGTTTCCAAAAGAAAAACTTACTAAATTGGCACTTGCATTTTGCTTGGAAAAATCAAAAAATAAAATTTTAACGTGATGGTGAAGGATCCCAAATGTTTACAAACCGAAAATTTCATGGTCTGTTCCTACTCCGAGACCCCATCGGCTCGCGACTTCTTACACAAACATAACTTTAATGATAATTTTTGCCTTTTTGAGGGCAGTGACCACCATCATTCCAATCATTCGGTACGTGTTTCCAGTGATTGATGGATTCATGCCCGTGTCATTGAATTGCCAGGTAATCCAAAAGGACAGAGACCAGAAACTCAGGCCATGAAGACTTGAGCGGGTGGCAGAAATCCATCCAAGACTCGTTCCTTATTATTATCCACACGAATTTTGGTCCCACTGAATTGTGAATAACTTGGCATCTTGTGCTACCGTATGCATCAACTGTGTATGGGCTTGGTTCGAAAAGGGACTAGTCTCTGCCCTATGACAATGACTTTGACTCCTCAAAACATGTTTCTATCTTAATTGACATCCATGAATCTTCAATCATGATAACTTGGACGTTTAGGGTGCCCGACATGGGCGTAAGTCTTGTCAGTCACATAGTCGAGCGTCCGTAGATATCAATCATCCATCGATGTGTATAAAATATATTATTAAATGGCCGAGTAAAAGTTTAAATATGAAAGCAAGTGGTCATATACGATTTTTACTTGATGTTCGCTCTTGGATGATATGGTGTTTGAATTGTGTGCATATCAAAATAAGTAGGGAAAATTCCAATTAAGGACCCCAAGTGGGGTCAAATTCTCAAAAAAGGATCCAAAGTGAACATTGTGTCAAATAAGGGCATGAAGTGCTCAATCAGTCTTAAATAAGAATCCGAAGTGCCCAAAACGTCTCAAAAAAGGACCTGGGTCCCTCGCCGGCCGGAATACCCGCCGGCCGGCGAGAAAGTTACTGTTCCGGCACCGGAACAATAACTTTTTAAAATTTTTTTAATTTTTTTTTGTTTTTCCTTTTCTGTTTTTTTATTTTCGTTTTCCTTTTTTTTTTCTTCCTCCGCCGGCCATAGCCGGGGCCGGCGGAGGTTACCGGCTTCAGGCGAGGCTGCCCTCGCCAGCGTCGGGCGAGGGCCGCCCTCGCCTGGGCTGGGCGAGGCCGGCCTCGCCGGCGTCGAGCGAGGTCGGCCTCGCCAGTTGCAGGCGAGGCTCGGCCTCGCCGGCCGCTGGCGAGGGCGAGCCTCGCCAGATCTGGCGAGGCTCGACCTCGCCTGCAACTGGCGAGGCCGGCCTCGCCCAACGCCGGCGAGGTCGAGCCTCGCCCGATCTGGCGAGGGCTCGACCTCGCCGGCGTTGGGCGAGGCCGGCCTCGCCCAGCCCAGACGAGGGCGGCCCTCGCCCGACGCCGGCGAGGGCAACCTCGCCTGAAGCCAGCGACCTCCACCGGCCCCGGCTATGGCCGGCGGAGGAAGAAAAAAAAAAAGGAAAACGAAAATAAAAAAACAAAAAACAAAAAACAAAAAAAATTTTAAAAAAATTTAAAAAGTTACTGTTCCGGTGCCGGAATAGTAACTTTCTTGCCGATCGGCGGGTATTCCGGCCGACGAGGGACCCAGGTCCTTTTTTGAGACGTTTTGGGCACTTCGGGTCCTTATTTGAGACTGATTGAGCACTTCAGGCCTTTATTTGACACAATGTTCACTTGGGTCCTTTTTTGAGAATTTGACCCCACTTGGGGTCCTTAATTGGAATTTTCCCAAACAAGTAATATTTTTTTTTGGTCAAATAAAAATAGGTAATAATTTAAAAGACAAGCATATTGCCATTTTTTGGTCGCCAAAATTCAAGATGGGAAGCATGAATGGCCAATTATTAGGGCAGTAAATTCATAAGTTGTAAAACTCATCAAAGATGGCATCGACCAAAGGAAGAGAGAAAGCGAGCTTTAATGAAAACAAAGATAAAAGTGCCACACACAGAGCTACTATGAAGGTATGCATACCATAGGTTTGGAAGGATTGATGCAAGAAAGGCAAGAGACGAGGCTTGATGTCGTCGGAGACAGCGATGGGCTTGGACCTGGCTTGCTTGAGCAACCGTGAGTTCTCCTTGAGGTCTCCGAACAAGAAGGTGTAGGGTTTGCCGGAGAGGCCTTGCTGTCTCAGGAGCCTCTCGAGCTTCTTCGGCCTCAGCCACACCCAGTTCACCACCTTCCATGCCCATGTCGTCAGGATGGCTAGAACCGCCGCTAGTGCAATTGACTGTATTGATACCTCCATCATTTCTTCTTCTGTGTGTGTTTAGCTGTCTGTATGTGGGTCTCAGTGTGAGAGAGAGAGAGAGAGAGAGAGAGAGAGAGAGAGAGAGAGAGAGAGAGATTTCAATGTGTTGATGGTTTGATAATGTTGGGCAAGGTGTCGTTTTTATATAGCCATAGCCCATCATTGCCATGTGTTGGCCGAGAAGCTTCTTGACCGTGACCCAAGATAGATAAAAATTGAAAGGAAGAGAGAAGGATACCCAAAATAAAGAGCAAAGAAAGAACTATTCGTGGACTTAAAACGGGAGGATAAGTCTAGCGTACATACTAAGCCGAATATACATTA
Source organism: Syzygium malaccense (assembly GCA_031216405.1). NCBI lineage: Eukaryota > Viridiplantae > Streptophyta > Magnoliopsida > Myrtales > Myrtaceae > Syzygium > Syzygium malaccense. Next base: position 809,379 of record CM062258.1, on the reverse strand, counting down.
TTAATAATGACACGTCTCATGTACGTCCCATCAAATCTTGCAATGAATATTCAGTTAAGAAATGTTCACCGAATGGTTTCGCAAAAATGATAGAATCTTTTTTTTGCTCGTAAGACATGTTTTGGAGAAAGAGAAAACCTGGAATTCATATTCTGCCCATGTTGTAATGAAATTTGAGATACTTGGAGCTACTATATAATTTTGCATTAGTTTGTAATTATCATCAGTTTATCATCTCCTAACATTCATATGACAATAACTTGAACGGTACTGAATAAAGCAAGAGGTTTTCCATTCAGTTGTTTTCTAGCTTTTGTTCGCTCTTGGCTGCAACTTTGGCTCGTTCTGGAGACAAAGGCGGAGATAAGGTGTAAAAGCTTGAATTTTGACGAAATTTCGGGATCAATAAAACTGATATTATGTCGCATTTCATTTTAGTAAGTCTCGCCCAGAGCTGATCACTCTCGGGATACTAACCAATAGGGTATGGCTAACTAGAAACCGGTACGTGGACCGGGGACCCTATCGTGAAACGGACACCGATCACGAGAGACGCTGAGGGAATATTTTGGGCCAACGTGGGCCGATCGTAGAAAAGGGGTAATGGATTAGGTTTGGCTAAGGCCTACGATGTACAATAGAGACGCAGGTGATTCTGCAAGACCGAAAGTACACGTGGCCAACCAGTCCTGAATCTGAACCGAACGATCGCGATCTCATGAACTAGTGATAATTTCTCATTCTCTCAATGATCGGGACCATTACGATACGGATAACCCTAGGTTGATACGCGTAACCTCTAAATAGTCGCCCGTTAGTGAGAGACCCTGAAACTGAAAGTTTAGTGAGTATTGTTCACGGAATTGGGCCCGGATTTCGATGTCGATTTTCGAAGGCTTAAGAGATTACTTTTGGGAATCTGACGTCATATTATGCTGGCCACACATGTTTGGGGTAAGTACGGTCGAAAAATGGAATTTCGACTCGGGACTTGGAAATTACGGTTTTGCCCCTGTGGGCACCGAGGCTGGATTCGGAGGCCGTTTGAGGTTATTTTTCGCGGCCAAGGTCATTTTGGGGTGGCCACACACATTTAGAGTAGTTTTGGCTAAAAATTGGAATTTCGACAAAAATTAGAAAATAATATTATTTTATTCCCGGAACTTCGCAGTCAATTTTCGAGGGTTTAGAAAGTGAATTTCGCGAATCCGACGCCATATTATGTTGGCCATGCACATATGGAACGCGTATGTGCGAAAATTGAAATTTCGCCCCGGGACCGGAAAAATGACGGTTTTGCCCCTGAGCCGTTTTCAGTTCCGAATTTTTTTGGGAAAATTTCAGGATATTTATGGAGGGTTATCAGCTCAATTATTGGCCCTATTGACCCTTTTGCCCCTCACTTTTTGGATAAGATCAAATTAAAACCGTTAGATTAAGGGTATTTTGGTCAAAACCGTCGGATTTGCGACACGTGGCGCCCCTAGGCTGCTGTATTTGACCAGCTGACCACTCTTTCTCTCTCCTCTCCCCCTCATTCGGCAGAACCACCACAGAGCAGCCCCCACCAGCAGCTTTCTTCTTGATTTTCTCTCTTTTTCTCTCTTGTTTGGCTTCGCCGGAGTACATCACCGGTTGCCGGAGCGCCGCCGCCGACCACCGTGCCCCGCCGCCGACCACCACAGCCCCCCAGCCTCAGCCTCGCCTCTGTCCAGCCCTTTCTCTCTCCCTTTCCCTCTCTTTCTCTCTCTTTTTCTCTCCCGGGTTAGCACCGCCGCCGCGTCGGAGCCTCGCCGGAGCTTCGCCGGAGCTCGGATCGCCGTTCCGTCGCCACCCAGCCGTCCAGCTCGTCTGTAGGTCGCCGTTCGTAGCTGGCCGTACGGTGTCCGTACGATTAGTACTGTAGCGCCGTATGGTCCGCGTCGTACGGTCGTCGCGCCGGCCATCGGCACCTCGCCGGCCACCGTTCCTGCCCATCCGTACAGGTCCGTAAAGTCCGTGAACAGTACCTCGTGAACAGTGCCCCCCCTCCCCGTGAACAGTACGTGCCCGGGAATTCCGCCACCGGTTTCACTGTTCATCAGTGATCGGCTGCCGTTCCCTGTCGCCGTGGTCCTGAGATTAAGGGTGCGCATGAGAACGTTTCTGTGTCCGGGAACTATTTCTGAACAGAAATGATTTTTTTTGATTCTGTGCCCGGAAACAATTTCTGAGTATTTGAAGGCGTTTGATAAACTGTCCAAAATTTCTATTTCTAGAGTAGAAAAGAATAGAAATGCGTTTGGTAACTACACGAAATTTTTGTTCCCTAATAATATTTTAATAATATTTTGAATTGTTTATTTTTTTTATATTAATTTTCTTCTTTGGCCATGGCCGGCGCCGGCGACCGGCGGCCGGCGGAGGCGAGGGTCGCCCTCGCCGGCGAGGGCGAGGGCTGGACCCTCGCCGCCTGGGCGAGGCGGCCTCGCCCAGATCGGGCGAGGCCGAGCCTCGCCGTCTCTGGGCGAGGCCGCCTCGCCCAGGCGGCGAGGGTCCAGCCCTCGCCCTCGCCGGCGAGGGCGACCCTCGCCTCCGCCGGCGGCCGGCGAGGGCCGTGACGCCCTCGCCGGCCCTGGGCTGTGGCCGGCCGCCGGCCGCCGGTCGCCGGCGACCGGCCATGGCCAAAGAAGAACACAAAAATAAGAAAAGAAAAAAAGAAAAAGAAGAAAAAAAACTGATTCTCAAAATTGTGCCGAGAAACAAGAAGCAACTTTTTTTACTTCTTGTTTCTCTTCCAAAACTGTTTCTCGGCACAAATTTTTGCAAAAATGTGCCCGGGAACAAAAAATTTACTAAACGCATTTCTGTTCCCAAACTATTTCTGGGAACAAAAGAACATAAATTTTTACTATTTGGCACGTTGCCAAACGGGCCCTAAGTGAGTAAAATTTCTAAACCCGGATTAGGACTGAGATTGCGTTTTTCTGGATTGGTTTAGGTATTGTCGGTACAATTTGGACTGGCTTAGGTAGTGTCAGTGTGTAATTGAGACTGGGTTGAGGATGGATTGATAGAAATTATTATCGGGAAAATTTAGTGGATTAATGAGTATTATTTGGGGAGGATAAGGGGTTTAATGACCAATTTAGGAGCTTGTTGGTGAAATTGCCGGGTATGCCCGGGTTGACTGATTGTACGTCAATTGTACTTAATTGTAATTGATTTCGTACTACTATGTCGTATGTGGTGTGGCTACTTTTGTGGAGTGCAACTGGCCATTGTTTGGTTTACAATGAATTACTAATTTGTGAAACGCACGTTAGGCCACACGGTATTAATTGGGCCAATTAAGCACGTGTTGTGACATTGGGTGTCTGAATTATATTGGTGCTCGTGGTGCATTGCATTGCATAACATGGACACGCATTGCGTATGCCAAGAGTGAGGCATGTGATGAAATTGTGCGAGAATGCGTGTCTGCCATGAGCATGTGATCACCTAAAATACCCTGAAGCGTTATACGCTGGGTTCAGATAATAATGAGTTGTGTGATCACCTAAGGACCTTCGGGTCGTGACTTTCGGGTCGATACTATCCTCATGCACTTTGAAGCAGGACGATGTCCGGTACGTCCGAAAGGCGACCATCCTCATGCACTTTGAAGCAGGCTCTGGTTCGCAAGGAGAACAGTGTTGCGCCTCATGCACTTTGAAACAGGCTAGAGACACTGGGCCAGATCAGTTGCTGCGCCTCATGCACTTTGAAGCAGGCTAGACGCACCGGGCCGCGAAAAATTGATGACTCGAGTCGTAATAATAATGAATTGGGCAAGTGTGCCAGTGTGGGCCAGTGGGCCGATGAAATGCATATGACATGTCGACGATATTTGCATACATGAACATGCATGGACTGGCATGCGAGTGTGTGAGACTCGGTGCATAAGCATGTGATTGGTGTACGTGTGATAATGTGTGCCACGTATGTGCCGTGGTGATTATATATTGAACTGTCTAACCTGCAGGGTCAGAGAGTTATTTGATTATTGTTGCAATATGGTTTTAAACATTTATTTCCGGTCAGGAGATCGCATGCTAGCCTAGCCTAGGTTTAGGGGTTGAACTCACTGAGATTCGTCTCATGGTTGTATCAACCCACATTTCAGACCCCCAGCCGTAGGATGCCGAGGAGAGCGCCTCTTTTTGGGATACCGCACCATATTCAGCGGTCATCGAGTGTACATCCTTGTGGAGACGGAGCAGCATATGTGAGATACTATTCTGTTTTGTTCGTGAATGTGGGAGAGGATTATTACCATACCCAAGATTACGTGGCGTGGTGTTACAAAGGAACCGACGGAATAATCAAACCCCCGCTTAGAACCTTTGATGTCCCGGTAGATGTGAATGATGTCATGATCTCGCAAATGGTAAGTGGTGAGATTTCTAATCCTCCAACTCCGCCTGATTAGAGTTGTCAGGGCGAGACCGTGGACGGACCTGCAACCATGGTCGAGGAAGCTGAGGAGCCCGAAGTGCTATACGCTGACCCGGAAAACGTGGACCATCACGAAGAGGAAGAACTGGTAGCCATGGAAGTCGATTGGGAGCAGGACGAAGAGGTTGCAGAGTTGGGATCCGATCAAGAGATAAGAGCAGAGGACATGGATTCTAAGGAGTCCGAATCTCAGGGTACTTCGTCAAGTGGAGCATCTGAGTCTGATCCGGACTGGACTCCTTAGGTTGCCATTAGTCTTAAATAGAGCGGGTCGTACCTTTTTGACTGAAGCCCGCCTTGACCCTATCTAGTAAACCTTGCCACTGACCCCTTTTGACCGAGTAGTATCTGCTTGTGTGTGTGCTTTTCACTATCTCTGTATAAACGAACATTGTAAAAAGTTCCTTTGTCAATACCAATATATATATGTTTTTAAAAATGTGCTGTTTGATGGTTGTGCTACCTTGGTCTCATATGTTTTATTGTACGGGTGTATATATTTAATTATATACGTTGCTTCCGCATGTGTTTGATCTCTGATTGGACGTTGGGTCGACAATGCTTCCTGGGGCGTTGCACCATAATCGACCGTCGACGGGATGTTGCATTTCGATAGGGTACGGGGCGTGACATAAGGCATGGAGTCATCGCTGTCCTGGTCAGATGAAAATGGTACAAGGAATTGTCATCAACAATTTTACGTGTTTGTTCCTTGTTCACACATTATATACGTGGGTTTAATTTGGTTTTGCAAGAGCATAGGGAAGTGCTTTTCTTTAAGTGTTTTTTAACATGATATTTATTAGGGATAAGTACATTGGAAGTTCTAAAACTTGACAGAAAAGTTCAGTCGAGTCTTGAAACTTGTCATAAAGTGCAATCGAGTCCTAAAACTTTCAAAAAGTGCAATGAATGAAAGAACTTGATTGGACCAATTTGATAATTTTTAGAATTTGTTTGAACTTTTTGAAAGTTTTAGGATTCAATAGCAAATTTTAGGATTTAATTGTACTTTTTGAAATTTTGAGCACTCAATTGCACTTTCTCGATAATTTTTGGAGCTTCCAATGCACTTATCTCTATTTACTGAATATTCTTAATTAATATTTTCAAATTATTGGAAATAAGTAGCTCTATTACATATTTTCTAAGAAATCCTCGTTCCATGTACCATTTTAAGACTGGTTGATGTTTCTCTTTTGTGCAAAAAGGTGCAGTAGGGAGATGATTTTGTTTTCAATTATTGGTCCAAAGGTCTTGCCATTGGAGCAAATTACTACGCAAGGTGGCATTCATTCCAAAAGTTCATCTAATTTCATGGTTCTTTCCATATGATTCGTCCGCGTCTATTTCAAGGTAATACTCTTGAAATTGTCAAATTGCCTTTCTCGTGTTGCATCACCGCAAATGGCCTCTGGTTAGGAATGTATCTGTATTGGATATGTCCTAGAGCATGTTTAAAATGTAGCTGGTCGATGTTATCGAGTGTCCATATGTCTTTTCAAGTTTATTTATATATTTATCTTTCATATAATTAATTAATAAATGGTGAAAAAGTCGGTGCATCATAAGTTCTAAGTTATTCTCGTATGAAGATAGTCCAACCTCAACATGACCTTCGATATCCTCATATCATAGTTTGTCGCTGTCCAAGATGCCTCGTCAAAGGTCGTCGTCGACGAAGACGATCTCAGTTGAGCCGCACATGAGAGAGAGAGAGAGAGAGAGAGAGAGAGAGAGAGAGTTGATGACTACTGTTTGCTATTGCCGACGGCGAAAGCGATAATTAGATTAAAGGAGTGGTTAAATCTGCACAAAAGAAATAATAAGGGGCCAAAATGTAAAGGCAACAAAAAGAGACTGAATTATGGAATTGTCTTGCATTTAGTCATGAGAGGAATCAAAGATGAGCTGCCCTACACCCCTAATCCACATACACCAAACCATTCATTTACTACAATTTTAGATGGTAAAATTCTTAGCCTAAGCTTTTGAAAAAAATTCTGCGAGAAATTTGAGTCTAAGTTTCTGTTATATTGCTTTTCTTCTTCATTTTTCCCTTCTTACGTGTACTGAGATGCCAATCGCATGCCAAGTAATTGAAGGCCAAAGGCCAAGTAGTCTTACCGAGAGCTTGACATCCAAGTAATTTGGTTCCTCTCCTTGGCTCTTTTCGAGTTACGGTTTCATCGTTCAGTCTTCGTTTTCGGGTTGTTTGTTGGTGAGCAATGGCAAGAACAACATGCCCCGTTTCTCCGTCGTGTGTGAGGCTGCTCCGACGAAGAGGGCGGAATCCGCCGCCAAGAGGGCTCCCCGGGTAGAGAAGAGGCGCCATTACAACAAAGCTCGTAAATCTGAGATTAGGACGTGGATGAAGAAGGTATTGGCATTTTGTTTCAATTAATTTGATTATTGTGCGAAGCATTCTGTAATGCGAGCTATCGGCTAATTACTGGTCTCCGGCGAAGTCATCCAGATGATTTTTGCTCTGTACACTGGAGAAGTGTTCTGCCCGAATGAAGGACGGTGAAGGATATGAATTTTCTGATGACAATGTGTTGTGTTCTCTTCTTTCTATTCTCTGTCGTTTCTAACACTTCCTTTTACTCGTCTATATTTTTCTCTAAAAAATTTAGGTGAAGGAATGAATTTTAGCATCATTTTGCAGATCAATTACTCACAGACCAACTTTCTTCCAATTGAATGGGTCCGAATAGATGAATGATTTTCTCTGCAAAAGTTCTATAATGTTGCCGGGCTCGAGACCCCGATAATGTTCCGCGCTCTGGCTCAATGGATCTGTGCTAGGGTGCAAGGAGGCACGGGCACAAAGTTTGGCGTTTGGCCTCAATGGACCTAGCCTCGTTCTATAGACTTGATTCCGTAGAGACGAGGCTCGAGACCAAACATTGAAAATAGTGCGCATCTATTTAGAAAAAACATTCCTTTGTAAACGATAGAAAATAGTTTCCTTTTCTTTTTTTAGGTTTCAGCCAGATACCGAAAAATATAGTCATTTTTCAGGAAAATGACTTCTTGAAAAACATTTTCTAAAAATGTCATGTTTTTCGTGAAATGAACGGAGCCTTATATTACAAAGAGAACTACATGAAAGTCTTTTTCTCTTTTCGTGGATTTAGATTTAATTTTGGAAGACAACCCTACCAAAAGTATGTTTTGTGACTTGTAATTAAGGATGTTGGTTGAAAACTTGAAAGTTAGGTCACACCTACCATTGGTATAATAAATTTACATTTTCCTGATCACCAATACGTAACGATCTTTTCTGTGTGAATGTTCGATGTAATGTTAGATCACTTAAATGGACACACTAACTTGAATAACCACTTAACATTCGCCATGTAATTTCATAAATCCATTTAGTATATGAATCTTGGTATCTCTAACATTACTCGTTCCTGAAAAAGTGATCAAAATCTGGGTGACCATGCCCAATGATGGATGGACTATGTAAAGTCTATGGCTTTAAGACATTGAAAAATGAGAACTTCAGTAATTTCACACGTCACCTTGAAGCAACTTGTTTTTCTTCTGCATCATCCTTTAGTTTTAAACGTAACTTAATAATTATCTTGACTGATCACAATGAGTTTAATCGCATAGCAACACCTGATGAAAAGGGGACGGGGAAAGCTACAGTCCAGATTTTTCCCCGATCACCAGTTGTTACTCCACACCGAGGATTACCGGCGCAGGAAGATTGTGGTGTAGTAACAGCAATCCATTATCACATGAGGCCGCCACGTTGATTGGCAAAAAGAATAGGACATTCCATACAAACCTTGTTCGTTGATATCACAAGGGCTTGAAGAGGAATTGCCCTCTTACTTCCTCCCTCAAGCTTTCCCGAGTTAATCCAATGCTACATCCATTTGCGATTCAATTGATGCTAATTTGGCTATTAATGAACGAAGGTTAGAAAACAATTTGAAGCTAAGACAAGAAGGAACAGGTGGTGGTTCGAGTCTAAAATATTGCTTTGCATAGAATATTTTACACATCGAAGCACTATTTGCTTTAAATAAAAGCTTTTCGACTCAAGTTTCTTTGCCTCGATGCACTATTTTTAAGGCAAAGCATTCAAAAACTCACTCGAAAATAGTAGGGGGCAATAGCTTTATTTGCTTTGGACCGAGCAGTCGAAGATAGGTCTCTTGCACAAATAAAGCTATTGTGGTCTTTTCATTTCATTTGTGGGGAAATGTGTTTCAGTTTGTGTATCCTCCAGTGTACGTTTTCATCTGACGAGGGGGGCCTATAAAATGCCGTCTTTAGTCATTGGCCAGATTAGTATCTGAGTAGAAAAAAATGGGTTTATTATCGCAGCACTAGGAAAAGGCATACCTTATCTTCTACTGGGGATTTTCTGAAAGGAAGATTCGGACACATCCAGCGGCTTGCTGTTATGAAACTAAAAATAACCGGTCACCTAGTTAAGAGGCCATTTGATTACGTTTACACAAACTAAATTTCTGTTTTTATAAGTAAAAAAACAACATTACATAAACTTGGAAAATGGTGTATAATTTCATTATTTCGATGCATGTTTTTGTCTGCACTACATGCTGATAGAATAATATGAAGGTGGAAACATTCGCAATGAAATTGTCAAATGAAATTGAACTTCTGTTTCACAAATTTTCTTTTTCTTTTTCTTTTTCCTTTTTTTCCTAATGAAATAATCACTGTTGCGGAAGCCAAGCGATCGAACAATATAATTAACAGAATAAGAAAATAAAATCGAACACCAGATTTACGTGGCTCGGTCGTTGTGACCTACGTCCATGGAGAAAGCAGCACGGAATTTCACTATAGATCAAGCGATATAACGGAGATTACAACCACACTCGAGTCACTTAAACACTTTAAATATTTCCCAAGCCCCAATTACACCCAATAACTGATGCAGTGTTTAGCTCTATAATTCCTCACGAAATAATCTCTCAATCTCACGAAGGAATCGTACACAAATCTTAACACGAGATTTACGCTTGAACACTAATTCTTCTTGGATGTAATTCACGAACGAAAATTCACAAAAACACCCATCGCTAAGCACTCACGAATATCTTCACGTCGACCGCGGCGCTTCAAGACTTCTTTATCAACGATAGCGAACCAAGACCTCTGTGCGGCCAAAAACAGAACAGCCCGTATTTATGCTTAGGTTCCACGGTCAATGTGGACTCCATGCAAATATACTTATTTCCTTTTTCCGAATCCAACTTTCTCTGACACACGTGGCAAGAAGTCCACAATTTCCTCTTTCACGGTCAAAGTCTTCTAGGCCAACGTTGGACTCAATCCTGCTGATTTCTTCCCGACTTCGATAGATAATCGTTATCTTTTATTTTGCACCCATGTTGACCGAGTCAAAGAACAACATAAAATACATGTGGACTTTCCAGTTTGAGAACAAGGACTCCAACGTGCATTAGGAAAGTGAATTTCAAATATTTCCTTTTTGCTCGATTTTGGAAATCCGCAAAATATCCAATTTGGAATATTTAGATTTCTCTTTGGGTTCAAACTCGAGACATATTTTCAACAATCACAATACTTGCCTTTATAAAGGCTTATTACATTACTTTTACTCTTAAACAACTCATAAATGTATCTAGCATTTCAAGGAGATACATTCATTGAATTTACAAAACATTGAACTAGACATAGAAACATGAATCTAAACATACAAGAACATTCTAGATGCATGTAGGACATTCAAGAATTTGGATTAATTACGTACCAACACATGTCACCCCGATCTGTAACTTCTAGTTTGCCTTGTGCAAGATGACCTGAACACCATACTGTGGCTGCTGGGTGATGACAGTGAAAGGAGCATGCACATAAGATGGAGAGAGCTCGAATGTGAATTGCTGAAGTATCATGACGAGCACCATCTTTGCCTCCATCATTGCGAAGTTTTGGCCAATGCATATACGAGGGCCCCATCCGAATGGGAGAAAGGAGACTTGGTTTTTGGTGGCCTTGGACACTCCCTCAGCGAACCTCTCTGGCTTGAACTCCTCAGCATCCTCGCCCCACAGTTCTTTATCATGGTGGATGAAGAGAATCGGCACTGAGAGCTGGACTCCAGGGGGTATGGTCAGCTTCCCCAGTTTTGTTTCCTTGTGAACCTTCCGTTGCAGCTCGATCGCCGGCGGGTATAGCCTTAGGACCTCATTCAAGATCATCGTGACCTGATTGTGACAAATCCGCAGAAGAAGTCATATGGTAGAGATGTGTAAGTATGATTATGATGCTAGAGAAAGACTACTACAATGAAATCAATATCCACAAAGAGAATGAAATTGATTGTAATTATCTAGTAAAAATGGTTTGTGACTATTGTCCAAAAAATCAAGTTCTTGTCCTGAGGAGAAATCCAAGTTCTATCCAAGGTGAGAAGAAAACGCTCCTGTCAATTCATTGTCGTGTTCATCTTCATAGGATAGCATTATTTTTAACCAAACGTTCCATCTACAAAGGATAGCAAACGAGCATCTAGTAAGAATAGAATGATTTTAATGTGTCATGTGATAAAAAATGCTCGCGAAGAACACTTCAGATTGGACCTATTATGCGTCCCACTCTCAACAAAAGAAGAAAAGAGCATTGAACTTACAATCTTGAGGTGGCCTAAACCATCAAGGCCAGGTTTTCTGCTTCCAAAGATTTGGAGGACCTCCTCCCTAGCTCGGGCTTGCCAATCTGAGTGCACACTCAACAAGAAGATGGTCCAAACCAGCAAGACCGAAGTGGTCTCTTGCCCGGCGATGTAGAAAGTCTTGCACTCCTCGATCACGTCGTGAAGGCTCATCCTGACATTCTCTTTTATGTTTGACTCCAGCAACAGCCCCAGCAGATCATCGCCAGCACCTTCCCCTGCCCTCATTGCTTTCTCTCTTCTGCGGATGATGTCCATGAGCAGAGCCTGCAGTTCCTTTTCTATGTTCTTCATCCTCCTGTTCATATTAGTTGGCACAAACCTGCGAAATATAGAATCAAATAGTTGGATTCTTTATAATGTCATGATTGTAAGCCATAAGCTCATTTAGATTCAATTATCATATGAATGATGAAAGATTTTACCTCCAGCCCGGGATGTAGAGCGATTGTAAGGCTTTAAGTGCGAGAAGGGCTTGTTCCTCCTGAAGTTCAAAGATCCTTTTGCCTTCTTCAAAGCTACTGCCAAATGCTGTCCGAGAGATCACATCACGGGTCAAATTTTGAAGGTCGACCCATGCATCGACCTCGCACGATCTCTCTACTGATACCATTTTCTCCCATCTATCTACCATTTCAGTGCAACTTGAATAAAAAGCGGGTAACATAAGCTGCGAGAACAACAGACCAATGCAAACAAAGAGTTACAAAGAAAATTCCCGAGGCGTCAATGTGTGGGGTTCCATTTATTTGAGCAGAGTATAGTTTCATGTACCTTCAACTTCTCCATGTGGAATGCTGGATTGATGATCTTCCGGTGCCGTTGCCATTTCTCGCCCTCATGGCTTATGAGTCCATCGGCTAGCAACTTCACTAGGGGATTGGAGGCTGGCTTGGGATAGTCGTTTATCTTGGAGAAGATCTCCTTCAGTTGTTCGGGGTTCGTTATGTTCACTCTCGGTGTTGGGCCAATCCACATGAACGAGTCCTTGCCTGCAATGCATCCAGCAGAATAGGAGGCAAATTTCCAAAAGAACTATTTAGAGTACATCCTCAGCTATTCTCTAGGAATACATGCAGATGCAATTGGGTGATTTAATTTATATTGGGAGGGGAAATGATGGTTATAATAATTACCAACAAGTCTTTTCTACATCAAGAATCACTTCATGACAACAAACGATGAATGTCAAGAAAATCTTATTAATCTCATTTACAAATAGAATCTTGTGTCAAGCTAGAACATTCTACGAATGTTAGTCCTTTAGTCTCCATACATCGGGCCTTTCTTGCTTACGTTTTCAAAAGAAAAACTTACTAAATTGGCAATTGCATTTTACTTGGAAAAATCAAGAAATAAAATTTTCACGTGATGGTGAAGGATCCCAAATGTTTACAAACCGAAAATTTCATGGTCTGTTCCTACTCCGAAACCCCATCATCTCGCAACTTCTTACACAAACATAACTTAAATGACAATTTTTGCTTTTTTGAGGGCAGTGACCACCATCATTCCAATCATTCGGTACGCGTTTCAAGTGATTGATGGATTCATGCCCGTGTCATTGAAATGCCAGGTAATCCAAAAGGACAGAGACCAGAAACTCAGGCCATGAAGACTTGAGCGGGTGGCAGAAATCCATCCAAGATTCGTTCCTCATTATTATCCACACGAATGTTGGTCCCACTGAATTGTGAATAACTTGGCATCTTGTGCTACCGTATGCATCAATTGTGTATGGGCTTGGTTCGAAATGGGACTAGTCTCTTCCCTATGACAATGACTTTGGGCCTATTTGGTTCAGTTTTGGGGGAATGCTTTTGGCAAAATACAAAGCCCTTTGAGCTAAAAGAGTTTTTAGAAATGTAAGTAGTGTTTGGTAATGTGTATTTTAAAATCACGTTTGAAAGCAACTTTGGTCTAAATATCATTTGGCAAAAACTAATTTTGTAAAGGACTTTTGCTAATATTTAAAAAGAAAAAAATCAGCAAAGAACTCAGCCACCGCTGGCAAGTCAAAATGGCCGTCGGCCAACCTTTGCTAGTCAGATCTAGTCGCCGGACAACTGCCAACGGCTAGCCTCGCCTGAGGTCACCCTACCTCAGGCGAGGCGGCTTGAGATTGCCTGACCTAGGCATTGCTTGGGTCGTGTGAGTTCGACCACCGTTGCTTGGGGCTTAGCCAACCTCCGACGATCGCCGCCTGGGGGTTGCCCGACCCCGGTGATCACCGCCTGGGGTCACCGAGATCGAGTGACCCCCAAGCGGCGGTCGCTGGCCTCCGGTTTGGTTCCTCGGGAAGATGAACAGTGTGTATGAACAGTGCACCTTGCATTCTGAAAATGCAATTTGCCAAAGTGCCTCCACACCTGCTTTGGGCTAAGGGACTTTAGAAGCCTTTGGAAATACAATTGCATTTTCCCAAAGTGCCCAAAAAAATTATCAAATACTATTTATATTTGACAAAGAGACTTTAGAGCTCAAACGAGCATTCTAAATAACAAACCAAACAGGCCGTTTTGACTTCCTCAAAGCATGTTTCTACCTTAATTGACATCCATGAATCTTCAATCACGATGACTTGGACGTTTAGGGTGATCGGCCAGCCGACATGGGCATAAGTCTTGTCAGTCACATAGTCGACCGTCCGTAGATATCAATCATCCATCGATGTGTGTAAAATGTATTATTAAATGGCCGAATAAAAGTTTAAATATGAAAGCACGTGGTCATATACGATTTTCACTTGATGTTCGCTCTTGGATGATATGATGTTTGAATTGTGTGCATATCAAAATAAGTAATAATTTTCTTTTGGTCGAATAAAAATAAGTAATAATTTAAAAGACGAGAATATTGCCATCTTTGGTCGCCAAAATTCAAGATGGGAAGCATGGATGGCCAATTATTAGGGCAGTAAATTCATAAGTTGTAAAACTCATCAAAGATGGCATCGACCAAAGGAAGAGAGAAAGCAAGCTTTAATGAAAACAAAGATAAAAGTGCCACACACACAGATACTATGAAGGGATGCATACCATAGGTTTGGAAGGATTGATGCAAGAAAGGCAAGAGATGAGGCTTGACGTCGTCGGAGACAGCAATGGGCTTGGACTTGGCTTGCTGGAGCAACCGCGAGTTCTCCTTGAGGTCTCCGAACAGGAAGGTGTAGGGTTTGCCGAAGAGGCCTTGCTGTCTCAGGAGCCTCTCGAGCCTCTTCGGCCTCAGCCACACCCAGTTCACCACCTTCCATGCCCATGTCGTCAGGATGGCCAGAACCGCCGCTAGTGCAATTGACTGTATTGATATCTCCATCATTTCTTCTTCTGTGTGTATCTAGTTGTCTGTATGTGGGTCTCAATGTATGTGAGAGAGAAAGAGAGAGCAAGAGAGAGAGATTTCAATGTGTTGATGGTTTGATAATGTTGGGCAAGGTGTCGATCTTATATAGCCATAGCCCATCATAGCCGTGTGTGTTGGCCGAGAAGCTTCTTCACCGTGACCCAAGATATATAAAAATTGAAAGGAACAGAGAAGGATACCCAAAATAAAGAGCAAAGAAAAAACTATTCGTGGACTTAAAACCGGAGGATAAGTGTAGCGTACGTACTAAGCCGAGTATATATTATTAATAATGATACGTCTCATGTAAGTCCCATTAAATCTTGCAATGAATATTCAGTTAAGGAATGTTCACCGAATGGTTTCGCAAAAACGATAGAATCTTTTTTTTGCTCGTAAGACATGTTTTGGAGAAAGGGAAAACCTGGAATTCACTTTCAAAAAGTGCGATGAATGGAAGAACTTGATTGGACCAATCTGATAATTTTAGGATTTGTTTGAATTTTTTGAAAGTTTTATGACTCAATTGTAATTTTTAGGATGTAATTGCACTTTTTGAAAATTTGAGCACTCAATTGTACTTTTTCGATAAGTTTTAAAACTTCCAATGCACTTATCTCTATTTATTAAATATTCTTAATTAATATTTTCAAAATATTGAAAATAAGTAGCTCTATTACATATTTTTCAAGAAATGCTCGTTTCACATACCATTTTATAAGACTGGTTGATGTTTCTCTTTTGTGCAAAAAGGTGCAGTAGGGAGATGATTTTGTTTTCAATTATTGGTCCAAAGGTCTTGCTACTGGAGCAAATTACTGGGCAACGTGGCATTCCTTCCAAAAGTTCATCTAATTTCATGGTTCTTTCCATATGACTCGTCCGCGTCTATTTCAAGGTAATACTCTTGAAATTGTCAAATTGCCTTTCTCTTATAGCATCTCCTCAAATGGCCTCTGGTTAGGAATGTATCTGTATTGGATATGTCCTAGAGCGTGTTTAAAATGTAGCTGGTCGATGTTAGCGAGTGTCCATATGTCTTTTCAAGTTTATTTATATATTTATCTTTCATATAATTAATTAATAAATGGTGAAAAAGTCAGTGCATCATAAGTTCTAAGTTATTCTCGTATGAAGATAGTCCAACCTCAACATGACCTTCGGCATCCTCATATCATAGTTTGTCACTACCCAGGATGCCTCATTGAAGGTCATCATCGATGAAGACAATCTCAGTTGAGGTCGTCTAACCTCCGCACATGAGAGAGAGAGAGAGAGAGGGAGAGAAAGTTGATGACAACTGCTATTGCCGACGGCGAAAGCGATAATTAGATTAAAGGAGTGGTTAAATCTGCACAAAAGAAATAATAAGGGGCCAAAATGTAAAGGCAACAAAAAGAGACTGAATTATGGAATTGTCTTGTATTTAGTCATGAGAGGAATCAAAGATGAGCTGCCCTACACCCCTAATCCACATACACCAAACCATTCATTTACTACAATTTTAGATGGTAAAATTCTTAGCCTAAGCTTTTGAAACAAATTCTACGAGAAATTTGAGTCTAAGTTTCTGTTATATTGCTTTTCTTCTTCATTTTTCCCTTCTTACGTGTAATGGGATGCTAATCGCATGACAAGTAATTGAAGGCCAAAGGCCACGTAGTCTTATCGAGAGCTTGACATCCAAGTAATTTGATTCCTCTCCTCAGCTCTTCTCGAGTCTCGGTTTTGTCGTTCGGACTTCGTTTTCGGGTCGTTTGTAGGTGAGCAATGGTGAGAAGAACCCGCCCCGTTTCTCCATCGTGTGTGAGGCTGCTCCGACGAAGAGGGCGGAATTCACCTCCAAGAGGGCTCACCAGGCTGAGAAGAGGCGCCTTTACAACAAGGCTCGTAAATTTGAGATTAGGACGCGGATGAAGAAGGTATTGGCATTTTGTTTCAGTTAATTTGATTATTGTGCGATGCATTCTGTAATGCGAGCTATCGGCTAGTCACCGGTCTCCGGTGATGTCGTCCAGATGATTTTCGCTGTATGCACTGGAGAAGTGTTCTGGCCGAATGAAGGACGGTGAACGATATGAATTTTCTGATGACAATGTGTTGTGTTCTCTTCGTTCTATTCTGTGTCGTTTCTAACACTTCCTTTTACTTGTCTATATTTTTCTCTCAGAAATTTAGGTGAAGGAATGAATTTTAGCATCATTTTGCAGATCAATTTCTCACTGACCAACTTTCTTCCAATTGAATGTGTCCGAATAGATGAATGATTTTCTTCGGAAAAGTTCTATAATGTTGCCGGGCTCGAGACTCCGATAATGTTCCGCGCTCTGGCTCAATGGATCTGTGCTAGGGCGCAAGGAGGCACGGGCAAAGAGTCTGGCGTTCGGCCTCGATGGACCCAAGCTCGTCCTGTAGACCCGATTCTATAGAGACCAAGCTCGAGACAAAACATTGAAAATAGTGCACATCTATTTAGAAAAAACATTCCTTTGTAAACGATGGAAAATAGTTTCCTTTTCTTTTTTTAGGTTTCAGCCAAATACCAAAAAATATAGTCATTTTCCAGAAAAGTGACTTCCTAAAAAAAATTTTCTAAAAATGTCATGTTTTTCATGAAATGAGCGGAGCCTTTTTTTTTTTTTGGTGTGAATGTAAGTATTATAAACCAGATGAAGTACAGCAGCTTAGGGGCATCCCCCAGCATTACAAAAAGTGCTAATAATTCAAAAAGATGGAGGTAGGAAGTCTCCATATAGTAGCTAATACAACATTTGTCTGGGAAGGTCTAATTTTTTGGTAAAGCGAAGCTCTACCTCTGACATTTTTACGAACCTTAGCCAAAAGAATATGAAAGTCAGTTGACTTGTTTTGAAACCGTCTGCTGTTGCGCTCCATCCAAATGCAATATATGGTTGCTAAAAAGGACAACTTGAGGAGTCTTGCTGCCAAGTCTTTGCCTTTTGTTGCCCTAATCATCCATTGAAGTTCTTCATTCCATCCTCCTAAAAGGCTCCTAAAAGGCGCCTGAAATGAGCGGAGCCTTATATTACAAAGAGAACTACATGAAAGTCTTTTTCTCTTTTCGTGGATTTAGATATAATTTTGGAAGACAGCCTTACCAAAAGTATGTTTTGTGACTTGTAATTAAGGATGTTGGTTGAAACCTTGAAAGTTAGGTTACACCTACCATTGGTATAACAAATTTACATTTTCCTGGTCACCAAAACATAACGATCTTTTCTGCGTGAATGTTCGATGAAATGTCATATCGCTTAAATGGACACACTAACTTGAATAACCACTTAACATTCGCCATGTAATTTCATAAATCCGTTTAGTATATGAATCTTGGTATCTCTAACATTACTCATTCCACAAAAGTGATCGAAATCTGGGTGACCATGCCGAATGATGGATGGACTATATAAAGTCTATGGCTTTAAGACATTGAAAAATGAGAACTTCAGTAATTTCACACATCACCTTGAAGCAACTTGTTTTTCTTTGCATCATCCTTTAGTTTTAAACGTAACTTAACAATTATCTTGACTGATCATATTGAGTTTTTTTTCCCGAAAAAGTCGAGAAGTGCAACCAACATAGCAATTTCCTCTGGACATTATCATGTGATCCGGCACCTGTTACAAAATTTTGGGTTGAAGATAATGAAGATATCGTCGCTCAACATTACTCACGACATATTGATTTGAGGTAGGCGAGTCCTCTTACCGTATAAAGCATGACGCATAAAATAGTGAAAAGCATGTTTGAACTCATGATCTTGTGCTTGTCGAACATCAGCTCATGTCATTAGGCCATCACCACCGACAGCAGGGACTTTCATCAAGTTATCGTAGAGATGCTTTGTGAAATTGAAAAAAAGGGGAATTGCGGTTTATTTTTTTCCTATAAGTTGCAAATTTATTAAAGTTAGTCAGTTGAAAATTCTAAAAAGTCGAGAATAATTTTTTCTTACTTTTCTATCAGAATTTAACATATTATCTATATTTAAAACACCGTGAAAAATTTATATGTGCATTTACACATCAATATAAGATTACTTTTAAAGGTTTGAAGCATTTTACATTATATAAAGTTGAAAAGCATACATTGCAAGATTTGAAAATGGATAAAAGTCGAAAGGTAAAAGTTACTTGAAACAAACTCTTCGACTTCATTGAATTCGAATGTTTATAAATTCTAAATTTCTTTTTATCATAAATTTATTCTTCGATCATTATCGAGTGCTCAACTTCACAAGCATTTTGACGGGTTTTTAGAAAAAGGTTTATATCACAAAAAAATCTGAAACTGGTATACTTATGATAAATTTATTCAAAATTAATTTTTTGACCACTATAAACCTCAAACTGATACACCTATGATAAATTTACCATCTATTAGTTTCCGTTAAATTTTACAGTCAAATTGTTGAGTCGAATAATACGTGACAGTTGACGGGTGTACCAGTTTAGGATTTTATACTCCGTTTATATCAGATGTACCACTTTTGTGATTTTTTGTAATATTAATCAAATTTATTGAAAATTAATGGAGAGTAAATTTATCATAAATGTATCAGTTTGAGTTTTTTGTTATCAAAAAATTAGTTTATGGCAATTTGTCATAGATATACCAGCTTAAAATTTTTAATTGTCAAAAAATTAATTTGAAATAAATTTATGACAAATATGCCGATTTAAAATTTTTCGTAATATTAACCTTTTAGAAATTTCTTTTTTAAATTTTGAGATGGCCCATCAAATGAATGTGAAACATGAAATGCAGTAAGATCACCTCCAGCGCTATTTGTCTCTTCCCACCAACCCGCCCTCCAGCGCTATTTGTCTCGAAACGTCATCATTGAGACAGTCCCCCCTCGTCACCCCCACCCCAACCACCAGGCACCCCCCCTCTTCTCAAAACGTCGTACCCGCCCCCGCCCCCGCTTCTGAAAACGTCATCATTGAGACAGTCCCCCCTCGTCACCCCCACCCCAACCACCAGGCACCCCCCCTCTTCTCAAAACGTCAACTACCACCCACCCCCCTCTTCTCAAAAACATCATCATTGACGTTTTCGTATTGTCTGATTAAGACAGTTGAAAGGATAAAAGTAGATAAAACGAGCAACAGCATAAATGGCCAACGTAGTTACGTGACACTTTGTTAAAAGTGGTTTGACGGCTACTTATCACCTAATCATTGACTTCCAGAAGAATGCACTTTTGATTAGGATTGAACACTATTACTTCATAAGCAAGAAATTCTAGGTTCCTTGACTCATTTATATCGCATCCGCAGGACAATGACCTGTATGACATTGCCAAAATACTCCCCTATGAATGATGCACCCTAGCACGTCCACAGGGCCATAACTTCATAATTACATTTCACATAGGTGATATGCAAAAGCAATATTTGAATGTGCAAATTGCCCTTTTCTTATCTCAAGAAAACATCCACGACCACGTCCTATTTTAGAACTGAGGGCATGGAACGAGAAAGGAAAATTATCCAAAAAATTCTAAATCTATTACAGTTTTGTCAATTCAGTCATAAACCCTTCAAATTTGCTAGTTGAGTCATAAACCTTTTCATTTCTTGTCAATTGAGTCCATTCGATTAATTTTGGGCGTCCGAAGCTGACGCGGCAATTTTCAATTTTTTTTGAATTTTTTAATATATATTTTTCCTTTTTTTTTCTGACCTTCTTTCCTCTAGCCGGTTCGGCGACCGACCAAAGGTGAGGACCGACAAGGTCAACCTCGCCAGCCTCTAGCAAAGCTCACCCCCGCCGACCATTAGCGAGGGCAAGCCTCGCCGACCCTTGGCTGGGCGAGGTCAAACCTCGCTGTCGCTTGGGTCGTGACGGTGAGGTCGGCCTCACCTTTGCTAGGCAAGGTTCAACCTCGCCTAGCCAGGGGCCGGCGAGGGCAAGGTTCGACCTCGCCCAACCAGGGGTCGGTGAAGGCAAGCTTCACCAGAGGCCGGCGAGGTTGACCTCGCCAACCCTCACCTCTGGCCGGTCGTTGGACCGGCCGGAGGGAAGAAGGCTAGAAAAAAAAAAGAAAAGGAAAAGAATTAAAATTTAAAAAAAAACATTAAAAATTGCCACGTCAGCGGTGGCTAGACGGCCGGTGCCGGCTGGCGTCCACGTCAACTTCGGGCGGCCAAAATTGGCCGGATGGACTCAATTGGCAAGAAGTGAAAAGGTTTAGAATTCAATTGGCAAACATAAAAGGTTTATGACTGAATTGGCAAAAGAACAATGGGTCTCTGACTCTTTGGACAATTTTACCGAACGAGAGGGAAATTGAATGAAGGAATGGATGAAATGAAAATAAGGAACCGAATGGAATGGAATATGTATCACGATTCTTGTATTTGTACTAACGAGTAAGTTGGAAAAAATTATGAGGAGATTCCTTTTCTTGTGCTGGGAAAATTTTGGAATGGAAAGTAAGGGTTTTGAAATGTCTAAAATGTCTTTAAAATGGATATCGTAATAATTTTTTAAAATATTTTCCCATGGAATGAATTGGCATTCCGTAAGTTGGAGCCATGGAGCGAGGATTCCATATCTTTTGGAAGAAACAAACAAAGGAACTGAAATCGCACCTAAAATAACGATTCTATTCCAGATCCATTCCTTTCTACCAAACAAGGCCTAGTTCGTGCAATTCAATCTAGGATGATTTGGCTGAAACTAAAACATTATCGCCATTTGTCATCGATGAAATGTATAATTAAGTTGAGGCTTCCTTTCTTGCTTAAATTCCTAGAGACTTCATGGACCAAAATTATTTTTTCTTTTACACACAACTTAGACCTCATGGCAATCCTTGCCCATGTCCTTAAGCCGCAGATACTAACACATAGTGAGAAGGCGTAATATTCAATTATCTTCCATTGTCGCAAGCTCAAAGAGCTCAAACCGAATCCCCGCTAAAATCACCAAGATATTCCAATCCACTGCTTCCACTACAAAAAAAAACAAGGATTTAGCCACGAAAAATTAGCGACGGAATTTGCGACGAAAACTAAATTCGTCGCTAATTTGCGACGGAATTTGCCACGAAAAATTTTTCATGGCTAATATGAGACGAAAAATTTTGCATGGCTAATTTTCGACGGAATTTGCGACAAAAATTTTTCGTGGCTAATTTTGCGACGGAATTTGTCACGAAAAATTTTCCGTGGCTAACTTGCGACGGCTAAAAAAAATTTGTTGCTAATTTTGCAACGGAATTTGCAATGAATACGGAATTCCTTGCTAAATTTGTGACGGTAAATAACTTTCGTTATGTCCCACCCCATCTCCAATTTCTCTCTCTCTCTCTTGATTCCTCATATCCCGCTCGCTATTCTCCCTCCCTCTCCCTCTTTCGTTTCTTTCGATAAACCTCTTTGCACTTGCGCAAATCAGTCTCGGTAAAGCTTTTCACCGGTAAGTATCGTGACTAATTGGCGACAAAGACGCTTCGTCACAAAACTATTCATACCTGGATTCGACTTTTTTTTTATTTTATTGACTTTTTTTTTCTTTTCTGTTTTTTTCCTAACTTGTTCCCCAGTCATCGGGCACTAGACCGGCGACTGACGAGAACTCGCCGGCCATGGGCGAGGTCGACCGGCCTCGCCATGGCCGCTCGACCTCGACTAGATGTTGGCAAGGTCGAGCAGCCTCGCCATGGCTGCCCGGCCTCGCCGTCGCCACATATCTGGGTGACGGCGAGGTCGGGCGACCATGGCGAGGCTACTCGACCTCGCCGGCCTCAGCCGGTCGCCGCACCGACAACCGGCGAAGAATATAGGAAAAAAACAAAAAGAAAAAAAATAAAAATAAAAATTCATAAAGAAAATAAAAAAAATTATTAAAAAATAAACCTTAAGTAATTTTTCTTTTTTTTAGGTACGTGTCGATTTGAAGTCTTGCAATCTAAGTGAACGTTGCAATTTTCATCAAATTGACCACTACTACAAAGATTGCAGTCAAATACTTGGATAAATCTTATTGACATGGTAATTTTTTCAATTTCAAAGTAATTGTTTCGTCATAAACAAAATTTTAATTTTTAGAATTTTATGGTTTTAATTAAGAATATTAAACAGTAGATATCATATTTTTAATATTTTACTAGATTTTTTTTATTTTTATACAAACACAATGCAAAGAAACATGGCTTGGATGCATAATAAGAGCTTACCTAGATATCGAGGATTGACCGATAAGTTTCATAATGGGTTGAAACTATTTTTGGACTTTGCTAGTAGTAAATATGAGTTAATGGATAGAAATAAATTAAGGTGTCTGGGTAAAAAGTGCAGTAATGATAAATTTCATGTGTGTGATAAAGTTAGAGTATATCTTTGTAGATTTGGGTTCACTCCGAACTACTATAATTGGACTTGCTATGATGGACCATTTATATCTGATGAAGGACATGGAAGAAGTGACTAATTTTTAGTTAGAGAAGAATGTAGCTATTATGACCAATTGAACCCGTACCAGAGGATGGTGATTGATATATTTGATCAAAATTTTGTTTCAGAATCGAACCATGCAAGTACTAGTTTTACTCCTACACTTGAACAAGTGGGTACTATTCATGCATTACAATTGGAAGAGATATGAGTAACAGGTTTTGATGAGAATGTGTGTAATGGAAATTTTCCATCTAATCAATTTTGGGAAGTGTTAAAAGTAGTAGATGAACCTTTATGGGTAGATTGTGACAACCACATTAAGTTATCAATGATATCAAGACTGTTAAACATCAAGACAGAGCATAATATGTCTGAGAATTACTTCAACTCTTTTGTTGAAGTAATGTGGGAAACAATGCCTTCTGATGACATCATGCCAAATGATTTTTACGATATGAAGAAGCTAGTGCATAACTTAAGTCTTCCAGTTATAAGGATTGATGTATGTAGTAGGGGTTGTATGTTATATGGGAGAGATGATGAAAATGCAGAATTTTGCAAATTCTGTAACCAACCTAGTTAAAGATTAACAGAAGGCAGGGTCGTAATCAGAAGCGTAGACCATGCAAGCAACTATTTTATCTGCCCATAATCCCCAGATTGCAAAGGCTTTATGCGTTTCAAGCCACTGTTGAACATATGACTTGGCATGCAAATCATGAAATAGAAGAATGTCTAATGTGTCATCCTTCAGATGCAGAGGCATAGAAACATTTTGATAGAACATACCTTAAGTTTGCATTAAGCCTCGAAATATCAGGTTAGGTCTATATGTTGATGGATTTGCCCCATTTGGAAAATTAGGAAAAAGTTATTCATGTTGGCCAGTTATCTTAACTCCGTACAATTTTCCACCTAGTATGTGCATGAAGACACCTTATATGTTTTTAACATTGATCGTGACTGGCCCGCAAAATCCGAAAAAGTTATTGATTGAAGAGTTACAATGGTTATGGGATGAAGGTGTCCTTACATATGATGTTTCTACTGATCAATGGTTTGTAATGAAGGTTGCTCTTCTTTGGACAATAAATGACTTTCCAACTTATGGAATGTTGTTTGGATGGAGTACAGCTGGGATCTTAGGATGTCCGATATGTTTAAAGTGATCAAAGTCATTCAGATTAAGACAAGGTAAGAAGCCTAGCTATTTCGACTCTCATAGACAATTTTTGCCGATAAATCATACATTCAGAAGGAATAAGAAAGAGTTCATCAAGGATAGGATTGAAAGAACACGTCCACCATTGAAGTTGACCGGTCAATAAATTTGGGAACGAGTGCAGGATTTTTCAACTGTTGTTGAAAACCCTCATGGCACAACTATTGCGTACGGAAGTATACATAAGTGGACTAAACGCAGTATATTGGGATCTACCATATTGGAAGGCTCATCTTATTCATCATAATCTTGATGTCATGCACATAGAAAAGAATATTTTCGATAATGTCATAAATACTGTGATGAATATCACTGGAAAAATAAAAGACAACTTGAATACAAGAAAAGATATTAAAGATATTTATGATCGGCCAACACTAGATGTCGATGCAAGCAGTAGGGGACCAAAACCCAAAGCAGTTTATACATTGGACAAGGAGCAGAGACGGGTCGTTTGTCAATGGTTGAAATCTGTGTGGTTTCCTGATGGATATGCTTCGAACATCGGGAGATGTGTTAATTTGAATGAATGCAAGATGATAGGTTTGACGAGTCATGATTGTCACATATTTATGGAAAGACTAATTTCAATAGTTTTCAAGGAACTTCTACCAAACTTTGTATGGGGCGCCATTATAGAATTAAGTAATTTCCTTCATGATATTTGCTCAACAATGTTAAAAGTATCACACATGGAGAAATTAAAGAGAGACATTCTAACTATTCTTTGTAACTTAGAAAGGATATTTCCTCCATCGTTTTTGGATTCAATAGAGCATCTCTTAGTTCACTTGCCTTATGAGGCCAAAGTTGCAGGTCCCATCCAATTTCGATGGAAGTATCCATTTGTGAGGTAAGATATTTTTTAAAATAAATTTCAAATTACTTTATTATATATTATGTTATGATAAACTTCTTTCTATTGCAACTAGATTTTTATATCATTTGAAGAAAAAAAAATGAAGAATAAGGTATGTATTGAAGCTTCAATTTGTAATGCATATATTGTGGAAGAAATGACAACATTTGCATCATAATATTTTGAGCCGCATGTGTAATGCAAGAGGTGGAGAGCAGGAAGAAATGACGAGGGCCCTATTGATCCCAATTGCAAATCATTCTCTATTTTTAATTATCTTGATCGACTAAGCGGGGCATATAAGGTTTGTTGCTAAACAGGCGAAGAATGGCAGACAGCCCATACATATATTTTATTGAACTGTCCAGAAGTAGAACCATACTTTGAATAAGTGTACATTGACAAATATATGCATTGTGTGTCAAATATTTGCTAATATATAAATGGTATTTGTTAATAGGATTTTTCAAACTTCAATGTATGGATTACCATCAAATGAGTTTGACCGTTTGTGTGATGAACAATTTGCAACATGGTTCAAAATAAATGTAAGTTGCCTATGGACGAAAACCAAGTTATTAATACATCACTTATTAAAATATATATTATTGACTTTGCGTGTGTAATCTTAGGTTCACAGTAATCATGATCAAGTTGAAGAGCAATGATTGCTATATCATCTGTCATGGGGTCCAAAGACAAGAGTACGAAGTTGGTCAGCATATTTCATAAATGGGTATAATTTTCACACTCAAGAATATTGAATGGAAAAAGCCACAATAAATAGTGGTGTGTGTGTTCGGTCATCTAATGGTGACAGTTCACAAGATGATTTTTATGACTTGTTAGATGAAATCATAGAGATAGAGTACCATAGACCATTAATGCGGGTTATGTTATTTAAGTGCATGTGGTTTGACCCCGTTAAAGGAATGAAGGTGTATACGAATTTTAATTTAGTTGAAATAAATCACAAGAAAAGGTATATAAAATATAAACTATTTGTGTTGGCACAAGTAATTCAAGTATATTATGCATCATATCCTAGTTTGAAACGTGACAAAGCTGATTAGTGGGCTGTATGTAAAATCAAAGTACAAAGAAAAATTGATGAACACTGGAAGGATACAGCATATCAACAAGAGAAAGTTTGTAACACGGTTGAAACTGAGGAATATAACATTCCAAATTTACGAGATCCATGTGGAGTAATGACAGATGTGGATCCAATTGAAATTCGCGAATCAAATTTAGAAGGTGTTGCAGAATCTGATTTTGAGATAAAGGATGAAGATGATGATGATGATGCTCATGAAGAAGACGAAGGTGAAGATGAATATGAAGATCAAGATGAAAGTGAAGATGAAGATTGTGATTTTTGAGACTTTTTAATAATTACGTGTAATTATTATTATTGTTGCGACAAATGTTTATTGTTGTTGTTATTATTATTATTATTGTTATTATTATTGTTGTTGTTAATTATTATTATTGTTGGCTAAATCCGTGGCTAATTAGCCACGAAAATAAAATAAAGTCGCGTCGAAACATTATTTTCATGGTCGAAACTTTAGCCATGGATTTATCCACGAAAGAGGAAAATAGTAGGGTAAGTGTGATATCCTGAAAATTCGACCAAATTTGGTGATTTATGAAATGATGATTTCATTAATGCTCTATTAGTTAATTCTCGTTCTGACATGATCACCCAGGGAATACTAACCAAAGGGGAAAGGCTATCGAAGAATTTTTTTTCTAGCAGTCGTTCGTTAGTTTGAGATAAACTATAGTTGCGATTGATCGATTTCAGCCACGAATTATAATCCGATTTTGCATGTCGAGTGCTCAAGGATATCACACCCGAACTATAAGACGTCGCTTCATAATTTTTACGAATTGGCCATCGAAAATTATTTGCTAACTTGCCCTTCTAGAAACCTCTTTGTTAGATTAAATCTTGGCCGTTGGATGGAACTTGGAGAGCAAGGCTTGATCTTGGCCGTTAGATGGAACTTGGAGAGCAAGGCTTGATCTTAGCCCTTGATCTTTGCTTGGGCGTTGAGAACACATCCTAGCCCTTGATCTTTGCTTGGGCATCAAGAACATATCTCAACCATTGATTTTGATTTAAATTTAAACCCTCTTTCTCTCTCTCCTCACTTTCTCTCTTATTCTCTCCCTCTCCCTCTCTCTAGGCCGAATCACCCCACCACCGCTGTTCACCCACCAGCACCCTCATGCCACCACCCTTGAGCCCCATGGATCGCCGTGTGCCATTCACCGCCGTTTGCCGCTTGCCGTGTCAAGGCGAGGCCACCACGGACAACTCGTGTCGTTGCCGTCGTCCTCGCGTTGTCGTCGTTTTTAGACGAGTAAGTTAACATCTAATTCCTTGTCTAGGATGTTTAACTTGCATAGGGTAGTTTAGCTAGTTATTGTTTTAGTGTGTTGGAACTTCTAGAATGAGCATTGGCGAGTCTTGATTGCTAGACTAAGTTGAAATAGATGTTGGATGTTGATTTGAACTCTTGGTGTAGTATTTTTATGGCTGAGAAGGGGTGGATCTCAAAGTTGAAGGCGTTTCTTTGAGTTTTTATCTTGATTTCAGAACTGATTTTACTGTATGTCCCGGGATTTTCCATTTTTATAGAGCCTTTTGTGGTTAGAATCTTGAAAAGTATTCTTCATTAAAGTTGTTCACAAGATCTTGATATATAACATACTTAAATTTCAGATTTTTCTGAACTCAAATGGGTTACATGAAGGTCCAATTTCTTACCGAATCAGAATTGTTTTATACTGTGAATACCGTGACCTTCGTGCCTTCTCAGATTTTTATAAAAATTTTCAGTTCGATTTCGACCATACTTCCTTCACAAGATTTGTAAACGAAATCCATGTCTACAACATATAAAAATTTCAAAGTGTTTTGAAAGGATTTGGTTTGTAAAACGAGTATTTCTTGTGGTTCAGTTCCCCTATTCCGGCGGACCAGTTCTGGGTTGTTTCCGAGCCATCAAAAGTGATCTTTATATAAAGATTTTGGGATTGTATTCTTCATGTAAAATATTTTTGAAGTTCTTGTTTATAACATATTCGAATTTTATAATTTTTGGAAACCATTTGCTATGCTTTTGAAGTTGATTTCCCAAATCATGCAAATCTGTCCAGTTTTACTAGAATTCCATAATCTGCCGGTCTTTACTTGAAATCTTTGGCTTTTGATTTCCGGCCTAATAGAGACAGTAACCACAATTACCTAGCTTTTCAATAATGTTTATTTGGCTGTGATCCGATGTTGAATGCTTTTGTAAATTCATGTTTTAAAATGAGGTTCACAAAGTCGATTGACCGTTTGCATGTGTGTTCACTTGTTATTGTTGTGGGGCATTGATGTGAGCATGATTTATGGATGCATTGGCTAAATGAAAAGATAAGAATTGGGCTGAATGCTTGTGTGCTCGTGTGGTCACACATTGGAGCCGTCTTGCTGTAGATCGCTTGACGATGCTTGATTTATCGGGATCTTGCTGTAGATCGCATGACAATACTCGATTTATCGGATGCCTGGAGATTATTTGGATTGCCGATACTCCGAATGCTTTGTCACGGCCTGAGGCCAGACTCGATGCTCCTTACGGGATACCATCTTACTGTAGATTGTTTGATATTGCCGTATTGGAACGCCGTCTTACTGTAGATCGTTTGACGATGTCGTGCCCAACGGGGTGGGATGATGCCCGGGTAGGTCTGGAAGACTGCCATCTTGCTGTAGATTGCTTGATGTGTAGTGGCCTTGAGGGGGCATAATAAATGGAGTACGTGTGATGCATAGTACTTGATTATGGGGTAGAAACTGCTAGGCATGGTATGGGACGTGCCCAAGTGGATTTTGCCTTATAATCGATGCACACGCGACTGTAATGCATTAATGCATGGGAAATCTCATTACACGTTCTGGATATGTGATATGTTTGATGCATCATTGTGACATATGACTATCTTTGTTATGCATAATATGTGTGCTAGGGCAAGGTAAGGATGCCTGTGGTTGGTTAATGATTTGTGTCCAGTGCATGGTCACGTGATTAGGGACCCCCAAGGTGAGTTGGCCTTCTAAACGGGGTTTAGGTGTTGACTTATTGAGATTTTTTTATCTCATTTGTGGTTGTTAAACATTTTTCAAGCCCTTAGCATGTTGATGCATCCAGTATGGTTCAGGGTGCCTGGAAGCTGACTTTTGGTGAAGTAGATTGACCCCAGCCTGACATCTTTTTGTAGACTTTTATGGAAATGCCCAAAGTGGGCTTGTAAAAATGTTCTCAGGGGTTAATTAAGTAAATGTTAAAATGGTGTTTTGATTTCGATGTTGTAAACCGTTTTCCTATCTATCCTTGTTTATTGTTATTGTCTGGGTGAATCTTTGTTTAGCTTCTGCATGCGTAATCAAAAGATACAATGTTGGGTCGACGACGCGTCCTGGGACGTCGCATCATAATGACCATTGCAAGATGTTGCGCGCTTGCGGGGTTTGGGGCGTGACATTAAGTGCCGCGAGGCTTTTTTTTTGGTAACTAAATTGGTGGCTAATTAGCCACGGATTTAGTCATGAAAATAAAGTTTCGATGCAAATAAGGACTTTATTTTATTTTTGTGGCTAAATTCATGGCTAATTAGCCACAGATTAAATTCGTGGCTAAAGTCGTGGCTAACTAGCCACGGAATTAGCCACGAAAATAAAATAAAGTCCGTATTTGCATCGAAACTTTATTTTCGTGGCTAATTAGCCACCGATTTAGCCGCGAAAATAAAATAAAGTCTGAAAATGCGTTGAAACTTTATTTTCATGGCTAATTCCGTGGCTAATTCCGTGGCTAATGAGCCACGAATTTAGCTATGAGATGAATACATGGCTAATTAGCCATGGATTTAGCCACGAAAATAAAATAAAGTTCGAAAAGGCATCAAAACTTTATTTTCGTGGCTAAATCGGTAACTAATTAGCCACGAAATGAATACGTGGCTAATTAGCCATGGATTTAGCCATGAAAATAAAATAAAGTTCGAAAACGCGTCGAAACTTTATTTTCGGGGCTAAATCGATGGCTAATTAGGCACGAATTTAGCCACAAAAATAAAATAAAGTCCGAAAAGGCGTCGAAACTTTATTTTCGTGGCTAATTCCGTGGCTAATGAGCCACAAATTTAGCCATGAAATAAATATGTGGCTAATTAGCCACGGATTTAGTCACGAAAATAAAATAAAGTCCGAAAAGGCGTCGAAACTTTACTTTCGTTGCTAAATCGGTGGCTAATTAGCCACGGATTTAGCCACGAAAATAAAATAAAGTTCGAAAAGGCGTCGAAACTTTATTTTCGTGGATAAATCGGTGGCTAATTAGCCACGAAATGAATACGTGGCTAATTAGCCACGGATTTAGCCATGAAAATAAAAGAAAGTCCGAAAAGATGTCTAAACTTTATTTTCATGGCTAAATACGTGGCTAATTAGTCACGAATTTAGCCACGAATTTAATCCGTGGCTAATTAGCCACGGATTTAGCCACAAAAATAAAATAAAGTCCGAAAAAGCGTCGAAACTTTATTTTCGTGGCTAAATCCATGGCTAATTAGCCACGGATTAGATTCGTGGCTAAATTCATGGCTAATTAGCCACCGATATCGCCACCAAAAAGGAACATAGTAGGGCAAGCGTCGTGAGGCTTTTTTTGTGGCTAAATTCATGGCTAATTAGCCACGGTATTAGCCACATAAATAAAGTTTCGACGCTACGACTGTGACTGACTTTATTTTATTTTTGCGTCTAAATTTGTGGCTGATGAGCCACGAATTTAACCACAAATGAAATCCATGGCAAATATTTCCACGCAATGCCGCCACGAAAATTCGTCGAAAAAGTCTTTGTGCACAAATGATAAAAATAGGAACCGATTCTTAGAACAAGAGCCACTTTTGAGCAACATCACTCGCTTCCCCTCTTCAGAAACCCTAACAATCATCTTCATCTTCATCGTCTTCTCTTGCAGTTGTCTATGTAACATCCTCAATTTCAGTCCCTGGGAAATGACTATGGTTTAAGTTTGGTAATTTTCCAATTGGAACCAAGTTTTACTCTTGTTTTGAAAAACCTAATTTCGGATCCTCTGTATCCCTTCGTTTTGTTATTTTTATGGAGACTTTTGTGATTCAAATTTCCAAACACTTTATTCTTGAAAGTTGTTCCAAACATTTTGAAGTTTTACATACTTTAATTTCAGAATTTTTGGGCTTGATACGAGTAGTACGATGGCTTGATTTTCGGACCGTGTAAAACTGCATAGAATGGGTATTTCAGTGATGTTCACATTTTATCGATTTTCTACAAGCTTTTCTGGGTCGATTTTGGAAAAGTTTCCTTCACAAAAGTTGTTGAAAACTTCTTTTTCTATAACATATATAAATTTGGGAATTTTTTGAGATGATTTGGTTTCTGGAAAGAGCTTACTTTGAGAAATAAGAATTCTGTTCCAATTAACTATTTTTAGTCTATCTTTGAGCTACTAAAAATGGTATTTATAGAAAGATTCAGATTTTGTGTTCCCATAAAAAATATTTGTTAAGGCCTTGTTTATGACATATTCAAATTTGAGAATTTTCGAAGTCCATTTGCTATATTTTCAAGTCCGATTTCATGAACAGTGCAAAGCTGTCCGGTTTTGTCAGATTTCAAAGATTTATCAATTTCTATATGAGACCGTTGGAATCCCGACTTGATGTCTCTTGGTGATATTTGAGGACATTCCCGCACCGAACCTCGGGTCGAACGAGATTATTATACATGTTTTGTTGTGGAAAATCCTCGAAAATCATGGAATTGATTAAGATGCGGGTTTGCGACTTAAATGTCAATTAGTTGTTATTGTGCAACCCGATGGTGCTGAGTTATTGTGAGCCGAACCGACATTTCTAGTAGGCCAAAATAGACTCCGCGTTGATTTTGTAGGGAAGAAACTAGAAAATAAGGCTTTGACACAGTCAAAGCTTATCCTTCAAGTTTCATTTATTAAGGTTCATCATGACATGCATTAATGAATGAAGACTTTGAGGCCCCCTTCATCATGACTTGCATTAATTAGTTAGACTTTAGAGGCACCACCATCATAACATGCATTAATGGCCATAAGACTTTAGGGGAATTTCATCATGTTATTTTGTCCATTGTCCATTAATGCAAAGATTTTCAAAATCAAGTTATTAATGGTATTTCATCGTGGCTTTTGACTCTTATTCATTAATGCAAAGATTTTCAAGATTATTTCATTAATGGCTAAGATTTTCAAGATCATTTCATCATGACATTTGACTCATATTTATTAATGGCTAAGATTTTAAGAAGATTTGGTAATGATGGCCAAATCTAGTTATTAATGAAGGAAGATTTGGTAATGATGGCAAAATCTAGGAAGATTTTGTAATGATGCTATTTTGTCTCTTCTTTGCTTGGGCTATTATAAATAGGGAGAAAGAGAGAAAGAGAGAGTTCTCATGCCACTTCTTCTCCATTCTCACGCCACTCTCTCCTCATCCTCACGCCACCACTATCTTGGTTCTTGCTTTCTTGCTTCTTGGTTCACGCCAAAGAGAAAGAGTAGGAGAGGAATAATCACCCGAGATTTGCCAAGATCCATTTGTTCACGTGTTCAAGTCCGAGAATCGCCGAGACTCCCATGTTCCTTTCTTGTTCTAGTTTTATTCGTTGAGTAAGTGAATTCCCTAATATCGGGAAAGGATGTTGAGATACGTTATGACACGATTTGCTTGGACCGTTTCTCGGTCATTTGGTTGGTCATAGTTGGTTCATTTCCTTAGTTTGATTATGTTTCATGTTTGACATTTGTTTTGGAGATAGAACCGAGCCTTAGTTTGTAAAGTGTACATGATGTGGCCATGTGTGATGTTCTCTTGTTTGAACTTTGCTATTAATCTGTCATCGATGCGGGTGCGGTAAGGGCTGACTTATATTAACGGCGATCAATATATCCTCACTTGATATTAGTGTTTTCACTTGCTGAGTCTCCTCGACTCATCCCCCGCTGTTTCCCTTTTTCAGGTTCGTAGGATGGCATCTCCCCTAGCCCACATTCGCAATCTTGTGGAGCAGAGAGCCGAAATGCTCACCATGATAGATGTTTGAGAAGACCGCGCCTACCGCCGAATCACGACGCTTGTGATGTTCAATGAGGGCCTCACGAACTTGGTGGCTCATCCGTACGTAGCGTGGTATCACTACGCGAATGGAGAATGGGTTGATCCCTATGTGGGTTCAACAGTGCTTTGGCGGTGCGGGCGGACCGGCTTTGGGACAAGGCCACGGGTGGGGCCAGGCGGACGAGACCGGGTGGGAGATGAAGAAGTGAGGAGCGAGAAGTTGTAGTGGGTATAGGATAACTCAAGTCAAGCTTTGCCATCCTTAGTTGGCCTGTATGTAATATGCTTGCATGCGTTGTAAACATAAAGTTTGCTCATGATGCTTCTTATCTTATTCCGCTGTGTGTATTGACTGTGATTGTCTCGAGATATGCTTCCGCTTGTGTGTAACAAAAAATAATAATGAATGAAACGTCACGTTTATGACCCCGAGGTGGGGGCGTTACAGTCTACCTCCAAAATAACTACCCCAACATCACTCGCTCGGCACATTCAAGCAATTGCTCTATTTTTCCCTACTTCTTGTGGCTAGCTGGTATTCGCTTCGCTATATCACCTCTAGCTTTTGAGGCCTTCGCCACTCTGGCGCGACTGCAGGTAGCTCTTGCTTCTCGTTCGATTTTTTTCGTCTCCTATGACCTGCCAGCTCTCTCTCGGCTCTCAGTTCACTCTCCTGTCCGCTCGGTGAGTCTCGCACGATCGTATTTTGTCACTCGTCTCCTCGCCCGAGCCCGATTAGGGCGGCCCTCGCATAGATCGACGAGCATCCCTCCCGATCTGCGCGAGGGCTGCCCTAGTTGGGCTCGTGCGAGCGTCACCCTCGTGTTTGTGTGCTATTATGCCCTCGTCTCTGCCCTCAAGTTCTTTGTGCTATTCTGGGTTTGGAAGAAGGAGAGTTGCGAATCTTTTCATTGGTAGCCACGGTTTTTTTTCTCTGTTGTTTCGATTCACTTACTGTTGAGGTTATTGGTTATGCTCATTGGAATGTCTGTGCATAGGACATATGTTTGATGAAATTCCTCAAAGAAATTTCACTTCGTAGTTAATCAGCAAAAACAAATCCATAATGGAACTAACATTTGGAACAACATAAGGAGCGAAAGGACCCAAAATAGACTGCACTGCATCACAGTCATAGAATAAGTCCTTAGGACAGTGAAGTTTGTCATCCATGCTTGAAACAACCCATGGAATACCACATATGCTATTTAGGAATGAAGATTTGAAGGGTATTCTATTCCCATTGTACTTATCGTTAAAGTAACCTACGTTTTTGTCACTGAAGCAATCATCCCACAATTTATCGAAAACCTCTTAAGAGAAATTTACAACCAACACGATTTCCACTTGCTGACAACAAGGACAATAAATAGTCCAAATCAGTGGATTCCCAATCTTCGGTCCAACTCGCCATTCCCTACAAGTCCTGACATGGTTCAATGCGTGGAAAAGTTTTGTCATTTTGTTATTTCTCAATTTTTTTAGAAATAGATCACTATGTTGTTTATGATTGATACTAGTTGCCTAATAAGCAAATAAAAATTTTAGAACGAGGACCAATATGTTAGGATTGGTACCTTTTGGCTGTTTGTGTTTCCATGTTGTTTTTAGACTTGTTCACCTCTGAAGATGAACTGCGATACCATCTTCGTTTGACCAACTTTACAACTGGAAAGGGAGTGGTAAATCTGGGAGACTCAAATGTCTATCCCCCGGAGGTTTTCATGTGCAGCATCGTTCGCAAAATGGGCTATGGTGATGGTTTCAAATGGGTTCCTTAGTACATTAAGTAGCTTATTAATCCACAAGATGCAATACAACCCCCCTCGAAAAAAAAATATATGTTTTCAGCATTCACCGACCTGTTGTTTTAGCACTGGAGCTTTGTTTTAAACTGGACATATATGTTGTGAATGTGTTCGGAAGGAGGAATCGTTGTTCTCTCTGTAAAATTTAGTTGTGGCAACAAGCTAGTCTCTCTGGTATTGTAGTTTGTTGATCAAAGTTCTCCCTGCCTTGCTTTATTTAGAACAGAGGTTTCTATTTTTTTATTGCCAAATATGCTCTCATTTATTTATATCTAGGTTTGAAAATTGAAACCAACAAAAAATAGGCAAGTATATCATGTCATGTAATATGCTCCCCTTTATTTTTCGTGGAATCTGATGTGGTCAAGATTTCAATAGGTTCCTTCGGTGCCAGAGCTTGGTATTTATCAGAGGCGATAGCAAGTTTGTTTCATTTTCTCAAGTTTATCTCTTGCTCTCCGAAACAAAATGGTAAGCTTCATGACGTACGTCATTTTGTGTCCCTAATACATGTTCATATTTTTTAATATATTTATCTAACCTTCTTACTTATCAGTATAAACGTGGAGGTCACATGCGTGGTGCGGTATCACAAAGAAGACCAGCCCCTTCCCCTTCTTCATCCTCGTCCCCAGCCCTTTCCTCTTCCCCTGCCCTTTCATCTAACCCTCAACTACTACATGTTGATGGAAAACATGGACACATTGACCCATCCTCCGAACCTCAAGAACATATTAGGAGACAACTTGGAGACATGCGAACTGAATTTACTTCAGTTCCATCTCCTTCGATTGGATCTCCTTCGGTTCCACCTTCTTCTTCAGTGCAACACTCGAATGATGAAGAAGATAGCCGATTCATGATATAGCCATGTGGAGATTCGTAAGTACTTTATTTTTTAATGTATATGTAAATTATGGATGTCAACTGAATTGTTCATGCTGGAAATTATCCGTATGCTTCATTGTTTCATTGTCCATATTATTATAAGGTGTTTGCAGATTCACGGATGCTACCTATACTGTGAGGAAACTTAATAAAATAGTTAATAACTGTTGGATGGGGCAGTATATTAATTTCAGTAGCGCTCCAAAATAAGTAAAGAATTTGTGGTGGAATGAGTTCAAGATAAGTTTTGTCATTCTATTTTCTCACAAACTAAGTTCGGTGTAGCATACTGATGGTCAAGAATCAATTTTGTCCCGAATTATCTGGTGCATGGTAATGGATATGTGACCTGTGACCCTCAAAATAACTTTTGGTTATTTTTCTATTGATTGTAGCGGAAGTTCAGGTGGGATGAAATGGAAGAGAATGAAGTTAGAAGAATTTTTAAGAAGAAAGCCGGTGATCACATGCGAAATGTGATGAATAAAGCAAAGAGAAATCAATGAAAGCCGGATTTTATTACAGCTGACAATTGGACGGAAATTATGAGAACTTGGGAAACTAAGAAGCATAAGCAAATAAGTGAACATAATGAGAAGAATCGAGCTTCTAGTTCTAGTGAAGGGTCTGCGTCTGCCACATATGCTAGGGGCTCTATCAACATCGGAGAGCATAGAAAAAGAATGGTAGGTTTGTTTAAACATGTTGTAAGTTAATTTAATTCAATGATTACTCATTTATGTTTATATTTTGTAGGCAAATGAATTGGGGATGGAACCGATATTTACAGCTACATTTGAATGCACATTTTAGAAAAAAGACAAGACGTGGACTGCTGATCAAGCAAAAGTTATTAAGGTATGTAAGGTTATACTTTGGACTTTATGGAAACTATAATGAAAACCATGAATGCTTTTAATACTTATGGTAGTTATATATATATATATATGAATTTATTTTATTTTCATCTATATTGTTAATGTAGGAAAAATATGATGAACTTTTAATGAGCACTGCTAGTGGTGGTGATGGTGTTGTTGCGTCTGAGCTGTCGGTTGACAGTATGGCATTATGGCTAGAGGCATCGGGTGGGATAAAAGGAGGAAAAATATTTGGGATGGGATCCTTGTCAATGGCTTACACAACGAAGGCTGCTGCAACTTCATCCTTCAATGCGGCTGTTTCAAGGAGGACACGACATGAGGAGCAAATGACCCAAGAATTGAGCCAATTGAAAGATTTACTTGTACAAAAGGACGAAGAACTCAAACATTTACTTGTACAGAAGGACGAAGAAATAAGAGGAATTAAACAACAAATGCAATTGATCTTGCGATACCTCAACCTCGATCATGATGAGGCTCCTCCTGTACCTCCCACTAATCCAATAGGTGATGGGTACAATGATAAGCCACACATTGATAATGAGATTGATGATGATGATGATGATGATGATGATGATTTTATTAGCAGTCCTTGCTAGTTCATTCTCTTCGGGGGTAAGCTTATGAGGACCAACTTATAACAATTACTTTCTGTGCACAACTTTCTTACATGTATGTACAATGCTTGCAAAAAATTGAAAATTTGACAAAAGTCACTGTTCTTTGTTCAGAAAATCATGATAGTTTAACATTGTAGAAATACATGCCTTATTTGATTTCAAATTTTGATCATATTTGCAGATGGGAGAAGCTAAGTTTCACATGTTGTACAATTGAACTGTGATTCCTTTTATTGCATGTGTCTCAAGTGGACATGTTTCGAGTAAAGACGCTAATTTTTAAATGTTTTGAAGAGAATGATCTATCTTTTACATTTCTGAGTGGCCACACAAATTGAGAAATTTGACTTTTGATATGTCATTCTTGTGGATGAGTTATATCCATTGTCAGTAACATAATATCTCAAAGTAAAACATGAGAAGCTTTACATGCTGAATAATCAATTCTTAAATTTGATACACTATTATTTGAAGTCAGTTTAGATTAGGGGAGCCTGGATACAAGGAAAGGTATTATGCAGAGAAATTTCATGCGTCAACTTCGGATGAGATAGAGAGTTAAAGAAGGAAACGGTACGTGTTTTTTTGTATCTTGAAGCTTTCAGTTTACTTTATTTAATATCAATATTATTTCTCGTAATTATTTTGATTTTATATTGTCTTGGTAACTTAGAATTTATATGTTTTGAAGTGTTCTGTACTTACTTCGCTTGATTTTAATTTCTGTAACATGGATTTAGTTAGTTTAGATGGTAGGGCAGTCTTAAGACTCAATGTCTTAATAGCATACCTTTACATTTAGATGTTTCCTTCAATTGCAAATCTGTGTGGATGTGGAAGTTCTGTACGAAGTGTTCCTTTTTATGGGGACTTACAACATAGAAGTTCTGGATTTTAATTTATGCATTGCTGGGACTTACAGTTATTGGTCTGGCCACGCAGAATGCGGATGCCACCTTACTGGCTGAACAGCTCCCAGATTGGGATATATGGGAAACCAGCCCCACAAGATTTCTCTGCAGATTACGAACACTGGAAACGAGTAGTGAGTGGCATGTACATGTCAGGGCTTGGAATTAGTTTGTCCGGCGTGAGAAATGTTATGGACATGAAAGCTGTCTATGGCGGGTATGATATGCTTATATTTTAATCTTCTTTAAGGTAAAATTCAGATGAATGTCTCATGAGAGCTTTCTCCCGCTTCCTTGCAGATTTGCTGCTGCACTGAATCTCCAGATGTGGATGCTGAACATGGTAAATGTTGACTCACGAGATACGCTTCCCACGATTGGTGCGAGTCCTTCAGCACGTACCCTAGAACCTATGATCTGCTGCATGCAGATCATCTCTTCTCCAAGCTTAGGAAGAGGTATGCAACTGGATCCCGTAGTCCCCACTCTCTCTCTCTCTCTCTCTCTCTCTCTCTCTCGTGGTCCTTCTTAAACTCTACTTGAATTTGTCTGTTGAAGGTGCAAGCTTGCACCGGTAATGGCAGAAGTTGATCGAATCGTGAGACTTGGAGGTAAAATAATAGTCCATGATGCGTCCAATGCAATAGGGGGGGATCGAGAACTTACTTAAATCACTGCATTGGGAGGTCCACTTAACATTCTCCAAAGACCAAGAAGGGATTCTCAGTGCACAGAAAGGTGATTGGCGGCCAAGCATATACACAGCTACTTCCTAATTATTAAGGCAAGTGCCCTTGATTTTGTGTTGCAAGCAGCAATAGGTACACTTTTTTAGCTATTGGTGAATATCTTTATTTATGTATCCACATTTCATTAGGTGTCGACAAAAGTGATTGTTCCTGGTGTCTTGCAGAGTACCAAAGCTGGCCGCATTTTATGGTTGTCCCGCATCCTTTCAATGTATTAAATGATGTTCATTAATGCTTAGCTACCTCTATGAATTACAAGATTGGATATCCAATAGCATCACGTGAGACTTTGCAACTTTGCATATATCATTATCTTTTGCAGACTACCATCTACCTCTATGGTTGTCTTGTGTCCTTTGATTGTTTTGAATGTATTACATGATGTTCATTAATACGTACCTACCTCTATGGTCATACAAGATTTGATTGCCCAAATGGTGTTCTATGCTTGAAACGTGTATGAACATCATTGTGGGGCGTAAATTCGGAAAATGTGTTGATTCGGAGGGCTGTTTATGTTGGAACTCCACTATTGTAGATTCTTTTCTGAGCTACAGTACCTCCATTATCACGCAGCAATTGATTCAAGCATAGGCCTTAATCAATGTTAAATATATATTTTAGCTATTAATTTTGCTGCTAATTAGATTTAAAATCGAAATCCTCCCTAAACAATATTCGTCGCAAACTTACTAACAAAAAAAATTTCCTGGTAAATTAGCGACGAATTTTGCCACGAATAGAATTCGTTGCAATTTAGCGATAAAAAAAAGTGTCTTGGAAAATTAGCGACGACTTTTGCCACGAATACAGTTTCGTGGCGAATTAGCGACGAGATTTGCCACGAATAAATAGCGACGAATTTTGCCACAAATACAGTTCGTGGCAAAATTAGCGACAAATTTTGTCATGAATATAGTTCGTGACAAATTAGCTACGAATTTTGCCATGAATAATTAGCGATGAATTTTGCCACGAATACAGTTCGTGGCAAAATTAGCAACGAATTTTGACACGAATAATTAGCAACAAATTTTGCCACGAATACAGTTCGTGGCAAATAGCAACGAATTTTGTTACAAATAAATTTCGTGGCAAATTAGCGACGATTTTTGTCACGAATAATTAGTCACGATTTTTGCCACGAATTCTCTTTTCGTGGCTAATTTAGTGACGAAAATTGCCACAAATTTTTTTTCGTCGCAATTTAGTGACGAAAATTGAAATTTTTTCGTCGCAAATATTTGCGACCCCGAATTAGCCACGAATTTTTTTTCGTGGCTAATTTCGCCGCAAATTCTTTTAGCCACGAATTTTTCTAAATTTTTTGTGGCAAAATTCGTGGCTAAAACCTTATTTTTTTGTAGTGTTCCAACCGCAACTGGATGATTTGAATACTCTTTAAGTTCTATCATCAACCATAGATGCGTCGGCGAAGTAAGCAAGATGAATTTGTAAATGTGTTAAGATGTTTCCTGCATCATGTTGCTCGCCGACTAAAATGACAGGAGAACTTTATTTTTTGTCAAGAGATTGAAGAAGAAGGCTCAATGAGAGATCTTGAATTGGCTTTTCTCAGCCCCTCTTTTTTCATGCGAAGACTGGATTGAGTGTGCTTCGGATGTTAGAGCCTGTGATGGCCTCCTCTAAAAATATATACATCGGAAGGAAAGCCGCTCCTACCTAATAGCAAGGCGGATGAGGAGTACGCAGGGGAACAAGCACAGGGCTTATAGTAGTTATAGCTGAGGTAACTAGATGGGCCGTGGATGGAAAAGTTAGTGCTGGGTGCAGGCAACGAGATGGAAGTAGAAACGTTCAAGTGACTGATGGGATGGGAGATGTCGGTCTACGGGGAAGTCCTTTAAGAATATAGATCATAGGAGCACCCAACTATGACAAGGCCCTCTTCAGGGAAAAGGATTGCTTGCTTATCTTTTTGATTCAATTCAAATCCTTTAACCCTTCTTAGGCTGCTTGCAACTACGAGGATTCTGATTGATTTTAACATTTTCTAGGAATAGCCAGTCCCAGAGAACCAAGCCTTCCCGAATCGCATAGCAACACCTGATGAAAAGGGGACGGGGAAAGCTACAGTCCATATTTTTCCCTGATCACCAGTTGTTACTCCACACCGAGGATTACCGGCGCAGGAAGATTGTGGTGTAGTAATAGCAATCCATTATCAGATGAGGCCGCCACGTTGATTGGCAAAAAGAATAGGACATTCCATACAAACCTTGTTCGTTGATATCACAAGGGCTTGAAGAGGAATTGCCCTCTTACTTCCTCCCTCAAGCTTTCCCGAGTTAATCCAATGCTACATCCATTTGCGATTCAATTGATGCTAATTTGGCTATTAATGAACGAAGGTTAGAAAACAATTTGAAGCTAAGACAAGAAGGAACAGGTGGTGGTTCGAGTCTAAAATATTGCTTTGCATAGAATATTTTACACATCGAAGCACTATTTGCTTTAAATAAAAGCTTTTCGACTCAAGTTTCTTTGCCTCGATGCACTATTTTTAAGGCAAAGCATTCAAAAACTCACTCGAAAATAGTAGGGGGCAATAGCTTTATTTGCTTTGGACCGAGCAGTTGAAGATAGGTCTCCTGCCCAAATAAAGCTATTGTGGTCTTTTCATTTCATTTGTGGGGAAATGTGTTTCAGTTTGTGTATCCTCCAGTGTACGTTTTCATCTGACGAAGGGGGCCTATAAAATGCCATCTTTAGTCATTGGCCAGATTAGTATCTGAATAGAAAAAAATGGGTCTATTATAGCAGCACTAGGAAAAGGCATACCTTATCTTCTACTGGGGTTTTTCTGAAAGGAAGATTCGTACACATCCAGCGGCTTGCTGTTATGAAACTGAAAATAACCGGTCACCTAGTTAAGAGGCCATTTGATTACGTTTACACAAACTAAATTTCTGTTTTTATAAGTAAAAAAACAACATTACATAAACTTGGAAAATGGTGTATAATTTCATTATTTCGATGCACGTTTTTGTCTACACTACATGCTGATAGAATAATATGAAGGTGGAAACACTCGCAATGAAATTGTCAAATGAAATTGAACTTCTGTTTCGCAATTTTTCTTTTTCTTTTTCCTTTTTTTCTAATGAAATGATCACAATACTTGCCTTTATAGGGGCTTATTAAATAACTCTTACTCTTAAACAACTCATAAATGTATCTAGCATTTCAAGGAGATACATTCATTAAATTTACAAAACATTGAACTAGACATAGAAACATGAATCTAAACATACAAGAACATTCTAGATGCATGTAGGACATTCGAGAATTTCGATTAATTACTAACACATGTCACCCGATCTGTAACTTCTAGTTTGCCTTGTGCAAGATGACCTGAACACCATACTGTGGCTGCTGGGTGATGACAGTGAAAGGAGCATGCACATAAGATGGAGAGAGCTCGAATGTGAATTGCTGAAGTATCATGTCGAGCACCATCTTTGCCTCCACCATTGCGAAGTTCTGGCCAATGCATATACGAGGGCCCCAGCCGAATGGTAAAAAGGAGACTCGGTTTTTGGTGGCCTTGGACACTCCCTCAGCGAACCTCTCTGGCTTGAACTCCTCAGCATCCTCGCCCCACAGTTCATTATCATGGCGGATGAAGAGAGTCGGCACTGAGAGCTAGACTCCAGGGGGTATGGCAGCTTCCCCAGTTTTGTTTCCACGTGAACCTTCCGTTGCAGCTCGATCACTGGCGGGTATAGCCTTAGGACCTCATTCAAGATCATCGTCACCTGATCGTGACAAATCCGCAGAAGAAGTCATATGGTAGAGATGTGCAAGTATGATTATGATGCTAGAGAAAGACTACTACAATGAAATCAATATCCACAAAGGGAATGAAATTGATTGTAATTATCTAGTAAAAATGGTTTGTGACTATCGTCCAAAAAATCAAGTTCTTGTCCTGAGGAGAAATCCAAGTTCTATCCAAGGTGAGAAGAAAACGCTCCTGTCAATTCATTGTCGTGTTCATCTTCATAGGATAGCATTATTTTTAACCAAAAGTTCCGTCTACAAAGGATAGCAAACGAGCATCTAGTAAGAATAGAATGATTTTAACGTGTCATGTGATAAAAAATGCTCGCGAAGAACACTTCAGATTGGACCTATTATGTAATATTTGGGTATTAAAAAAAAAGGTCAAAAAGTCAAAAAGCAGAACAATGGGAGCTTCAGCTCATTTAAGCCGAGGGCATGCTCGGCCGAGGAAGGGAGAAAGGAAAAGAAAGAAAGAGAGGAAAAGAGAAGGAGGAAGAAGAAGAAGAAGATTTTGCACTGTGGGACCTTGCCAAGCCGATTTGACTTCATATCGCAATGCCGAGTAAGCATTCGCGCTCCTCGTTCGTCCGATCGGAGAAATTTTCAGATTTAAGGTTTAAATTATGAATTTTGGCAAATTCAAGCCACGAGGTCCAATTTTTAAGTCGTTGAGTTGCGTATATATATATCGAATTAGTAGTTTAAGGTGTCGTGGAGCCGTGGGATTTTACGGATCTTAATTTGGATTTACCATTTGCCTGAAACGAATTTTTGAACTTTTCCGTATTAGGTGAACTGTACACATCCGACAACCTTCAAGCCATATTTCGTCGGTTTTTGGCTCGATCTTGGGACGGCCAAGTAGGGACTTTTGTAATACCCTGAACGGGCTTTCTTTTGACTATAAGTTTGCTAGGATCAGAGTTCGATGAAGAAAATTATGGTACAATCAAGTTTCGCGTTCAAATTTCGCGTTACGGATAATTTTGAATACCGCTTCGGTTGTGAGTTTTATTAGCATGCATGAGTCTTTTCATTAGCGTTTAAGCTTACTATAGCCATTTCGTAGTCATCGTAGCATTTTACTTAGTGTTGATGTCAATTCTCGTTTAATTGATAAGATTACGAGATCGTCGGCGAGTTTAGCCACATTATTTGGTTATGGAGCATTCCCAAGTGGGTTGTAACATCCCGAATTCGACCCATTTTCGGGATCAATGAAATTGACGTCATTTCTCATTTTATTGTAGTGAGTCTTGCTCGGAATTAATCACTTTCGAGATACTAATCGATGGGGAATGGCTAACTAGGAAATGGTACGTAGACCAGGAACCCGATCGTGAATTGAGCTTCGATTCCGAGAAACGACGAGAAAATATTTTAGGCCAATGTGGGCCGATCCTAGGAAAGTGATAGATTTGGTTTGCCCAACGACGTACGATCGGATCGCATGTGATTTTCGCACGACTGAGAGTACGCGTGGTGAACAATCCCGAACTTAATCCGAACGATCGTGACCTTCGGAACTAGTGATAAATCCTCGCGTTCTCTTGGTAATTGAGATCGTCATGACTCGAGTAACCCTAGGTCGATACGTATAACCCCTAAACAGCCGCCCATTAGTGAGAGACCCTAAAATTGTAATTGAGTAATTTTGATTGTTGAATTTGATCCGAGCTTGAACGTCGAATTTTGTGGACGTACGCGATTATTTTGCAAGGATGACGTCGTTTTAGTATGGCCAACCATAATAGGGATCAGTACGGTCAAAAAATGAAAATTCGACTTGGAAACGGGAAATTACCATTTTGCCCATAAGCCTTACACTTGTAATCCGAATTTTGGGAAATTATTGGAGGGCATTTTGGGACTTTAATGGATATTATCAGCCCCCCTCTTAGCCGAAAATAATTGTCCACCTTGCCCTTGGATATTTAGTCTAGATTCAATCCCAATCCTTGAATGGAGGATAAGATGGTAATTGTTGGAGGGTAGTTCAACCACCCCACTCTGAAACTTTGTACAAGACTCTCCACTCAATCTCTCTCTCCCTCATTTCTTCCCCATCAAGCCAGCCACTCCCCTT
The DNA here is from genome assembly GCA_031216405.1 of Syzygium malaccense. NCBI lineage: Eukaryota > Viridiplantae > Streptophyta > Magnoliopsida > Myrtales > Myrtaceae > Syzygium > Syzygium malaccense. Next base: position 764,399 of record CM062258.1, on the reverse strand, counting down.
TCCTTCCCCTCTCTCTCGCCAACTCACCCTCTCTCCCTTCTCCACCACGCGAGAGCCACGCCGGAGCACGCCGCCGCCGCCCACCGGAACGCCACACGCCGGAGTCGCCGTCCACGCCTCGCCTTGTACCATCACCACCCAACTGACCCTCAACTCTCTCTCTCTCTCTCTCTCTCTCTCTCTCTCTCGCCGATCCCCTCTCCTTCCCCTTCGACCGTGAGAGGCTAGCCAAGCCGGAGCGCCACCGTCCGTCGCCGCCCCGCGCAAGCACCGCTGACAGCCGTCCGCCCGAGTGCACCACCGTGCCACCCTTAGCCGACCTCACCCTCTCTCTCCCATCCCGTTACACCACCGACCAGCACCCTCTCCCCTTCGCCGCCACGATCGCCGCCTTGGACAACTGATCACTGCCGCCGATCGTGCCACCGTGGGAGCCGCCGACCGCCGTTACTCAGCCCGCCGCGACACCAGTTTGGACCGCCCGTTTTTCTCACCAGTTCAGCCCACTAATTGGAGCTTAGGAGTAGGTGAGTATTAATCCAAAACCCTAATTAGGGTAATTAGCATTTCTAGATAGGTTTAGGGTAATTTAGGGGTTAATTAGGGCGATTTTAAGGGTAATTAGTGGCTGGTTGTTGTGGCTGTTTTTGTTGTGAATTTAGTGGCTTAATATGCCGATTCGGGAATGGAATAATTGCCTAGATGGACCTAATTTGGTGGCTCATTTGCCCTTGATCGTGTTAAATTTTATTATGCCTTGTCGTGTGTTTGTGTGGCCGAATGATGCAGTGTGTGATTGGTCAATAATTGGCATGTATTCCATTGATTCAGTACATGAAGTGTGAGTGCCAATTGTATGTTATGCCGAATGGAATTAAATTGGCTAAGTGAGCATGTGGATATGATTAATTGGGCACGTTGTGACTAAACTAAGCATGTCGAATCGTTATTTGAGCATGTTGTGGCATTGTTTGAGCATGTCTTGGCATGATTTGATTATGTACCTATGTTGGAATTTAATGCTCATTGTGGATCATATTGTTGTCCGAGTGCCGGATTGCATGGACACGCATTTCGTATGTTGAGCATTGGCCTGATATGAGAATTGTGCGAGTATGCGTGCCTGACATGAGCATGTGATCACCTAAATCGCTCTGATGCATTTTAAGCGGGGTTCAGATAAAATTTGGTGTGTGTACGTGTAATCACATAAATCCCTAATGCGTGTTACGCGAGGTATTGAACCCGTCCTGATGCGTTTTACGCGGGACGATACCCGGATTGTCGGAAGACGGCCAACCTGATGCGTTTTACTCAGGTTCGATCCGTATATGGAGATCGGTGTTGCGCCTGATGTGTTTTACGCGGGCTAGAGACACTGGGCCTGATGCGTTTTACGCGAGTTAGGAAGTGTTGGATATTGTTAGACTTGATGCGTTTTACGCGAGTCAGACCTGATGCGTTTTATGCAGGTCGATTAATAAATGAGAAATGGCAGTGTGTAAGTGTGCATTATTGAGCCAGATCATGAGCACGGACATATTGACGGCATATGTATGCAAGAGTGCATTCGCAGGTGTGCAATGACGAACCGTGTATGATGCAGACATCAAGGAGCATGAGCATATGCATGGCGTACGTGTGGCTAAGTATGATCGCGTATGCGCCATGTATAGGTTCTGCACTTCTACTGCTATTATGAACTGTCTAACCTGTAGGGTCGTTTATATGATCGATCTGAACTCGAGGGCCTAGGCCAATTGGTTGTTATACTGGTTGTGTGTGATTGTTTGTCTGTCAAGAGGTGTATGTTAGCCTAGGTTAGGTTTAGGGAGTTTACTCGCTGAGATTCGTTCTCATGGTTGTTAAAACCCACATTTTCAGACCTTCGGCCTTGAGGATGTCAGACGTACCTATCTGTTTTGGGATCCCGTCCCGGATAGACCGGGAGGTGATTGAGTACCCCGTAGGGAATAGGAATACGTATATTAGATATTTTACTACCGTATGGGCTGACGTGGGAGAGCAACATTTTCAGGCCCACGAGTATATAGGTTGGTGCTTTAGGGACTTCTCCGGGACTTTCAAACCTCTTAGGACCTTTGATGTCCCATTCAACGGGCTAGGTGATATAGATCCCTAGTGTGCCAATGGAGAGCCTTAAGGCCTCATTCGGAGAGGATTCTGACGACGGATCCGGGCCGGTCATCTGGGGAGGTCGACGAGCTAGACCCTGTAGATGAGAAGCCGGTAGACTGGGATTCTGACCTGGAGCCTATGGATTCAGATGGTGAGCCGAAGCTGATGGAGCAGGACCCTGAGTCGGAGGGCGAGCCAGAGGAGGGCGATTTTGAGGACGAGTCGGCAGAGGTCGAGTCCGAGCTAGATTCCATGGACTCTGAGGTCGAGTTGTCTAACAGTTCTTCTGAGTCCTCAGGATCTGATCCGGACTGGGTACCTTAGGGTTTAGCCGTAACCCTAGTTAGGTTGGGCCGATACCTTTTTGACCGGAGCCTTTCCTTAGGTTAGCATTTAGACAAATCGCCCGGGCCACCTACCCCTTTTTGTCAATAGTAGTTGTTGACCCGCTTTTGGTTTATTATGTATTTTGCATAATAGATATTGTATATGTTTCTCTGATGTTAATGCAAGTGTATATTTATAATGTTGTTTGTTGTTTGTGCTATCCTTGGTCATGGTGTTTTAAATTGTACGGGTGTTTATGTTACTTCCGCATGTGTCTTGATATCTGTGTTGGGTATTGGGTCGGCGATGCGTCCCAGGACGTCGCACAAATTCAACCTCGGTTGGGATGCTCGCGCGCCGTAGGGTTCAGGGCGTGACATCCCCCGTTCGAATTTGGTATCAGAGCAAGATTAGCTCGGTCCAATTCAATCGAAGCCTGGAGTAATAAGGAGCGATGACCTTAGGTAGCCAATAGGGAGACCGGTGTGCTACATGTACCTCCTGACTATTTGTGTCTTGACTGACTGGTTGTTTGAACTGACCCGTAAAATGCAGGTGCGGCAGGACCCGAGGTAAGTACGTGTATCTCCTTGGTTGAGGCCTTATGCTGCTTGTGTTTGGTCGCAAGTTGAGTGATTAATTGCTGTTGTGTTAGTTCCCTGCCTAGGACCTTAGATCGGTTTAGTTTGGTTTAGGTCTCTAATTCCTGAATGGAATTATAGCAGGTAGGTGAGTAGTGAGGACCGTAAAGATGAGAAGAAGAGAAAAGGAAACCCGAGGGCAATCGAGTGCTATGGGCCAAGAGGCCAGAGATCTAAGATTGGATGAAGTTATTCAGACCTTACAAGAGATAGGAAATCTGATGGGTCTCAGGAAAGGGCCACCAATATTGCCCAGGCTGCAGTAACTGCTGCTATTAACGAGAACAATGCCCACTAAGGACAAGGCCATATAGTCGTGAATAGATAGATGCACCAACTGGTGGAACAGTTTCTGAAGTTGAAGCCTCCAAAGTTTAATGGAAGGGGTGACCCTGAGGCTGTACCGCGTTGGGTAGAAGAGTTAGAGAGAGCCTTTGAAGTTCTGGGGTGCACCGAGACTGAAAAGGGTGACTTTGGTTGTATACCAACTGCAGGATAATACAAATGATTGGTGGAAGGCCACTAGGGAAAGAGTATTCTCAGAGGGTATCGCCCAGACTTGGGCTGTGTTTACCGAGAATTTTTATGAAAAATATTTCTCGGAGAGTACCCAAGAAAGGAAACTGGCAGAATTTATGAGGCTTCGCTAAGGACAGATGACCGTAGACTAGTATGAAGCGGAGTTCGCTAGATTGTCGAAGTTTGCACCTAGGATAGTGGAGAACCTGCAGGATAAGGTTCGGAGATTTCGGGATAGATTGAAATCGGATCTTCGAAGCCATATGATTTCCTTGAATATTTGGGACTACGGGGAGATGTATGAACGGGCTTAAGCCATAGAACGAGATCAGTTGGAAAGGGCAGTCACTTCTAGATCGCGATTTGCCCAGAATAGGGACAAGCATTGCTTTGGGAAGAAGCCGATGGTGGGAAACAGGCAATTCATCCTATCGGCTAGAAAGAATATCAAAAAGCCGAAACACCAACATAATATATTTGGGGCTTGTTTCAAGTGTGGGAGTTTGGAGCATCAAATCATAAATTGTCCCCAACAACGCCCCACAGGACCCTCAATGCAACCGCAATAGCCCCGAGTTAGGAATCAAGCCGGAAATCCCCCACCGGCTAATCAAGATCGACCGCCAGCGCAAGGATGAGTTTATGCAATGGCGTGAAGAGAGGCTGCGGACACACCGGGCGTGGTCACAGATACGGTTTCTCTATGTGATCATGCTGCGCATGCCTTATTTGATTCGAGGGCAACCTATTTATTTATTTTGAAGCAATTTATTAGCCTTGTTGGAATCGAGCCGATTATGCTTAAAACTATGCTTTGCGTGACTACTCTACTGAATGATAAGGTGTTAGTATCGTTAGAGTGCCCTAACTATAAGATAGTTATCGGAGGTAGAGAAGAAAGGATTGACTTGGCAGTATTGGCCATGTTTGATTTTGATGTGATCGTCGGAATGGATTAGCTAGTAAGGCAGAAAGCCGTAATGGATTGCGACAATAGGGTGATCCAATTTAACCCGATTGGACATCCTAGATTTGAATTTCAGGGAAACTGAGGAGGAACCTCGATCCCTTAGATTTCCTCGCTCGAGATGACCAAGTTGTTGGATGAGGGTTGTGAAGGGTATTTGGTGAGTGTGGTCGATCCGACAGTGACGGAACCGAAATTGGGAGAAATACCCGTAGTGTGCAACTTTCTCGAGGTTTTTCCTCAGAAATTGTCGGGTTTACCACCGGAGCGAGAAGTAGAATTTGTAATAGAATTGGCCCCAAGTACTGAGCCGATCTCGAAGGCGTCGTATTGAATGTCCATATCGAAACTGAAAGAATTGAAAGTCTAGATGCAGGAATTATTGGACGAGAGTTTTATTCGTCCTAGTGCGTCTCCGCGGGGAGCGCCGATTCTATTTGTAAGAAAGAAGGACGGGACCTTAAGGTTGTGTATCGACTACCGGCAGTTGAACCAGGTGATAGTTAAGAACAAGTACCCACTGTCGAGGATTGACGACCTGTTCGATCAATTGTAAGGAGTCTCGGTGTTTTCTAAGATCGATCTACGGACCAGATATCATAGTTAAGGATTAGGAAAGAGGACATACTAAAGACTGCTTTTAGAACGAGATACGGGCACTATGAGTTCACAGTGATGCCCTTTGATTTGGCAAATGCCCTGCTGCCTTTATGAACTTAATGAATAGGGTATTCAAGGAGTTCTTGGATCGGTTCGTCATTGTCTTCATTAATGATATATTGGTATACTCGAAGAGCCCCGAGGAGCATGAGGTACACCTGACTGAGATATTATGGACCTTAAGAGAACACGCACTCTACGCCAAGTTCAGTAAGTGCAAGTTTTGGCTCAATAGAGTAGCGTTCCTTAGACACATAATTTCGGGAGATGGAATTTCGGTGGACCCGACCAAGATTGAGGCTGTTACTAAGTGGTAAAGACCAACATCAGTGATGGAAATTGAAAGTTTCTTAGGTTTGGCCGGCTATTATCAATATTTTGTAGAAGGGGTCTCGTCGATAGCCACGCCGTTGATGTGGTTGCTTAAGAAGGAAGCGAAGTTCGAATGGAATGATAAGTGCGAGAGGAGCTTCCAGGAGTTGAAGCATAGACTGACAACCGCTCCGGTACTAACCATTGCATCCGGACCAGGAGGATTTGAGGTCTATAGTGACGCATCATTAAGAGCACTCGGATGTGTATTGATGTAGCATGGAAAAGTAGTTGCATATGCGTCGCGCCAGTTGAGGCCGCACAAGACAAATTATCCGACACATGACTTGGAACTAGCAGCGATCATTTTCGCCCTCAAGATTTGGAGACACTATTTGTATGGGGAAAAGTTTCAGATTTACACGGACCACTAGATCCTCAAGTATTTATTTTCACAGAATGAATTAAATATGAGGCAATGTAGATGGATGGAACTTCTTAAGGATTATGACTGCGACATCCTGTATCATCTCGGAAAGGTGAACCGAGTGGTAGATGCGCTAGGTCGGAAGTCGAGTATGGCGCACATGATGGTCAAGGAGTGGACTTTATTGGAAAGGCTAAGAGATTCAGAGTTTAAGTTCGAGGTGAGTTGGATGTCAAACTTGCTTGTCACGTTGAGGATCGAACCGGAGATCCAGGCAAAGATAAAGGCATTGCAATGTATGGACAAGGAGATTCAAAAGATTGTTGGGATGGATGCCGCTATGAGAAAATCGGACTGCCAGGTGAGCGAGGACGGAGTTTCAAAGTTTCGAGGATGATTATGCGTACCCGATGACACAGAGCTTAAGGAGGAAATTTTAAGGGAGGCTCACCGCAGTAGTTATAGAATCCACCTAGGCAGTATAAAGATGTACCAGAATCTGCGATAACATTATTGGTGGAATGGAATGAAAAAGGATGTGGCCAAGCATGTGGCGAAATTCCTGATTTGTCAGCAAGTTAAGGCACAACAGTATAAGCCTAAAGGCTTATTGCAACCATTAGAAATTCCCAAATAGAAATAGGAGCATATCACCATGGATTTCGTCACGGGATTACCGAGGAGCTAGAGAGGGCACGATTCTATCTGGGTGATAGTGGAAAGACTGACTAAGTCAGCGCACTTCCTGGCAGCGCGAAAGGATTTTGAGTTGGAAAGGTACGCAGAGTTGTATGTGCGACAGATTGTTCGGTTACATGGAGTACCAGTGACGATCACTTCGGACCGTGATTCGAAATTTATTGCCAATTTTTCGAAAAGTTTGCAAACGGCTTTAGGAACGAAGTTGCAGTTCAGTATAGCCTATCATCCACAGACGAATGGCCAGTCTGAAATAACGATCCAGACTTTGGAGGACATGTTGCGTGCTTGTGTATTGGATTTCCAAGGCAAATGGGAAGAGCTGCTACACCTGGTGGAGTTCGCCTACAATAATAGTTATCAGCAAAGTATTCAGATGGCGCCCTTTTGAGGCCTTGTATGGCAAAGTGTATAGGATGCTAGTGTGTTGGGACGAAGTTGGAGAGCGAAGTATTACAGGCCCATAATTGGTACAACAGACTGTCGAAGTCGTCGAGATTATTCGGGAAAGGTTAAGGACCGCTCAGAGTCACCAGAAAAGTTATGCTGATCGGAGACGATGACCTTTAAAGTTTTAGGTTGGAGACCATGTGTTCCTCAAGGTGTCGCCAATGAAAGGACTATCTCGATTCGACTGTCGCGACCTAAAAAAATCGAGTGTTTTGATCTGAGGCTAATGGATTACTAGATCAATTAAATTAACTAACCTAGCTCGAGTTCTCCCAAACTCTACCAAATCGCAACTTAGGTCTAATTGTGAGCATGCAAATATTTTCAACGGGAGTCGCCACTAATCATTTAGGGTAGGTTGATTAGAGACCTAAATAAAATAGCGGGAGTACTATTTTATTTCTACGAACCTGTTGACACCTAAATTTTAGCAACCATTTAGTGTAATTTGCATAGAAAATTAGGGATTAAATTTTTAACCCCTAAACAAAAAAATATTTAAATTGCATAACATATAGTTTAAATTCATTACATTTTGCATCAGACTGGCGATGACAAACGAGCTTAAATTTCATCGAATGGGACTCAGCTCGTTTGAAGTGCAAGGGCCGGGAATTACAAGTCAAACGGGCCCGGTTGTTTTAATTTGAACTTAATTCAGCCCATTGTCATTAATTAATTCAGCCCATTGTCATTAATTAATTCAGCCCATCATCATTAATTAATCCAGCCCATTTAAATTAAAGCCCAAGCCTAAGCCCATTAGGACCAGAAAGCCCATCTAATTGACCTAGATTAATACTATATATACTTTATTAGGTCAGAATTTTAGGGGGGGAGACACAATTTTTCAGATCAGAAAATTTTTAGAGTGTGAGAGTGAGAAAGAGAGAGAGAGGAGGAAGACATCGCGCGACGCCACCGCTGCCGCCGCTCCCTGCCGCGCTACCACCGCCGTGCCCCGCGCGCCGCCGCGTTGCTGCCGAGCGCCGCTCCCTGTCGCGCCCGCCGGCGCCGCTGCTGCTTCCCGCCGACGCCTGCTGCCGAGCGCCACTCCCCGCCGCGCCCGCCGGTGCCGCTGCTGCTTCCCGCCGACGCCCGCTGCCGAGCGCCGCTCCCTGTCGCGCCCGCCGGTGCCGCTGCTGCTTCCTGCTGACGCCGCGACCGCCGCTGCTGCCTCACGTCCTGCGCGACGCTGCCGTTGCTGCTGCCCCGCCGTTGCTGCTTCCTGCTGACGCTGCGACCTCCGTTGTTGCTTCCCGCCTGCTGCTGCTGTTGCCGTGCATCACGTCGTGCGCCGCCGCCTTGCTGCTCTCTGCCGCTGTGTCACACTGCCGCTCCTGCCGCCGGAGCCGTCGCACACCGACGCAGCTGCTGCCGCTTCCCCGACGCGCGCCACCGACGCCTGCTGCCGCCGCGCCTCACGCTGCCGCTGCCGTCCTCGTGGTCGCGCCATCGCTGGTCCGCCGTCCGCCGTTGACCCCGACACCGCGCCGCCGGTCCGCCGTTCGTCGTTCATCCTGATCCACGAGTTCGAATTTGGAAATTATCTACAAATTAGGTAATTGAACATTATCTGATATTTTCAGAATATCTAACTTGCTAATTTGGATGTTTGAATATTGTGTGAATATCGTGCGGAATATTAGATATACTAGGATGATTATCTGATATCCGCAATACTTTTAAAATATTCAAAATTAGGAAACTTTTCTAATTCAGCAACGTATCTAGACAATTATCCGACCTTATCCCTAAGGTATGATACGTGGCGATACGGAAAATCATTATCTTATCCATAATCACTTGGGTACGTAATGAATTTTATTTGCTTTCCAAATTTGAATGATCGACTTTCTGTCAATATCTGTAACCCTATAGATATGACTGATAGTTCGATTTTTGTGCCTAATCCGAGTTTGAAACGAATCTTGTGGATTGCGTGGCTATTTTAAATGTGGATGCTATCTCTGTTTAAATTGTCTTTCCTTTTCAAATAAAAAAGAAAATTCAAAAAAATATCAGTTAAGATTAGAATTTGAGTTTTGCATGTTTAGGAATCCTAAATATATCTAGACGATAGAGTAATTATTTAATTTAAATTAGGACTTGAGATAATCTATTCCCTAGTTTAAATTAAGTAATTTTCTAATCTTAATAGATTATTTAGGTTATTTTTTTATTCCGAATTTTCATGAAAACCACAAAAAAGAGTGAATTGTTTTATGGTAGATTAGGATAGATTGCATTCTTAATTTAAGTAATTTATTATTTCGAATTTTAACAAAAATCCCAAGAATAAGTCATGTTAGGATATGTTAGGTCATCATAGGTTGCATATTAATTTAGGCATATTTTTATTCCGAATTTCATTAGAAAATACCAAAAATAAATCATTTGCCCGTCATCAGAATTAGGTCACGTCGTCGCATGACATATAGTTTGCATGCTAGGTTGCATTACTTGCATGTCATTTTTGCACGTCATTGCATATAGGTTAGCTTGCATTTAAATAAGCGAAAACCCAAAATACTGAGTGAACTGCTTGTTAATTAGAAATCATATTAGGGTGGTTGATGTGATTTTCTAGCTAACCATGCAGATGCTTACGTTGCTTCGAGGTAAGTAATTCTCCCAATCTTGCAATTTATTTAATGCTTTCTTGGGTGTTAAATTGGTGGTTTGCGTACCTGCATGAACACCTCACATGTTAGTGACTAAGTTAAAATGGATCCAGATTGCTTGCCAAGACATTTTTGAAAAGAAAGGGTACCGAAAGGGTGTTAGATTAGATCTAGCGTAATCAAGTCCCCGGGCTTAGAATATCTGGTTCGTAGAGATAAAACATATCTCCCTATGTTTTATTTAGGTTTCTAATCGACCTACCACAAATAGATTAGTGGCGACTCCAAGCATGAAAACATTTGCATGTTAAAAAAAACTTAAACCCAAAGTTGCGAATTGGTAGGGCTTGGGAGGGCTCGAGTTAGGTTTAGTCCTAATAATCCATTAGCCTAAGAAGGATTTTTTTAGGTCGCGACAGCTTGGCGACTCCGCTGGGGACTTGAGTTAAAACTCTTAGTGGACTTAGGCCAGTTTTCCTTTTCAAAAAATATTTTTTGCTTGGCAGCGAGGATCCCAGGTACGTCCCTAACATTTTAGGTGTTAAATGTTTTTGCAGAATGGGAGGTATAAGGGGAGGCGTGATTGTTAACCCTTGTTTTACAGGGAGGTGTTGAATGAATGGTTTATTTTATGCACGAAGCGCTGTATGATATAACCTGTTGTGCATGCCTTACATTTACACTACACCGCACACACTACCCGCTGCCGGACCTGGGTGGCACAGGTTTAGGATGGTACTGAGAAAATGGACACCCCCACCACACCCGTGTGGCATGGGTCGCCTTTCTTGGTCCCGAAAGTTCTTTCATGGTGTCATTGAATACCTACCACGGTTGCACCCTTTGCAACCCGGGTCGGCTCTTTGACTAAGCCGGAGTCAGAGGAATCTCAGCCTAACCACCACCATGACTGGTTTAGCTCGGTAATCCTCATGTCTCCATTTTGCAAGCCAGAGTCTAGGTAGAAATCGAACCTCACGTTTCATGCACATGTCTATGTGATTGCCATTATTCTACCCGGTGAAGTAAGATTTCTGAACCTTTATCTCGCAATTTATTTATATTTCATCTTTTTCTCTGGTCGGTCCATGACATTAGGTCGGTCGTGAGTCTTGGTCTATACACTATGGGAGGGGCAGACATCCGGATTCTTGATGCTCCTAAGGACGAGCTCCGTGCCTGGTGGAATCTACTCAGTCCGACCAACCGCAAGCTAGTTGAGGGCCACATCGGGAGGCTGCTCCCCCTACTGGAAGTCAAAGTCCGTACCGGCCTCGTTCGAGCATTGGCGCACTTCTGGTGTCCCGAGACCTCTACCTTTATATTCGGTAAGCACGAGCTCACCCCGACGTTGGAAGAATATAGCATGCTCATTGGAAAACCATTGGAGTCAGATTTAGTCACACCACCTTTGGGAATTGATTCTACTTTAATGTTGGCTGAATTTTTGAATGTCGGAAAAGATGAATTGGGAAAAGTGTTAAAAGCAAATCGTGGCACATGCCCATTTTCATTCCTGAGTCAGTGTTTTGAAAAAGCTACATCTTTTCAAAAAGGCAGAATCTTTTTGCTAGCATTTTTCGGGTTCGTGATTTTTCCTTACTGTAAGAATGCATGTGATCCGTCAATCGCATGGTTGGTCCAACAGGTCTGTCTTGAAAAGAATTTTATCAACACCATTTTAGCCGAGACCTTCATTTCCCTCACTAAATTTAAGCAACATGTTGACAAAACTTTTCATGCCCCCCTCGAACTTTTGCAAATCTGGTTTTTGTCTCACATAAAAGGGTGTGGCGATTTACTCATAATATCCGAGCTTAGTGATTCTAGCCATCCCGTTTTAAGGTACAAAGAAAAACAAGGGGGTGCACCCGATTATCATTACTCTGAATGGATTATTTTCATGAAAAACGCTAGACCCCAAGGTTTCCAATGGCATGCTAACTGGTTCAAAGTCGAGGAAGCTCGGCTTACATGTAATGGTATTGGGCCGGTTCCACTATTGGGTTTCACTGGTGCGATTGAATACTACCGCGCCAGAGTGTCTCGTCAGTACCAGATTCTCCAAAGGCTCCCTCCAGCGTTACAACCAGAACTCCTCCAAGTTGACTTCGCCGATGATGATAAAGACCACGAAGCGACCGTAGCTCAGCTCAAAAAGATGTGGAGGAAGTGTCGTGTGTTAAAGATAGCTCGGCCCGAAGGAGAACTAAAGGGAGAGCAGAAGTCCTATTTCGCGACGACCCAGTACATTCGTCGGCACAGAATCCCGCGGGATTTGCTCCCGAAGATACCCAAGGTGCCTCTCAAGTCCGCCAATCGCTCAGAGAACAATCGCCTCAAAAGGAAGGCCGAAGAAGATGAAGAAAAGGCGTCCAAGATAGCTCGAGCTTATGAGCAATTGAAGAAGGAAGTCGCCTCCCATATGTCTATAGATCAAACTAAATAAGAAAGCTCGAAGTTCTTTTCTCATTTCAATTTCAGTTTTTAAAATTTGTTTAGGAATTGAGTCATTTGTCTTTGTATTCAGTTCAATTTCAAGTCATTAATTGGTGTAAAAATTTTCGCCATTTCAATAAAGAGGTCCTTTCAATTCAAAGCGGTTAGACCAATGTCATGGATTGGCGTATGATTTTGCTTAACACTCATGTATGCCTGTTTCATTTCGAAATTAGATAGCTACGGACCGATCACGATCGCCCATTCGTACACGGTCGAGAGCCAGAATGGCCGATCAAACCGACTTGCAAGAGCGTGTTGTTGGTGTCGAAGACCAGATCAAGCAACTGGTCGTAGCAATGCAACAAATGTCCGCTGAGATCAAAGCCCTCCGGTCGGTTCCTGTTTCGCCATCCCTCGAAGCATCGGTCCCAAAGCAGAAAATCAGAAAGAGTGTCGATGTTGACAGAGATAACAATATTCCTGATTTAGAAGATGACCCCGTCCAAATCATCGTTAACAAGGACAAACCTGATGAACGGGTCAATAAACTTGAAGAAAGAGTAAAGCAGCTGGAAGGTTCGCAGGATTCACCTTCGATCGATCTGTCCCTGTACTCACAGATCAAAATCCCAAAGAAGTTCAAAATGCCGGATTTCGACAAGTACAATGGCACCACATGTCCAAAAGCCCACCTACAGCTCTATCACGTACAAATGACTTCGTACGTTGATAACGAACTCCTGATGATCCATGCCTTTCAAGCAAGTTTGACGGGTCCTGCTTTGAGCTGGTATCTCATGAAGAAGATAAATGGCCTCAAAACTTGGAAAGAAGCCAGTGAAGCATTCTTGAAGCAGTACAGATTCATAACGGACATCATTCCTACCCGTGATGATCTCGAACGTGCTCAGATGAAAAAGACTGAGTCCTTCAAAGACTATGCTATCAGATGGAGGAATTTAGCTGCTCAGGTTGTCCCAGAACCCATAGACAATGAGTTAAAGAGGATGTTCGTGAAAACTCTCCCGTTCGAATACCGTAATCGGATGGTTGCCATTCCGACTGACAACTTCAACCAACTCATCCCCATGGGCGAACAAATTGAGATAGGGCTAAAAGATGGATGGTTTGTCGAGCCGTCCTCCTCGACCAGAAGATTTGGCGCGAGAAAAGAGAAAGAACCGGCAGCTGAAGTGAATATGGCTTATAACCAACCGAGCCGGCGGAATGCTAACTCCGCCCCAGCAATCCAAGTAGTAGAAGCTCAGCAACAAAACTCGGGTCGTCAACCTTTTCAGAGGAGGAACAACAGGAGGCAATTTACCTCCCTCCCCGGATCGTTGTCTCAAGTATTGACAGTGCTCCAGAAGAAAGGCTTGCTTACTACTGAACCAAAGCGGCCCAATCCTGAGCGGTTCTATAACTTCGACCCTTCAAAGAAATGTGATTATCACATGGGTGAGCTGGGACACTCAACCGATGATTGCTATGCCCTCAAGCACCGAGTCCAAAACCTCCTAGACACGAAGGCTTTCTCATTTCAAACTGCTAAGCCGAATGTTCAGAGCAACCCACTCCCTGATCACGCAGGCAATGTGAATGCCATATTTAGCTTCGACGCTGGTCGAATCAAGAATGTTAAGGTGTATACTACTGACGTCTACGGTGAGTTAGTGAAAGCCGTTTGTTACCCGAGTAATGAAGACCTTCCCCTTGCCATCATGAGAGAAAGAATCTCAAGGATGGTAGAAGCTGGGATGATCGTTTATGCTGACCACACTGGCATCGTTTCTACTATCTCTGAAGTGGTTATTAATTGGGAGGAGGAGTTTGCTTCGTTGAACACCGGGAGCGACAAGGGCGACCCTCTGCTTGAAGACATGCCTCCGCTTGAAGACGCGTCCGATAATGAGGACATCATTGTAAGCACGCCTACAACTGATGAAGGGATAGTGATCGAGATACCTCAACCGTATGAGTACAGTGATAACAGGGCAGTTCCTTGGTCCTACAGTCTCGATGTCAACTTAGTTACCAGATCTGGGCGTTCCTACGGCCAAGCTAATGCCCAACCTACAAAACCCGTTACTGATGAAGAAGCCAAGGAATTTCTAGCTGCGATTAAGGCTAGCGAGTACAATATAGTTGAACAATTGCGCAAGATGCCCGCACAAATCTCTCTGCTTGAACTACTCCAGACATCTGTCAAACATCAGAAAGCCTTAATGAAGGTGTTAAGTGAAGTCCACGTGCCAGAAACGATCGATCATGACAAATTAGAGGAATTTGTGGGCTCTATACTCCTCAAGGACCTCATAGCCTTTTCAGATGAAGAATTCCCTCTAGAAGGGAGGGGGCATACCAAGGCACTCTATATTTCCGTCAAATACAAGGCCTCACATGTTGCCCGGGTACTCATTGACAACGGATCAGCCTTGAACATCTGTCCTTTGGCGACTTTACACCGCCTTAAGATAGATCCTTCTAGGATAAATTCTGCAAAAACCTCCGTACGAGCCTTTGACGGAACGAAGAAAGAAGTGATGGGAGAAATTTACCTTGACATACAGATAGGACCAACAATGTTCAATGTCCTATTTCAAGTTATGGATATTCCCACTGCATTCAATTTTCTGTTGGGTTGTCCATGGATTCATACTGCCGGAGCTGTGCCATCCAGTCTACATCAGATGGTGAAGTTCGTCGTGGAGAGAAAGTTAATCACAGTTCACGGTGAAGAAGAGCACCCAATCTACCACGCAACGGCTATCCCCTATGTTGAGCCTGATTGCAAAATAGAATCGAGTTATCAGTCGCTCGAGCTTGTATCAACCATACATGCGTCTAGAGGATCATCACCGCCTATTCCCGAGGTGTCAAATGCTGCAGTCATGGTTGGAAGGGTAATGGTCTCTCATGGCTTTACTCCGGGTGAAGGCCTTGGTAGGGATGGTCAAGATATCCGCCAACCGGTGGAAGTTTCTCAGAGGCCCCGCATTACTGGGTTGGGATACCTGGGAACCAGTGAGTCAAATAATGGGGCACGTAGACGTGGACGTGGACGCGTTCGAGGTCGGAGTCGGGGAAGTGGACAGAACAGATCGCAATCCGAAGAAGAGCCGAATGTTGAAGAACGTAGGCGTGGTAGGTTGCTTCCACACCTTCGCACCACATTCCCGGGACCTGCAAAAATGATGCATGAAGAGAAGGAGGTGATCGACACTTTGGGGCAGCCAAGCGGCAAGTTCGATTATTATGTGAAATACTCAGCACCCCCCAGCTTCTATGTTGACCCTCGTGACATTGTCCCGGATGGATGGGGAGGTATGGATGATCCAACACCTTTAGTGATAGAAGATCCTGATGATGTAATGGAAGGAATCACTGCCCTGTTCGATAATTTCTTAATTTGAGCCATCGAGGAAGGACCGTTGAAGGGAATGGGCACTGGCCCGCAAGAGTAACACATTTACTTTTTTTCGCACACTCCCCTACGCGGGAATTTTTACTGCTTTTTAGGACTTGCCCCGTCTCGGGAGCTGCTTTTTAGTACTTTTCATTTCTAGGATTTGATTGTTGCAATTTTCATTCCAATAAATGTAATTTATTTGGTGATAATCAATGAAATTACAAGTTATTTTCGTTTTGAGGGCATGTTGAGGTACATCAAACCAGCCCGGTGATGATATCCAACCGATAAAATAAAATATAGTCCAAGGAGAATTCTGAGGCCTGGGCTTCTTCATGCTTCCTCGTGTTAAAATCTTTTGGAAAAGAATTTCAAAAAAAGTCACAAATCAAAAATCATCAATCAATAAAAAATACACTGTTTAGCCCTGTTTGTCCTACTGAACCTCCTACTTTATGTTTCAGGGGCAATTTTGTGACACGTAAGGGTATGAGGACGGTCCAATCTGATAGAATTATGTGCCACCGAACCTGATCTCGATGACACCAATGAACTCGAAGATTCCTCGGACCTCCAGTGTGATCTAGAGCATCATGAAAGACCTAAAGTCCTAACGGTAGACCAAACTATCACTGTCAACTTGAGTGATTCCGGAGAACCCAAAGAGGTGAAGATAGGGGCAACCCTTCCCGAAGGTGAAGCTAAACGCCTGGTCTAACTGCTGAAGGATTACCGGAATATCTTTGCCTGGTCGTATGTCGATATGTCGGGTCTAGGCCCTTCTATCGTGGAGCATAGTCTACCTACTAATCCGGACATGCCGCCCAAGAAACAGAAGTTGCGAAGGACCAAGCCTGAACTTTTCAAGAAAATAGAGGAGGAGGTCATGAAGCTCTTGAAAGTGGGATTCATCGAAGTCACCCAATACCCCAGCTGGATGGCTAATATTGTGCCAGTCATGAAGAAGGATGGTCGAGTTCGGGTTTGCATCGACTATCGCAATCTAAACAAAGCCAGTCCTAAAGACGATTTTTCATTGCCACATATAGACGTTTTGGTGGACAGTACTGCAGGGTTTGAGCTGTTTTCCTTCATGGATGGTTTTTCGGGCTATAATTAGATAAAAATGAAGGACGATGATAAGGAGAAAACGGCGTTCATCACTCCTTGGGGGACATTCCACTATAAGGTCATGCCCTTCGGCCTTAAAAATGCCGGGGCAACATATCAACGGGCAATGGTGACGCTCTTCCATGATATGATGCATAAGGAGATTGAGGTTTATGTCGATGACATGATCGCCAAGTCTCGACCTGGGAAGAGTCACGTCGATACTTTGAAGAAATTATTCGAGAGGCTCCGTGAGTTTAAGCTCCGTCTCAATCCAGCAAAGTGCGTATTCGGAGCAACCTCGGGTAAATTACTTGGGTTCATAGTAAGCAGTAAAGGCATTGAAATTGACCCCTCCAAAGTGAAGGCTATATGCGAGTTACAACCCCCGTCGACCGTAAAAGAAGTGCGGAGCCTCCTGGGTAGATTGAACTACATAGCCCGTTTTATTTCTCAGCTCTCAGCAACTGCTAAGCCATTCTTCAAACTTCTAAGGAAGAATGCTCAAGTGAAATGGGACGATGATTGTCGGGAAGCGTTTAACGAACTAAAGCAATACCTGATGAAACCACCAGTGCTAGTCCCACCAATGCCGGGCCAACCTTTGATCCTTTACCTCACGATTCATAGTGAGTCTTTAGGTGCGATGCTAGCCCAGAAAAGTCCTGAAGATGGAAAAGAGCGAGCCATTTATTACCTGAGCAAGAAGTTCGCCGTCTCGGAGTTGAATTATTCTGAAGCCGAGAAGACTTGCGCTGCGCTAGTATGGGTGCTCCATAGGCTGCGACAATATACACTGCATCACCAGACTTTGCTTGTGACTGCGAACGATCCCATTAAGTATTTACTTGATCAGCCAGCTTTGGTAGGGAAGTTAGCCAAGTGGCAGATTTTAATTTCAGAGTTTGATATCCAGATGAAGCCACAGAAGTCAGTTAAAGGTCGAGTAATTGCTGATGTATTAGCTGAAAATTCTGGAGTCTCTGATGATGATAGATATTTTCTAGAAGATCGTATTTTGGTAATAAAGGAAGACACATGGACCATGTTTTTCGATGGAGCTGTAAACTTGGCCGGTTCCGGCACTGGGGCAGTTTTAATATCCCCAGATGGGCAACATTATCTAGTAGCAGCAAAGTTGGTGTTCCCTTGTACCAACAACATAGCCGAGTATGAAGCTTGCATCCTCGGACTCCAAGCCGCAGTGGAAATGAGGATAACCAAGTTGAAAGTGTTTGGTGATTCTGCTTTGATTATTCTCCAAACTGTGGGAGAGTGGAAGACGAGAGACACCAAACTAGTGCCGTACCATGAATACCTCGAAGAAATCATAAAGGAATTCGAAGATATCTCTTTTGAGTACTTATCAAGGTCTCATAATCAGTTTGCTGATGCGCTACCTACGTTATCATCCATGTTGCAAGTGATTGATGGGTTAGAGGTAGAACCCTTGAAGATTGAAGTCCTGACAAAACCAGCCTACTGTATGGTTGTGACCGGGGAGCCTGACGAAAAGCCATGGTATTACGATATCATGAGTTACATTCAGAAACAAGAATTTCCTGAGGGAAGCACCCCGGCTGACAGGAAGTACATAATGAAAATGGCTTCAAAATTCTTTGTTAGTGGTGAAAAGCTGTACAAAAGATCGTATGATTCGATCCTATTAAGGTGTGTGGATGCGGCTGAAGCTACCAGAATCATGCAAGAAGTACACGAAGGGATATGTGGTCCACACATGAATGGCCACATGTTAGCTAAGAAGATTATGAGGTTGGGTTATTATTGGCTCAGTCTTGAGAGTGACTGCATCCAACATGTTCGAAGATGTCATCGTTGTCAGGTTCATGGGGATAAAATAAATGTTCCCCCGACGGAATTACATCAGCAGTCTGAGCTATGGCCTTTTTCAATGTGGGGCATCGATGTGATTGGCCCGGTTAATCCCAAGGCATCAAATGGACATCGATTTATCTTGGTCGCGATTGACTATTTCTCTAAGTGGATTGAGGCGTCATCTTATGCAAACGTCACCGCAAAGAATGTTGTAAAATTCATCAGGCGAGACATAGTCGCTCGCTATGGTGTCCCTGAGGCTATTGTCACTGACAATGGGACAAATTTGAACAACAAGTTCATTGATCAGTTGTTCAACGAGTTCAAAATCCGGCACCTGAATTCATCTCCCTATCGTCCACAGATGAATGGAGCAGTTGAAGCCGCCAACAAGAACATCAAGAAGATCTTGGCCAAAACGGCTGAAAACTATCGTGACTGGCATGAAAGGTTGCCATTTGCATTAATGGCGTATCGAACTTCGATCCGAACCTCTGTCGGAGCAACCCCTTTTTCATTGGTGTATGGCATGGAAGCAGTTCTACCCGTCGAAGTAGAAATCCCTTCCTTGCGAGTATTATTTCAAGTGGAGTTGTCCGAGGCAGAATGGATGCGCCAAAGGCATGAGCAGTTGAACCTAATTGATGAGAAGCGATTGAGAGCCATTTGCCACTGTCAAACCTATCAGCAGAGGATAGCTAGATCCTTCAATCAAAAGGTGCGTCCAAGACACTTCGAGATAAATGATCTAGTCCTAAGGAAGGTACTGCCAGTCTTTTCTGTTCCTGGAGGAAAATTTGCCCCAAACTACATTGGTCCGTATGTGGTTAAAAAGGTGCTTCCTGGAGGTGCCCTGATTCTCGCAGAAATGGATGGTCGTGAGTTTTCCACTCCTGTTAATTCTGATGCTGTGAAGATATATTATCCCTGATAAGATTTAACATTTTGTGGCGAGAGTTTTAAAATGTCCGGTTTATACTCTGAATTGCAAACATTTCATTTATGAATAAATGGTTTCAATCAATTTCAAGTTAAGATGCTTGCATTGGCTTTAATTTCTACATGATTATTTGTCAACCTGTATCATTGACCTCAAAGGGAGGATCTATTTAGACAATATGATAACTCATGTGGAATGAATTGAATGTGTTGAATGAGGTACATCGGGATGATGAAAGGCAAGCCATATTCTATACACAGTCCCATGCACTAATCCCCAGTGAGTTGAGTGGAAAAATTCCATGTCTGCAAGGTAAAGGGTTATCTCGCAAAAGGTACGGCAACTGAAATGACGAGAGGCAGTTCATTTCTCTATCCCAAACACTACAGGTTATCCATTATTTCGCCACTTTGAGCCTAAACACTTGGAGAAATTCATTCAAATTACCCCTGTCAAGAACCACCCCACATCGGGGTAAACTGGAGGTAAGTCAGCATCATAAGGTGAAAAATGAGTAGAAATTTTCATGCTCTCACTTGCATCAATCTTCGAGTGTTGCTTTTTCAGATGAATTCACGTGAAGTTCAAGTGCCTTAAGATGACGAAGAGCATTTCTTTCTCTATCCTATACACACTTTATCCTTTGTTAAGCCCAATTGAGCCTGCAAATTCATTTCTTAAACCCAGTTGGTGATCATCCCCCACACTGGGGCAAGGCAAAACTCATCATTGTTCAAGTAGCATATCCAGAGTACCGATAAAAGACGAAGACCCTGAGAGTCCAAATGTTAGTCATTTGGTCAAAACAAGCCAAAGTGTGACTGGCCAATATATGCATTGTAGACAGTGTGTGTCAAAAGTCAAAAAAAAAAACTAGAGGGCATGAAAAAGCAGTGTGCCTGGTAAAAGCAAGGCCGATGCCCGTGAAAAGAAAAGAAAAGAGAAGAAAAATGGAGAAAAGTGACGACTTTAGAAAATGTTGAGATGTGTCAAAGTCACAAAAATATCCAGAGTCTTAAGGAATCAAGTGATGAATTCTTCAAGTCAATGGAGCATTTACCGAGAAGACAATCCCTGGTGAAGAAGAAGACCGGTGACAATGCCGAGATGATCACCAACTCTCACCCCAATTATACACATTTTGAGCCTTAAGATCCATTCATTTCTCAGCCCATGAGCCTAGCCTGCGTTACATCCCTTGCAAAGTCTCTTCAGATTAGGGCACTTGAACTAACGTAGAGTTTTTGATGTTTATAAGCTTAGCTCGAAGAAGTGCGAGCAAGTCCATTTCTATCTCATTTTGCAGGTTCTTGACTTGTAAACCCGGAGACAATTACAGAGTATTTTCTTTCACTAGCCTCGACTCGAAGAGTCTCTTTTGCTAAGCCATTGACCAAGCCCTATGTTACGGTCCTAATAAAGACCTCTCAGATTGGTAAAGTCGTACTGCTTGCGAGAATACTCAGACCCTTGTCAACATGATGATGGTGAGCTGAAGCGATTATCCATAAATCAGCCTTTCGATCAGAATGAGAGAAAGCCCTTTTGGACCGGAAGTCCCTCATTCGACATTTTCAAGATATCCGCTTGTGAGTTCGGTTTGTCTTGTCATGATTTTTCCCCAGCGAAGTTTGTGATGCTGATTTGACAAAATCATCGTGCATGAAAATCAGTTGAAATTATAGTTCATGTGTATATGCATTCTTGACAGTGTGCGAATGCATATTACATGTTACTTAAAATCGTGTCTAACAGAAGACACGCCTTCAGAGTTAGAGATGTCACCAGGTAAGTATGTCTCTATCCCTAGGATATCTATGACTATCTAGGTATCCCTAACCTGTTCAAGCAATTGTCAGGTCCTACATTTGATCATTTTTGCGATCTCTAAATGCCTTTGATTGTGTTCAGGTGTCTATTGATCAAACCTTTTCAGGTACTTCTGATGATATCCAGGTACTTTGTCAAGGAACTCTTGAACACTTGGGCTAGCCCCTTTTGTTCATCAAATCACAGATTTTCATACAATCTCGAGAAGATTCCCCCGTTACATGACTATGAGCAGGTATAGGCATGGCGGCCAAATCTTTACATATGAGCAGGTATATGTAAAGGTCGGAATATTCTTCCCAAATCTCAGGTATTCCCCCGCTACTCACCTATGAGCAGGTATAGGTGAAGCGGCCAAATCTTTGCATATGAACAGGTATATGTAAAAATCGGAATACTCTCGTTATCTCAGATGTTCCCCCGCTACTCACCTATGAGCAGGTATAGGTGAAGCGGCCAAATCTTTACATATGAGCAGGTATATGTAAAGATCGGAATATTCTCTCATTATCTCAGATATTCCCCCGTTACTCGCCTATGAGCAGGTATAGGTGAAGCGGCCAAATCTTTGCATATGAGCAGGTATATGTAAAGGTCGGAATATTCTCTCAACCCCAGGTGTTCCCCCGCAGTTCACTTATGAGCAGGTATAAGTGAAGCGACTAAATCTTTGCAAACACCTAGAGAGATGTATAGGTAGTTCGTAAGGATCGGAACTATTCTCACGAATCCAAATGATGATTGGGTACGTCGAGCTTTCTTCGTGTGTTTTGACTTGACTGCAGATCACCGAAGTTCATCAACGTATATCAGACAATACCGATGGGGACTGAGCCCATACATTTGCCAAAAACAACATACAGGTTGAAGTTGTGCCTCGAATTGCATTATCTCGCTCCGGTCAGGTAAGTGATTCCAGGTATGTTTTCTACTCATGTCAGCATGCATCATTTCTTAATGCATTGTAAAATGGGACTCATAATCCCGACCAAAAAAAACAACATTCATTGCATTTGCATAGTTGAAATTTAGGCATCATTTAGTCTTTGAATGCAACCTCTATGAGCTCACCTTCAAAGAGGGGCAACTGTTGACACCTAAATTTTAGCAACCATTTAGTGTAATTTGCATAGAAAATTAGGGATTAAATTTTTAACCCCTAAACAAAAAAATATTTAAATTGCATAATATAGTTTAAATTCATTACATTTTGCATCAGACTGGCGATGACAAACGAGCTTAAATTTCATCGAATGGGACTCAGCTCGTTTGAAGTGCAAGGGCCGGGAATTACAAGTCAAACGGGCTCGGTTGTTTTAATTTGAACTTAATTCAGCCCATTGTCATTAATTAATTCAGCCCATTGTCATTAATTAATTCAGCCCATCATCATTAATTAATCCAGCCCATTTAAATTAAAGCCCAAGCCTAAGCCCATTAGGACCAGAAAGCCCATCTAATTGACCTAGATTAATACTATATATACTTCATTAGGTCAGAATTTTAGGGGGGGAGACACAATTTTTCAGATCAGAAAATTTTTAGAGTGTGAGAGTGAGAAAGAGAGAGAGAGGAGGAAGACATCGCGCGACGCCACCGCTGCCGCCGCTCCCTGCCGCGCTACCACCGCCGTGCCCCGCGCGCCGCCGCGTTGCTGCCGAGCGCCGCTCCCTGTCGCGCCCGCCGGCGCCGCTGCTGCTTCCCGCCGACGCCTGCTGCCGAGCGCCACTCCCCGCCGCGCCCGCCGGTGCCGCTGCTGCTTCCCGCCGACGCCCGCTGCCGAGCGCCGCTCCCTGTCGCGCCCGCCGGTGCCGCTGCTGCTTCCTGCTGACGCCGCGACCGCCGCTGCTGCCTCACGTCCCGCGCGACGCTGCCGTTGCTGCTGCCCCGCCGTTGCTGCTTCCTGCTGACGCCGCGACCTCCGTTGTTGCTTCCCGCCTGCTGCTGCTGTTGCCGTGCATCACGCCGTGCGCCGCCGCCTTGCTGCTCTCTGCCGCTGTGTCACACTGCCGCTGTGTCACACTGCCGCTGCTGCCGCCGGAGCCGTCACACACCGACGCAGCTGCTGCCGCTTCCCCGACGCGCGCCACCGACGCCTGCTACCGCCGCGCCTCACGCTGCCGCTGCCGTCCTCGTGGTCGCGCCATCGCTGGTCCGCCGTCCGCCGTTGACCCCGACACCGCGCCGCCGGTCCGCCGTTCGTCGTTCATCCTGATCCACGAGTTCGAATTTGGAAATTATCTACAAATTAGGTAATTGAACATTATCTGATATTTTCATAATATCTAACTTGCTAATTTGGATGTTTGAATATTGTGTGAATATCGTGCGGAATATTAGATATACTAGGATGATTATCTGATATCCGCAATACTTTTAAAATATTCAAAATTAGGAAACTTTCCTAATTCAGCAACGTATCTGGACAATTATCCGACCTTATCCCTAAGGTATGATACGTGGCGATACGGAAAATCATTATCTTACCCATAATCACTTGGGTACGTAATGAATTTTATTTGCTTTCCAAATTTGAATGATCGACTTTCTGTCAATATCTGTAACCCTATAGATATGACTGATAGTTCGATTTTTGTGCCTAATCCGAGTTTGAAACGAATCTTGTGGATTACGTGGCTGTTTTAAATGTGGATGCTATCTCTGTTTAAATTGTCTTTCCTTTTCAAATAAAAAAAGAAAATTCAAAAAAATATCAGTTAAGATTAGAATTTGAGTTTTGCATGTTTAGGAATCCTAAATATATCTAGACGATAGAGTAATTATTTAATTTAAATTAGGACTTGAGATAATCTATTCCCTAGTTTAAATTAAGTAATTTTCTAATCTTAATAGATTATTTAGGTTATTTTTTTATTCCGAATTTTCATGAAAACCACAAAAAAGAGTGAATTGTTTTATGGTAGATTAGGATAGATTGCATTCTTAATTTAAGTAATTTATTATTTCGAATTTTAACAAAAATCCCAAAAATAAGTCATGTTAGGATATGTTAAGTCATCATAGGTTGCATATTAATTTAGGCATATTTTTATTCCGAATTTCATTAGAAAATACCAAAAATAAATCATTTGCCCGTCATCAGAATCAGGTCACGTCGTCGCATGACATATAGTTTGCATGCTAGGTTGCATTACTTGCATGTCATTTTTGCACGTCATTGCATATAGGTTAGCTTGCATTTAAATAAGCGAAAACCCAAAATACTGAGTGAACTGCTTGTTAATTAGAAATCATATTAGGGTGGTTGATGTGATTTTCTAGCTAACCATGCAGATGCTTACGTTGCTTCGAGGTAAGTAATTCTCCCAATCTTGCAATTTATTTAATGCTTTCTTGGGTGTTAAATTGGTGGTTTGCGTACCTGCATGAACACCTCACATGTTAGTGACTAAGTTAAAATGGATCCAGATTGCTTGCCAAGACATTTTTGAAAAGAAAGGGTACCGAAAGGGTGTTAGATTAGATCTAGCGTAATCAAGTCCCCGGGCTTAGAATCTCTGGTTCGTAGAGATAAAACATATCTCCCTATGTTTTATTTAGGTTTCTAATCGACCTACCACAAATAGATTAGTGGCGACTCCGAGCATGAAAACATTTGCATGTTAAAAAAAAACTTAAACCCAAAGTTGCGAATTGGTAGGGCTTGGGAGGGCTCGAGTTAGGTTTAGTCCTAATAATCCATTAGCCTAAGAAGGATTTTTTTAGGTCGCGACAGAACCAGAAATCATAAATTCGGGGACTTGGTTACGCTAGATTTCCTAACGCCCTTTCGGTACCAATTTCGAGAAAAATACTCAATTTGACAATTTTGATAAATCATGACTTAAAGTTCAAAGGTGCAGAAATTTCTTTTTGATTTGTACTTATTTAAATGAAAGCTAACCTATATGTAATGACGTGCAAAAATTGACATGCGATTAATGCAACATAACATGCAAACTATATGTCATGCGACGATGTGACCTATTTCTAATGACAGGCACATTATTTTTTTTGTATTTTTTTAATGAAATTCGGAATTAAAAATGCCAATTATCTAAACATGCAATTTTAAACTAAAGAAATTGACCTATTCTAAAGCAATCTTTTTGGTATATTTTTTTATCGAAATTCGAAATTAAAATCAAGTAAAAAACATATAACCTCGAAATCTTTCGAATTAAGTTTCGATCTGAAGCCTGACAGATCGACCCTAAAATTCGAAATACCCGCTATGGAAATAATTCTATCTAAAGCCTGATAGATAGATTTATTTCCATATGTGCGGTTGCGGATTAGGAAATTTTCCTAATGATCACATCATGAAAGAATTTTGATATCTCAAATATCCTGGATATATTTAAAAAATTTTGAAAATTCTAAATTCTATCCAAATTTAACGAATAATAGATATCTAAGATTTCAACAAAAAGAAATAAATCCTAATTGAAATATGCCTATTATTCAAATATGCAAGATTAGATATCAATAAGCACAAATTAGGCAACAAAATATTCAAATCAAATCGGGATAAGATAATTACCTGATTTGCAGATTTCTTTCCTAATTTGAATTTGCAGCGGATCGGGATTGCGGATCGGCGGTGCGTTGGGAGCGGCGGCGCTCCGGGGACGGCGGCGTCTTCGACGTCGGTAAGACTGTCGGCCTAGAATGGTGTCCCGGTGGTGTGGTGTTCACAGTGATAAACCTGCGAAACAGAGCGATATACTTCGCCGAACAGGAGCTTGTGCAGGACAGGGGTAGTATGGACGCGGGATGAAACGTAGCGGCTGCGTCGCTCGGGATAGAAAGAAAACAGCAACGTCGATGGAGCAGCAGCGTCGAGCGAGACTAGCGGCAAACTGGAAGGGTGGCTTCGTAGTGGAGATGTGCCTTTTCGGAGTCTTCCTGTAATGCGCAGAACGTGCTCCTCTTTTGAACGGTGGTCAAAGTCCTTCTTCACCCAACTTCCACCACTTGGCTCCCTCTCATGACTTTTCCTTTGGTGGTGTTGTCTCCGGCCCTACACTCTACTTACCAATTTAATGAGAAAGAAACGAACTATATCAGAACTCTCCCAAACTTGGATTAGGGAGTGAATGTTGCGGGATGATGGAGCTACGGAGAGAGTATGCTGATGTTGTCTTGCGGACGTGAAGGCACAGGATGCGGAGAGCAAAACAGAGAGTGGAAGCTCAAGGACATGCAGCTGTGCCTGTGGATGAACGATGGCAATCCTCCAGAGAGAGAGAGACAAAGGAGTTCGACGCCGGGTGGACGATGGATCTGGCAAGAAAGCAAGTTCTCAGTCCAAAGTGGAGACCCCCACGATTTTTCTTCTTCAATGGTGATCCCCCGTCTATTTTCTCTGTCTTGCAAATGATTCACTCGCGTGTCTCTGAAAATTCTGATTTTCAGATTATGAGACCCCCATTTGATTATGAAGCAAAAACATGTATTTATATTGCAAACCTAGGTCAACTAGCCGGGCTTTCTAGTCCTAATGGGCTTAGGTTTAGGCTTTAATTTAATTCTAAGTGGGCTGAATTAATTTGAGCTTTTCTTTAATTAAGCATAATGGGCTAATTTAAACTCAAATTAAGACAACCAAGCCCTTTCGCGTGTGATTTTAGGCCCCCGTCTTCCTAGTGAGCCGCGTTTCGTTCGGTACCCGAGCTCGATTTACGTGATGAATTTTAAGCTCGCTTGCCACCGCCGATCCGATGCGGAATGCAATTAATCTATATGAACCTAAACTATATACTATGCAATTTTAATATTTTTGTTTAGGGGTTAAAAATTTAATCCCTAATTTTCTATGCAATTAACACTAAATGATGCGCCAAAATTTAAGTGTCAACATCGACAAGAAAGGAAAACTGAGCCCGAGGTATGTCGGTCCGTTCGAAATCTTGAAAAAGGTTGGAGACCTGGCTTATCGACTTGCTTTACTGCCCAACCTGTCTCAAGTACACAACGTGTTCCACGTGTCGATGTTGAGAAAGTATGAATCGGACCCGAACCACGTTCTGAGGTATGAAGAAATTGACGTGGACGATAGGTGTCGTACATGGAAAGATCTATAAGGATCGAGGAATGAAAAGACTGGGTGTTACGGAACAAGACGATCCTGATGGTCAAAGTCGTTTGGGAGCACTACAAAACGGAAGGTGCCAAATGGGAAAGCGAAGAAGCATGCGACGTCAACACCCCTATTTGTTTGAATAGATGAGTTTAGATTGTAAATTTCGAGGACGAAATTTTTGTAAGGGGGAAGAGTTGTAACATCCCGAATTCGATCCATTTCCGGGATCAATGAAATTGACGTTATTTCTCATTTTATTTTTGTGAGTCTCGCTCGGAATTAATCACTCTCGGGATACTAACCGATGGGGAATGGCTAATTAGGAAAATGGTACGTAGACCAGGAACCCGATCGTGAATTGAGCTTCGATTTCGAGAAACGACGAGAAAATATTTTGGGCCAATGTGGGCCGATCCTAGGAAAGTGATAGATTTGATTTGCCCAACGACGTACAATTGGATCACGTGTGATTTTTGCACGACCGAGAGTACGCGTAGTGAACAATCCCGAACTTAATCCGAACGATCGCGACCTCCGGAACTAGTG
Organism: Syzygium malaccense; assembly: GCA_031216405.1. Classification (NCBI taxonomy): domain Eukaryota; kingdom Viridiplantae; phylum Streptophyta; class Magnoliopsida; order Myrtales; family Myrtaceae; genus Syzygium; species Syzygium malaccense. The sequence goes on along the minus strand of CM062258.1, from coordinate 736,436 downwards.
ATAAATCCTCGCGTTCTCTTGGTAATTGAGACCGTCACGACTCGAGTAACCCTAGGTCGATACGTATAACCCCTAAACAGCCGCCCGTTAGTGAGAGAACCTAAAATTGTAATTGAGCAATTTTGATAGTTGAATTTGATTCGAACTTGAACGTCGAATTTTGTGGACGTACGCGATTATTTTACAAGGACGACGTCATTTTAGTGTGGCCAACCATAATAGGGATCGGTACGGTCGAAAAATGGAAATTCGGCTTGGAAACGAGAAATTACCATTTTGCCCCTAAGCCTTACACTTGTAATCCGAATTTTGGGAAATTATTGGAGGGCATTTTGGGACTTTAATGGACATTATCAGCCCCCCTCTTAGTTGAAAATAATTATCCATCTTGCCCTTGAATGGAGGACAAGATAGTAATTGTTGGAGGGTAGTTCAACCACCCCACTCTGAAGCTTTGTACAAGACTCTCCACTCAATCTCTCTCTCCCTCATTTCTTCCCCATCAAGCCAGCCACTCTCCTCTCCTTCCCTTCTCTCTTGCCGACTCACCCTCTCTCCCTTCTCCACCGTGCGAGAGCCATGCCGGAGCATGCCGCCGCCGCCCGTCGGAACGCCTCACGCCGGAGTCGCCGTCCACGCCTCGCCTTGCACCATCACCACCCAACCGACCCTCAACTCTCTCTCTCTCTCTCTCTCTCTCTCGCCGATCCCCTTTCCTTCCCCTTCGGCCGCGAGGGCCAATCGAGCCGAAGCGCCACCGTCCATCGCTGCCGTGTGCAAGCACTGCCAATCGCCGTCCGCCTAAGCGCACCATTGCGCCACCCTCAGCCGACCTCACCCTCTCTCTCCCGTCCCGTTACACCACCGACCAGCACCCTCTCCCCTTCGCTGCCGCGATTGCCGCCTTGGATAGCCGATCACCGCCGTCGATCGCGCCACCGACCGGGAGCCACCGACCGCCGCCGCTCAGCCTGCCGCGACACCAGTTCAGACCGCCCGTTTTTCCCACCGGTTCAGCCCTCTAATTGAAGCTTAGGAGTGGGTGAGTATTAACCCTAAACCCTAATTAGGCTAATTAGCATTTCTAGATAGGTTTACGGTAATTTATGGGTTAATTAGGGTGATTTTAGGGGTAATTAGTGGCTGGTTGTTATGGCTGTTTTTGTGGCTTAATATGTCGATTCGGGAGTGGAATAATTGCCTAGATGGACCTGATTTGGTGGCTGGTTTGTCCTTCATCGTGTTAAATTTTATTATGCCTTGTCGTGTGTTTGTGTGGCCGAATGATGCGGTGTGTGATTGGTCAATAATTGGCATGAATTCCATTGATTCAGTACATGAAGTGTGAGTGCCAATTGTATGTTATGCCGAATTGAATTAAATTGGCTAAGTGAGCATGTGGATATCATTAATTGGGCACGTTGTGACTAAACTAAGCATGTCGAATCGTTATTTGAGCATGTTGTGGCATTGTTTGAGCATGTCTTGGTATGATTTGATTATGTACCTATGTTGGAATTTAATGCTCATTGTGGATCATATTGTTGTCCGAGTGCCGGATTGCATGGACACGCATTTCGTATGCTGAGCATTGGCCTGATATGAGAATTGTGCGAGTATGCATGCCTAACATGAGCATGTGATCACCTAAATTGCCCTGATGTGTTTTAAGCGGGGTTCAAATAAAATTTGGTGTGTATACGTGTTATCACATAAATCCCTGATGCGTGTTACACGGGGTATTGAACCCGTCCTGATGCGTTTTACACGGGACGATGCCCAAATTGCCGGAAGACGGCCAACCTGATGCGTTCTACTCGGGTTCGGTTCGTATATGGAGATCGGTGTTACGCCTGATGTATTTTACGCCGGCCGGGAAGTGTTGGATATTGTTAGACCTTATGCGTTTTACGTGGGTCGATTAATAAATGAGAATTGGCAGTGTACAAGTGTGCATTATTGAGTCGGCTCATGAGCACGGATATATTGATGGCATATGTGTGCAAGAGTGCATTGGCAGGTGTGTAAGCATGTGCGTATCGGTGAACCGTGTGTGATGCAGACGTGAAAGAGCATGAGCATGTGCATGGCGTACGTGTGATTAAGTATGATCTCGTGTGCGCCATATGTGGGTTCTGCACTTCTACTGCTATTATGAACTATCTAACTTGCAGGGTCGTTTATATAATTGATCTGAGCCCGAGGGCCTAGGTCAATTGGTTGTTATACTGGTTGTGTATGATTGTTTGTCTGTCAGGAGGTGCATGTTGGCCTAGTTTAGATTTAGGGGGTTTACTCGCTGAGATTCGTTCTCATGATTGTTAACACCCACATTTTCAGACTCTCGGCCTTGAAGATGTTAGACGTACCTATTCGTTTTGGGATCCCATCCTGAATAGACCGAGAGGTGATTGAGTACCCCGTAGGAAATATGGATACGTATATTAGATATTTTACTACCGTATGGGTTGATGTGGGAGAACAACACTTTCAGGCCCACGAGTATATAGGTTAGTGCTTTAGGGACTTCTCCAGAACTTTCGGACCTCTTAGGGCCTTTGATGTCCCATTCAACGAGTTAGGTGATATAGATCCCCAGTGTGCCGATGGAGATCTGGCGAGCCTTGAGGCCTCATTCGGAGAGGATTCTGATGATGGACCTAGGCCGGTCATCTGGGAGGTCGACGAGCTAGACCCGATGGATGAGGAGTCGGTAGACTGGGATTCTGACCCGGAGCCTATGGATTCGGATGGTGAGCCACAGCCGATGGAGCATGACCCCGAGCCGAAGGGCGAGCCAGAGGAGAGCGATTCTGAGGACGAGTCGGCAGAGGCCAAGTCCGAGCTAGATTCCATGGACTCTGAAGTCGAGTTGTCTTACAGTTCTTCCAAGTCCTCGGGATTTGACCCAGATTAGGTACCTTAAGGTTTAGCCGTAACCCTAGTTAGGTTGGGCCGATATCTTTTTGACCAGAGCCCTTTCTTAAGTTTGCGTTTAGACGGATCGCCCGGGCCACCTACCCCTTTTTGTCAGTAGTGGTCGTTGACCGGCTTTTGGTTTATTATGTATTTTGCGTAATGGATATTGTATATGTTTCCCTGATGTTAATGCAAGTGTATATTTATAATGTTGTTTGTTGTTTGTGCTATCCTTGGTCACAGTGTTTTAAATTGTTCGGGTGTTTATGTTGCTTTCGCATGTGTCTTGATTTCTATGTTGGGTGTTGGATCGACGATGCGTCCTGGGACATCGCATAAATTCGACTTTGGTTGGGATGCTTCCGCGCCGTAGGGTTCAGGGCATGACATGGGTGGTACTATCTCTTTTTTGGTTTTGTAAAACCCATATCTCGAAGAAATTTTGATTCAATATAAATATATATATATATATATATATATATATATATATTGAAATTAAAAGTGTATCCTGTTGCATAAATTAGAATCGAGCATTTACTACTTTTTAGTTTTTGAGAATGATTTGAAAATCGTTTTTGAAAATATATTGTGAAAGGATACATATGTGTATCGTGTTACGAACTAGTTTTGAAATGATTTAAGAAATGCTCTACGAAATGTATTTCTGACGGATGAGTTGTGTTGTGCGAAAGTTATTTGCTTGGTTTGTGAAATATCTTCTAGATTGGATTTCTGATATTGGATGATTATTGTTTGATGCTCAATATGACTGTGAACCTTGGTAGGGGTTTTAAGGCATGCATAGCGGTTTAGGATATCCTTCTAAGTCGAGTCATCGATTTTGTAGGTAGAAACCTTGCCAATGGGGCATTCTTAGTAGCCTTGTTACAAGACTTTATATCATGACCATGGTTAGATATTGAGCAATAAATTGATAGATAAAACGGACCATCGACATATGATGTGATATGAGATTCATCAATGGAATAAACCATTGACATGTGATTTGAGATTAGTCAATGGAATGTACCATTGACGTGATTTTTAGTAGAGATTGATCAATAGACTTGACCATTGATGTTTATGATGACTTAAATGAGTATTTTATTAATTGTATAAAGTCTTGTTGAAGTGAAATAACTCTTATGTGATTCTATATGTATTTGATATCTTGAGTTTGACTCCCGAAATTCTAGTATGATTTTATGTATTCATGTATAGTGATTGCTCGATCTGCTTAGAAGAGATATGCACTACTTACTAAGCTGTGGTTGTTCACTCTTCTTTTTTTCTAATCTTTTCAGGTTCTTTGGTTGGTAGCTAATAGAGAGAGAGTGATGTCGTGGGGATTTTTTTATGGTTTGAGGCTATGTTCTTGGGTAGGTTTCAGGGTGTGATATTATGCGTTCCACTCTCAACAAAAGAAGAAAAGAGCATTGAACTTACAATCTTGAGGTGGCCCAAACCATCAAGGCCAGGTTTTCTGCTTCCAAAGATTTGGAGGACCTCCTGCCTAGCTCGGGCTTGCCAATCCGAGTGCACGCTCAACAAGACGATGGTCCAAACCAGCAAGACCGAAGTGGTCTCTTGTCCGGCGATGTAGAAAGTCTTGCACTCCTCGTTCACGTCGTGAATGCTCATCCCGACATTCTCTTTTATGTTTGACTCCAGCAACAGCCCCAGCAGATCATCGCCAGCACCTTCCCCTGCCCTCATTGCTTTCTCTCTTCTGCAGACGATGTCCATGAGCAGAGCCAGCAGTTCCTTTTCTATGTTCTTCATCCTCCTGTTCATATTAGTCGGCACAAACCTGCGAAATATTGAATCAAATAGTTGGAGTCTTTAGAATGTCATGATTGTAAGCCATAAGCTCATTTAGATCCAATTATCATATGAATGATGAACGATTTTACCTCCAGCCCGGGATGTAGACCGATTGAAGGGCTTTAAATGCGAGAAGGGCTTGTTCCTCCTGAAGTTCAAAGATCCTTTTGCCTTCTTCAAAGCTACTGCCAAATGCTGTCCGAGAGATCACGCCACGGGTCAAATTTTGAAGGTTGACCCACGCATCAACCTCGCACGATCTCTGTACTGATACCATTTTCTCCCATCTATCTACCATTTCAGTGCAACTTGAATAAAAAGTGCGTAACATAAGCTGCAAGAACAACAGACCAATGCAAACAAGGAGTTACAAAGAAAATTCCTGAGGCATCAATGTGTGGGGTTCCATTTGTTTGACCATAGTATAGTTTGATGTACCTTCAACTTCTCCATGTGGAATGCCGGATTAATGATCTTCCGGTGCCGAGCCCATTTCTCGCCCTCGTGGTTTGCGAGTCCATCTGCGAGGAACTTCACCAGGGGATTGGAGGCTGGCTTGGGATAGTCGTTTATCTTGGAGAAGATCTCCTTTAGTTGTTCGGGGTTCGTTATGTTCGCTCTCGGTGTTGGGCCTATCCACATGAACGAGTCTTTGCCTGCAATGCACCCAGCAAAATGAGAGCCAAATTGCCAAATGAATTACAATTTGAGCTGTTTTTTAGGAATGCATGTAATTGTGCGATTTAATTCGTTTCGCAAGGGGAAAAGATGGTTATGATTATTAGGGATAAGTGCACTAGAAGTTTTAAAACTTATCAGGAAAGTGCAATTGAGTCCTAAAACTTTCAAAAAATGCAATCAAGTCCTAAAACTTATCACGAAAGTACAATCGAGTCTTAAAACTTTCAAAAAGTGCAATCGAGTCCTAAAACTTATCATAAAAGTGCAATCAAGTCCTAAAATTTTCAAGAAATGCAATTAATGGAAGGATTTGATTGAATCAATTTAACAAGTTTTAGGATTTATTTGCACTTTCGTGACAAGTTTTAGGACTTGTTTGCACTTTTTGAAAGTTTTAGGACTTAATTGCACTTTCCTAACAAGTTTTATGACTTAATTGCACATTATGAAAATTTTAGGACTCAATTACACTTTCGTGACAAGTTTTAGGACTTTGAATGCACTAATCCCTAATTATTATCAACAAGTCTTTTCTACACCAAAAATCTTTTATGATGATAGTCGATGAATGTCAACAAAAATTTACTAATCTCATTCACAAATGGCCTCATATGTCAAGATAGAACATTCTACACTTGTGACTAGTCTAGACTTTAGGCATTGGGTCTGTTTTCCTTATATCTTCAAAGGAAAAGTTTACTCAATTGGCAGGTGCATTTAAAAAAAATAAAAAATTGATTATTCACATGATTGTGAAGGATCGCAAGCAAATGTTTATATATCGAAAGTTTCATGGTTTTTTCCTACTCCGAGGCGAGGCCCCAGGGGCTCATACCTTCTTACGCAAACGCAACTTCAATGATAATTGTTGCTTTTTTCATGGGCAGTGACAGCCATCATTCCAAAGATGTGGTATCTTTTTCAGTGGTGCAAAGGAACAAAGGCCAGAGACTTCGAGATACAAAGCACAAGCCATGAATGGTGGGAAATCAGAAACTCCCTATCGTGTGCACATCAAGATAAGAAACTATTTAAATGACTTGAGATGTATTAACATCTTTGGTCTTCAAAATTCAAGATGGGGAAGCATGAATTTCCAATAGAAAGGACAGTAAATTCAAATGTTCTGAAACTCCATGTAAGACAGCATCGACCAAAGGACGAAAAAAAGTGAGAGTTAATGAATAAGAAAATATAAGTGCCATACACAGAGATACCATCAAAATGTGCATACCATAAGTTTGAAAGGATTGATGCAAGAAAGGCAAGAGACGAGACTTGATGTCGTCCGAGATGAGGATGAACTTGGACTGGGCTTCCTTGAGCGACCGCGAGTTCTCCTTGAGGTCTCCGAACAGGAAGGTGTAGGGTTTGCCGGAGAGGCCTTGCTGTCTCAGGAGCCTCTCGAATCTCTTTGGCCTCAATCGAACCCAGTTCACCACCCTCCATGCCCATGTAGTCAGGACGGCCAAAACCGTATGCTAGTGCAATTGACTGGATTGATACCTCCGTCTTTTCTTCTTCTTGTGTGTATCTATTTGGGTGTATGTGTGTGTGAGAGAGCAAGACTTCAATGTGATGATAGTTTGATAATGTTGGCAAGGGCGATTATGAGGAGTCGTGTTTATATAGCCACAACCCATACAAAGCCATGTGGTGTTGGCCAAGAGGCTTCTTGACCGTGACCCAATTGGAAAAAAAATGAAAGGAAAAGAGAATGATACCCAAAATGAAGAGAAAAGAAAAAACTATTCACAGATTACAATGTGAGGATGAGTATAGCATACGTATTGAATCATATACAAATTATTGAAAATGGTGCATTGCATGTAGATCCCACAAGATCTTGCAGTAGAATATTCATTTTAGGACATGTACAGTGAATAATTCTCAACAGTGATGAATCTCTCTTTTGATGGCAAGACATGTTAAGGAGAAAGGAAAAATTTGGGATCCCATTTTGTCCATCGTGATGGTGTAAAAAGCCTTTGACAAGTTTTGTAACAAATTCGAAATTCTTGTACCTAATAAATAATTTCGCAATAGTGTTTGATTATCAACAAATTATCGACACCTAACATACGTATATCGTCGACTTGAATAGTTGTCAATAAAAAAAGAAGTTTTGGTTTCGGTTGTTTTCTAGCTTTTGTTCGCTCTTTCGCAGCAACTTTGGCTTGTTCTGGGGACAAGGGCGAAGATAAGGCATGGAGTCATTGTTGTACTGGCGAATTCCTTGTCCATGCGTTGTCTACGCGCATCGAATACGTTGGTTTAACTTGATTTTGCAAAAGCATAAAGAAGAGCCTTTTCTTTAAGCGCTTTTAGCATCATAATTACTCAACTTCCTTAATTAATATTATCATGCCATTGGAGACAGATTTTTTTATTTATTTATTATTGGTCAAAAGGGATTGCCACGGGAGCAAATCACTAGACAAGGTAAGACTCCTTCCAGAAGCTCACGTCATTTCATGGTTCTTTCGGTAGGATTCATCCAAATTGCCAAATTGCCTTTCTCCTTGTCATTTCAAGGAAATAAATACTCTTTGAAGTTGCCAAATTGCCTTTCTCCATGTTGCATCTCCCAATTTAGCCTCTCACTAGGCATGTGTCTGGATTGGATAGGACTTCGATAGTGTTTAATATGTTGCTAATCGATGTTGTCGAGTGCCCATGTCTTTCCAAATTTATTTACATATTTAACTTTCAAAGAATTAATTAATAAATGATGAAAAAGTCAGTGCATAATGAATTGTAAATTATTCTCATAAGAAGAATATCTAACCTTGATAGAATATTTAAATATGAAATAAAGTTTTCATTTAACAGTTTAAATTTTTAGAACAGTTGGCAGTTATCCCACAAAATCCTACAAATAACCTTGGATCCTAGTTTGTCCCTACTCAGATGCCTCGATGGAGGTTGTCGACGATGAAGACAATCCCAGTTGAGGTCATGCGATCGCCGCGCGTGGGCGAGAGAGAGAGAGAGAGAGAGAGAGAGAGAGTTCGTGACAACTGTTGATAGTGCTAACGGCTATAGCATTAATGTGATTTGAGGTTAAACTCCTTGATTTTCGTATGGAGTATTGCCATGATAGCTATTTAACCATGGGATATGAATACACAAATAAAAAAAGTTAGAGGGTTAAACAGCAAAGGCAACAGAACTTAGAGAGCTAATCATGGAACTGTTTGCATTTAGTGACAAGAGGATTCAAAGTTGTGCTGCCCCACGCCCCTAATCTACATACACAAAACCATTCATTAAAATTCTTAGCCCAAAAGCTTTTGAAAAAAATTTACCACAGATTTGAGTCTTAAGTGTTCATTATTAATCGCTTTCTTCTCTCTTTTTCCCCTTTGGATACTAATCGCATGCCAAGTAGTTAAAGGTCCAAGAAGAAATCGAGAACTCGACCTTCAAGCAAAGTAATGTCTTCTATCCGAAGCAAGCACATATATTAAAAAGAGAAGTACATAGGAGTCTTTTTCCCTCTTTTTTGGATTTAGATTTAATTTTCGTAGTCAGCCTTACTAAAATAATGAGTTTGTCTGATTAGTAGCTGAAGCAATTATCAAATTTGTGACTTGTAATTAAGGTTGTTTGTTAAAATCTTGAAAGTTATGTTATACCTAACATTGGTATAATAAATGACCAACTCCTTGTTACCAAAACGTAACAATCTTTTCCTTATTAATGTTCGATAAAATGTTAGGATGCTTAAATTGATCCACTAACTTAAAAAGTCACTTAACGTTTGCCGCGTAACATAAATCTATTTACTATACGAGTTTTGGTATCTCTACCATTACTCGGTTACGAAAATTGGTCGAATTGTGACCTTTCAAAATTAACAAGCTTTCTCAAGGTTGTTAACAAAATCCTTTTTTGAGATGGCTCACCAAATGGATATAAAACACGAAATGCAGTGAGATCAGCGCTGACGCATGATTTTTGCCTTGTGGCGGGCAAGAGAGGGATCGCATCGAGTGAGTTATCTAGAACATTGACCGCTGTCCCCCCAAAACGTCATCATGTACGTTTTATGTGCTATCTGATTAAGATCGTGCAACATCATGAATCTACGGCCAGTGCACGCGATGTGGCATAGATTGTTGAGCCCCACCAGAAAAAACGGCGGACGTAGTTAAATGACACTGTCAGAAGCGGTTTGACGACACCTTTTCACCTAATGTTTGCCTTCCGGAAGAATGTCTCTTCGATTAGGATTGAATCTCACTTCATGTCAAGCAAGTTATTCTAGAATCCTTGAGTAGTGCAGGACCGTGACCTTCATGGCATTGCCAAATGCACCCCCAAAATTGATGCACACTGGCACATCCCCAAGACCATAACCTGATAGATTAAGTCTCAAGTAGCATATTGTGAAAAGCTTAAAGCCAACAATTAATATACATAACTCTGTATAAGGGCAGAAAAAATATATCATTCAATCCTATTATTTCAGCTATTATAAAATAATATTTTTTTTATTTACAGCACATAAAATGATCGAATTTTTCATTGCTTAAATTTCAATTGTACCAAACAAGTTCTAAGTTTTCGGTAATTGAGAAATTCGAGCTCAATGAGGCTCAATGCCCCAAAAACTCTTGAGCCGAAGTTTCAATATCTGGTAACACATTTTTAAAAGCCCTTGAGTCAAAATTTTGCTTTGAATATGCTCAAAACTCAAGGCAACCCTCTTATTTTGGCTTTGGGATTTTTAAGAAAAGCAACTTTTATAAATTAATAAACTTCATCTCCAATTACCTGGAAAATTTTCATAATCCTCATTGTTGAATGAGTCAATTTCTTTTTTATTTTGTTTTTTCACGTGTTAGTAGTCTATTGAGCAGTACTCCTATGTTATGGGATTGTTGCTGCACATGTTAAGTTAGTGGGTTGTGGGTAGTTACCTGTTGGTGTAAAGCCTATATAAAGGCTATGGTGTCAGTTTAATAAATACTGAAGTAGATAGCTCTTCTTCTTTCGTGTGTGTCTCTCATCCTTATATTTCAACAGTGGTATCAGAGCAACGTTAGGAGGAGAAGTGTGTGTTTGAGTGTTGTAAAAAGGTGAGAACCAAATGAGAGCTTTTTGCAGCAAGCACTTTCGTTTGCAACAGTAAAAAGAGAGTCTTGCAGCAAGCTATTTTTCGTTTGTAGCAGAAGCAGGTTACTTCGTAGTGGTTTTTTTTTTGTAGCAGCAGTAATGGCCTCAGAAACATTCGTACAACTAGCTATTCCACACTTTGATGGTCACTATGATCATTGGAGCATGCTAATGGAGAATTTTCTCAAGTCCAAGGAGTATTGGGATATTGTCACCTTAGGAGTTGCCGAACCTAAAGAAGGAGCTGTGTTAATTGCAGCACAAAGAGCAGCTTTGGATGCATCAAAATTGAAGGATCTCAAGGCCAAAAACTACCTTTTCCAAGGAATTGACAGGTCCATTTTGAAGACAATTCTTTGCAAGGATATCTCCAAGCAAATATGGGATTCCATGAAGAGGAAGTGTCAAGGTTCAGCAAGAGCAAAGAGGCAGCAACTTCAAACACTTTGTTCGGAATTCGAAATGCTACAAATGAAGTCAAGAGAGACAATCACAGATTTCTTCTCCTAAAGAATGGCAATTGTCAATAAGATGCGGATTCATGGCAACAAGATGGAGGATGTCACCATCGTTGAAAAGATTCTTCGATCTTTGACACCAAATTTCAACTTTGTTGTTTGTTCCATAGAAGAAGCCAACGACATTGAAGAACTCTCCATTGATGAGTTGCAAGGATCCTTGTTAGTTCATGAACAAAAACTCCTATAGCAAGAGACGAAACAGCAAGTATTGAAGGCCTCAACTGAAGATCAATCTTTATCAGCAGCAAGGGTGAATAGAGGTAGAGGCAGATGAAGAGGGAACAACGATCGCATCAACTTCAGCTTCGATCAAAAGCCTGAAAGCCGTTCATATCGTGATCCTCATGGGAGAGGAAGAGGTCGTAGAGGATGACATTCAACTGGTTTTAGGCCAAGGTCAGCAGACAAATCCAAAGTGGAGTGTTTCAAATGCCACAGGTATGCATTACAAATTCGAATGTCGAACTAATTTGAATAGACAAAATGTGGAAAGAACTAACTTTGTAGAAAAAGAAGAAGAAATGTCCCTTTTGATGGTGTGCCATGAGAATGAAGAAACTCAACCAAACATGTGGTATCTCGACACTGGCTGTAGCAACCACATGTATGGAGACAAGAAGATGTTTTCCAATATAGACGAATCGTTCCGCAACACTATGAAGTTTGGAGACAATTCTACTATATTTGTGATGGGAAAAGGAACGGTGGCAATTCATCCAAAAGGGACTTCGGTACAAACCATCTCAAATGTATTGTATGCCCCTGAATTGAAGAATAATCTGTTAAGTGCTGGTCAACTGCAAGAGAAGGGATATGAAATCTCTATCAAAGGTGGGATTTGCATAATCCAATATGAGAAATTGGGTGTAATTGCCCAAGTCAAAATGACGGACAATCGGATGTTTCCACTGTATCTTCACAACACTACAAATTCATGTTTCTCTGCAAGATTGAAGGAGAAAGCTTGGCTATGGCATTTTCGCTATGGGCATCTCAATTTCGATGGGCTGCGTACACTACATCAAAAAAGGATGGTGGAGGGTCTTCCTCAAATCTATGCTCCTTTAGAAATCTGTGAAGATTGTGTTGTTAGCAAGCAACACCATGCTCAATTTCCACAAGGAAATCATAGAGAGCAAAGAAGCCGATGGCATTGGTCCATTCGGATATCTGCAGGCCAATATCTCCAATTTCCAATGGAGGTAAACGATATATCATTACCTTCATTGATGATTTTAGCCGGAAGATTTGGGTGTATTTCTTGCAATAAAAATCTGAAGCTTTTGCAACTTTCAAGAACTTCAAAGCACTTGTTGAAAAAGATGGAGGAAATCAAATAAAGAACCTCTGCACGGATCATGGTGGAGAGTACAACTCACTTGAGTTTGTAGATTTTTGTGTGAAGCATAGCATCAAGAGACAACTAACAGCAGCCTATACACCACAACAAAATGATGTATGTGACAGGAAGAATCGTACCATTCTTAATATAGTGCAAAGTCTCTTGAAGAGAAGTAGAATACCGAAGAGCTTCTGGCCCGAAGCAATCAATTGGAGCATTCGTATTTTGAATAGAAGTCCCACCTTAGCTGTTCAAAATATGACACTAGAAGAAGCTTGGAGTGGCCAAAGACCCACAGTAGATCACTTCAGAATTTTTGCGTATATTGCCTACACCCATGTGCCAGACCAAAAGAGGAAGAAGTTATATGATAAAGGAGTCAAATGTGTTTTTCTTGGCATCAGTGATCAATCAAAAGCCTATAAGCTTTATGATCCTATAACCAACAAAATCATCATTAACCGTAATATGATTTTTTATGAAGAACAAACCTAGCCGTGGGGTGAGCAAGGTGTCAGTAAGCAAATTCTAACGAATTTTGAAGATGAAGACGAGCTGGTGCAGCAACTCACAACAACCTGAATCACCACAGGCAGTGCCCAAAGTACAGCTGCAACTGCAGAACCTGAAGATCGGCCTCATTGTGTTTGATGGAGGCCTGCATGGGTGAGTGACTATGAAGTAACGGGAGTTGATCAATTTGACAATCCACTTACCCATTTTGCTTTATTTTCAGATTGTGATCCAACAACCTTTGATGAAGCAGAACAAAAAGAAAATTGGAGGATGGCAATGGATGAAGAAATTGTAGCTATTGAGAGGAATAACATTTGGGAGTTGACAAATCTTCCAAAAGGACACAAAACAATCAGGGTCAAGTGGGTGTACAAGACAAAATTAAACAATAATGTCGAAGTTGACAAGTACAAGGCGCGCTTGGTGGCGAAAGCCTACAAGCAAGAATTTGGAGTGGACTACAAAGAAGTATTTGCACCTGTAGCAGGACTGGACACAATCAGATTGGTGATTGCATTAGCGGCGCAAAATTCATGGCCTATATTCCAATTGGATGTGAAGTCAGCATTCTTGCATGGTGACCTCCAAGAAAAGGTATTTGTTGATCAACCTTCCTGTTATGTGAAGCTTAGTGGTGAACATAAAGCTTATAGATTAAAAAGGCACTATATGAGTTAAAACAAGCTCCCTGAGCTTGATATAGCCATATTGATGCCTATTTTTTGAAGGAAGGATTTAGAAAATGTCCATATAAGCATACACTCTTTATTAAAATTGGTGATGGTGGAAAGTTGTTTCTTGTATGCTTATATGTGGATGATCTTATTTTTATTGGGAATGATAGTGCCATGTTTGACAAATTCAAGACATCTATGATGGATGAATTTGAAATGATTGATCTTGGATTGATGCATTATTTTCTGGGCATAAAAGTGATTCAATCTGCAGCTAGAATCTTTATGTCCCAAAAGAAGTATGTTCAAGAGATTTTGGACAGGTTTCAAATGAAGAATTGCAACCCTATGACTACTCCAACTAAATTTGGACTTAAGCTCTTGAAAGATCCTGATGGAAGCAAGGTGGATAGAACTCTCTACAAGAAAATTGTTGGAAGCCTAATGTATTTGACAGGGACAAGACCAGACATCATGCATGCCGTGAGCCTTATAAGCAGGTATATGGAACACCCAATAGAGTTACATCTGCAAGCTGCAAAAAGGATTTTTCGCTATTTGCAAGGAACTAAGAATTTTGGGCTGTTTTATAAAAAGGGGGAAAAGTTAGATTTGTTTGGATTTACAAATAAAAATTATGCTAGAGATGTTGATGATAGAAGAAGTACTTCAGGGTATGTCTTCATGCTTGGTTTAGGAGCAGTTTCATGGTCTTCAAAGAAGCAATCAATTGTCACTTTATCAACAACTGAAGCAAAATTTGTAGCTGCAACTTTATGTACCTGTCAAGCCATATGGTTATGGAAGATTCTTGAAGAGCTTCAGTTCAAATAGCAAGAAGCAACTGCAATCTATTGTGACAACAGCTCAGCCATCAAATTCTCCAAAAATCCAGTTCTACATGGGAGGAGCAAGCATATAGATGTAAAGTATCACTTCATAAGGGATCTTACAAAGGATGAAGAAATTAAGCTAGTTTTCTGCATAAGTAAAGATCAAGTGGCTGATATATTCACCAAGCCTCTAAAGTTGCCCACATTTCATAAGCTAAGAAAGCTCCTTAGTGTCTACTTTTTGGATATTCCAAATTAAGGAAAGGTCCTTTAAACTAATTGTTTGCAACATTAGTTTAAGAGAGAGAATGTTAAATGAGTCAATTTCCTTTTTATTTTGTTTTTTCACGTGTTAGTAGTCTGTTGAGCAGTACTCCTATTTTATGGGTTGTTGCTGCACATGTTAAGTTAGCGGGTTATGGGTAGTTACCTGTTGGTCTACAGCCTATATAAAGGCTATGGTGTCAGTCTAATAAATACTGAAGTAGATAGCTCTTCTTCCTTCGTGTGTGTTTCTCATCCTTATATTTCAACACTCATATCATTATTGTCTTTTTCTTCAACTTGCAGAAAAGTCCATAGAAAGAAAGGGCAGTGGTGGTGGGATCCCTACCACCACACTGTGGCAAGACCAACCTGGAGTCACCTGACCCCGGCGCCGCCTAGCTAGAGTCTCACGAGCCCAAGTGAGCCTCTTGTCGACAGTTACACGAGGTAGATACTGCCTAGGTCGCTGACCAGGCGAGCCTTGCTGGGGCACCCCAGGCGAAGTCTTGTGGGGTCCCGACCACCTCAAGTGAGTAGCTAGCAGGGGGTACGTGACCTAGCCTCGCCTAGGTCAAGCAACTCATGACAGGCCTCACTGAGGGTCACTTAATCCTTGCACCATCTCGCCGAGGATCACGTTGCCCCCATGTCTGGTGGTGGAAAGAGATTACTTCTCTAATTTTTCAATTTTTCTTTCATACTATTTATGCCGTCTTCACTTAAAAGAAAGCACCATCGGGTTCCCTTGCCTTCTCTCCCTTTCCATATAGTTTCCTTGCCAACTTTAACGGCAAGACATGATGCACCCGTGAGAACATGATAAATAGGTAGTGCTTGGGATGACATATAAGAATTTGTGTACGAGGTAGATGTAGGAATCAAATGGGGTAGACCTGAGGAAGCACTTTCAAAGGTGTACGGGGGAAAGCGCCTCACCCACACTCTCAAGAAATCCACTAACATATGCCCTTATTGCTCAATATTCCTCAGCAGGTGTCCCCTTAGAAGGAAGAGTAGGCAATGAATAGAAGGATTATACCCACTTAAGAGGAGAGTGCCCCCTCTTTTTTCGTGCGAAGACCATATTGAGTGCACTTCAGATGTTAGAGCTTGTGATGGCCTCCTCTACAAAATATACTCATCAGAAGGAAAGCTACTCCTACCTGATAGCAAGGCGGACAGAGAGTACGCAGCCAAACAAGCAGGGGCTTATCGCAGTTATAGTTGAACTAACTAGATAGGCTGCGGATAGAAAGTTAGTGTTGGTTGCAGGCAACAAGATGGAAGTAGATGCATTCAAGTGACTGATAGGACGGGAGCTGTCGACCTACAGCAAAGTCCTTTATAGAGAATATAGATCATAGGAGCACCCAACTATGACAAATCCCCTTCATGGACAAGGATTCCTTTAAACCCTTCTTATGCTACTTGCAATTAAGAGGATTGTGATTAACTTATCTTTTTTTTTTTTTGGAATAGCCAGTCCTAGGTCCTAGGGAACTGTTTCAATGAAAATCATGTATATAATAGAAAGAAAAGAAGAGAAAAGGGACACTTAATCATTAACGTGGTTTAAACAATCAAGAGTATAATCCCTTAGAAGTTTACATCCATGGTGGTAAATCCCCAATTCATCTTATTTTTTGGGAGATGATTCATTATCCTTTAATAGAGAGCAATACAATGGGCTATAGTGATTAATTTGGTAACTACAGCTATCGTACAACCCAGCATGATCTCCTACTATATTGGGATTATGATGATCTTGCAACCTTATTGTTCCAACACTCCCCCTCCGAGCTGGACCGAAGACGTCCACAGAAATCAGCTTGGATATCATATTCTGAAAAACACCTTTAAAGAGAGCCTTAGTGAATACATCTGCAAGTTGTTCATCACTATGGACATAGGGAGTTTCAATTGTCTTGTCTCAAACCTTCTCTCGAACAAAGTGACAATCGACTTCTATATGTTTCGTCCGTTCATGGAAAACGGGATTTGATGCAATATGGATTGCGGCTTGATTATCACAAAATAACTTCATAGGAGACATAGGAGTTCCAAACCCCAATTCTTGCACAAGCAATCGAAGCCAAACCATTTCACTTGTAATTGAAGCCATGGCTCTATATTCAGCCTCTGCATTGGATCTTGCCATAACAGTTTGTTTTTACTTTTCCAAGTCACTAAGTTGCCGCCTACAAAGGTGCACAAGCCTTTAGTTGATTTTCTGTCCATAGGACTCCTAGCCCAATCCGCATCAGTGTACCCTACGATACCAATAAGACCATGTTTCTTCATCAAAATACCCCAACCTAAACTAGACTTTAGGTACCAAAGTATGCGATCCACAGGCGCCATATGTCCTTCAATAGAAGCATGCATGAATTGGCTTACATAACTGACAGTGTAAGCAATATCTGGATGAGTAATGGTTAAGTAAATTAGCTTTCCAACCAACCTTTGAAATTGACCACCATCAGGAAATGGGGTGACGTCGTCTACAAAATTACTATTATACTCCATGGGAGACTCTGTAGGAGCAGCTCCAAGTTTCCCAGTCTCTTTTAACAAGTCAAGAGCATATTTCCTTTGAGAGATGAATAATCCTTTGCTAGAATAAGCCACCTCTATACCAAGAAAATAGCGCAGAGGTCCCAAATCCTTGACATCAAACTTCACATTCAAGTGCCGCTTGGGAGCCTCGATTTCATGAAAATTATCACCAGTAATAATTATATCATCCATGTAGACAAGGACAACCATTGTTCCTTTGGCACTTCGCTTCACAAATAAGGAGGAATCCGGATCACACTTTCTGAAACCCACATTTTGACACCTAAAATTGGCATATCATTTAGTGTTAATTGCATAGAAAATTATGGATTAAATTTTTAACCCCTGAACAAAAATATTAAAATTGCATAGCATATAGTTTAGGGTCATTGCATTCCGCATCTGATCGGTGGTGGTAAGCGAGCTTAAAATTCATCACGTAAATCGAGCTTGGGCACCGAACGAGACTCGGCTCACTCGGAAAGCATGGGCCGAAAATCACACGCAAAAGGGCTTGGTTGTCTTAATTTGAGCTTAAATTAGCCCATTATGCTTAATTAAAGAAAAGCCCAAATTAACTTAGCCCACTTAGAATTAAATTAAAGCCTAAACCTAAGCTCATTAGGACTAGAAAGCCTGGCTAATTGACCTAGGTTTACATTATAAATATATGTTTATGTCTCATAAAGAGGGAGGTTCTCATAATTTTCAGATCAGATTTTTTTAAAGAGGCCACACAATTCAATACACGACCACAAGAAAGTGAGAGAGAGACAGAGGAGTCGGGCGGCCATTAGAGAGAAATCGTGAAGGGGGCTTGAGAATTCATGGCAAAAATATAGAACGTGAGAAAGAGAGAATCGGCACGCAAAAGGAGAGACCCACGTTCTCCACTACGAGAGAAAGATAAAAAGAAAAGTCAAAGAAGAAGGGAAGGGAGAAGAGAACAGGCATCCTCCTTCGAGGTTTTCAATTGATGGAACCGCCCTAGCAAGCCTTCTGCTGTTGTCTTAGCTTCGCCGCATGTCGTCCACAAGTTTCCACTTCTTGACGTGGCGCTCTTCATTGTCATCGCGACAAGCTAGTCCACACCGTGGGCCTTTACCGCGACGCCCTCCCTCATCGAGCAAAGCACCTCCAGTCGTGCGACACGTCCCTGTGTGTTCTTTGTTTTGCAGGTCACTAACCAACCAGCCGAGCAATCTGCCATTGGTCTCCTGGCCGTGTTGCCTCTGGGAACCTCCCACGCCACGAACCGAATCACCACCGTGAGCAACACCGACGAGACACCACCACCGCTGCTCTAGACACCGCGCCATCACTCGTGCACCGCCGCTCGTGCACCGCCTCTCGTGCATCGCCGCCACCGCACGCCACCGCCGCTTGCCGCACGCCACCGCACACTACCGTCCGTGCTGTTGCCCCGCTGTGTCATCGCCGCGAGCCGCCGCCGCTCCCGACACAGCGCCGCCGCTCCCGACGCACCGCCGATCCGCAATCCCGATCCGCTGCAAATTCAAATTAGGAAAGAAATCTGCAAATCAAGTAATTATCTTATCCCGATTTAATTTTAATATTTTGTTGCCTAATTAGTGCTTATTGATATCTAATTTTACATATTTAGATAATATGCAATATTTCAAATAGGATTTATTTCCTTTTTTTGAAATCTTAGATATCTATTACTTGTCAAATTTGGATAGAATTTAGAATTTTCAAAATCCTTTGAATATATCCAAGATATTTAAGATATCAAAATTTTTCAAGATGTGATCGATTAGGAAAATTTCCTAATCCGCAACCGCACACGTAGAAATAAATCTATCTATCAGGCTTTAGATAGAGTTATTTTCATAGCGGGAATTTCGAATTTTAGGGTCGATCTGTCAGGCTTCAGATCGAAACTTAATTCGAAAGATTTAGCGGTTATTTTTTTTTCACTTGATTTTAATTTCGAATTTCATAAAAGAAAAGCCAAAAAGATTAGATGCAATTTGAATTGATTTTTTTAAAAGATAACGTTGCATGTTTAGAATATATCTAGATGATTTTTTTTAGTTTAAAATTGCATGTTTAGATAATTGGCATTTTTAATTCCGAATTTCATTAAAAAAATACAAAAAAATTAATAATGTGCCCGTCATTAGAAATAGGTCACGTCGTCGCATGACATATAGTTTGCATGTTAGGTTGCATTAATCGCATGTCAATTTTTGCACGTCATTACATATAGGTTAGCTTTCATTTAAATAAGTAAAAGTCAAAAAGAAATTTCTGCCCTTTTGAACTCTAAGTTAGAATTTATCAAAATTGTCAAATTGAGTATTTTTTCTCGAAATTGGTACCGAAAGGGCGTTAGGGAATCTAGCGTAACCAAGTCCCCGGATTTATGATTTCTGATTCGTAGAAATAAAATAGCACTCCCACTATTTTATTTAGGTTTCTAATCAACCTACCTTAAATGATTAGTGGCGACTCCCGTTGAAAATATTTGCATGCTCACAATTGGACTTAAGTTGCGATTCGGTAGAATTTGAGAGAACTCGAGCTAGGTTAGTTAATTTAATTGATCTAGTAATCCATTAGCCTAAGATCGAAACCCAATTTTTTTTAGGTCGCGACAGCTTGGCGACTCCGCTGGGGATTAAACTTGAATTTTTTTTAAAATTTAAGGAGGACTTAGGCCAAAAAAAAATCTTCATGAAAAAAAAAACCACTCGATTTGACAAAATTTGATTGATTTCTCATTCTTAGGTGTTAAATGGTTTTGCAGGATGGGAGATATAAGGGGAGTAGTGATTGGCTAACCCTTGCAGGCTTGGTGGAGTGGAATTGTGATTTAATTTTTGCACTATTGAAGCGGTGTTTGCATATAATTGTTATGCATGATACAATATTTACACTACACCACACACAACCAGTGACCGGACCTGGGTCACACCCATAGTTCTAAGATGGTATTTAGATGGTTCTTTAACCTTGGCAGTAAGACCTCGCTAAAGGTTATCCCATTTGGATCCCGAAAATTTTTCAAAAAAATGGCTCAAGGGTCGTCCTCATGCATGTGAGGCTACTACGCAAGGAGGTTCCCCTTGTCGACCGAATCAAGCCGAAGTGATTGGACCCGACTAGTCATGACTATTGTATGCGAGGCTGCGGCTAGTCATGATGAGTATGCGCGAGGCTGCGACGTGTCGTTCCGTTCATCACTTCATTTTGCAAAAGCCTTTAGGGTAGATAGATTAAGGTTTAAGCTCACGATTCATGTGCATGTCTCTGTGATTGACATTCTCTCCCCAAGGATGGTAATTTCTCGAGCTTTTTCTTTAGTTTTCTTCATCTTATTTTGGGTCGGTCCATGATTTAGGTTGAGTCATTTGGCACGTGGTCTATATAAGAATGGGTCGCCTCGATATCCGTTTCGTGCCTACTCCGAAGCTAGAGTTCAAGAAGTTATGGAGCCAGTTGAAGCAAATGGTCAGTAGTACGTTCTCAAGCGCATTGGATTCATGCTGCCAATACTAGACATAGATATTCAGAGCGGAATCATGCAGGCACTCGCTCATTTTTAGTGCCCCGAGACGACCACATTTGTGTTGGGAGGTAAGTTTGAGCTCACACCGACTCTGGAAGAATACCGTTTTGCCATTGAGAAATCAATTGAGTTAGATATAGTCGAACCACCCATTAAGGTAGATCCTGTGGTAGTGCTCGCTGAATTTTTGAATTTGACCAAAAAGGAAATTGAAAAAGTGTTAAAGGGTAATTGTCAAGCATGCCCGCTATCTTTTCTTATTGAATATTTTGAAAATAACTCCGTCCTCATGAGGTCTAAGATTTTTATCTTAGCCTTTTTCGGACTCATCGTTTTTCCATTCCGTCAAAATGCTATTGATCCCGTCATAGCCTGGACGGTAAAACTAATATGTGGTGGAGTTAGTTTATAAACGCAATTCTAGCAGAGACCTTTATATCTCTGACACGATTTAAGAAAGGAAAAGATAGAATTTTTCGAGCCCCGATTGAGCTTTTACAAATCTGGTTTTTCTCACACCTTTCTCAATTCGAGGAAAATATGACTGTATTTGAAATGAACACAACTGATAACCCTATTTTAAGGTTCAAACAAATACAAGATCAAACTAAAAGTTTGCACTATACACAATGGGTCCATTTGTTTAAGGATCCAAGCTCTAAGATTTTCCTTTGGCAAGCTGTATGGTTTCGGGAGATTAAGGCTCGACTATACCATGGTGATCAAAAGCCCGTATCTTTGATGGGCATTTATGGGGCAACCTGTTATCAGCCCCTTCGAGTTACACGTCAGTTCCGAGTTCTGCAGGACGTCCCATCTCCACTCAGACCCAATGAATTTCAAGTCCAGCTTGAGAAGGGCGAGTCCTACAGAGTTGAGCTTAGGCGTCATTCCGACGCTTAGCAAAATTGTTCTACTCAGAAGCTGATTTGGCCCGCGGATGAGCCCATCGGAAGGATCAAGATTCACTTTGCCACGGCCCCGGTATATTCAGCATCATACCATCCCGGCTGAGATACTCCTGAAGATCCCGGTCGTGACAGTACGACACACTCTTCATACTCAAATCAAAATCAATGAAGAAAAGGCGATGAAGGCCCAGGACAAGGCAGATGCTCTGGCTAAAGAGAATGCACGACTGCGGCGTGCCTTGAAGGCCCATTCGTCTATAGATCACGTGACCTCTAAAAAGAGAAAGACCATCTGATTTCTTGTTTAGTTTAGGGAGTTTTTCTTTCTTTTTAGGAGGAAATGTTAGCTTACTATTAATGTTTTCTATAATAAATGTCGTTTCTGAACGATTTTTATAAGAATTATTTTTAGACACCTTCCATCTTGGGCAATTCAATGAAGAGCATTAAGCTATAATTTGTAAATTTTGGAATTAGTCCAGGTTTTTATTGAATAAAGCAATTTGGAATTTTAGGATTTACTGGACGAATCGGTCTTTCGCAAGAAATTTCATCTTGAAGGTCTAGGGGATGTCATGGACCGACTCGTTATTCTTACTTGTTGTATTCATTCCACCGTTATTTTTTGCAGGTAATTTGCCACTGATCCTCCTCATCCTCATAATACTCGATCAGTGACCAAAAGAAGGATGGCCAATCAAGCCGAGATTGCGTTTATGATTGACGAAAAGCTGAAAGAATACATGAACACAATCAATGAGCATATCGCGGCTGCCATGTCCAAAATGATGAGTGATCTCATGGCCAAGCAGCAGCAGATCAATGCTGCCTCTCAATCGGAGATTCCACCTCCAACCTGTCAAGGTCTTCGCCTTGACAAAGCTCCTGCAGTAAATACTAATCCAACCTTTCAACTGGATGATGTCATTTTGACCGACACTAGTGCGTCTCCGGCGGCTCATGTTCTTCAGTCAACCCCCAATGATGAAAATGCCAAGTTGCTGGCTAAGATCGACCAGAGGTTAGGCAAAGTGGAGGGAACTCAAAGTTTTCCTCCAGTTGATCTATCTATTTTTGCCCGGGTCCAAGTGCCCGATAAATTCAAGATGCCAGCCTTCGAAAAGTACGACGGCACCTCAAACCCAATGCAGCACATCGAGATGTACCAGGGGCTCATGAACAGATATGTTTCTAATGGACCTCTAATGATCCAAACCTTCCAAGCAAGCTTAAAGGATGCTGCAATGAGATGGTATACTAACTACCAGATCAACCGGAAAGACTCATGGGAAGAGGTGGCAAACCTATTCGTCAAGCACTTCAATTTCAATCTCAATGTCACCATTACAAGGGAAGACCTGAAAAGAGCTGAGCAGAAAAAGGACGAGACTCTAAAGGAGTATGCCACTCGCTGGAGGAACATGACGGGTCAGATCATGCCTGAACCTTCAGAACGTGACTTAATGAAGTTGTTCGTGTCCACCCTACCATAGCCGGTTCGTTCACAAATGTTAGTGATAGCCGCCCAATCTTTTGGTCAACTGATAGCCATGGGTGAGGAGATTGAGACCGGGCTGAAGAAGGGATGGTACAGTGAGTCAGGTTCATCGAGCAAGAGATTTGCTAGTAAGAAGGACAAAGAGCATGTCCCCGAAGTCAACATGACTTATGTACAGAAGATGCCAGCTCAGGCCCCGAAGCTACAATTTAGCACTCAGCAGACAACCTCTTATGGACGGCAAGGCCAGCAGGACTCGTGCCAACAGCGCAAAACTCGCCAGTTTACTCCACTTCCTGGGACGTTATCTCAGGTATTGGCGGTGCTAAGGAAGAAGAACCTGATGAATTCAGAGCCACAAAGATCTAATGCCGCTGGCTATGCAAGGTATGATCCGTCGAAGAAATGCGATTACCATAGAGGTGAAGTTAGGCATTCGATAGATGATTGCCAGGTACTCAAACATCGAGTGCAGGATCTACTCGAGACTGGAGCGTTTGCACTACAGCCAACCGGTAAGCCCAATGTGTAGAACAATCCACTCCCTGATCATTCAAGCAGTGCAAATGTTGTCCTTGGTCCGGGAGTCAAGCAGGTTCAAGGCTTCAGGGTCCCTCTCGAAGATATGTTCGATGTTTTAGTCCGAGCTGGTTATGTTTCGACTAGTGAGGTGGTGTCACTCGGTGAGATAAAAAAGAAAGTGGAAGAGTTGGTGAGAAAGGGAATGATTGGGACAACTGATGAATTAGGGGTAGTGGCTACTATATCTCAGGTCATCATTGACTGGAATGAAGAACTCGCAATGTTTACCGATGAACTAGTTAAGTTGGATCCTGAGCTAACTGACATGCCCCCTCTCGAGGATGCCTCTGACGATGACCTCGGGATCGTTATACCCGATGCTTCGGAAATATTGGTCCTAGCATCACCTCAACCCTACGCTTATGAGAGTGACAAGATGGTTCCATGGTCGTATGACGTTGATCTGATAATAACGTCAGAGCGAACTTATGCTGATAATCAACCGGCCAAGCCAGTGGCTGAAAAAGAAGCGAAGGAATTCTTAACTGTGATAAAGGCTAGTGAATATAACGTGGTTGATCAGCTGAGAAAGTTACCCGCACAAGTCTCGTTGTTGGAATTTCTCCAGACATCAGATAAGTATCGGAGTGCTCTAATGAAGGTTTTGAGTGAGATTCATATGCCCGAGACTATTGAAGAAGATAAGCTAGAAGAGTTTATTGGGGCGATCCTCCTCAAAGATCAAGTAGCATTTTCTAATGAGGAATTCCCAGTTGAAGGACGTGGTCATAATAAGGCGCTTCACATATCGGTGAAGTATAAAGAGACTCACGTGGCTAGGGTGCTTGTTGATAACGGGTCGGCTTTGAATTTATGTCCGTTGGCTACTTTGAAAAGGCTGGGCATTCCTCCATCTACCATGCAAGCAGCCAAGACTTCTGTTCGAGCCTTTGATGGAGTGAAGAAGGATGTGATAGGCCATATTAACTTAGCACTGTAAATTGGATCCTCGGTGTTCGATATTCTTTTCCAAGTGCTGGATATCCCTTCTACTTTTAATTTCTTGCTGGGACGGCCATGGATCCACAATGCAGGCGCAGTGCCTTCTAGTTTGCATCAAAAAATCAAGTTCGTGGATAAAGCAAAGCTGGTTACAATTTATGGAGAGAAAAATCACCGAATCTTCAATGCAACATCGATCCCATACATAGAGCCCGATCATATTGAGGAGGATAGCTATCATTCATTTGAGATAGTTCAAGTTGTTCAGACTTCCTCTGATATGCCATTGCCCGCTCCTGAAGTTTCTAAAGCAGCTATCATGGTGGCTAAGGTCATGGTCGGTAATGGTTTTGAGCCAAGTCAGGGTCTTGACAAGGAAGGCCAAGGCATTCATGCCCCAATTGAGACAAATGGATAATACCACAAGACTGGTTTGGGATATCATGGGCCCGTAAGCCGCGAACAAAGCAACAATTGTTGCAGAGGTCAAAGTCCTTTACCACCTCTCATTAACCACATCTTTCACTCGGCCGGGGTAGTGGGAGGATATGAGAATTTAAAGCTGAGCCCGACTGAGGATGATCTTGGGCTTATCTTTCCTGAGTCGCCACAAGCCCTAACTGAACCACCTAAGAAGCACGGTAAAGCGATTTTGATCAGTCTGTCTGACGATTCCGAGGATGACCAGCCACCCTATATTTTCAAGAAGCCGGAGTCGAGGGTGGTGGACTTTGACTTTAATGACGGTATACCCTACCTCACTGGTTCGTTTGCTGAGACTTCCATTGGTGCAATCACTGAAGGACCACTTGAAGGGATGGGCGCTGGCCCTCAAGAGTAATCATTTCTAGTTTTCGTATCTCCCCTGCGTGGGAATCTTTATTGCTTTTTTTCAATTCATGTTGCACTTAGGTTTTTCAATCTAATAAGATGTAATTCATTGATTTTATATCAATAAAATTATAACGGTTTTTATCATTTTGAATCTTGTTGAAGTGCCCCAAACCAACCCAATGACGATAACCAACGATTGAAAAATTTGTCATCTACGGTAAGAATTGAGGGTTGGGTTTCTCAAGAATTCTTGTTTTGAGGTCTTCGAAAGCAAAATGAATTTCAAAAAGCAAAGAACAATTTTCGAAAATTGCAGTAGTTAAGCCCTCTCTTGTATTTTTTATCCTTTTCTTTCATGTTTCGGGACTAATCTCGAGACATGCGAAGGGACAGGAATCGGGGATCCTCATATATGTGATGCAAGTCAATCCTATGACTCAGACGATTCTAATCTGAATGATGAAGAGATATGACGGAACTTGGAAATCCATGAGAAATCTAAGCCTTTGACTGCCGAAAAAACTGTGGTGATTAACCTTGATGACACGGAGAATCCTAGAGAGGTGAAGATTGGGGCATGTCTTCCTCAAGATGTGGCCAAACGCTTGACCCAGTTGTTGAAGGATTATCAAGACATTTTTGCCTGGTCTTATGCTGACATGCCGGGTCTTGATCGATCGATCGTCGAACATTGTCTGCCGACTGATCCTTCAGTTGAACCTGTGAAGCAAAGGCCGCGAAGAGCTAAGCCAGAATTGGCAAAGAAGATCAAAGAAGAGGTCATGAAACTTCTTGACGTGGGATTCATTGAGACTACCCAATACTCAGAATGGGTCGCTAATATAGTCCCGGTATTGAAGAAAGACGGTCGGGTTCGAGTGTGTGTTGACTACCGAGATCTGAAAAAAGCTAGTCCCAAAGATGATTTTCCACTCCCGCACATTGATGTGCTTGTGGATAGTACAGCTGGGTTCGAACTATTCTCCTTCATGGATAGTTTCTCAGGTTATAACCAGATCTTGATAAATGAGGATGATAAGTTGAAAACGGCATTTACCACTCCATGGGGGACATTTCATTACAAGTTGATGCCCTTCGGTCTCAAAAATGCTGGGGCAACTTACCAGCGCGCAATGATCACGTTGTTCTATGACATGATGCATAATGAGATCGAGGTCTATGTTGATGATATGATTGCAAAAACTCAGCGTGGAGAAAATCACATAGAAACCTTGACGAAATTATTCGACAGGCTACGCAAGTTCAAATTACGTCTCAATCCGGCAAAATGTGTGTTCGGGACAGCCTCTGGCAAACTACTTGGCTTCATTGTTAGTAACAAAGGGATTGAGGTTGACCCGTCAAAGGTGAAGGCCATTTGTGAAATAAAATCTCCTTCTTCGGTGAAGGAAGTTCGTAGCTTAATGGGTAGACTGAACTATACAGCCAGATTTATTTCTCAGCTATCTGAGACAGCGAAGCCTTTCTTTAAACTTCTCAAGAAGAATGCGCTAGTTAGATGGGATGAAGAGTGTGAACTGGCATTCGACAAGATTAAGCGCTACTTGATGAATCCGCCGGTGCTTGTTCCACTAATGCCGGGACAACCTCTGATCCTGTACCTCATAATCAACAGTGAGTCCTTAGGTGCCATGCTTGCTCAGAAAGGTGAAGAGGATGGAAAAGAACGTGCGATTTATTATTTGAGTAAGAAGTTCACCGCTTCTGAGATGAACTATTCCAAGGCAGAAAGAACGTGCGCAGCACTGGTCTGGGTGCTGCACATGTTGAGGCAATACACTTTGCACTATCAGATATTGCTTGTAACAGAGTGTGATCCAATCAAATACTTGCTTAATCAACCCGCTTTGGTTGAAAAACTGGCAAAATGGCAGATTCTCATCTCATAATTTAATGTTCAATTCATGTCTCAGAAATCAGTCAAAGGACGAGTAATTGCTGATATCTTGGCCGAAAATCCCCGGAAAAATGAGGATCTGGATCTGCTAGAGGATAGAATCATGCCAATTGATGAGTATGTATGGACCATGTACTTTGATGGGGCCGTAAACTTGTCAGGGTCAGGTATCGGGGCAGTCTTAATATCCCCAGGCGAACAACATTATCCGGTCGCAGCGAAACTGATATTTCCCTGCACGAACAATATCGCTGAATATGAGGCATGCATCCTCGGGTTACAAGCTGCAATCGAAATAGGAGTAGCTCGACTTAAGGTGTTTGGGGATTCAGCCCTCATTATTCTTCATATCGTCGGTAAATGGCAAACTAGAGATGCTAAGTTGCAGCCCTATCACGTCTATTTAGAGGAGTTGGTGGAAGAGTTTGAAGACGTTTCGTTTGAATACTTGCCAAGGACTCAAAACAGTTTTGCCGATGCTCTGGCTACGTTATCGGCAATGCTACGAATGACAAGTGGTTTAGAAGTTGAACCTTTGAAGATAGAGGTCTTACAGAAACCGGCTTATTGCATGGCCACGACAGAAGAGCCTGACGGCAAGCCGTGGTATCATGATATCAAGACATATCTTCAAACACAGGAGTTTCCTGAGAAAAGTACCGCATCTGACCAAAAGTATATCAGGAAAATGGCGTCGAAGTTCTTCTTGAACGGAGAATGCCTATACAAGTGGTCCTATGATTCGGTTTTATTAAGGTGTATTGATTCTACTGAGGCTGTTC
This sequence comes from Syzygium malaccense, assembly GCA_031216405.1. NCBI lineage: Eukaryota > Viridiplantae > Streptophyta > Magnoliopsida > Myrtales > Myrtaceae > Syzygium > Syzygium malaccense. The sequence continues at coordinate 708,180 of CM062258.1, read as the reverse complement.
ATTTGATGCTAGAAGTACATGAGGGAGTATGTGGTCCGCACATGAATGGTCATATGCTAGCAAGGAAGGTAATGAGGATGGGTTATTACTAGCTCACTTTAGAGAGTGATTGCATTCAGCATGTCCGAAGTTGTCACAAATGTTAGTTCTATGGTGACAAGATTAAAACTCCTTCGAATGAATTGTATTAAATGTCTGAACCATGGCCATTTTCTATGTGGGGCATTGATATGATTGGCCCAATTAATCCTAAAGTGTCGAATGGGCATCGGTTTATCTTGGTCGCTATCGATTACTTTTCGAAGTGGATCGAAGCCATGTCTTACACGACAGTGACGGCCCGGGTTGTGGTGAAGTTCATTCGTCGGGACATCATTGCTCGATATAGTGCACCTGAGGCTATAATTACTAATAATGGGTCGAATTTTAATAACAAATTGGTGGATGAACTGTTCAAAGAATTCAAGATCAAGCATCTAAATTCCTCTCCATATCGTCCGCAGATGAACGGAGCGGTCGAAACAGCCAACAAGAATATCAAGAAAATTTTGGTTAAAACAGCTGAGAACTATCGTGATTAGCATGAGAGATTACCTTTTGCACTTATGACATATCGGACTTCTATCCGGACATCTACAGGGGCAACTCCATATTCTCTTATGTACGGTATGGAAGCAGTTCTGCCTATTGAGGTTGAAATTCCTTCATTACGTATTCTTTCACAGGTACAATTATCAGAAGCAGATTGGATCCGACAGAGATTGGACCAATTGAACATGATTGACGAGAGAAGGCTTAGAGCTTTATGTCATGGCCAGTGCTACCAATAACGAGTTGCTAAATCTTTCAACAAGAAAGTCAAGCCTCGACATTTTCAGGTAGGTGACCTTGTCCTGCGGAAGTTATTGCCGATAGTTCTTCTTGCAGAAGGAAAATTTGCCCCAAACTATGGTGGCCCGTATATTGTGAAGAAAGTCCTTCCAGGATGTGCTTTGATTTTGGCCGAGATGGATGGTCGTGTTTTTTCCAGTCCAGTTAATTTTGATTCTGTGAAGAAATATTACACTTGATTTGTACTCATTTTGACTTTGTTTCTACCAAGTATCAAGTTGAATTTTATGGATCAATCGATGTTACTAAGCTTTGTTTGAGAAAGGCTTTTGATTTGGCAATCTGTTTCTGTCCTAATGAAGTGATCATATTGCATGAGAGACTTCAAGACGACGAAAGGCAAGATATTTCCATACACGTTCTGAATAATAATCCCTAGTGCGAGTTGAGTGAAAATTCCGTGCTGACAAGGTAAAGGATTATCTCACGAAAAGTATGACGACCAAAATGATGAGAGGCATTCATTTCCTCTATCTAAACACTACAGGTTATCATTTGCTTAACCCATTTGAACGGAATTTCATTTCTTACCCCTGTCAGGAATAATCCCATACCGGGGCAATTTCTTAGAAAGTTCAAAATGGTTAGAATTTTCTTGCTTTCACTTGCATCAATCTTCAAGTATATTTATTGCATGCAAGTTCTGTGTTAGCTCGAGTACCTTAGATATGACGAAGAGCATTTCTTTCTATATCCTTACACATTATACCCTTTACATATCCAATTTAAACGGTGAATTCATTTCAACCCAATTGGTGATCATTCTTGTGATAAACAAATGAAATCATCTCAAGACAAGTTTAAGGTAACTTGGGATAAATGGGAGCTCGAAAGAAAATTCATCAGAAGGGATGCAAAAGGACTCTATCAAATTGAAGTTCTCTCTCTCAGAAAAATCTCTCGAAGAAAAGAAAATCTCTCTCTCAAAAAAAAAAAAGAAAAAAGAGAGAGAGAGAAAAGCTTCAGCAAGAACTGAGTCGATATGCGAGATCATTCTTCAAGGAAAAGACCATTTGAAGGTTCATTTGTGGAGCAATTGCTAGATGGGACGATCACCAATCTCCATGTTCATAATACCCCTTTTGATGGAAATAGGCCATTCATTTCAAGCCTACCCGAACCTACGTTACAACCATTACCGAAGTCTCTTCAGAATAGGGCACTTGAGTTAACGTAGAATTTCAAATGCTCATAAATGTTGCTTGAAGAAGTGCGAGCAAGATTTTTCTATCTCATTTTTGCAGCATTCCTGACTTGTAAACCTAGAGCAGCTATGATATCAATTCTTGCAAAGCTATGACTCTCATAAGTCCCCGTTGTGAAACCTTTGACCAAGTCTGCTTTTTAGTCCTTATAAAGACCTCTCAGATTGGCCAAGTTATACTAATTTTGAGAATATCCGAACCCTTGTCAAGCACGATGAAGAGAGTTCGAGTGATTCTTATACCCCCATCAAAGGTCGGGTCAAAAGCCTTTCATTGAGAGTGAGTGAAAAGTCCTTTCTGATTAAAGGTCTCTCATTTAATATGATCAAAATGTCAAAAGGACGAAATAGTTGTTTTTATTAATAAATTCCCTAGTAAAGCTTGGTAATGCAAGCAGATTCATGAATTATGTTTTCTCTGCCTTTTCGCATGTGTTATTTTGACCTTTTCTCAGGTAAAAATAGGAGCGATGCCATTGGCTCCGTCATAAGAAGAATTCAGGTACGTCTGCTAATTATTCTTTATTGTTTCTCTCTCCAGAATAGGAGAAATTATCTCTCTCATATGTTCACCAAGTGAAACAGGTGACATTTGGTGTTGCTAAGTGGAGTACGCGGAGCACCCCATTTCATGTTTGCCCAGTAGGATAAGCGACATAATTTCTCTCTTGGTGTTACTAAGTTGAGTACACGGCGCACCCCATTTCATGTTCGCCCAGTAGGACAGGCGACATAATTTCTCTTGGTGTTGCTAAGTGGAGTACGCGGCACATCGTATTCTCATGTTCGCCCAGTAGGACAGGCGACATAATTTCACATTTGGTGTTGCTAAGTGGAGTACTCGGCACACCGTATTCTCATGTTCGCCCAGTAGGACAGGTGACATAATTTCTCTCTTGGTATTGCTAAGTGGAGTACGAAGCACACCACATTTCATGCTCACCCAATGGAAGATGTGACATGATCCTTTTTGTGATTGCCCAGTGGTATAGGCAACACATCCCATTCTTTCTTCATATCATGCGCTATTTCGCATTTGTAGGAAACTACAGGTAACAGGTAGGCAATCCAGTACCTTGAGAACCTTACTTCCAATAGACTAGAAGTTTGGAGATCGAGGGAATTCAAAACATTATAAAGCTTTCCCTCACTTGGACGCTTTTTGTGGGATCCGTATGTAAGACTCTTTTACCACTCCGCATGAAGTGAGAAGCCTTAGCATACGTTCCTTATTGATTGCATATAATGCATCATTAAAAAAAATCAAATCATTCATCATTTTGCATAGTTTAAATTTAGGTCTCAGTCTTTGAGCGAAACCTCTGCGAGCCTCCACTCAAAGAGGGTCAGCTTTTGACACCTAAATTTTGGCGTATCATTTAGTGTTAATTGCATAGAAAATTAGGGATTAAATTTTTAACTCCTGAACAAAAATATTAAAATTGCATAGCATATAGTTTAGGTTCATTACATTCCGCATCTGATCGGCTGTGGTAAGCGAGCTTAAAATTCATCACGTAAATTGAGCTCGGGCACCGAACGAGACTCGGCTCACTCGGAAAGTATGGGCCGAAAATCACACGCAAAAGGGCTTGGTTGTCTTAATTTGAGCTTAAATTAGCCCATTATGCTTAATTAAAGAAAAACCCAAATTAATTCAACCCACTTAGAATTAAATTAAAGCCTAAACCTAAGCCCATTAGGACTAGAAAGCCTGGCTAATTGACCTAGGTTTACATTATAAATATATGTTTATGTCTCATAAAGAGGGGGGTTCTCATAATTTTCAGATCAGATTTTTTTAGAGAGGCCACACAATTCAATACACGGCCACAAGAAAGTGAGAGAGAGACAGAGGAGTCGGGCGGCCATTAGAGAGAAATCGTGAATGGGGCTTGAGAATTCATGGCAAAAATATAGAACGTGAGAAAGAGAGAATCGACACGCAAAAGGAGAGACCCACGTTCTCCACTACGAGAGAAAGATAAAAAGAAAAGTAAAAGAAGAAGGGAAGGGAGAAGAGAACAGGCATCCTCCTTCGAGGTTTTCAATTGATGGAACCGCCCTAGCAAGCCTTCTGCTGTTGTCTTAGCTTCGCCGCGTGTCGTCCACAAGTTTCCACTTCTTGACGTGGCGCTCTTCATTGTCATCGCGACAAGCTAGTCCACACCGTGGGCCTTTACCGCGACGCCCTCCCTCATCGAGCAAAGCACCTCCAGTCGTGCGACACGTCCCTGTGTGTTCTTTGTTTTGCAGGTCACTAACCAACCAGCCGAGCAATCTGCCATTAGTCTCCTGGCCGTGTCGCCTCCAGGAACCTCCCACGCCACAAACTGAATCACCACCGTGAGCAACACCGACGAGACACCACCACCGCTGCTCCCGACGCCGCGCCATCACTCGTGCACTGCCGCTCGTGCACCGCCTCTCATGCATCGCAGCCACCGCCGCTTGCTGCACGCCACCGCACACTACCGTCCGTGCTGTTGCCCCGCTGTGTCATCGCCACGAGCCGCCGCCGCTCCCGACACCGCGCCGTCGCTCCCGACGCACCGCCGATCCGCAATCCCGATCCGCTGCAAATTCAAATTAGGAAAGAAATCTGCAAATCAGGTAATTATCTTATCCCGATTTAATTTGAATATTTTGTTGCCTAATTAATGCTTATTGATATCTAATTTTGCATATTTAGATAATAGGCAATATTTCAATTAGGATTTATTTCCTTTTTTTGAAATCTTAGATATCTATTACTTGTCAAATTTGGATAGAATTTAGAATTTTCAAAATCCTTTGAATATATCCAAGATATTTAAGATATCATAAATTTTCAAGATGTGATCGATTAGGAAAATTTCCTAATCTACAACTGCACACGTGGAAATAAATCTATCTATCAGGCTTTAGATAGAGTTATTTCCATAGCGGGAATTTCGAATTTTAGGGTCGATCTGTCAGGCTTCAGATCGAAACTTAATTCGAAAGATTTAGCGGTTATTTTTTTTTTCACTTGATTTTAATTTCGAATTTCATAAAAAAAAAAGCCAAAAAGATTAGATGCAATTTGAATTGATTTTTTTAAAAGATAACGTTGCATGTTTAGAATATATCTAGATGATTTTTTTTAGTTTAAAATTGCATGTTTAGATAATTGGCATTTTTAATTCAGAATTTCATTAAAAAAATACAAAAAAATAATAATAATGTGCCCGTCATTAGAAATAGGTCACGTCGTCGCATGACATATAGTTTGCATGTTAGGTTGCATTAATCGCATGTCAATTTTTGCACGTCATTACATATAAGTTAGCTTTCATTTAAATAAGTAAAAATCAAAAAGAAATTTCTGCCCTTTTGAGCTCTAAGTTAGGATTTATCAAAATTGTCAAATTGAGTATTTTTTCTCGAAATTGGTACCGAAAGGGCGTTAGGGAATCTAGCGTAACCAAGTCCCCGAATTTATGATTTCTGGTTCGTAAAAATAAAATAGTACTCCCGCTATTTTATTTAGGTTTCTAATCAACCTATCCTAAATGATTAGTGGCGACTCCCGTTAAAAATATTTGCATACTCACAATTGGACCTCAGTTGCGATTTGGTAGAGTTTGGGAGAACTCGAGCTAGGTTAGTTAATTTAATTGATCTAGTAATCCATTAGTTTAAGATCGAAACCCGATTTTTTTTAGGTCGCGACACCACACTTTCAAGAGCGGAACTTAATTTTCCATACCAAGCACGTGGTGACTGTTTGAGGCCATAAATGGCTTTATTAAGCTTGCAAACTGCATTTGGTTGATTTTCTGAAGGATGTCCAAGAGGAATGTTCATATAAACTTCTTCTTCTAGTTCACCTTGTAAAACCGCGTTTTTAACATCCATTTGAAAGAGTGGCCAATCACAATTTATTGCTATAGACATTAATACTCTCACCGTGTTCATTTTTGCTACAAGAGCAAACGTTTCTTTGTAGTCTTCACCATGTGTTTGAGTGTAGCCCTTAGCAACAAGTCTTGCCTTGTGATGCTCAATGGAACCATCACTCTTGTATTTAATTTTATACACCCACCTGCAACCAATAGAATTCTTTCCTTCGAGTAAGGTAACAATATCCCAAGTACGATTTTTATCTAGTGTTTCTAGCTCTTCTTTCATAGCATCTCGCCACACTTGAGAACTTTTGGCTTTGAGACAGGTAGCAGGTTTTTTCTGAGCATCGACCACTGAAAAAAAAAAGCATGGAAGGCAGGCGAAAATTTATCATAGCAAATATAATCTTGTATAGGAAATTGTGTAGAATGATAAGTGGTGAAGTCACAAAGTCTAGTTGATGGTTGTGAAATCCAAGTGGTCTTACGAATAGGAGCAGGAGCGGCAAAGGCAAGTGTAGGCTCTTCTATATCAACAATTTCATCCACTTGCTCTGGAGCAAGAGCAGGATCACTATTATCACTGATGTGATTAGTTACAATCGGCAAGGAAGCAACTTCAACATCGAATCCACTATTGACTAAGTCAGTACCACTATTCTCCCCCTGAAGGTGATCCCTATTAGAAAAAAACATATGAGTCTCATCGAAGACAATATCACAGGAGATAAAAACCTTCTTAGCAGATGGATCAAAACATCCATACCCCTTCTTGACAGAGGAGTAACCAATAAAAACACACTTGCGAGAACAGGGATCAAGTTTTCCCCCGGGAGAGTGAACAAAACAAACACTTCCAAATATTCGAAGATGTGAAATATTCACAGGTTGCCCAATAAGCACCTCTATTGGAGACTTGTAGCGTAAGATCTTACTACGGAGATGATTAATCAAGTAACAACTAGTGAGCACTGCAGCTGACCAATATGTCTTGGGAAAGTTACCATGAAATAATAGAGCTCTCGTCACTTCAAGTAGGTGACGATTTTTCCGTTCGGCTACCCCCATTTTGTTGAGGGATGCCAACACGGGAGGTTTGATGAACAATTCCCAAAGACTTAAGAAAGGACTCAAAATGATGGTTTGTATATTATGTCCCATTATCAATTCAGAGAATCTTGATATGCCGACCATGTTGAGTGTGTAACATATTACAAAATTCTTGAAACACTTTCAACACTTCACTCTTAGAGGTCAAAAATAAATCCAAGTGGTACCATCACGAGAGATCACAGGAGCATTACCCCAAACATCAGAATGTACTAATTCAAAGAGTTCTTGTGAAACATGTGTGCTAGAGGTAAAAGCTAGTTTATGCTGCTTTGAATAATGACAAGTTTCACAATGACTCGAATCAAGAGAAAAATCAGCATTCAAATTATGTAGCACATTATTTGAGGGGTGTCCCATGCATAAATGCCAGAGTTGTGAAGTAGCCTCCTTATCCATCCTTGCGACCAAAGCCTCACTCAGAAAATCAACCACATAGAGACCTTGCTGTAATCCTCCTTCACCAATCGTCCTCCTTGTGAGTCTGTCCTGAACCACTACCTTTTGATGGGAAAAACCAACATTGCAGTCCAATTCTTTAGTAAGTTTACTGATAGATAATGGATTTGAAGATAAAGCTGGCACAAATAACACGTCACAAGCAGCAGAAAATAAATTAATGGTGCCTTGTCCTTCAACCGGAACCTGAGTTCCATTGGCCATGGTAATGGGACCATGAGAACCCTAAGAATTAACATGAAAATCAGATTTTCCATAAGAGGTATTGCACATATGATTAGTAGCGCCTGAATCAACAATAAAAGAATTTTTGGAAGACAAAGTCATAAGGGCCAGGGAATTACTAGATTGAGCCAGATTGCTAGAATCCGAAATAGAAGATTTTATGCCACCAGATTGAATAAGATGCTGCAATTGAAAAGCGAGTTTACTCAAAGCGGCATGAAAGTCAAATGTTGAGCCTTGAGTTTGAGCTGCAACCTTGGCATCTCCCCTGTTATCCTTATTAGTCTTAAGATGAGGGTACAGTTCCCAACAAAGATCTTTAGAATGACCATCCTTATCACAGTAATCACAATGAAACTTATTATTGCGACCTTTGCCTTTGCCTTTACCAGAACCAAATCCCCATCAGAACCATAGTGACCACCATTAGTTTTAGCAGCATGGGCGGAACTCTCAACCGAATCTGCCCCTTTCTTGGAATCAGAAGTCATCACACAACGACGAGTTTCCTCCCTTTGAACAATAGCACAAATAGTGGCAAAATTAGGAAGAGTATAACTCATGAGAATTTGCCTCTTAAGGTCTTCATATTCAAGCTTAAGACTGGCCAGAAGTTGAAAAATTTTGTCTTGCTCTTCACGTTGGGCATATATCAATAGTCTAAGCTAGTGGTCGATATTGTTGCAATTCATCCTGCTTCTTTTTCAGATTACCAAGATATTCAATAAATATTTGATTAGGTGATTGCTCAATATGAGCAAGCTCTTGTTGTAACTCTAAGACACAGGATGCATTATCAACATTGCCATGCATATCCTGTAAAGAATCCCATAGGGATTTGGCAGTCTCTGAATAAGCAAATATCTCATAGATTTGGGATTCCATTGAATTAAACAACCAAGACATGATCATATTATCATTTGCCTGCCATTCAACAAATTTTGCATATGTAGATGCAGGTGCTCTGATAAGTTTCACGTAACCCAATTTTGATCTACCCCCAAGAGCTATAGAGATAGCTCTAGACCAAGGCAGATAATTATGCCCATTTAACATAATGGTTGTAAGTATATTGGACATCTCAGAAATAGATTTGTTGTTATAAGCCATAGTGCTAGACAGAAAAAGAGCACAAAGTTCAGCAAACTTATCTTGTACCAATCGAGTCTAATAACATATCGTCCTCTGTGCAAACCAAAGAAACCACTGCAAAAAATAGATCCACAAATAGCAAAACACGAGCTATAGGAACCACCAATAGACAAGCATAAGCATTGACAATGAAGCCAACCTTAGGATCGTGTTTTGCTTTGATACCATGTTCCAATGAAAATCATGTATAGAATAGAAAGAAAAGAAGAGAAAAGGGACACTCAATCGTTAATGTGGTTCAAACAACCGAGAGTATATTCCCTTGGAAGCTTACATCCACGGTGGTAAATCCCCAATTCATCTTATTTTTTGGGGGAGAATTCATTATCCTTTAATAGAGAGCAATACAATGGGCTACAGTGATTAATTTGGTAACTACAGCTATCGCACAAACTAGCATGATCTCCTACTATATTGGGATTATGATGATCTTGCATCCTTATCCTTCCAACAGGAACCAAGCCCCCGGGTGGCAGTGTGAAGCTACAGGCCGGATTTTTTCCCTATCACCAATTGTTACTTCACACAAGTATTACCAGCGTAGGAAGATCGGGGTGTAGTAACAGCATTCCATTCTCATACGAGGCCTCAAAGTTTATTGGCAAAAAGAGCAGGACATTCCATACAAATCTTGTTTGTTGATGTCACAAGGGCTTGAAGAGGAATTGCCCTGTTACTTCTTTACTCGAGCTTTCCCGAATTAATCCATCCATGTGTGATTCGATAGTTGCTAATTTGGCTATTAATGAATGAAGGTTAGAAAACAACTTGAAACCTACAAGGTGGTAAGGGCAGTGGTTGAGTCTAAAATGTTGCTTTGTATCGAATATTTAACACATTCAAGCACTTTTTGCTTTTAATAAAAGCTCTTCGACTCAAGTTTCTTTGCCTCAATGCCCTAGTTTAAAGGCAAAGAATTTCAAAACTCACCCAAAAAAAACTAGCGGCAATAGCTCTATTTGCTTTGGACCAAGCAGTTGGAGAAATGTCTCTTGCACAAATAAAGCCGCTGTGGTCTTTTCATTTCATTTGTGGAGAAATATCTTCCAGTGTACGTTTACATCTGAAGAAGAGGGCTAATAAAATGCCATTTTTACTGGTCATTGGCCAGATCAGTATCAGAAAAGAAATAAATGGGTTTATTATAGCACTAAGAAAAGGCATGCCTTATATTCTACTGGGGTTTTTCTGAAAGGAAGATTCAGATACATCCAGCGGCTTGCTCTTATGAAACTAAAAATAACCGGTCACTTAGTTAAGGGGCCATTTGATTACGTTTACAAACACTAAATTTCTGTTCTCAAAAGTGAAGAAACAACAATGCATAAACTTGGAAAATGGTGTATAATTTTATTATTTCTATGCACTTTTTGTCTACACAACTCGTCACCCTGTTCTGTAACTTTTAATTTGCCTTGCGCAAGATCACCTGAGCACCATACTGTGGCTGCAGGGTGATGACATTGAAAGGAGCATGCGCATAAGATGGAGAGAGCTCAAATGTGAATTTCTGAAGTATCATGGCGAGCGCCATCTTTGCCTCTATCATAGCGAAATTCTGGCCAACGCAAATGCGAGGGCCCCATCCGAATGGGAGAAAGGAGACTTGGTTCTTGGTGGCCTTGGAGACTCCCTCGGCGAACCTCTCTGGCTTGAACTCATCAGCATCCTCGCCCCACAATTCTTTATCATGGTGGATGAGGAGAGTCGGCACTGAGAGCTGGACTCCCCGGGGTATGGTCAGCTTCCCGAGTTTTGTTTCCTTCTCAACCCTCCGTGCCAGCTCCATCACCGGTGGGTATAGCCTCAGGACCTCATTCAAGATCATTGTGACCTTGTCACGACAAATCCATAGAAGCAGTCATATGACAGAGATGTATATGTAGGAGCATCCATGTATGATTATGATGCCAGAGATTGACTACTACAATGAAATCAATATCCATGAAGAGAATGAAATAGAGATTAATTTATCCAGTAAAAAGGGTTTGAGGCTATTGTCCGAAAAATCAGGTTCTTGTCTTGAAAGGAAATCCAAGTTCAATCCAAGGGTACGAAGATAACGCTCCTGTCAATTCATTGCCGTGTTCATCTTCATAGGATAACATTATTTTTAAAAAAATGTTTCGTCTACTAAGGATTGCAAATGCGCATCTAGTAATTGTAGAATGATTATCATGTGTCATGTGATAAAAATTGCTCACGAAGAACTCTTCATATTGGACCTATTACGAGTCCCGCTCTCAACAAAAGAGGAAAAGAGCATTGAACTTACAATCTTGAGGTGGCTTAACCCGTCAAGGTCAGGTTTTCTGCTTCCAAAGATTTGGAGGACTTCCTCCCTAGCTCGTGCTTGCCAATCCGAGTGCACACTCAGCAAGACCATGGTCCAAACCAGCAAGACCGAAGTGGTCTCTTGTCCGGCGAAGTAGAAAAGCTTGCACTCCTCAATCACGTCGTGAATGCTCATCCCGACGTTCTCTTTCATGTTTGACTCCAGCAACAGCCCCAGTAGATCATTGCTAGCACATACCCCTGCCCTCATTGCTTTCTCTCGTCTGCGAATGATGTTCATGAGTAGAGCTTGCACTTCCTTATCTATGTTCTTCATCCTCCTATTCATTTTAGTTGGCACAAACCTGCGAAACATTGAATCAAATAGTTGGATTTTTTAGAATGCCATGATTGTAAGCCAGAAGCTCATTTAGATTCAATTAGCTTATGGATGAAGACAGATTTTACCTCCAGCCGGGGATGTAAACCGATTGAAGGGCTATAAGTGCGAGCCGGGCTTGTTCCTCCTGAAGTTCGAAGATCTTTTTGCCTTCTTCAAAGTTACTGCCAAATGCTGTTCGAGAGATCACGTCACGGGTCAAATTTCGAAGGTCGACCCACGCGTCGATCTCACAGGATCTCTTTACTGATACCAATTTTTCCCATCTACCAACCATTTCAGTGCAACTTGAATAAAATGCAGGCAACATAAGCTGCAAGAACAACAGAGCAATGCAAAGAAGGAATTAAAAGAAAAATCCTGAGGCATCAATGTGTGTGGTTCAATTCATTTGACCAGAGTATAGTTTCATGTACCTTCAACTTCTCCATGTGGAATGCTGGATTGATGATCTTTCTGTGCCGTGCCCATTTCTCGCCCTCGTGGCTCGCGAGTCCATCGGCTAGCAAATTCACCAGGGGATTGGAGGCTGGCTTGGGATAGTCGTTTATCTTGGAGAAGATCTCCTTTAATTGTTCGGGGTTCGTTATGCTCACTCTCGGTGTTGTTCCTATCCACTTGAACACGTCATTGCCTGCAATGCAACCAGCAAAATAAGAGCCACATTACCAAATGAAATACATTTGCAGCTGTTTTTTTTTTTTTTGGAATGCATATAATTGCATGATTTAACTCATGTCGCTAGTGGAAAATTTTTAGCTCGAGACACTATTGGCGTTGATATGGATAATTTTTTTAATTTTTTTTATTTTTCTGAATTTTTTCCCTTTTTCCCTTTTCGTTTCTTTTCTTTTTTCTTTTTTCCCTCCGCTAATCTAGAGCCTCGACGGTGGCTAGTAAAGGTCGCCGACCATAGGCGAGGGCCCAGACACCCTCGCCTAGGGCTGGCGAGGGTGTTGCCACATAAAAAATTTCAGAAAAATTGTAAAAATTATTCATGTCATTGCCAATCATGCCATGTCAGATGTCTGGCGTCCACATCAATAATTTATTGCCGAAATTGACTAGAAATACTATATTTGTAAATTGTCAAAAGGTTTAGAATTAAATTGATCAAATTAAAAATTTTATGATCAAATATGTTTAGTACTTTTTTTGTTAATTATTCCCAGAAATCAATGGGTGTCGTGCTCATCGCGATTACTGTGTATGGGATGGGCTCTGCCCTTTGACAATGACTTTGACTTCCTCAAAACATGTTACTTCCATGATTCTTCAATCGGTATGACTTGAATTTATATGCCATGTCATTTCAGTCACATAGTCTAGCGTTTGTACATATCAATCATTCATCGATCTATATTGAAATATCTTTTTTAAATGGCCGGGTAAGAATTTAAATGTTAAACGACATTATCACATGCGAGCTTTATTTAACGTTCGCTTTTGTATGGCAAAATGCCCATATTGTGTGCATATTAAAATAAGCAATTATCTAAAAGACTTGAGATGTATTAACATCTTTGGTCGCCAAAATTCAAAGTGGGAAGGCATGAATTTTCAATAGAGAGGGACAGTAAATTCAAATGTCCTAAAACTCCATAAAAACAGCATCGACCAAAGGTCTAAAAACAAGCGAGTGTTAATGAATAAGAAAATACAAGTGCCACACAAATAGATACTATGAAGATGTGCATACCATAGGTTTGGAAGGATTGATGCCAGAAAGGCAAGACACGAGGACTGATGTCGTCGGAAACGGCGATCGGCTTGGACTTGGCTTCCTTGAGCAACCGTGAGTTCTCCTTGAGGTCTCCGAACAGGAAGGTGTAGGGTTTGCCGGAGAGGCCTTGCTGTCTCAGGAGCCTCTCGAGCCTCTTCGGCCTCAGCCACACCCAGTTCACCACCCTCCATGTCCATGTGGTCAGGACGGCCAGAACCGTCGCCAGTGCAATTGATTGTATTGAAACCTCCATATTTTCTTCTTTGTGTGTGTATCTATTTGTCTGTATGTGGGTCTGTGTCTGTGTGTTGTTGAGAGAGAGATATGATGGTTTGATAATGTTGGGCAAGGGCAATTGTGAGGTGTCGTGCTTATATAGCCATAGCCCATCCATAGCCATGTGCGTGTTGGCCAAGAAGCTTTTTGACCGTGACCCAATTGGAAAAAGAAAATGAAAGAAAACGAGAAAGACATCCAAAATAAAGAGAAGAAAAAAGTATTCACTGCTCAAAATTAGAGAATGGGTATAGCATACATATTATATCAAATACAAAATATTGAAAATGGTGCGTCTTTTGTTCATCGTGATGGTGTAAAAGGCCTTTGACAAGTGTTGCATCAAATTCGAAATACTTGTACCTAATAAATAAATTTTTGCATTAGTGTTTGATTGTCGACAGTGTATCATCTCCTAACGTCCATATAACATCGACTTGAACGGTGGTGAATAAAGCAAGAGGTTTTGGTTTTGGTTGTTTTATAGCTTTTGTTCGCTCTTTGGCTGCAACTTTGGCACGTTCTGGGGACGGAGGTGAAGATAAAGGCGCGGAGTCATTGTTGTACGTGCGAGTTCCTTGTTCATGCGTTGTATACGTGCATCGAATCCGTTGGTTTAACTTGGTTTTGCAAAAGCGTAAAGAAGAGCTTTTCTTGAAGCGTTTTTAGCATGATATTTACCGAACTTCGTTGGTTAATTATCATATTATTGGAAATAAGTTGCTATATTACACATGTTGTAAGAAATTCTCATGCCATTGGAGACGATTCTTTATTTTTTATTATTGATCCAAAGGGATTGCCACGGGGGCAAATCACAAGACAGGGTGCGTGTTCTTCCGAAAGTTCATGTAATTTCATAGTTCTTTCCATACGACTCATCCTCGTCGATTTCAAGGTAATACTCTTTGAAGTTGTCAAATTGCCTTTTTCCGCGTTGCATCTCCCCCATATGGCCTCTGACTAGGAATGTGTCTCCATTGAATATTGACTTAAAAATCGTGCTTAATATGTTGCCAATCGATGTCGTCGAGTGCCCATATGTCTTTCCGAATTTATCCACATATTTGACTTTCAAAGGATGGATACATATATGGTGAAAAAATCCGTCCATCATAAATTGTAAATTATTCTCATATTGGGATCATCCAACCTCAACATGACCTCGATGACCTCGGATCCTAGTTTGTCGCTACCCAATATGCCTCGTTGAAGGTAAGACAATCTCAGTTGAGGTCGCAATGTACTATTGCCATGATAGCTATTTCACCAAATAAGTTAGAGGGTTAAATTTGCACAAAATAATTAATAAGGGGTCGAAATGCAAAGGCAACAAATTTAAAACTTAGAGAATGAATCACGGAATTGTTTGCATTTAGCGACGAGGAGAATCGAAGATGTACTGCCCCACGCCCCTAATCCGCATACACAAAACCATTCATTAACCTTGATTTAGATGGTACAATTCTTAGCCCAAAAGCTTTTGAAAAAATCTACGAGAAATTTGAGTCCAGTTGATCATTATCAATTGCTTTTCTTCTCTCTTTTTTTACCCTTTCTGACGTGTGCTCGGATGCTAATCGCATGCCAAGTAATTAAAGGTCAAAGAAGAAATCGAGAACTTGACCTCCAAGCAAATAAATGTCTTCTATCCGAAGCAAGGACATACAATGCAAAAAGAGAACTACATAGGAGTCTTTTTCCCTTTTTTTGTGGATTTAGATTTAATTTTTGTAGCCAGCATTACCAGAGTTATGAGTTTGCATGATTATTGGCCGAAGCGATTATCTATTTCGCGACTCGTAATTAAGTTTGTTTGTTGAAAAATTGAAAATTAGGTTACACCTACCATTGGTATAATAAATGACAAACTCCCCTATTACCAAAACTAACCATTTTTGTCTTGTTAATATCCAATAAAAAATGTTAGAGTTCTTAAATGGATCCACTAACTTAAATAACCACTTATTATTATTATCCATGTAATTTCATACATCTAGCATTACTCGCTACATAAGATGGTCGAATCGTGACCATTCCAGATTATGGATGGACCGAGAGTTTTATGTTGGCCATTTTTCTTTTTTCTCATAAAAAGATGCATAATACGGATGCCTCAATAATTCTAGATAAGCATCATTCGACATAAAGTCTAGATCTTAAAATATTTAAAAGAGAGAACTTCAATATTTTCACAGATCACCATGAAGAAAATTGTTTTGCATCGTCCTCTAAATTAGAGATAACTTTTCATATATCATACCCCAAAAGAGTTGGGAAGCACAACCATCATGGCTACTTTCTCCGAACATTATTATGGCGCCTATTACAAAATTCTGGGTTGAAGATTACTTAATGATGAGCAATGCTTGAACTCATGATCTTGTGTTTTAGAAACATCGACTCATGCCATTTAGCCATCACAATTGACTGTGAGGACCCTTTATCGAGTTGTCAAACACATGCTTTGAAGAATTGACAAATGGTGCACTGTCGTTTATTTTTCCTTGGAATGTATGAATATATTATAGTTTTTTTTATAACCGAGGATCCGCCACCATTCCTCGGGGACAAGCCCGCATAGGTAATCGGGGCGCCTATACCTCGGGAGAGACTAGCTCAGCAATCCACCGTCAGGGCCCCCTACTTAAATTACGGAACTGAGCGGGGATTCAAATCTAGAATCTCTTGGAAGAGAAGGAAAGCGTCTACCAACTCGGCCATACGTAGGTGGGTTGTTATAGTTTGTTTGTTGCAAAGTTTAAAAAAGTTAAAAGTAACTTTTCTTACCTTCCCATCAAAATTTAGAATGTAATATAAACAGTTTAAATAATTATGAAAACATGTGAATTTACATATCCACGTAACACAACTTTTAATGTTTTCAACTATTTTATAAGCATAGGTCGTATGATTTGAAAAAGTAAAAGAAAAACTCCAGATTATTGGACCCAGAAAAACTCCAGATTATTGGACCCCGTTACATTCCACTGTTTATAAATTCTAAATTTCTTTTCATCATAAATTTATTCTTCGATCTTATTAATGAGGGTGT
Source organism: Syzygium malaccense (assembly GCA_031216405.1). Lineage (NCBI taxonomy): Eukaryota > Viridiplantae > Streptophyta > Magnoliopsida > Myrtales > Myrtaceae > Syzygium > Syzygium malaccense. The sequence continues at coordinate 691,545 of CM062258.1, read as the reverse complement.
TAACAAAAATCTTTTATTTTTGAGATGGCCCGCCAAATGGATATAAAACAGGAAAAAAAATGCAGTAAGATTACCTCTGACGCATTGAATTTCTCTTGTGGTGTGGGGCAAGAGAGGTCGCGTCGAGTCGACATCTAGAACACTGACAAATGCCCAGCCCGCAAAACGTCATCACTTGCGTTTTAAAACAGTCCAGAGAAAAGAAAAGACCAATGCAATATCGTACATCTGCGGGAGAGGCGAGCATGTGCTGGCATTTTGGGCAAAAGACGGTTCAGCCCCCACAAGCCAGGAGGGCAGATATCGTTAATGACGCTGTGTTAAAAGTGGTTTGACGACAAACGTAACTTAATCACCCAGATGATTGTGTTCCAGAAGAATGTCTTTTGGATTAGCAATGAATGCTATTGCTTGGTAAGCAAGGTCTTCTGGATTCCTTTGATGGGCAGACAGATTTGACAATTGCAGCCAGGGGACCACGACTCAAACGACATTCCCTCAATACTCCCGTATGAATGTGCACACTTGAACATCTACAGGACCACAACTTCGTGATTAAGTTTCATGTGGCAACAATGTCTAAACGTGCAAAATTTCCCCTTGTTTTTTCCTCTCAAGAAAACATCCAAGTCCACATCCTATCCTACAACTGGTGGCATGGAACGAGAGGGAAATGAACTAAAGCAAGGAATGGAAGAAAATGAAATAAGGAACGGAATGAAATACGAATAGCAATTCTTGTATTCGTACGAGAAAATAAGTTGAAAAGAATCCTTGTTTTGTGATAGGATAATTTTGGAATGTAAAATGTCCTTAAAATGGATAATGCGTGAGAAACAAAAATAAAAGATACACTCGATACCATTGTATATAATAATTTTCTTAATATTTTGCCAAGGAATGGATTGGCCATATTGGCCATACGGACCATATCATACCGAAAATGGAGCCATGGAATGGCCATTCTCCTTGTTTGATCGATGAACGAGCATTCCGCATCTTTTGCAAGAACAAACAGAGGAGATAAATCGCATCTCGTAGTAATGATTCCATTTTGAATCGATTCTTCATTCAATCTGATCATGGATGATTTGACCAAACTAAAATGTTATCACTAGTCGTCGTTGATGATATGTATAGTTGAGTTAAGGCTTCTGTTCTCGCATAAGTTCCTAAAGATTTGATGAACTAAAATGGTCTCTAATCTTCTTTAATCCACAACTTGGACCTCATGGCAATCCTTGCCCGTGTCCCTAAGTTGAAAATACTAGACGTGATTATAAGATGTAATATTCATTCATCGTTCACTATCACGAGCTCACAGAACTCAACGTGAATCCCCACTGAAAAAAGCAAGATATTTACAATCCGCTGCTTCTATCATCAACCTTGTCTGCAGATGCTCTGACAGAGTACACAAGATGAATTGGTATATGTATTTGAGACATTTCCTGCATCGGTTCAGATGAAAATGAACATACTGACCATCAGATCTAGCTTCACAACATTACAAAGGAGCACAATAGATATATAGTCACTGCAATACTTAAATACATACGTCACATGGCTTTGCCAACCAAAAAGACAGGAGAACCGTGTTCTTACACAAAACATTTCTCGAAAACTAGGAATAATCCGAAACACGGACTTCTTGGACCAACACAACCGTGCTGTTTTCCTTGCTCATCTGACAGAAGGAAGGGTTGTGATAAATTATGGTCAATAACATGATGGCCCCCCTTTACCTTACCAAAAAAAAAAAAAAACATGATGGCCCCATTTGTTCATGAAGTCAACAGCTAGATCGCATGAACTATCCCATTTCCTATGATGTTACCAATCATCAGCTTCTCTTGTGACGCGAAGGACAATTGCAATTGTTGCCAGAATTGCATGCACATGGATATTTGAGGAATTTTAAATTTTTGTCTGTCGTAAAATGAATTGAACATGTATATATAAGAGAGAGATGTAGAGAAAAGAAGGCCAGGATTCACAATGGCTCATAAATGAGGTTTAGAGATGCGTAAGATCGTGAAAGATCTAGATGCGGGAATGTGCAGGACGTACTTTTTCCCTACTCAAGAAAAACCATATAGCAAAGCATCTACTTTGCAGTTCCTGAAGTTTCATATCAACGGGGGACATGGATTTCATTTTGGAGGGTAAACTAACAAAGGCATTGTCAGGAATAAGAAGTTATTAGAGGGCCAGACATAGATAAGCTGGAAGACAGAAAAGGCTTCCTCAATCAAGATGTTACATGGTATATTTGGGACAGAAAGAACCAAATATACAGTTGCACGTGAGCTAAGTTTTTGGACTAGGAAGAGAAGTTAATAATTTATGTGATGGATTACCGAACTGCTCTTTTGGAAGAGGTACTTACTAAGATGAATGACAATATTAATTCTACAGAGTACAGTATTGGCAGACAAGTATACATGCAAGTATGCACACCCAAGTGCATGAGCACGCAACAGAGGGCGGGGGCATGAACATATGCACTACCTGGAAGAAACAAACAAGTAAATGTAGCTACTTTTGTGACAGAAGAAATAGAGAGACTCACAGCGATTGTACAAGCAATATATCCAGGCTTTTCCCGGTAGTCTATCCTTCTGCAGAGAAGAATAAGTAGGCCAATGTACCAAGGGATGGCACCAAGGAAGAAGCCAATGATAAACCTTTGACAAAGCAGACATCCCTAATTAGTTGATGATCATAAAAAGGTCGAAATTTTCATGAATACAAGCCTCAGGTTTCATTAAAGAACCATCACATGGTATTTCTCTGGTCTCAAACTTAAAGGCCAGGCACCAATAAGCATCACAAAAGATAAAGATGTTGAACTCATGAAGCATAAGAATCTGCTACATCCAGGCTCAAGAACTGTCATGCAGTCCTTGTAGTCATAGACATTGCTGACTTCATCTTGTTTTGCAATTGACTGTGCTCACCAAAACATGAAATCCAACCCACGAGTAAAGAAAAGAACTTACAGGAACCATCCAAGTCCAATACCACAGCAAGTCATCCGTGATTCTCTTACTGGTCTTCCTTCATTCAGCAACAGCATAACCTGAAAAAAGTTGCTGAGAAATGGAATTCCCCCAAAAAAAGGTTGCAAAGCATACAGAGCGAAGATCATAAATCATTTTTGATTCATCAGGGCAATCGGTAAAATCATGAATATGGGCATACTTAGTCCTCATTGTTCCAGTAAGTTATCTGTTCAAGAAAGGTTGAAAGAGGACTAAGGAGAAAAGGCTATAGAGACAGATTTTCCAATTTTCAAGTCCTACAGAATCTTTTCAAGCTATAGTGAAGTAAACCCAGTTGGTCACAGTATTTACTGGTTAAAATTACTTATCTTCCTCTTTAGCTGTGCAGCTATGATTGTGCTGCTTCTATCTAGATGTAATGCACCAACTGGAAACGCAACTGAACATTCACGACTTCATAAGAAGATATCGCATGACCTAGAGCATACTATGATCAGCATAGTAGCCAGGTGAACACATAAGCCGAGCCATATTTATAATGAGTAGACATCATTTTACTCATGACTCCACTGGGTACCACACTTTGGCCATGTTTGATTCAGCTTTGGGAAAGGGCTTTTAGTCTCGAAAGCTCCTTCCCAAAATGTTGAACCATTTGGTTCAGCTTTCCGAGTCCGAAAAGCCGAAAGCTAAGACCAGTTTTGGGCTTTCGGCATTCCACAAATATTGAAGCCTTTTTTTCTCTTCCTAAATTGCCCTCACTCAAATTTTAATATTCCAATTTTGCCCCTGTTACTGTTCATCATCTTCACCACGAGGGTGGCCGACGAAGGGCCGGCGAGGGCGGATCTGGCCGGCGAAGGGCCGGCGAGGACGAATCTGGCCGGCGAAGGGCCGGCGAGGACGAATCTGGCCGGCAAAGGGCCGGCGAGGTCACTCGACCCAAGCGAAGGCCTCCTGGGGTTGGGCGACCGCCCAAGCGTCGTGGCCTGAGGTCACGCGACCTAGGCAACGGTGCCTGGGCGGTCGCTCAACCCCAGGCGGCCTTCGCCTGGGTCGGGCAACCTCACCAGCCAGATCCGCCCTTGCCGTTCACATTTTGGTGAAGAAAATTAACAGTAACAAGGGCAAAACAGGAATATTAAAAATAAAAATTGCCAAAGCCCTTTGCAAAAAAAAATTTGCTAAACACTACTTAGGCCAAAATAGCTTCACAAAATTTTTTTTACCAAACGCTACTTGCATTTCTCTAAGTGGCTTTCACCTAAATATATTTGTATTCCCCTAAGTAAAATTTGAAAAGCCGAACCAAACGGGCCCTTTATCTGACTAAACTCAAACCCTGAGAACCCTGGAACAACACATCAGGCACATCAGGCAAAACATATGATTCTCTGTATGAGCATGATTGACCCCTAAAGAAGCCACATTCAAAGCTAGTCAACCAAAATGAGGACAAACGCGCTGGTCCAATTAATTTCACTTAATTTCAACACCTTCATGAACTCCTCTTCCCGCACCCCATACATCCAATGTCTCAAAGATGAGGATGCTAACCCTTTCGCCAAGAAACTAAACCCACTAGATAAACTAAATCAATTAAAACATCATTCCATGCCAGAGTGAATCAGCAAAGGCGAACATATTGGCAGTTCATAAAACAAAATCAGAATCCCAAGATTCCTAGAAACATTCCATCATGATCACACAGAAATTCCAAAGCACCGCGACCAAATTCCAGGACCACCGAAAAAAAGAACCCTGTATCAAACTTTCACCGACACCCCTTTCAAAACTTTACATGCTAAAGTTAACTCTGCTTGCAAGCTATTCTAAAAGAAGCGACTTTGTACCCGGAACGGTGTGATACCCATGATGGTAATAGTGAGGAGGAGGAGAAGAAATCGAGAACTCGACATCCAAGCAAACTAGTGCCTTCTATCCGACGCAAGCACATAAGTTGCAAAGAGAACTACATAGGAGTCTTTTTTTCCTTCTTTGTGGATTTAGATTTAATTTTCGTAGCCAGCCTTACCAAAATAATGAGTTTGTCCGATTATTAGCCGAAGCAATTGTCTATTTGTGACTTGTAATTAAGGTTGTTTGTTGAAAACTTGAAAGTTAGGTTATACATACCATTGGTATAATAAATGACAAACTCCTTGTTACCAAAACGTAACAATCTTTTTTCTTATTAATGTTCGATAAAATGTTAGGGTGCTTAAATGGATCCACTAACTTAAAAAGTCACTTATCATTTGCCATGTAACATAAATCTATTTACTATATGAGTTTTGGTATCTCTACCATTACTCGGTCACAAAACATGGTCGAATTGTGACCATTCAAAATTAACAAGCTTTCTCAAGGGTGTTAACAAAATCCTTTTTTTTAGATGGCTCACCAAATGGATATGAAACATGAAATGGAGTGAGATTAGCGCCGACGCATGATTTTTGTCTTGTGGCGGGCAAGAGAGGTGGTCGCATCGAGTGAGTTATCTAGAACATTGACCGCTGTCCCCCCAAACGTCATCATGTACGTTTTATGTGCTATCTGATTTAGATCATGCGACATCATGAATCCACAGGCAGTGCAGGCGATGGCATTATGGCATAATTTTAGAGCCCCACCAGCAAAAATGGCGGACGTAGTTAAATGACACTTTTTAAGAAGTGGTTTGACGACACCTTATCACCTAATGTTTGCCTTCCGGAAGAATGTCTGTTCGATTAGGATTGAATCTCATTACATGTCAAGCAAGTTATTCTAGAATCCTTAAGTAGGGCAGGACCGTGACTTTCATGGCATTGCCAAAATACTCCCCCAAAATTGATGACCACTGGCACATCCCCAAGACCATAACTTGATAGATTAAGTCTCAAGTAGCATATTGTGAAAAGCTTGCCAACAATTACTATACATAACTCTGTATAAGGGAAGAAAAAAGATATCATTCAATCCTATTTTTTCAGTTATTATAAAATGCTATTTTGTTTTGATTTATAGCACATAAAATGATCGAATTTAATATTCATTACTTAATTTTTCATGGCTTAAATTTCAATTGTACCATATAGATTCTAAGTTTTCAGTAAATTCGAGCTCAATGTGGCTCAATTCCCCAAAAACTCATAGAGCCGAAGTTTCAATATCTAGTAACACATTTTTAAAAGCCCTTGAGTCAAAATTTTGCTTTGAATATGCTCAAAACTCAAGGCAACCCTCTTATTTTGGGATTGGGATTTTTAAGAAAAGTAACTTTCATAAATTAATAAACTTCATCTCCGGTTTACCTAGAAAATTTTCATAATCCTCATATCATTATTGTCTTTTTCTTCAACTTGCAGAAAAGTCCACAAGGAGAGAGGGCAGTGGTGGCGAGGTCCCGACCACCACACTGTGGCAAGACCAACCTGGAGTCACCTGACCCTGGCACCGCCGAGCTAGAGTCTTACGACCCCAAGTGAGCCTCTCGTCGATGGTTACACGAGGTAGATACTGCCTAGGTCGCTGACTAGGTGAGCCTTGTTGGGGCACCCCAGGCGAAGTCTTGTGGGGGTCCCGACCACCCCAGGTGAGCGGCTAGTAGGGGGTGCGCGACCTAGCCTCGCCTAGGTTGAGCAACTCATGACAGGCCTCGCTGAGGGTCGCCCAATCCTAGTGCCACCTCACCGGGGATCACGTTGCCCCCATGCCTGGTGGCAGAAAAAGACTACTTCTCTAATTTTTTTCAATTTTTCTTTAATGCTGTGTTGAAACTGTTTGCGGAAAAATAAGTAGACAGAACACAGAGATTTACGTGGTTCGATCACAACGTGATCTATGTCCACGGGCGAGGCAAGATAATGTTCCACTATAATCAAAGAGAGTACAATTTTCAGAAGTCGAAAACAACGACTAAAGCTCACGGCTCACAAAAAACTCTCTGTAAACAAAATTCTTTCGGTACATCAATGAGAAAACCTAGCTGCAGTATAAATAGGGCTCCCAAAAATTTTCCTCGGGGGCATAGCCCCCGAACCCCCCAAGACATTAGTTCGTTTCCTCCAGCTCGAGCGGTCCGCTATGGAGATTTGTTCGCTTGCTGCGGGTTGGGCCTATCGGCCCAACCCTTCGCGTCGCGAACCAAATCTCAATTTTCTCTCCACTTTCGGGTCGCACAAAAATATGTCGGGTCGGGTCATAAACCGGACCAAGTACATAAATTCAAGACATATTTAACAAATCTCCACCTTGGCTTGAATTTCCCAAAAATAAAATAATCAAGAAGCCGAACATATTCTCTCGACATCCCTAAGCCTACGTGAGCTAACTCGGTGTAGGAAACAAGGGCTGCAACGAAAGAACATATTCACTTTAAAAACAAATGTAGAACTATCATTTACCTCTCCACCAAAGCCCCACAAGGGGCAAACTCAATCAAGCATGCCAATCAAGTTCAAGCAATGCTTAAACTTGTTGGCGGGGACTGGCTTAGTTAACATATCAGCAGAATTGTCAGCTGTACCAATTTTCTTTACCGTTATATTTCTCTCCGCAACTGCTTCTCGAATAAAGTGATACCTGACATCAATGTGCTTAGTCCTCTCATGATATGCTTGATTTCTAATCAAGTATATAGCACTCTAATTGTCACAAAAGACAACCGAATTGTCTTCCTGTTGTAGCCCAAGTTCCTGAACAAGATTCCTTAACCAAATACCTTCTTTCACTGCTTCTGCTGCTGCCATATACTCTGCCTCTGTAGTAGACAAAGCAACTGTCGACTGTAAGGTTGACCTCCAGCTAATAGCCGAACTAGATAATGTGAAAAGATAGCCAGTCAATGATCTCCTCTTATCGAGATTACCTGCAAAATCGGAATCCACAAACCCCACAACTGAGGTACCGTTGGAACTGTTTCTTTCAAACATTAGGCCCAACTCTGCGGAGCCTCTAAGATACCTAAGTATCCATTTCACTGCCTGCCAATGAACCTTTCCAGGATGCGCCATATATCTACTAACCACACTAACTGCCTGCGCAATGTCTGGACGAGTGCATACCATAGCATACATAATGCTACCGACTGCACTGGAGTATGGGACACGAGACATCGCAGCCTCCTCGACCTTTGATTGAGGTGAATGTAGAGCTGAGAGTCTAAAATGGGATGTCAACGGTGTACTCACAGGCTTAGCGTTTTGCATGCCAAACCTCTCAAGTACCTTTTCAATATAACTCCTCTGCGAAAGATATAACTTCCCTCCTTTTCTGTCCCTCTGAATCTCCATTCCTAAGATCTTCTTGGCAGGACCCAGATCTTTCATCTCGAACTCCTCATTGAGCCGTTTCTTCAAGATCAACACTTCTAACATGTTCTTTACAGCAATGAGCATGTCATCCACGTATAAGAGAAGATAGACAAAGGATCCATCTGAACCCTTCCTGAAGTAGACACAACTATCATAGTTGCTCCTGTGATAACCGCTCCCTATCATAAAACTGTCGAATCTCTTATACCACTGTCTTGGTGACTGCTTCAAACCATATAAGGATTTCTTCAATCTACAAACATGATCTTCCTTGCCTTCTACATAATAGCCCTCGGGCTGGGCCATATAAATAGTTTCCTCAAGCTCGCCATGCAGAAAAGCAGTCTTCACGTCAAGTTGCTCAAGCTCTAAATCAAATTGAGCAACTATAGCTAGCAACACCCGAATGGAAGTGTGTTTTACCACAGGAGAGAAAACTTCATCATAATCAATTCCCTCCTTCTGATTGTAGCCTTTAGCTACGAGCCGAGCCTTGCATCTAGCATTTTCAACACCTGGAATTCCTTCCTTTTTCTTGAATATCCATTTACACCCAATGGCTCTTTTTCCCTTAGGCAACTGCACCAAATCCCAAGTCTGGTTCTTGTGAAGTGATTCAAGTTCCTCAACCATAGCAATAGCCCATTTCTCTGATTCTGTACAAGTAATAGCTTCCGTATAAGTGGAAGGTTCCTGAATACCCATATCTTCTGCTGTCGTAAGAGCATAAGCCACCAGATCAGAGAACCCATATTTCTGAGGAGGCCGAGTCTGTCTCCTTTCTCTGCCAGTAGCAATAGAGTATGGCTGCTCCACCTCATCTACAGCTTCCTCATCTGAACTTGAATCAACATGAGCAATTTGCTCATTCAAATCATTCTGAGAGGTCTTTTCTGGAAGCTCCACCTGAACCTCTACCTCATTTGTATCACTCTCATGTTTTCCTGCAGACTCATCAGCAACTTTCCTTTGATCAAGCATATGCATTTCATTAAATGTAACATCCCTACTAATAATGAACTTAGGTGAGTTAGGTTCCTAGCACTATAAACGATAACCTTTCACCCCATCAGCATACCCAACAAAAATGCATTTCTTTGCTCTAGGTTCTAACTTACCATCCTTAACATGATAATAAGTAGGGCATCCAAAAACCTTTAGATTAGAATAATCACAAGGCTTACCTGACCACATCTCAAAAGGAGTCTTGCATTCTATTGCTGTTGAAGAAGAGCGATTAACTAAATAACAAGCCGTGTTAACAGCTTCAGCCCAAAAATCCTTTTCCATGCCAGCATTAGAGAGCATGCATCTCGCTCTCTCCAATAGAGTTCTGTTCATACGTTCTGCCACTCCATTCTGCTGTGGAGTGTGCCTAACTGTACGGTGTCGAACAATACCTGCATCTGCACAAAATTCATTAAAATCGCCACCACAAAACTCAAGACCATTATCGGTCCTAAGATGTTTGATCTTCTTCCCTGTCTGATTCTCAACAAGGGCTTTCCACTTCTTGAAGGTTTCAAATACATCACTTTTTCTTTTCAGAAAATAAACCCAAACCTTCCTGGAATAATCGTCAATGAACGTCACAAAGTAAAGAGCACCACCCTTAGATGGAACCTGTGCTGGTCCCCATAAATCGGAATGGATATAATCGAGTGTGCTCTTTGTCGAATGAGTCCCTGTACTGAATCTGACTCTGCATTGCTTGCCAAGAACACAATGCTCACAGAAATCTAGCAAGGTCGTCTGCTCCCCACTAAGTAAATCACGTTTACTCAAAACTGACATGCCACGCTCACTCATGTGGCCCAAACGCATGTGCCATAATTTCGTTCTATCATTATCAGAAACGGAATTACTTGTGCCAATTGAAGGACCCATAACTGTGCTACCCTGCAAATGATACAAGTGATTAACCTTACTTCCTTTCATCACAACCAGATTACCTTTTGAAACTTTGAGAACTCCACCTCCACCTAAGTACACACACCCAATGGAATCCAAACTACTCAAAGAGATAAGGTTTCTCTTCAAGTCTGGTATATGTCTTACTTCAGTCAAGGTTCTTATTGCTTGGTCGTGGCACTTAATCCGAACAGTACCAATACCCACGACTTTGCATACAGCATCATTCCCCATCAAGACTGATCCACCATTCAATGGCTCGTATGTGGTGAACCATTCCCTATTTGGGCACATGTGATATGATGCTCCCGAATCCATTATCCAAATATCATTGGACAAATTAACAGCAGAGCATGCCGTAAGAACACTGTCTGATGCATTAGACTCAGTTTCGTTTGCAACATTCGCCGAATTTTGTCTTTGACCATGCTGCTTATCCTTTTTCTTGAGCGAAGGACAATCTGACTTGTAATGTCCCTTTTTGTGGCAGTAGTAGCACTCAACATTTATCTTATCTCCAGGTGGCTTAGATTTTGAACGACCAACAGATTTCCCTCGGAAAATTTTATCCCTGCTCTTGATTCTGCCTCTCACAAACAAACCATCTGCTTTGTTTTCACTGGTACTCCCATTCAATTTCGTTCTCAGTTCTGCAGAATTCAAAGATGCTTTGACATCCTCCAAAGTTATGGATTCACGTCCATAAAGCATCGAGTTCATAAAATTCTCATATGAGGCAGGCAGTGAACATAACACGATCAAAGCTTGATCTTCATCCTCGAGTTTAATATCTAGATTTTTTATATCCAGAACAATTTTATTAAACTCATCCAAGTGTTCTTGAACAGACGTACCTTCGCGCATCTTTAGGGTATAAAGACGCTGCTTCAAATAAAGTCTCGATGTTAGAGATTTTTTCGTGTAGAGACTTTCCAGTTTCTTCCAGAGACCGGCCGCTATTTCTTCATCTGTGACTTCTCGCAAAACCTTGTCATTTAGAGACAACTGGATCGCGCTATGCACCTTCTCATCCATCTCTTCAATCTCAGCCGAGGTCATATCGTTTGGATAATTTCCGTCCAGCGCCCTAACCGTACCCTCTCGCCTCAATAAGGCCTTCATATTTATTCTCCATAATCCGAAGTTGTTCTGTCCGTCAAAAGATGAGATCTGAAACTTCAAAGATGCCATCTCAAAGAACCCTAGAATCGAACTAGGCTCTGATACCACTTGTTGAAACTGTTTGCGGAAAAACAAGTAGACAGAACACAGAAATTTACGTGGTTCGATCACAACGTGATCTACGTCCACGGGCGAGGCAAGACAATGTTCCACTATAATCAAAGAGAGTACAATTTTCAGAAGTCGAAAACAACGACTAAAGCTCACGGCTCACAAAAAACTCTCTGTAAACAAAATTCTTTCGGTACATCAATGAGAAAAGCGCCTCACCCTCACTCGCGGGAAATCGACTAACATATGACCTTGTTGCTCAGCATTCCTCAGTAGGCATTGCCTAAGAAGGAAGAGTAGGCAATGAATAGAAGGATTATACCCACTTAAGAGGAGAGTGCCCCCTCTTTTTTCGTGCGAAGACCAGATTGAGTGCACTTCGGATGTTAGAGCTTGTCATGGCCTCCTCTACAAAATATACTCATCAGAAGGAAAGCTGCTCCTACCTAATAGCAAGGCGGCCAGAGGGTACGTAGCTGAACAAGCGCGGGAGCTTATGGCAATTATAGTTGAACTAACTAGATGGGCTGCGGATAGAAAGTTAGTGTTTAGTGCAGGCAACGAGATGGAAGTAGAAGCATTCAAGTGACTAATGGGACGGGAGCTGTCGACCTACAGCAAAGTCCATTATAGAGAATATAGATCAAAGGAGCACCCAACTATGACAAGCTCCTTACCAAAAAAAAAACTATGACAAGCCCCCTTCATGGACAAGGATTCCTTTAAACCCATCTTATGCTGCTTGCAATTGCGAGGATTCTAATTGGCTTAACTTTTTCTTGGAATAGCCATAGTCCTAGGGAACCAAGCCGTCCCGAATCACAAAGCACCACCCGCTGAAGAGGGGGTGGGGAAAGCTACAGGCTGGATTTTTTCCCTATCACCAGTTGTTACTCCACACAAGTATTACCAGTGTAGGAAGATCAGGGTGTAGTAACAGCATTCCATTCTCATATGAGGCCTCAAAGTTTATTGGCAAAAAGAGCAGGACATTCCATACAAATCTTGTTTGTTGATGTCACAAGGGCTTAAGGAGGAATTGCCCTGTTACTTCTTTACTCGAGCTTTCCCGAATTAATCCAATGCTACATCCATGTGTGATTCGATAGGCACTAATTTGGCTATTAATGAATGAAGGTTAGAAAACAACTTGAAACTAAGACAAGGTGGTAAGGGTAGTGGTTTGAGTCTAAAATGTTGCTTTGTATCGAATATTTAACACATTAAAGCACTTTTTGCTTTTAATAAAAGCTCTTCGACTCAAGTTTCTTTGCCTCAATGCCCTAGTTTAAAGGCAAAGAATTCCAAAACTCGCCCAAAAAAACTGCGACAATAGCTCTATTAGCTTTGGACCAACCAGTTGGAGAAATGTCTCTTGCACAAATAAAGCCGCTATGGTCTTTTCATCTCATTTGTGGAGAAATATCTTCCGGTGTACGTTTACATATGAAGAAGGGGGCTAATAAAATGCCATTTTTACTGGTCATTGGCCTGATCAGTATCAAAATAGAAATAAATGGGTTTATTATAGCACTAAGAAAAGTGTTATTGCTTATATATTCAGCTAGTTCACACAAACTTCTAGTTTTTACAGTGAGAGATAGAATGAAAAACCTACTACTTCATACTTCCGAAAACGGTCAAGTACAAGCAAAATAGGAATCTTTTAGAACTACACAAAACGTGCAAAAAATTGACTTGTTCCACTTCCTAGAAAATAGCTAACAAACTAACTACCTAACAAACAAACTTGACTAAATAACAAAGAAAAAAACTAAAAGACAGAACATCAGCAGCAGCACTAAGACACAGCTCCAACAAACTCCTCCTTGGATCAGTTGCTGCTGCAAACTCCTATTTTCTCTCTTAACAACTCAAATCTTCCGGCCTGAAGTGGCTTTGTGAACATGTTTGCAAGCTAATCTTCTGATCTACAATAGACCAACTTAACTTCACCACTTTGTTGCACTTCACGCAGAAAGAAGAATTTGACCTTAAAATGCTTGGTTTTGCCATGGAAAACTGGATTTTGTGAAATTGCTAATGCAGCCTGATTGTCCACATAAACTTCAATGCAATCACCAGAATTCAACCACAGATCCTTCATTATCTTCTTCAGCCACAAAGCTTGATTTGCAGCTACAGTAGTTGCTATAAACTCAGCCTCTACAGTGGAATGAGCTACAATCTCCAGCTTTTTGGAACACCAGGAGAAATAAGCAGAACCAAGAGTGAAGCAGTACCCAGATGTACTCTTCATGTCATCCACTAAGCCAACCCAGTCACTATCAGAAAAGCCCTGCAACTTAAACTTCTATCCTTTCCTAAACTTCACACCAAAGAACAATGTTCCTTTAAGGTATCTCAAGACCCTTTTTGCAGCAACCAAATGTAACTGACTGGGACTACGCATGAACCTGATTAAAACACTCACAACAAATAGAATATCCGATCTAGTTGCTGTAAGATACATCAGACATCCAATCAAGCTTCTATACATAGAAGCATCTACTTCATCCGTTCCATCATTCTTCTGCAGCTTCTCCTTAGCAGCCATAGGAGTGCTTACACTTCTACAGTCTTCCATCTGAAACTCCAGACCGAGGAAATAAGCCATCTTTCCCAAGTCTGACATCTCAAAAACTGCAAATAGACCTTGCGTCACCCTCTCTATCAGTTCCACATCATTCCCTATCACCAACAAAACATCTACATAGAGTGACAGAATTACAATACTGTGATTCACCCTCTTGACATAAAGAGTGAACTCACTCAAGCTTCTTACAAAGCCAAAATCCTGCAAGTATCTATCTATCTTCCCATACCAAGCTCTTGGAGTCTGCTTCAGTCCATATAGAGCTTTCCTCAGTCTGTATACCTTCTCTTCTTGCCCTTTGATACTGAAGCCTTCAGGTTGTTCAACAAAAATCTCCTCCTCGAGCTCTCCATTTAGAAATGCAGACTTGACATCTAACTGAAATATAGGCCACCCCTTCTCTGCTACAACAGCTAATAGTAGTCTAATTGTATTAAGTCTTGCAATAGGAGCAAAAGTCTCATAATAGTCTACTCCCCATATATGAGCATAGCCTTTCACAACCAGTTTAGCTTTGTATTTATTGACAGAAACATCAGGATTAAGTTTTGTTCTGAACACTCACTTAACCCCAATCACATTCTTATCAGATGGTCTGTCAATAAGCTCCCATGTGTGGTTTTTTTGAACCATTGCCAACTCCTCTTGCATTGCTGCAATCCACCTCTGATCCTCCTTAGCTTCCACAAAGTTGGCTGGATCAAGCACTGCCACATTGTTTCTTTCATAAATTTTAGCAAGTGACCTTGTGCCTCTTACTGGCAGATCATCCATAGTATCTTCCAATTCATCCACAACTTCATCAACCTGTACAATTGTTGCAGGTTGTTGTTTTGCATATTGTTGTTGTCCTGCATTCTTTTCTTCCATCCAATTCCATTCATCTTCCTCTAGAAAAACAATATCTTTGCTCACAGTCACCTTCCCTATCATAGGCTAAAAAATCCTATAAGCCTTTGATTGGAGACTGTACCCAATGAAGACTCCAGGCTCAGCTCTTTGATCCAGCTTGTCCGTCTTGACCTGAGGAACATGACTATAACACAAACGCCTAAAAACCTTCAAATTCTTCACAGAAACTCTAACACCATACCAAACTTCAAAAGGTGTTGACCTCTCCAAGGCCTTTGTGGACAATCTGTTCAACAAGAACACTGCAGTATTAGCTACCTCAGCCTAGAACTTCTTAGATAACATCTTCTCCTACATCATATATTTGGCCATCTCCATAATACTTTTGTTTTTCCTCTCACTGACGCCATTCTGTTAAGGTGAATAGAGAGCAGTGAACTGCTGCACAATGCCTACTTGCTCACAATTTAACTTAAATTTGTGAGCAGTATACTCAGAACCATTATCAGACCTGAGCATTTGGATTTTCTTCCCACTCTGATTCTCAACTAAAGCTTTGAACTTCACAAACACATCGGCAATTTCAGACTTGGCTTGCAAAAAGTAAATCCAGCTCTTCCTAGTCATGTCATCTGTAAAAGTAATGAAATACCTACTACCACTAAGAGATGACTCAAACATAGGTCCACATAAGTCCGAGTGGACTAAATGCAACTTTTCACATGCTCTCCAGCCTTCTCCTTTGAAACGAAATCTAGCTTGCTTGCCAAGAAGACAAGTTTTGCACTATGGAAATTCCTCTTCCAAACTTGGCAAGTCATCTGCCAAGCTATTCCTCTGCATAAACATGTTCTTCTTGTGAACATGCCCAAGCCTTTTTTGCCATAGCTCTAAATTTTCTTCTTCGCACTTCAAAGCCATTTGTTGCATCTCCTGTGGCTTGAACAGGAAGCACTTGTCCTTCATTGGCATTCTCAGCACTTCCTTGCTATCTGCATTATCAATAAGGCATTCCTTCCCTTCAAACTTCACCTTATAACCCCTCTCAACTAATTGACCAACACTTAAGAGATTCTGGTCAACTTTTGGCACAAAGAGAACATCACTGATCAGCTTCACCTCCTAATTTCCCTCAATAGCCACTGTACCCTTCCCTTGCGTTTCGATATACTATCCATTGCCAATTCTGACTCTAAACCTGACTGACCTATCTAGTCTTCTAAACAGCTTCAAATTGCCAGTCATATGATTGGTACAGCCCCTATCCACCAGCCATGCATCATTCTCAACAGGAGAACTAGAATAGGAAGCTACAAACAAGTGTTCTTCCTCAGTCTCATTCATTGCTATCTATGCTTCTCTTGCTTGCTGGTGATTGTTATTTTTGCAGATAGCTTCCAAGTGACCAACCTTGTGATATCATCTGCATTTAGTATCAGGCTTCCTCCAACATCTAAAGGACTGATGATTAGTTCCACCACAGTGTTGACGAGGCTTCTTGTTCTTCTTCCATTTGACAGACCCACTAGAACTTCCTTCTTTTGCTACAAACTTGGAGTCACCTACATTTCCTTTGGATTGATTCCATTTCTTCCCTTTGTCTCCATTATTGAACTTCACTTTAGCTTGCAGTGCACCCTCTACAGGCTCTTCTCTTCTCATCAGTCTTCTATGATCCTGTGCCTGCAGGGCACTTAATAATTTTGCAAGCTTTATGTCAGCTAAGTCTCTTGTATTTTCCAGAGAGGCTATGGTGCCTTCAAACTTCTCTAGAAGAGACACCAGAATGTTCTAAACCAGCCTTTCATCCTTCAAGTCAGTCCCTAAGACTGATATTTTTAGCTATCTCAATCAACCTATCAGAGTATTCCTTCACTAACTCTGAATCCTTCATCTGTTGTCTCTCAAACTCCCTCAAGAGATTCAGCACCTTCATGCTCCTTACCTTCTCATCTCCCTCGTATTCATCCTTCAAGAAATCCCATATTGCCTTTGCAGAATCACATCTCATGATCCTTGTGAAGATAGGGGGTGAGACAGCAGCATACAAGCAAGACTTTGCCTGGGCCTTCCTTGTGGTTCTCTCTTTATGGTACTTTATCTGATTCAAGGTCGGATTGTTTGGAAGTGGGGCAACCTCATAATCATTCTCCACAGCCTCCCATAGATCATGACCCTGCAAGAATGCTGTCATCTTGATAGCCCAAGCTTGATAATTTTCCGCAGTAAAGACTGGAGTAACCATTGCAGAGAATCCACTTGATCCTACCTCCATCAGCTTTTTCTTTGCAGATTGGAAGTAGTCTTCACACTCACTTACCCTCACTTCACAGTCCCTTAAGATCCCACAGAGGCTCTGATACCACTGTTATTGCTGATATATTCAGCTAGTTCACACAAACTTCTAGTTTTTACACAGAGAGAGAGAGAGAGAATGAAAAACCTATTACTTCATACTTCCAAAAACTGTCAAGTACAAGCAAAATAGGAACCTTTTAGAACTGCAGACAAACATGCAAAAAACTGACTTGTTCCACTTCCTAGAAAATAGCTAACAAACTAACTGCCTAACAAACAAACTTGACTGAATAACAAAGAAAAAAACTAAAAGACAGAACATTAGCAGCAGCACTGAGACACGGATCCAACAAAAAGGCATGCCATATCTTCTACTGGGGTTTTCTGAAAAGAAGATTCAGGTACATCCAGCGGCTTCCTGTTATGAAACTAAAAATAACCGGTCACTTAGTTAAGAGGCCATTTGATTCCGTTTACAAACACTAAATTTCTGTTCTCAAAAGTGAAGAAACAAAAATGCATAAACTTGGAAAATGCTGTATAGTTTCATTATTTCTATGCACTTTTTTGTCTACACAACTCGGCACCCTGATCTGTAACTTTTAATTTGCCTTGCGCAAGATCACCTGAGCACCATACTGTGGCTGGAGGGTGATGACATTGAAAGGAGCATGCGCATAAGATGGAGAGAGCTCAAATGCGAATTTCTGAAGTATCATGGTGAGCGCCATCTTTGCCTCTATCATAGCAAAAGTCTGGCCTATGCATATACGAGGGCCCCATCCGAATGGGAGAAAGGAGACTTGGTTCTTGGTGGCCTTGGAGACTCCCTCGGCGAACCTCTCTGGCTTGAACTCATCAGCATCCTCGCCCCACAATTCTTTATCATGGTGGATGAGGAGAGTCGACACTGCGAGCTGGACTCCCCGGGGTATGGTCCGCTTCCCGAGTTTTGTTTCCTTCTCAACCCTCCGTGCCAGCTCCATCACCGGTGGGTATAGCCTCAGGACCTCATTCAAGATCATTGTGACCTTGTCGCGACAAATCCATAGAATAAGTCCTATGGTAGAGATGTATATGTAGGAGCATCTATGTATGATTATGATGCCAGAGATTGACTACTACAATGAAATCAATATCCACGAAGAGAATGAAGTAGAGATTAATTTATCCAGTAAAGAGGGTTTGAGGCTATGGTCCAAAAAATCAGGTTCTTGTCTTGAAGGGAAATCCAAGTTCAATCAAAGGGTGCGAAGATAACGCTCCTGTCAATTCATTGTCGTGTTCATCTTCATAGGATACCATTAATTTTAAAAAAAAATGTTTCGTCTACTAAGGATTGCAAAAGTGCATGTAGTAATTGTAGAATGATTATCATGTGTAATGTGATAAAAATTGCTCATGAAGAACTCTTCATATTGGACCTATTATGAGTCCCGCTCTCAACTAAAGAGGAAAAGAGCATTGAACTTACAATCTTGAGGTGGCTTAACCCGTCAAGGTCAGGTTTTCTGCCTCCAAAGATTTGGAGGACTTCCTCCCTAGCTCGTGCTTGCCAATCCGAGTGCACACTCAGCAAGACCATGGTCCAAACCAGCAAGACCGAAGTGGTCTCTTGTCCGGCGAAGTAGAAAAGCTTGCACTCCTCGATCACGTCGTGAATGCTCATCCCGACGTTCTCTTTCATGTTTGACTCCAGCAACAGCCCCAGTAGATCATTGCTGGCACCTACCCCTGCCCTCATTGCTTTCTCTCGTCTGCGAATGATGTTCATGAGTAGAGCCTGCACTTCCTTATCTATTTTCTTCATCCTCCTATTCATATTAGTTGGCACAAACCTGCGAAACATTGAATCAAATAGTTGGATTCTTTATAATGTCATGATTGTAAGCCATAAGCTCATTTAGATTCAATTATCATATGTGTCGCGACCTAAAAAATTTCCTCTCTCAGGCTAATGGATTATTAGGACTAAACCTAACTCGAGCCCTCCCAAGCCCTACCAATTCGCAACTTAGGGTTTAAGTCTTTAACATGCAAATGTTTTCATGCTTGGAGTCGCCACTAATCTATTTGTGGTAGGTCGATTAGAAACCTAAATAAAACATAGGGAGATATGTTTTATTCCTACAAACCAGATATTCTAAGCCCGGGGACTTGATTACGCTAGATCTAGTCTAACGCCCTTTCGGTACCTTTTCTTTTCAAAAATGTTTTGGCAAGTAATCTGAATCCATTTTAACTTAATCATTAACATGTGAGGTGTTCATGCGGGTACGCAAACCACCAATTTAACACCCAAGAAAGCATTAAATAAATTGCAAGTTGGAAGAATTACTTACCTCAAAGCAACGTAAGCATCTGCATTGTTAGCTAGAAAATCACATCAACAACCTAATATGATTTCTAATTAACAAGGAATTCACTCAATTTTTGGCTTTTCGCTTATTTAAATGAAACCTAACATACATGCAATGACGTGCAAAAATGACATGCAAGTAATGCAACCTAGTATGCAAACTATATGTCATGCGACGACGTGACCTAATTCTGATGACGGGCAAATGATTTATTTTTGGTATTTTCTGATGAAATTCGGAATAAAAATATGCCTAAATTAACATGCAACCTATGATGACTTAACATATCCTAACATGACTTATTTTTGAGATTTTTGTTAAAATTCGAAATAATAAATTACTTAAATTAAAAATGCAATCTATCCTAATCTGCCATAAAACCATTCATTCTTTTTTGGGGTTTTCATGAAAATTCGGAATTAAAAAATAACCTAAATAATCTATTAAGATTAGAAAATTACTTAATTTAAACTAGGAAATAGATTATCTCAAGTCCTAATTTAAATTAAATAATTACTCTATCGTCTAGATATATTTAGGATTTCTAAACATGCAAAACTCAAATTCAAATCCTAACCGATATTTTTGAATTTTCTTTTTATTTGAAAAGGAAAGACAATTTAAACAGAAATATCATCCACATTTAAAACAACCACGCGATCCACAAGATTCGTTTCAAACTCGGATTAGGCACAAAAATCGAACTATCTGTCATATCTATAGGGTTACAGATATTGACGGAAAGTCGATCGTTCAAATTTGGAAAGCAGATAAAAATCATTATCGTACCCAAGTGATTATGGATAGGATAATGATTTTCCGTATCGCCACGTATCATACCTTAGGGATAAGGTCGGATAGTTGTCCAGATACGTTGCTGAATTAGGAAAGATTCCTAATTTTGAATATTTTCAAATATTGCGAACAAGGCAAACATTATCCTATGATATCTAGCAATCCACGCAATATTCACAGAATATTCAAACATCCAAAAATTAAGAAACGAAATATTCTAAAAATATTGGATAATGTTCAATTACCTAATTTGCGGATAATTTCCAAATTCGAACTCGCGGATCGGGATGAGCGACGAACGGTGGATTCGGCGGCGCGGTGTCTGGATGACGGCGGGGCAACGGCGTGATCGTTCGGACTGCGGCGGTGGTGCACGGCGGGAGGAGCGGCAGCAGCGTTGGCGGCGTGCGTCAGCTCCGGCGGCGGCAGGGACGGCGGCAGGGAACGGCGACGGAACAGCAAGGCAGCGCCGGCGTGCGACGGCTCCGGCGAGGACGGCAGCAGCAGCGTCGGGCTCGGCGGGGACAGTGGCGGGGACGTCGGCAGGGCGCGGCGACGGGCAGCAGGCGCGGCGAGGCGCGGCGGGCGGCAGGCGCGGCTGTGTCGCGCGGCAGGGACGGCGGCAGGCGCGGCTGTGTCGCACGGCAGGGACGGCGGCAGGCGCGGCTGTGTCGCGCGGCAGGGACGGCGGCAGGGCGCGGCGACGGGCAGCAGGCGCGGCGGGGCGCGGCGACGGGCGGCAGGCGCGGCAGGCGTGGCGCGCGGCAGGCGGGGCGTGCAGCAGGCACGGCAGGGCGGCGGCGGCGGCGGGCGTGGCGCGCGGCAGGCGGGGCGCGCGGCGGGCGTGGCGCGCGACTTCTTTCTCTCTCTCTCTTTCTCACTCTCACACTCTCAAAATTCTGATCTGAAAATTATTTTGTGTCCCCCTATAAAACCCTGACCTAATAATGTATATATAGTATTAATCTAGGTCAATTAAATGGGCTTTCTAGTCCTAATGGGCTTAGGCTTGGGCTTTAATTTAAATGGGCTGAATTAATTAATGATAATGGGCTGAATTAATTAATGAGAATGGGCTAAATTAATTAATGAGAATGGGCTGAATTAAGTTCAAATTAAAACGACCGAGCCCGTTTGACTTGTAATTCCCGGCCCTTGCATTCCAAGCGAGCCGAGTCCCATTCGATGAAATTCAAGCTCGTTCGTCACTGCCAGTCCGATGCAAAATGCAATTAATCTAAAATGAATTTAAACTATATGTTATGCAACCTAAATATTTTTGTTTAGGGGTTAAAAATTTAATCCCTAATTTTCTATGCAAATTACACTAAGTGATGCGCCAAAATTTAGGTGTCAACAGCTGCCCCTCTTTGAAGGTGAGCTCGTAGAGGTTGCATTCAAAGACTAAATGATACCTAAATTTCGACCATGCAAATGCAATGAATGTTATTTTTGTCGGGATTATGAATCCCATTTTACAATGCATTAAGAAATGATGCATGCTGACATGAGTAGAAAACATACCTGGAATTACTTACCTGACATGAACGATAGCGCAATTCGAGGCATGACTTTAACTTGTATGTTGTTTTGGCAAATGTATGGGCTCAGTCCCATAGGTATTGCCTGATATACATTGACGTTGATGAACTTCGGTGATCTGCAGCCAAGTCAAAACACACGAAGAAAGCTCGACGTATCCAATCATCATCTGGATTCGTGAGAACAGTTCCGATCTTTACGAACTACCTATACATTTCATAGGTGTTTGCAAAGACTTGGTCGCTTCACTTATACCTGCTCATAAGTGAATTGCGGGGAAGCTTTTGAAATCAAGAGGATATTCTGACCTTTACATATACCTGCTCATATGCAAAGATTTGGCCGCTTCACTTATACCTGCTCATAAGTGAACTGCGGGAGAACACCTGGGGTTGAGAGAATATTCCGACCTTTACATATACATGCTCATATGCAAAGATTTGGCCGCTTCACCTATACCTGCTCATAGGCGAGTAGCGGGGGAACATCTGAGATAATGAGAGTATTCCGATCTTTACATATACCTGCTCATATGCAAAGATTTGGCCGCTTCACCTATATCTGTTTATAGGTGAGTAGCGGGGGAATACCTGAAATTTGGGAGAATATTCCGATCTTTACATATATCTGTTCATATGTAAAGATTTGGCCGCTTCACCTATACCTGTTCATAGGTGAGTAGCGGGGGAATACCTGAAATTTGAGAAAATATTCCGATCTTTACATATATCTGTTCATATGTAAAGATTTGGCCGCTATGCCTATATCTGCTCATAGTCATGTAACGGGGGAATCTTCTCGAGATTGTATGAAAATCTGTGATTTGATGAACAAAGGGGCTAGCCCAAGTGTTCAAGAGTTCCTTGACAAAGTACCTGGATATCATCAGAGGTACCTGAAAAGGTTTGATCAATAGATACCTGAACATAATCAAAGGCATCTAGAGATCACCAAAATGATCAAATGTGGGACCTGACAATTGCTTGAACAGGTTAGGGATACCTAGATAGTCATAGATATCCTAGGGATAGAGACATACTTACCTGGTGACATCTCCAACTCTGAAGGTGTGTCTCCTGTTAGACACGATTTTAAGTAACATGTAATATGCATTCGCACACTGTCAAGAATACATATACACATGAACTATGATTTCAACTGATTTTCATGCACGATGGTTTTGTCAAATCGGCATTACAAACTTCGCTGGGGAAAAATCCTGACAAGACAATCCGAACTCACAAGCGGATATCTTGAAAATGTCGAATGAGGGACTTCCGGTCCAAAAGGGCTTTCTCTCATTCTCATCGAAAGGCTGATTTATGGAGAATCGCTCCATCTCACCGTCATCATGTTGACAAGGGTCCGAGTATTCTCGCAAGCAGTACGACTTTACCAATCTGAGAGGTCTTTGTTAGGACTGTAACATAGGGCTTGGTCAATGGCTTAGCAAAAGAGACTCTTCGAGTCGAGGCTATTGAAAGAAAATGCTCTGCAATTGTCTCCGGGTTTACAAGTCGAGAACCTGCAAAATGAGATAGAAATGGACTTGCTCGCACTTCTTCGAGCTAAGCTTATAAACATCAGAAACTCTACGTTAGTTCAAGTGCCATAATCTGAAGAGACTTTGCAAGGGATGTAACGCAGGCTAGGCTCATGGGTTGAGAAATGAATGGATCATAAGGCTCAAAATGTGTATAATTGGGGTGAGAGTTGGTGATCATCTCGGCATTGTCACCAGTCTTCTTCTTCACCAGGGGTTGTCTCTTCGGTAGATGTTCCATTGGCTTTGAGAGCTTATCACTTGACTCCTTAAGACTCTGGATATTTTTGTGACTTTGACACATCTCAACATTTTCTAAAGTCGTCACTTTTCTCCATTTTTTCACGGGCATTGGCCTTGCTTTTACCAGGCACACTGCTTTTTCATGCCCTCTAGTTTTTTTTTTTTTTTTTTTGACTCACACTGTCTACAATGCATACATCGGCCAGTCACACTTTGGCTTGTTTTGACCGAATGACTAACATCTGGACTCTCAGGGTCTTCGTCTTTTGTCGGCGCTCTGGATATGCTGCCTGAACAATGATGACTCTTGCCTTGCCCCAGTGTGGGGGATGATCACCAACTGGGTTTAAGAAATGAATTTGCAGGCTCAATTGGGCTTAGCAAAGGATAAAGTGTGTATAGGATAGAGAAAGAAATGCTCTTCGTCATCCTAAGGCACTTGAACTTCACGTGAATTCATCTGAAAAAGCAACACTCGAAGATTGATGCAAGTGAGAGCATGAAAATTTCTATTCATTTTTCACCTTATGACGCTGATTTACCTCCAGTTTGCCCCGATGTGGGGTGGTTCTTGACAGGGGTAATTTGAATGAATTTCTCCAAGTGTTTAGGCTCAAAGTGGCGAAACAATGGATAACCTGTAGTGTTTGGGATAGAGAAATGAACCGCCTCTCGTCATTTCAGTTGCCGTACCTTTTGCGAGATAACCCTTTACCTTGCAGACATGGAATTTTTCCACTCAACTCACTGGGGATTAGTGCATGGGACTGTGTATAGGATATGGCTTGCCTTTCATCATCCCGATGTACCTCATTCGACACATTCAATTCATTCCACATGAGTTATCATATTGTCTAAATAGATTCCCCCTTTGAGGTCAATAATACAGGTTGACAAATAATCATGCAGAAATTAAAGCCAATGCAAGCATCTTAACTTGAAATTGATTGAAACCATTTATTCATAAATGCAATGTTTGCAATTCAGAGTATAAAACCAAATTTTTGAAAACTTCTGCCGCAAAAATGTTAAATCTTATCAGGGATAATATATCTTCACAGCATCAGAATTAACAGGAGTGGAAAACTCACGACCATCCATTTCTGCGAGAATCAGGGCACCTCCGGGAAGCACCTTTTTAACCACATACGGACCAATGTAGTTTGGGGCAAATTTTCCTCCAGGGACAGGAAAGACTGGCAATACCTTCCTTAGGACTAGGTCATTTACCTCGAAGTGTCTTGGACGCACCTTTTGATTGAAGGATCTAGCTATCCTCCGCTGATAGGTTTGACCGTGGCAAATGGCTCTCAATCGCTTCTCATCAATTAGGTTTAACTGCTCATGCCTTTGTCGCATCCATTCCGCCTCGGACAACTCCACTTGAGACAATACTCGTAAGGAAGGGATCTCTACTTCGACGGGTAGGACTGCTTCCATGCCATACACCAATGAAAAAGGGGTTGCTCCGACAGAGGTTCGGATCGAAGTTCGATACGCCATTAGCGCAAATGGCAATCTTTCATGCCAGTCACGATAGTTTTCAGCCGTTTTGGCCAAGATCTTCTTGATGTTCTTGTTGGCGGCTTCAACTGCTCCATTCATCTGTGGACGATAGGGAGATGAATTCAGGTGCCGGATTTTGAACTCGTTGAACAACTGATCAATGAACTTGTTGTTCAAATTTGTCCCATTGTCAGTGACAATAGCCTCAGGGACACCGTAACGAGCAACTATGTCTCGCCTGATGAATTTTACGACATTCTTTGCGGTGACGTTTGCATAAGATGACGCCTCAATCCACTTAGAGAAATAATCAATCGCGACCAGGATGAATCGGTGTCCATTCGATGCCTTGGGATTAATCGGGCCAATCACATCGATGCCCCACATTGAAAAGGGCCATGGCTCAGACTGTTGATGTAATTCCGTCGGGGGAACATTTATCTTATCCCCATGAACCTGACAGCGATGACATCTTCGAACATGTTGGATGCAGTCATTCTCAAGACTGAGCCAATAATAACCTAACCTCATAATCTTCTTAGCTAACATGTGGCCATTCATGTGTGGACCACATATCCCTTCGTGTACTTCTTGCATGATTCTGGTAGCTTCAGCTGCATCCACACACCTTAATAGGACCGAATCATATGATCTTTTGTACAGCTTTTCACCACTAACAAAGAATTTTGAAGCCATTTTCATTATGTACTTCCTGTCAGCCGGGGTGCTTCCCTCAGGAAATTCTTGTCTCTGAATGTAACTCATGATATCGTAATACCATGGCTTTTCGTCAGGCTCCCCGATCACGACCATACAGTAGGCTGGCTTTGTCAGGACTTCAATCTTCAGGGGTTCTACCTCTAACCCATCAATCACTTGCAACATGGATGATAGCGTAGCTAGCGCATCAGCAAACTGATTATGAGACCTCGATAAGTACTCAAAAGAGACATCTTCGAATTCCTTTATGATTTCTTCGAGGTATTCATGGTACGGCACTAGCTTGGTGTCTCTTGTCTTCCACTCTCCCACAGTTTGGAGAATAATCAAAGCAGAATCACCAAACACTTTTAACTTGGTTATCCTCATTTCCACTGCGGCTTGGAGTCCGAGAATGCAAGCTTCGTACTCGGCTATGTTGTTGGTACAGGGGAACACCAACTTTGCTGCTACTGGATAATGTTGCCCATCTGGGGATATTAAAACTGCCCCAGTGCCGGAACCGGCCAGGTTTACAGCTCCATCGAAAAACATGGTCCATGTGTCTTCCTTTATTACCAAAATACGATCTTCTGGAGAATATCTATCATCATCAAGGACTCCAGGATTTTCAGCTAACACATCAGCAATTACTCGACCTTTAACTGACTTCTGTGGCTTCATCTGGATATCAAACTCTGAAATTAAAATCTGCCACTTGGCTAACTTCCCTACCAAAGCTGGCTGATCAAGTAAATACTTAATGGGATCGTTCTCAGTCACAAGCATAGTCTGGTGATGCAGTGTATATTGTCGCAGCCTATGGAGCACCCATACTAGCGCAGCGCAAGTCTTCTCGGTTTCAGAATAATTCAACTCCGAGACGGTGAACTTCTTGCTTAGGTAATAAATGGCTCGCTCTTTTCCATCTTCAGGACTTTTCTGGGCTAGCATCGCACCTAAAGACTCACTATGAATCATGAGGTAAAGGATCAAAGGCTGGCCCGGCATTGGTGGGACTAGCACTGGTGGTTTCATCAGGTATTGCTTTAGTTCGTTAAACGCTTCTCGACAATCATCGTCCCATTTCACTTGAGCATTCTTCCTTAGAAGTTTGAAGAATGGCTTAGCAGTTGCGGAGAGCTAAGAAATAAAACGGGCTATGTAGTTCAATCTACCCAGGAGGCTTCGCACTTCTTTCACGGTCGACGGGGGTTGTAACTCACATATAGCCTTCACTTTGGAGGGGTCAATTTCAATGCCTTTACTGCTTACTATGAACCCAAGTAATTTACCCGAGGTTGCTCCGAATACGCACTTTGCTAGATTGAGACGGAGCTTAAACTCACGGAGCCTCTCAAATAATTTTTTCAAAGTATCGACGTGACTCTTCCCAGGTCGAGACTCGGCGATCATGTCATCGACATAAACCTCAATCTCCTTATGCATCATATCATGGAAGAGCGTCACCATTGCCCGTTGATATGTTGCTCCGGCATTTTTAAGGCCGAAAGGCATGACCTTATAGTGGAATGTCCCCCAATGAGTGATGAACGCCGTTTTCTCCTTATCATCGTCCTTCATTTTTATCTGATTATAGCCCGAGAAACCATCCATGAAGGAAAACAGCTCGAACCCTGCAGTACTGTCCACCAAAACGTCTATATGTGGCAATGGGAAATCGTCTTTAGGACTGGCCTTGTTTAGATCGCGATAGTCAATGCAAACCCGAACTCGACCATCTTTCTTCATGACTGGCACAATATTAGCCACCCAGCTGGGGTATTGGGTGACTTCGATGAATCCCACTTTCAAAAGCTTCATGACCTCCTCTTCTATTTTCTTGGAAAGTTCAGGCTTGGTCCTTCGCAGCTTCTGTTTCTTGGGCGGCATGTCTGGATTAGTGGGTAGACTATGCTCCACGATAGAAGAATCTAGACCCGGCATATCAACATACGACCAGGCAAAGATATCCTGGTAATCCTTCAGCAGTTGGATCAGGCGTTTAGCTTCACCTTCGGGAAGGGTTGCCCCTATCTTCACCTCTTTGGGTTCTCCAGAATCACTCAAGTTGACAGTGATAGTTTGGTCTATCGTTAGGACTTTAGGTCTTTCATGATGCTCTAGATCACGCTGGAGGTCCGAGGAATCTTCGAGTTCATTGGTGTCATCGAGATCAGGTTCGGTGGCACATAATTCATCAGATTGGACCGTTCCCATACCCTTACGTGTCACAAGATTGCCCCTGAAACATAAAGTAGGGGGTTCAGTAGGACAAACAGGGCTAAACAGTGTATTTTTATTTCTTTTGATTTTGATTTTGTGACTTTTTTTTTTTGAAATTCTTTTCCGAAAGGTTTTAACACGAGGAAGCATGAAGAAGCCCAGGCCTCAGAATTCTCCTTGGACTATATTTTATTTTATCGGTTGGATATCATCACCGGGCTGGTTTGATGTACCTCAACATGCCCTCAAAACGAAAATAACTTGTAATTTTATTGATTATCACCAAATGAATTACATTTATTGGAATGGAAATTGCAACAATCAAATCCTAGAAATGAAAAGTACTAAAAAGCAGCTCCCGAGACGGGACAAGTCCTAAAAAGCAGTAAAAATTCCCGCGTAGGGGAGTGTGCGAAAAAAGGTAAATGTGTTACTCTTGTGGGCCAATGCCCATTCCCTTCAACGGTCCTTCCTCGATGGCTCCAATTAAGAAATTATCGAACAGGGCAGTGATTCCCTCCATTGCATCATCAGAATCTTCTGTCACTAGAGGTGTTGAATCATCCATACCTCCCCATCCATCCGGGACAATGTCACAGGGGTCAACATAGAAGCTGGGGGGCGCCGAGTATTTAACATAATAATCGAACTTGCCACTTGGTTGCCCCAGAGTATCGATCACTTCCTTCTCTTCATGCATCATTCTCGCAGGGCCTGGAAATGTGGTGCGGATGTGTGGAAGCGACCTACCACGCCCACGTTCTTCACCATTCGGCTCTTCTTCGGATCGCAATCTATTTTGACCATTTCTTCGAACTTGACTTCGACCACGTCCACGTCCACGTGCCACATTGTTCGGCTCACTTGACCCCAGGTATCCCAACCCAGTAATGCGGGGCCTCTGAAAGACTTCGACCGGTTGGCGAATACCTTGTCCATTCCTACCAAGGCCTTCACCTGGAGTAAAGCCATGGGACGCCATTACTCTGCCAACCATGACCGCAGCATTTGACACCTCAGGAATAGGCGGTGATGATCCTCTTGACGCATGTATGGTTGATACGAGCTCGAGCGACTGATAGCTCGATTCTATTTTGCAATCAGGCTCAACATAGGGGATAGCCGTTGCGTGGTAGATTGGGTGTTCTTCTTCACCGTGAACTGTGATTAACTTTCTCTCCACGACGAACTTCACCTTCTGATGTAGACTGGATGGCATAGCTCCGGCAGTATGAATCCATGGATGACCCAACAGAAAATTGAACGCAGTGGAAATGTCCATAACTTGAAATAGGACATTGAACATTGTTGGTCCTATCAGTATGTCAAGGTGGATTTCTCCCATCACTTCTTTCTTCGTTCCGTCAAAGGCTCGAACGGAGGTCTTCGCAGAATTTATCTTAGAAGGATCTATCCTAAGGCGGTGTAAAGTTGCCAAAGGACAGATGTTCAAGGCTGATCCGTTGTCAATGAGTACCCGGGCTACATGTGAGGCCTTGTATTTGACGGAAATATAAAGTGCTTTGGTATGCCCCCTCCCTTCTAGAGGGAACTCTTCATCTGAAAAGGCTATGAGGTCCTTGAGGAGTATAGAACCCACAAATTCCTCTAATTTGTCATGATCGATCGTTTCTGGCACGTGGACTTCACTTAACACCTTCATTAAGGCCTTCTGATGCTTGACAGATGTCTGGAGTAGCTCAAGCAGAGAGATTTGTGCGGGCAGCTTGCGCAATTGTTCAACTATGTTGTATTCACTAGCCTTAATCACAGCTAGAAATTCCTTGGCTTCTTCATCAGTAACAGGTTTTGCAGGTTGAGCATTAGCTTGGCCATAGGAACGCCCAGATCTGGTAACTAAGTCGACATCGAGACTGTAGGACCAAGGAACCGCCTTATTACCACTGTACTCATACGGTTGAGGTATCTCGATCACTATCCCTTCGTCATTTGTAGGCGTGCTTACAATGATCTCCTCATTATCGGACGCATCTTCAAGCGGAGGCATATCTTCAAGTAGAGGGTCGCCCTCGTCGCTCCCGGTGTTCAACGAAGCAAACTCCTCCTCCTAATTAATAACCAATTCAGAGATAGTGGAAATGATGCAAGTGTGGTCAGCATAAACGATCATCCCAGCTTCTACCATTCTTGAGATTCTTTCTCTCATGATGGCAAGGGGAAGGTCTTCATTACTCGGGTAACAACCGGCTTTCACTAACTCACCGTAGACGTCAGTAGTATACACCTTAACATTCTTGATTCGACCAGCATCGAAGCTAAATATGG
The DNA here is from genome assembly GCA_031216405.1 of Syzygium malaccense. Lineage (NCBI taxonomy): Eukaryota > Viridiplantae > Streptophyta > Magnoliopsida > Myrtales > Myrtaceae > Syzygium > Syzygium malaccense. Next base: position 661,153 of record CM062258.1, on the reverse strand, counting down.
CATTCACATTGCCTGCGTGATCAGGGAGTGGGTTGCTCTGAACATTCGGCTTAGCAGGTTGAAATGAGAAAGCCTTCGTATCTAGGAGGTTTTGGACTCGGTGCTTGAGGGCATAGCAATCATCGGTTGAGTGTCCCAGCTCACCCATGTGATAATCACATTTCTTTGAAGGGTCGAAGTTATAGAACCGCTCAGGATTGGGCCGCTTTGGCTCAGTAGTAAGCAAGCCTTTCTTCTGGAGCACTGTTAGTACTTGAGACAACGATCCAGGGAAGGGGGTGAATTGCCTCCTGTTGTTCCTCCTCTGAAAGGGTTGACGACCCGAGTTTTGTTGCTGAGCTTCTGCTACTTGGATCGCTGAGGCGGAGTTAGCATTCCGCCGGCTCAGTTGGTTATAAGCCACATTCACTTCAGCTGCCGGTTCTTTCTCTTTTCTCGCACCAAATCTTCTGGTCGAGGGGGATGGCTCAACAAACCATCCATCCTTCAGCCCTATCTCAATTTGTTCGCCTATGGGGATGAGTTGGTTGAAGTTGTCAGCCGGAATGGCAACCATCCGATTACGGTATTCGAACGAGAGAGTTTTCATGAACATCCTCTTTAACTCACTGTCTATGGGTTTTGGGACAACCTGAGCAGCTAAATTCCTCCACCTGATAGCATAGTCTTTGAAGGACTCAGTCTTTTTCATCTGAGCATGTTCGAGATCATCACGGGTAGGAATGATGTCCGTTATGAATCTGTACTGCTTCAAGAATGCTTCACTAGCTTCTTTCCAAGTTTTGAGGCCATTTATCTTCTTCATGAGATACCAGTTCAAAGCAGGACCCGTCAAACTTGCTTGAAAGGCATGGATCATCAGGAGTTCGTTATCAACGTACGAAGTCATCTGTACGTGATAGAGCTGTAGGTGGGCTTTTGGACATGTGGTGCCATTGTACTTATCGAAATCCGGCATTTCGAACTTCTTTGGGATTTTGATCTGTGAGTACAGGGACAGATCGATTGAAGGTGAATCCTGCGAACCTTCTAGCTGCTTCACTCTTTCTTCAAGTTTATTGACCCGTTCATCAGGTTTGTCTTTGTTGACGATGATCTGGACGGGGTCATCTTCTAAATCAGGAATATCGTCATCTCCGTCAATATCGACACTTTTTCTGATTTTCTGCTTTGGGACTGATGCTTCGAGGGATGCCGAAACAGGAACCGACCGGAGAGCTTTGATCTCAGCGGACATTTGTTGCATCGCGATGACAAGTTGCTTGATCTGGTCTTCCACACCAACAACACGCTCTTGCAAGTCGGTTTGATCGGCCATTCTGGCTCTTGACCGTGTACGAATGGGTGATCGAGATCGGTCCGTAGCTACCTGATTTGGAACGAAACAGGCATACATGAGTGTTAAGCAAAATCATACGCCAATCCATGACATTGGTCTAACCGCTTTGAATTGAAAGGACCCTTTTATTGAAATGGAGAAAATTTTTACACCGATTAATGACTTGAAATTGAACTGAATATAAATGACTCAATTCCTAAACAAATTTTAAAAACTGACACTGAAATGAGAAAAAGAACTTCGAGCTTTTTATTTAGCATGATCTATAGACATATGGGAGGCAACTTCCTTCTTCAATTGCTCATAAGCTCGAGCTATCTTGGATGCCTTTTCTTTAGCTTCTTCGGCCTTCCTTTTGAGGCGATTGTTCTCTGAGCGATTGGCGGACTTGAGAGGCACCTTGGGTATCTTCGGGAGCAAATCCCGCGGGATTCTGTGCCGACGAATGTACTGGGTCGTCGCGAAATAGGACTTCTGCTCTCCCTTTAGTTCTCCTTCGGGCCGAGCTATCTTTAACACACGGCATTTCCTCCACATCTTATTGAGCTGAGCTACGGTCGCTTCGTGGTCTTTATCATCATTGGCGAAGTCAACTTGGAGGAGTTCTGGTTGTAACGCCGGAGGGAGCCCTTGGAGAATCTGATACTGACGAGACACTCTGGCGGGGTAATATTCAATTGCACCGGTGAAACCCAATAGTGGAACCGGTCCAATACCATTACATGTAAGCCGAGCTTCCTCGACTTTGAACCAGTTAGCATGCCATTGGAAACCTTGGGGTCTAGCGTTTTTCATGAAAATGATCCATTCAGAGTAATGATAATCGGGTGCACCCCCTTGTTTTTCTTTGTACCTTAAAACTGGATGGCTAGAATCACTAAGCTCGGATATTGTGAGTAAATCGCCGCACCCTTTTATATGAGACAAAAACCAGATTTGCAAAAGTTCGAGGGGGGCATGAAAAGTTTTGTCAACATGTTGCTTAAATTTAGTGAGGGAAATGAAAGTCTCAGCTAAAATGGTGTTGGTAAAATTCTTTTCAAGACAGACCTGTTGGACCAACCATGCGATTGACGGACTACATGTATTCTTACAGTAAGGAAAAATCACGAACTCGAAAAATGCTAGCAAAAAGATTCTGCCTTTTTGAAAAGATGTGGCTTTTTCAAAACACTGACTCAGGAATGAAAAATGACATGTGCCACGATTTGCTTTTAACACTTTTCCCAATTCATCTTTTCCGACATTCAAAAATTCAGCCAACATTAAAGTAGAATCAATTCCCAAAGGTGGTGTGACTAACTCCGACTCCAATGGTTTTCCAATGAGCACGCTATATTCTTCCAACGTCGGGGTGAGCTCGTGCTTACCGAATATAAAGGTAGAGGTTTCGGGACACCAGAAGTGCGCTAATGCTCGAACGAGGCCGGTACGGACTTTGACCTCCAGTAGGGGGAGCAGCCTCCCGATGTGGCCCTCAACTAGCTTGCGGTTGGTCGGACTGAGTAGATTCCACCAGGCACGGAGCTCGTCCTTAGGAGCATCAAGAATCCGGATGTCTGCCCCTCCCATAGTGTATAGACCAAGACTCACGACCGACCTAATGTCATGGACCGACCAAAGAAAAAGACAAAACATAAATAAATTGCGAGATAAAGGTTTAGAAATCTTACTTCACCCGGTAGAATGATGGCAATCACATAGACATGCGCATGAAACGTGAGGTTCGATTTCTACGTAGACTCTGGCTTGCAAAATGGAGACATGAGGATTACCGAGCTAAACCAGTCATGGTGGTGGTTAGGCTGGGATTCCCCTGACTCCGGATTAATCAAAGAGCCGACCCGAGTTGCAAAGAGCGCAACCGTGGTAGGTATTCAATGACACCATGAAAGAACTTTCGGGACCAAAAAAGGCGACCCATACCACGCGGGTGTGGTCGGGGTGTCCATTTTCTCAGTACCATCCTAAACCTGTGCTGCCCAGGTCCGGCAGCAGGAAGTGTGTGCGGTGTAGTGTAAATGCAAAGCATGCACAACAAGTTATATCATACAGCGCTTCGTGCATAAAATAAACCATTCATTCAAACACCTCCCTGCAAAACAAGGGTTAACAATCACGCCTCCCCTTATACCTCCCATTCTGCAAAAACATTTAACACCTAAAATGTTAGGGACGTACCTGGGATCCTCGCTGCCAAACAAAAATATTTTTGAAAAGAAAGACTGGCTTAAGTCCACTAAGAGTTTTAACTCAAGTCCCCAGCGGAGTCGCCAAGCTGTCGCGACCTAAAAATTTCCTCTCTCAGGCTAATGGATTATTAGGACTAAACCTAACTCGAGCCCTCCCAAGCCCTACCAATTCGCAACTTAGGGTTTAAGTCTTTAACATGCAAATGTTTTCATGCTTGGAGTCGCCACTAATCTATTTGTGGTAGGTCGATTAGAAACCTAAATAAAACATAGGGAGATATGTTTTATTCCTACAAACCAGATATTCTAAGCCCGGGGACTTGATTACGCTAGATCTAGTCTAACGCCCTTTCGGTACCTTTTCTTTTCAAAAATGTTTTGGCAAGTAATCTGAATCCATTTTAACTTAATCATTAACATGTGAGGTGTTCATGCGGGTACGCAAACCACCAATTTAACACCCAAGAAAGCATTAAATAAATTGCAAGTTGGAAGAATTACTTACCTCAAAGCAACGTAAGCATCTGCATTGTTAGCTAGAAAATCACATCAACAACCTAATATGATTTCTAATTAACAAGGAATTCACTCAATTTTTGGCTTTTCGCTTATTTAAATGAAACCTAACATACATGCAATGACGTGCAAAAATGACATGCAAGTAATGCAACCTAGTATGCAAACTATATGTCATGCGACGACGTGACCTAATTCTGATGACGGGCAAATGATTTATTTTTGGTATTTTCTGATGAAATTCGGAATAAAAATATGCCTAAATTAACATGCAACCTATGATGACTTACCATATCCTAACATGACTTATTTTTGAGATTTTTGTTAAAATTCGAAATAATAAATTACTTAAATTAAAAATGCAATCTATCCTAATCTGCCATAAAACCATTCATTCTTTTTTGGGGTTTTCATGAAAATTCGGAATTAAAAAATAACCTAAATAATCTATTAAGATTAGAAAATTACTTAATTTAAACTAGGAAATAGATTATCTCAAGTCCTAATTTAAATTAAATAATTACTCTATCGTCTAGATATATTTAGGATTTCTAAACATGCAAAACTCAAATTCAAATCCTAACCGATATTTTTGAATTTTCTTTTTATTTGAAAAGGAAAGACAATTTAAACAGAAATATCATCCACATTTAAAACAACCACGCGATCCACAAGATTCGTTTCAAACTCGGATTAGGCACAAAAATCGAACTATCTGTCATATCTATAGGGTTACAGATATTGACGGAAAGTCGATCGTTCAAATTTGGAAAGCAGATAAAAATCATTATCGTACCCAAGTGATTATGGATAGGATAATGATTTTCCGTATCGCCACGTATCATACCTTAGGGATAAGGTCGGATAGTTGTCCAGATACGTTGCTGAATTAGGAAAGATTCCTAATTTTGAATATTTTCAAATATTGCGAACAAGGCAAACATTATCCTATGATATCTAGCAATCCACGCAATATTCACAGAATATTCAAACATCCAAAAATTAAGAAACGAAATATTCTAAAAATATTGGATAATGTTCAATTACCTAATTTGCGGATAATTTCCAAATTCGAACTCGCGGATCGGGATGAGCGACGAACGGTGGATTCGGCGGCGCGGTGTCTGGATGACGGCGGGGCAACGGCGTGATCGTTCGGACTGCGGCGGTGGTGCACGGCGGGAGGAGCGGCAGCAGCGTTGGCGGCGTGCGTCAGCTCCGGCGGCGGCAGGGACGGCGGCAGGGAACGGCGACGGAACAGCAAGGCAGCGCCGGCGTGCGACGGCTCCGGCGAGGACGGCAGCAGCAGCGTCGGGCTCGGCGGGGACAGTGGCGGGGACGTCGGCAGGGCGCGGCGACGGGCAGCAGGCGCGGCGAGGCGCGGCGGGCGGCAGGCGCGGCTGTGTCGCGCGGCAGGGACGGCGGCAGGCGCGGCTGTGTCGCACGGCAGGGACGGCGGCAGGCGCGGCTGTGTCGCGCGGCAGGGACGGCGGCAGGGCGCGGCGACGGGCAGCAGGCGCGGCGGGGCGCGGCGACGGGCGGCAGGCGCGGCAGGCGTGGCGCGCGGCAGGCGGGGCGTGCAGCAGGCACGGCAGGGCGGCGGCGGCGGCGGGCGTGGCGCGCGGCAGGCGGGGCGCGCGGCGGGCGTGGCGCGCGACTTCTTTCTCTCTCTCTCTTTCTCACTCTCACACTCTCAAAATTCTGATCTGAAAATTATTTTGTGTCCCCCTATAAAACCCTGACCTAATAATGTATATATAGTATTAATCTAGGTCAATTAAATGGGCTTTCTAGTCCTAATGGGCTTAGGCTTGGGCTTTAATTTAAATGGGCTGAATTAATTAATGATAATGGGCTGAATTAATTAATGAGAATGGGCTAAATTAATTAATGAGAATGGGCTGAATTAAGTTCAAATTAAAACGACCGAGCCCGTTTGACTTGTAATTCCCGGCCCTTGCATTCCAAGCGAGCCGAGTCCCATTCGATGAAATTCAAGCTCGTTCGTCACTGCCAGTCCGATGCAAAATGCAATTAATCTAAAATGAATTTAAACTATATGTTATGCAACCTAAATATTTTTGTTTAGGGGTTAAAAATTTAATCCCTAATTTTCTATGCAAATTACACTAAGTGATGCGCCAAAATTTAGGTGTCAACAATATGAATGATGAAAGATTTTACCTCCAGCCCGGGATGTAGAGCGATTGTAAGGCTTTAAGTGCGAGAAGGGCTTGTTCCTCCTGAAGTTCAAAGATCCTTTTGCCTTCTTCAAAGCTACTGCCAAATGCTGTCCGAGAGATCACATCACGGGTCAAATTTTGAAGGTCGACCCATGCATCGACCTCGCACGATCTCTCTACTGATACCATTTTCTCCCATCTATCTACCAGTTCAGTGCAACTTGAATAAAAAGCGGGTAACATAAGCTGCGAGAACAACAGACCAATGCAAACAAAGAGTTACAAAGAAAATTCCCGAGGCGTCAATGTGTGGGGTTCCATTTATTTGAGCAGAGTATGGTTTCATGTACCTTCAACTTCTCCATGTGGAATGCTGGATTGATGATCTTCCGGTGCCGTTTCCATTTCTCGCCCTCGTGGCTCACGAGTCCATCGGCTAGCAACTTCACTAGGGGATTGGAGGCTGGCTTGGGATAGTCGTTTATCTTGGAGAAGATCTCCTTCAGTTGTTCGGGGTTCGTTATGTTAACTCTCGGTGTGGGGCCCATCCACATGAACGAGTCCGTGCCTGCAATGCATCCAGCAACAAATAAGAGCCACATTACCAAATGAAAATACGTTTACAGCTGTTTTTCTTTTTTAATGCATATAATTACATGATTTAATTCACATGGCTAGTGGAAAATTTTTAGCCCGAGACACTATTGGCATTGATATGGATAATTTTTTTATTTTTTTTTATTTTTCTGAATTTTTTCCTTTTTCTCTTTTCTTTTCTTTTCTTTTTTTTTCTTTTTTGGTTATTTCCCTCCGCCAATCTGGAGCCTCGACGGTGGCCCGCAAAGGTTGCCGACCATAGGCGAGGGCCCAGACACCTCGCCTAGGGCTAGCGAGGGCATTGCCACATAAAAAATTTCAGAAAAATTATAAAAATTATTCATGTCAGTTCTAGCCATGCCATCTCAGATATCTAGCGTCCACATTAGTAATTTATTGCCAAAATTGATTAGAAAGACTATATTGGTAAATTTTCAAAAGGTTTAAAATTAAATTAATCAAATTAAACGGTTTATGATCGAATATATTTAGTACTTTTTTTTAATTATTCCCAGAAATCAATGGGTGGTGTGCTCATCGCGATTACTGTGTATGGGATGGGCTCTGCCCTTTGACCATGACTTTGACTCGCTCAAACACGTTACTTCCATGATTCTTCAATCGGTATTACGTGAATTTATATGCCATGTCACGTCAGTCACATAGTCTAGCATTTGTACATATCAATCATTCATGGATCTATATTGAAATATCTTTTTAAATGGCCGGGTAAGAATTTAAATGTTAAACGACATTGTCACATGCCAGCTTTATTTAATGTTCGCTTTGTATGGCAAAATGCCCGTATTGTGTGCATATTAAAATAAGCAATTATCTAAAAGACTTGAGATGTGTTAACATCTTTGGTCGCCAAAATTCAAAGTGGGGAGGCATGAATTTTCAATAGAGAGGGATAGTAAATTCAAATGTCCTAAAACTCCATAAAAACAGCATCGACCAAAGGTCTAAAAACAAGCGAGTGTTAATGAATAAGAAAATACAAGTGTCACACAAATAGATACTATGAAGATGTGCATACCATAGGTTTGGAAGGATTGATGCCAGAAAGGCAAGACACGAGGACTGATGTCGTCAGAAACGGCGATGGGCTTGGACTTGGCTTCCTTGAGCAACCGTGAGTTCTCCTTGAGGTCTCCGAACAGGAAGGTGTAGGGTTTGCCGGAGAGGCCTTGCTGTCTCAGGAGCCTCTCGAGCCTCTTCGGCCTCAGCCACACCCAGTTCACCACCCTCCATGTCCATGTGGTCAGGACGGCCAGAACCGTCGCCAGTGCAATTGATTGTATTGAAACCTCCATATTTTCTTCTTTGTGTGTGTATCTATTTGTCTGTATGTGGGTCTGTGTCTGTGTGTGGTTGAGAGATAGATATGATGGTTTGATAATGTTGGGCAAGGGCAATTGTGAGGTGTCGTGCTTATATAGCCATAGCCCATCCATAGCCATGTGCGTGTTGGCCAAGAAGCTTTTTGACCGTGACCCAATTGGAAAAAGAAAATGAAAGAAAACGAGAAAGACGTCCAAAATAAAGAGAAGAAAAAAGTATTCACTGCTCAAAATTAGAGAATGGGTATAGCATACATATTATATCAAATACAAAATATTGAAAATGGTGCGTCTTTTGTTCATCGTGATGGTGTAAAAAGCCTTTGACAAGTGTTGCATCAAATTCGAAATACTTGTACCTAATAAATAAATTTTTGCATTAGTGTTTGATTGTCGACAGTGTATCATCTCCTAACGTCCATATAACATCGACTTGAACGGTGGTGAATAAAGCAAGAGGTTTTGGTTTTGGTTGTTTTATAGCTTTTGTTCGCTCTTTGGCTGCAACTTTGGCACGTTCTGGGGACGGAGGCGAAGATAAAGGCGCGGAGTCATTGTTGTACGTGCGAGTTCCTTGTTCATGCGTTGTATACGTGCATCGAATCCGTTGGTTTAACTTGGTTTTGCAAAAGCGTAAAGAAGAGCTTTTCTTGAAGCGTTTTTAGCATGATATTTACCGAACTTCGTTGGTTAATTATCATATTATTGGAAATAAGTTGCTATCTTACACATGTTGTAAGAAATTCTCATGCCATTGGAGACGATTCTTTATTTTTTATTATTGATCCAAAGGGATTGCCACGGGGGCAAATCACAAGACAGGGTGCGTGTTCTTCCGAAAGTTCATGTAATTTCATAGTTCTTTCCATACGACTCATCCTCGTCGATTTCAAGGTAATACTCTTTGAAGTTGTCAAATTGCCTTTTTCCGCGTTGCATCTCCCCCATATGGCCTCTGACTAGGAATGTGTCTCCATTGAATATTGACTTAAAAATCGTGCTTAAATGTTGCCAATCGATGTCGTCGAGTGCCCATATGTCTTTCCGAATTTATCCACATATTTGACTTTCAAAGGATGGATACATATATGGTGAAAAAATCCGTCCATCATAAATTGTAAATTATTCTCATATTGGGATCATCCAACCTCAACATGACCTCGATGACCTCGGATCCTAGTTTGTCGCTACCCAATATGCCTCGTTGAAGGTAAGACAATCTCAGTTGAGGTCGCAATGTACTATTGCCATGATAGCTATTTCACCAAATAAGTTAGAGGGTTAAATTTGCACAAAATAATTAATAAGGGGTCGAAATGCAAAGGCAACAAATCTAAAACTTAGAGAATGAATCACGGAATTGTTTGCATTTAGCGACGAGGAGAATCGAAGATGTACTGCCCCACGCCCCTAATCCGCATACACAAAACCATTCATTAACCTTGATTTAGATGGTACAATTCTTAGCCCAAAAGCTTTTGAAAAAATCTACGAGAAATTTGAGTCCAGTTGATCATTATCAATTGCTTTTCTTCTCTCTTTTTTTACCCTTTCTGACGTGTGCTCGGATGCTAATCGCATGCCAAGTAATTAAAGGTCAAAGAAGAAATCGAGAACTAGACCTCCAAGCAAATCAATGTCTTCTATCCGAAGCAAGGACATACAATGCAAAAAGAGAACTACATAGGAGTCTTTTCCCTTTTTTTGTGGATTTAGACTTAATTTTTGTAGCCAGCATTACCAGAGTTATGAGTTTGCATGATTATTGGCCGAAGTGATTATCTATTTCGCGACTCGTAATTAAGTTTGTTTGTTGAAAAATTGAAAATTAGGTTACACCTACCATTGGTATAATAAATGACAAACTCCCCTATTACCAAAACTAACCATTTTTTTCTTGTTAATATCCAATAAAAAATGTTAGAGTTCTTAAATGGATCCACTAACTTAAATAACCACTTATTATTATTATCCATGTAATTTCATACATCTAGCATTACTCGCTACATAAGTTGGTCGAATCGTGACCATTCCAGATTATGGATGGACCGAGAGTTTTATGTTAGCCATTTTTCTTTTTTCGCATAAAAAGATGCATAATACAGATGCCTCAATAATTCTAGATAAGCATCATTCGACATAAAGTCTAGATCTTAAGATATTTAAAAGAGAGAACTTCGATATTTTCACGGATCACCATGAAGCAAATTGTTTTGCATCGTCCTCTAAATTAGAGATAACTTTTCATATATCATACCCCAAAAGAGTTGGGAAGCGCAACCATCATGGCTACTTTCTCCGAACATTATTATGGCGCCTATTACAAAATTCTGGGTTGAAGATTACTTAATGATGAGCAATGCTTGAACTCATGATCTTGTGTTTTAGAAACATCGACTCATGCCATTCAGCCATCACAATTGACTGTGAGGACCCTTTATCGAGTTGTCAAACACATGCTTTGAAGAATTGACAAACGGTGCACCGTCGTTTATTTCCTTGCAATGTATAAATATATTATAGTTTTTTTTTGTAACCGAGGATCCGCCATCATTCCCCGGGGACAAGCCCGCACAGGTAATCGGGGCGCCTATACCTCGAGAGAGACTAGCCCAGCAACCCACCGCCAGGACCCCCCACTTAAATTACGAAACTGAGCAGGGATTCGAACCTAGAACCTCTGAGGAGAGAAGGAAAGCGTCCACCAATTCGGCCATGTGCAGGTGGGTTATTATAGTTTTTTTTTTTTTTTGATAACCCAGGGAACCCCCGCACGGCCGACAGCCGGGGAGTAAACCCTGGGGGCGACACGTGCTAGCCACCACACACGTGCCACCGGTTAAGTCACCCTGCGGCGCCCGGGATTCGAACACTCAACCTTTTGCGAGAGGAAGAGTGCGCGCTCCAGCAGCGCCACCCAGGCGGGTGGTTAGGTGGGTTATTATAGTTTGTTTGTTGCAAAGTCTAAAAAAGTCAAAAGTAACTTTTCTTACCTTCCCATCAAAATTTAGAATGTAATATAAACAGTTTAAATAATTATGAAAACATGTGAATTTACATATCCACGTAACACAACTTTTAATGTTTTCAACTATTTTATAAGCATAGATCGTATGATTTGAAAAAAGTAAAAGAAAAACTCCAGATTATTGGACCCAGAAAAACTCCAGATTATTGGACCCCATTACATTCCACTATTTATAAATTCTAAATTTCTTTTCATCATAAATGTATTCTTCGATCTTATTAACGAGGGTGTTAACAAACTCCTCATTGGATCAGTTGCTGCTGCAAACTCCTATTTTCTCTCTTAACAACTCAAATCTTCCGGCCTGAAGTGGCTTTGTGAACATGTTTGCAAGCTAATCTTCTGATCTACAATAGACCAACTTAACTTCACCACGTTGTTGCACTTCACGTGGAAAGAAGAATTTGACCTTAAAATGCTTGGTTTTGCCATGGAAAACTGGATTTTGTGAAATTGCTAATGCAGCCTGATTGTCCACATAAACTTCAATGCAATCACCAGAATTCAACCACAGATCCTTCATTATCTTCTTCAGCCACAAAGCTTGATTTGCAGCTACAGTAGTTGCTATAAACTCAGCCTCTACAGTGGAATGAGCTACAATCTCCAGCTTTTTAGAACACCAGGAGAAATAAGCAGAACCAAGAGTGAAGCAGTACCCAGATGTACTCTTCATGTCATCCACTAAGCCAACCCAGTCACTATCAGAAAAGCCCTGCAACTTAAACTTCTAGCCTTTCCTAAACTTCACACCAAAGAACAATGTTCCTTTAAGGTATCTCAAGACCCTTTTTGCAGCAACCAAATGTAACTGACTGGGACTACGCATGAACCTGATTAAAACACTCACAACAAATAGAATATCCGATCTAGTTGCTGTAAGATACATCAGACATCCAATCAAGCTTCTATACATAGAAGCATCTACTTCATCCGTTCCATCATTCTTCTGCAGCTTCTCCTTAGCAGCCATAGGAGTGCTTACACTTCTACAGTCTTCCATCTGAAACTCCAGACCGAGGAAATAAGCCATCTTTCCCAAGTCTGACATCTCAAAAACTGCAAACAGACCTTGCGTCACCCTCTCTATCAGTTCCACATCATTCCCTATCACCAACAAATCATCTACATAGAGTGATAGAATTACAATACTGTGATTCACCCTCTTGACATAAAGAGTGAACTCACTCAAGCTTCTTACAAAGCCAAAATCCTGCCAGTATCTATCTATCTTCCCATACCAACCTCTTGGAGTCTGCTTCAGTCCATATAGAGCTTTCCTCAATCTGTATACTTTCTCTTCTTGCCCTTTGATACTGAAGCCTTCAGGTTGTTCAACAAAAATCTCCTCCTCGAGCTCTCCATTTAGAAATGCAGACTTGACATCTAACTGAAATATAGGCCACCCCTTCTTTGCTGCAACAGCTAATAGTAGTCTAATTGTATTAAGTCTTGCAATAGGAGCAAAAGTCTCAGAATAGTCTACTCCCCATATATGAGCATAGCCTTTCACAACCAGTCTAGCTTTGTATTTATTGACAGAAACATCAGGATTAAGTTTTGTTCTGAACACCCACTTAAATCCAATCACATTCTTATCAGATGGTCTGTCAATAAGCTCCCATGTGTGGTTTTTTTGAATCATTGCCAACTCCTCCTGCGTTGCTGCAATCCACCTCTGATCCTCCTTAGCTTCCACAAAGTTGGCTGGATCAAGCACTGCCACATTGTTTCTTTCATAAATTTTAGCAAGTGACCTTGTGCCTCTTATTGGCAGATCATCCATAGTATCTTCCAATTCATCCACAACTTCATCAACCTGTACAATTGTTGCAGGTTGTTGTTTTGCATATTGTTGTTGTCCTGCATTCTTTTCTTCCATCCAATTCCACTCATCTTCCTCTAGAAAAACAATATCTCTGCTCACAGTCACCTTCCCTGTCATAGGCTGAAAAATCCTGTAAGCCTTTGATTGGAGACTGTACCCAATGAAGACTCCAGGCTCAGCTCTTTGATCCAGCTTGTCCGTCTTGACCTGAGGAACATGACTATAACACAAACGCCTAAAAACCTTCAAATTTTTCACAGAAACTCTAACACCATACCAAACTTCAAAAGGTGTTGACCTCTCCAAGGCCTTTGTGGACAATCTGTTCAACAAGAACACTGCAGTATTAGCTACCTCAGCCCAGAACTTCTTAGATAACATCTTCTCCTGCATCATACATCTGGCCATCTCCATAATACTTCTGTTTTTCCTCTCACTGACGCCATTCTGTTAAGGTGAATAGAGAGCAGTGAACTGCTGCACAATGCCTACTTGCTCACAATTTAACTTAAATTTGTGAGCAATGTACTCAGAACCATTATCAGACCTGAGCATTTGGATTTTCTTCCCACTCTGATTCTCTACTAAAGCTTTGAACTTCACAAATACATCAGCAATTTCAGACTTGGCTTGCAGAAAGTAAATCCAGCTCTTCCTAGTCATGTCATCTGTAAAAGTAATGAAATACCTACTATCACTAAGAGATGACTCAAACATAGGTCCACATAAGTCTGAGTGGACTAAGTGCAACTTTTCACATGCTCTCCAGCCTCCTCCTTTGAAAGGAAATCTAGCTTGCTTGCCAAGAAGACAAGTTTTGCACTATGAAAATTCCTCTTCCAAACTTCGCAAGTCATTTGCCAAGCTATTCCTCTGCATAAACATGTTCTTCCTATGAACATGCCCAAGCCTTTTTTGCCATAGCTCTACATTTTCTTCTTCGCACTTCAAAGCCATTTGTTGCATCTCTTGTGGCTTGAACAGGAAGCACTTGTCCTTCATTGGCATTCTCAGCACTTCCTTGCTATCTGCATTATCAATAAGGCATTCCTTCCCTTCAAACTTCACCTTATAACACCTCTCAACTAATTGACCAACACTTAAGAGATTCTGGTCAACTTTTGGCACAAAGAGAACATCACTAATCAGCTTCACCTCCTAATTTCCTTCAATAGCCAATGTACCCTTCCCTTGTGCTTCGATATACTATCCATTGCCAATTCTGACTCTAACCCTGACTGACCTATCTAGTCTCCTAAACAGCTTCAAATTGCCAGTCATATGATTGGTACAGCCCCTATCCACCAGCCATGCATCATTCTCAACGGGAGAACTAGAATAGGAAGCTACAAACAAGTGTTCTTCCTCAGTCTCATTCACTGCTATCTATGCTTCTCCTGCTTGCTGGTGATTGTTCTCTTTGCAGATAGCTTCCAAGTGACCAACCTTGTGATATCATCTGCATTTAGTATCAGGCTTCCTCCAACATCTAAAGGACTGATGATTAGTTCCACCACAGTGTTGACAAGGCTTCTTGTTCTTCTTCCATTTGACAGACCCACTAGAACTTCCTTCTTTTGCTACAAACTTGGAGTCACCTACATTTCCTTTGGATTGATTCCATTTCTTCCCTTTGTCTCCATTATTGAACTTCACTTTAGCTTGCAGTGCACCCTCTACAGGCTCTTCTCTTCTCATCAGTCTTCTATGCTCCTGTGCCTGCAGGGCACTTAATAATTTTGCAAGCTTTATGTCAGCTAAGTCTCTTGTATTTTCCAGAGAGGCTATGGTGCCTTCAAACTTCTCTAGAAGAGACACCAGAATGTTCTAAACCAGCCTTTCATCCTTCAAGTCAGTCCCTAAGACTGATATTTTTAGCTATCTCAATCAACCTATCAGAGTATTCCTTCACTGACTCTGAATCCTTCATCTGATGTCTCTCAAACTCCCTCAAGAGATTCAGCACCTTCATGCTCCTTACCTTCTCATCTCCCTCGTATTCATCCTTCAAGAAATCCCATATTGCCTTTGCAGAATCACATCTCATGATCCTTGTGAAGATAGGGGTTGAGACAGCAGCATACAGGCAAGACTTTGCATGGGCCTTCCTTGTGGTTCTCTCTTTATGGTACTTTATCTGATTCAAGGTCCGATTGTTCGGAAGTGGTGCAAACTCATAATCATTCTCCACAGCCTCCCATAGATCATGACCCTACAAGAATGCTGTCATCTTGACAGCCCAAGCTTGATAATTTTCCGCAGTAAAGACTGGAGTAACCATTGCAGAGAATCCACTTGATCCTACCTCCATCAGCTTTTTCTTTGCAAATTGGAAGTAGTCTTCACACTCACTTACCCTCACTTCACAGTCCCTTAAGATCCCACAGAGGCTCTGATACCACTGTTATTGCTGATATATTCAGCTAGTTCACACAAACTTCTAGTTTTTACAGAGAGAGAGAGAGAGAGAGAATGAAAAACCTATTACTTCATACTTCCGAAAACTGTCAAGTACAAGCAAAATAGGAACCTTTTAGAACTGCAGACAAACATGCAAAAAACTGACTTGTTCCACTTCCTAGAAAATAGCTAACAAACTAACTGCCTAACAAACAAACTTGACTGAATAACAAAGAAAAAAACTAAAAGATGGAACATCAGCAGCAGCACTGAGACACGGATCCAACAAAAAGGCATGCCATATCTTCTACTGGGGTTTTCTGAAAAGAAGATTCAGGTACATCCAGCGGCTTCCTGTTATGAAACTAAAAATAACCGTTCACTTAGTTAAGAGGCCATTTGATTCCGTTTACAAACACATTTAACTCGTGTCATTCAGCTATCACAAAATTCTTGGTTGAAGATTACTTACTGATGAGCAACGCTTGAACTCATGAACTCAACTCGTGTCATTCAGCCATCACCATTGACTGTGAGGACCCTTTATCGAGTTGTCAAACACATGCTTTGTAGAATTGACAAATGGTGCACCGTCGTTTATTTTTCCATGGAATGTATGAATGTATTACAGTTGGCTTGTTGAAAAGTCTAAAAAGTTAAAAGTAACTTTTTCTTACCTTTACGTCAAAATTTACAATGTAATATAAAAATTTAAAATAATTGTGAAAAAATTACATGTGAATTTACATATCAGCGTACCACAACTTTAAAGTTTTCAATTATTTTATATTATCAAAAAGCGTAAATCGTATGGTTTGAAAAAAGTAAAAGAAAAACTTCAAATTGTTCAACCTCATTCCATTGGACTGTTTGTAAATTCTAAATTTCTTTTCATCATTAATTTATTCTTCGATCTTATTAACGAGCGCTCAACTTCACCAGCATTTTCGCGGGGTGTAAATAAAATTTTTTAATTTTTGAGATGGCCGGCCAAATGGATCTAAAACAGAAAAAAAAAATGCGGTAAGAATACCTCTGACGCATTGAATTTGTCTTGTGGATTCTGGGCAAAAGATGGATCAGCCCCCACAAGCCAGAAAGGGCAGCGTCGTTAATGACGCTTTGTTTTAAAAATGGTTTGACGACAAACTTAACTTAATCACCTAGATGATTGTCATCCAGAAGAATGTCTTTTGGATTAGCAGTGAATGCTACTGCTTAGTAAGCAAGGTTTTCTGGATTCCTTTGATGCCCAGACAGATTTGACTCATTCTTATTGCAGCCAGGGGACCATGACTCAAACGACATTCCCTCAATACTCCCCTATGAATGATGCACACTTGAACATCCACAGGAACATAACTTCGTGATTAAGTTTCATGTGGCAACAATGTCTAAAAGTGCGAAATTTCCCCTTGTTTTTTCCTCTCAAGAAAACATCCAAGTCCACATACTATCCTACAACTGGTGGCATGGAACGAGAGGGAAATGAACTAAAGCAAGGAATGGAAGAAAATGAAATGAGGAATGGAATGAAATACGAATCGCAATTCTTGTGTTCGTACGAAAAAATAAGTTGAAAAGAATCCTTTTTTTGTGATAGGATAATTTTGGAATGTAAAATGTCCTTAAAATAGGTAATGTGTGAAACAAAAATAAAGGGTATACTCGATACCATTATATATAATAGTTTTCTTAATATTTTGCTAAGGAATGGATTGGCCATATTCACCGTACGGCCCATATCATTCAACAAATGGAGCCATGGAATGGCCATTCTCCTTGTTTGATGGTGGAATGAGCATTCCGCATCTTCTGCAAGAACAAACAAAGGTGATAAATCACATCTCGCAGTAACGATTCCATTCCGAATCGATTCTTCATGGATGATTTGACCGAACTAAAATGTTATCACTATTTGTCGTTGATGAAATGTATAGTTTGAGTTGAGGAATCTGTTCTTGCATAAGTTCCTAAAGATTTGATGGACTAAAGTGGTCTCTAATCTTCTTTTATCCACAACTTGGACGTCATGGCAATCCTTGCCTGTGTCCCTAAGCCGCAAATACTGGACGTGATCATAAGCTGTGATATTCATTCACCGTTCATTCATCACGAGCTTACAGAACTCAACATGAATCCTCACTGAAAAAAGCAAAATATTACAATCCGCTGCTTCATCATCAACCGTAGTCAGCAGATGTGCTTTGACGGAGTAAGCAAGATGAATCGGTAAATGTATTTGAGATATTTCCTGCATCCGGTTCTTAAACGATATTCAGATGAAAATGAACGCACTGAGCATCAGATCTAGCTTCACAACATTACAAAGAAGCATAATAGATACAGTCACTGCAACAGTTAAATACATACATCACGGGGCTCGCCAACCAAAAAGACAGGACAACCTTGTTCTTACGCAAAACATTTCTTGAAAACTAGGAATAATCCGAAACACGGACTTCTTGGACCAACACAACCATGCTGTTTTCCTTGCTCATCTGGCAGAAAGGAAAGGTTGTGATAAAATATGGTCAATAACATGATGGCCCCATTTGTTCATGTAGTCAACAGCTAGATCGCATGAACTATCCCATCTTCAGACATCACATCAGACACCTATTATTGCCATTTGCTATGATGTTACCAATCATCAGCTTCTCTTGTGACACCAAGGACAATTGCAATTGTTGCCAGAATTGCCTGCACATGGATATTTTAAGGAATTTTAAATTTTTGTCTGTCGTAAAATGAATTGAACATGTATATATAAGAGAGAGATGTAGAGAAAAGAAGGCCAGGATTCACAATGGCTCATAAATGAGGTTTAGAGATGCACAAGATCGTCAAAGATCTATATGCGGGAATGTGCAGGACGAACTTTATCCCCACTCAAGAAAAACCATATACCAAAGCATCTACTTTGCAGTTCCTGAAGTTCCATATCAACGGGGGACCTGGATTTCATTTTGGAGGGTAAACTAACATAGGCATTGTCAGGAATAAGAAGTTATTAGAGGGCCAGACATAGATAAGCTGGAAGACAGTAAAGGCTTCCTCAATCAACATGTTACGCGGTATATTCGGGACAGAAAGAACCAAATATACAGTTGTACATGAGCTAAGTTTTTGGACTAGGGAGAGAAGTTAATAATTTATGTGATGGATTACCGAACTGCTCTTGGGAAGAGGTACTTACTAAGATGAATGACAATATTAATTCTACAGAGTACAATAGAGTCAGACAAGTATACATGCAAGTATGCACACCCAAGTGCATAAGCACGCAACAGAGGGCGGGGGCGTGAACATATGCACTACCTGGAAGAAACAAACAAGCAAATGTAGCTAATTTTGTGACAGAAGAAATAGAGAGACTCACAGCGATTGTACAAGCAATATATCCAGGCTTTTCCCGGTAGTCTATCCTTCCACACAGAAGAATAAGTAGGCCAATGTACCAAGGGATGGCACCAAGGAAGAAACCAATGATAAACCTTTGACAAAGCAGACGTCCCTAATTAGCTGATGATCATAAAATGATCGAAATTTTCATGAATAAAAGCCTCGGATTTCATTAAAGAACCATCACATGGTATTTTCTGGTCTCAAACTTAAAGGCCAGGTACCAATAAGCATCACAAAAGATAAAGATGTTGAATTCATGAAGCATAAGAATCTGCTACATCCAGGCTCAAGAACTGTCACGCAGTCCTTGTAGTCATAGACATTGCTGACTTCATCATGTTTTGCAATTGACTATGTGCCCACCAAAACATGAAATCCAACCCACGAGTAGAGAAAAGAACTTACAGGAACCATCCAACTCCAATACCACAGCAAGGCATCCGTGATTCTCTTACTGGTCTTCCTTCAGCAACAGCGTAACCTGAAAAAATTTGCTGAGAAATGGAATCCCCCCAAAAAAAGGGTTGCAAAGCATACCAAGTGAAGATCATAAATCATTTTTGATTCATCAGGGCAATCGGTAAAATCATGAATATGGGCATATTTTCGAGTCCTACAGAATCTTTTCAAGCTCTATTGAAGTAAACCCAGTTGGTCACAGTATTTACCAGCTAAAATTACTTATCTTCCTTCTTAGCTGTGCTGGTATGATTGTGCTGCTTCTATCTAGACGTAATGCACAACTGGAAACGCAACTGTACATTCATGACTTCATAATAAGGTTTCGCATGACCTAGAGCATAGTAGCAAGGTGAACACATAAGTCGAGCCATATTTATAATGAGTAGACATCATTTTACTCAAGACTCCACTGGTTACCACACTTTATCTGACTTAACTCAAACCCCGAGAACCCTGGGACAACACATCAGGCAAAACATATGATTCTCTGTATGAGCATGATTGACCCCTAAAGAAGCCACATTCAAAGCTAGTCAACCAAAATGAGGACAAACGCGCTGGTCCAATTAATTTCACTTAATTTCAACACCTTCATGAACTCCTCTCCCCACACCCCATACATCCAATGTCTCAAGAGATGAGGATGTTAACCTTCGCCAAGAAACTAAACCCACTGGATAAACTAAATCCATTAAAACATCATTCCATGCCAGAGGGAATCAGCAAAGGCGAACATATTGCCAGTTCATAAAACAAAATCAAAATCCCAAGATTCCTAGAAACATTCCATCATGATCACACAGAAATTCCAATGCGCCGCGACCAAATTCCAGAAATGATCCCTGTATCGAACTTTCACCGACAACACCCTTCAAAACTTTACATGCTTAAAGTTAACTCTGCTCGCAAGCGATTCTAATAAGAAGCGACTCTGTACCCGGAACGGTGTGATACCCATGATGGTAATAGTGAGGAGGAGGAGGAGGGGCCGAGGGAGCGGAGGCGCCGGGCGGAGGCGCCGGCTGGGGATAGCCGATCGCCGGCTGCTGGTGCGGCGGGTTCGGGGGCGGGTAGTTGGCGACGCCTTGGAAAGTGCCGTACTGGGGCTGGTAGTCGCTGCCCGGGACGCCCCTGCTTCTGTCGTCGTCCTTGCTCATCTTGGTGGTCGACCACGGCGACCGTGGCCAAAAGGGTGTGCGACGGTGACCTGCCGGAGAAGGGAGGTTGGATCTCGGTGCAGAAACGGTGCGAGTTCTTGGAGTTCTTGAGAGAGAGAGAGAGAGAGAGGAAGAGAGGCAGAAATGGCGAGGAAGGATAGAGTCAAGTCATTCTCACACGGTTCTGCTCCAATGTTTTTGGCTGGATGTGTATAATTTGCCCTTGATTTTTCATTTCCTTAAAAACGAAGGTAGTAGCACAGCACCGTCATAGTACAGTACTCACTGCATTGTTTTTTTCTCTTTTCTCTTTTATCTTAAAAATAATAACACGAACAGCCACTAAATTTTGATTTAATATGCGATATAATCCCCAAAATTTAATTTGTTCAATATAATCTCTAAACTTTAGCTAAATATTCAATGTGATTTCTGAATTTTTAATTTGTTCAATATGGTTCATAGATTTTTTGTACATGTTCATTGTAGTTTATGTGAACTAAATTGAACATGCAACATTGAACATGGATCATATTGCATGTTGAGTTAAAGTTCAAGAACCTTATTGAATAAATTAAAAAATTAAAGATCGCATTGCAAATTGAGCTAAAATTCAGAGACTATTTGTGTCATTTTCTCTTTTATCTTTTGTCTATTCGAAAAAACACGGTAGCTTGCTTACTCCACTAACAACACACGGTAATGTAATTGCATGTTATTTACAGTTAGTAATAACGCAATTTTTCGAATAAATAACAAAAAATTTCATGCTTTACAATTCTCCTCTCACGTGGCGCGTTCATCGCCTCCTGAGTGTCCACGATTTTCGTCCTCTCTTTCGATATTTTTTACCTTCATTTTATTCACGTGTACCAAAATGGGCATGTGCCTTTCTCGTCAGTCAATTGCATTTTCGCAATCAATTCTTTATTATTTGCTACTTTTTGCCCTCAAATATGTTATACATGTCCATAGCCGAGACCTATTATGATCAAGAATAGTTGGAAACACTAAAAGCTACAGTAATAAATGATTCGTCAACAGTTAGACCGAATAAAAGCTTATATTAAATATGATTTGTCCACTTACGGTCAAAAATGAACAATATTAGGTGAGCTGTCAAACATGGTGCAAAGTCTTTTGACCTCATCTATATAACTCATAAGCCCACCACGACAAACATCATTGAGAGGTGCCATGTTGTCTTTTAGTATATAAAACATCAATATTTTATGCATATCCATCATTGAAATAAAATAGGTTGTCATGCAAAATGTAAGTAAATCGGATCTCTTGAGCCCGTCTATATAACACACGAGCCCACTACAAAAATAATGGACGCATCACAATGAGGCCCGACAATGTATGAATCCACAACAATTGTAAAGATGTTTGCTAAAGAGATCCATTGTGAAATAGAATAAAAAAAAAGTAGCCCATATTGACTTGCAATTTGTTTTTAATAAGCTAGAAATGTATAATACATTGCCATACAAGGTGAAAGTCTCATGAGGTCTATTTTTATAGACAAATCACATTTAAGACCAGGATTATGCCCGTGGAATGGACAAAGACCATAAGGAAACTTTCTTGTTCTGTCGTTGGAATTTCGTCTCCTTTTAATTGTGCGATCTTCTCCTTTTTCCCTTTGCCATTTTTTTCCTGTCCTGTTACATCCTCAGAGTACAAGAAACGACAGCAAACGAAATTTCTGTGAAGAAGGAACCGTGACCAAGGATGCTTTCAGCCAACTTGGCAATTCGGCATCTGGCCGGGAACAAGAAGGGTAAAGAACTTGACCCCGTAAGTTTCCGTTAAGAACGAGTTTCGACCTCTGAGTCTGTGACTGTGGACACTTCAATTCTGATAAATAGTATTTCTTTCCATCACTAATAGGTATTTGGTCATAAACAACGGTGGCGACAGGACAACCCTTTTGGATCAAATCCAGTTCGTGACGTTAAGCATGACGAGCTCAATAACAAGCAGTGAGCTGATACTCGTGGAGCCTGTAAATTTGTTTGAGGGCAAGTACAAAACATCGCAAATTCAAGGAGTGTCAGCTCGATCTTATTCATGTCCACAAGTATTTCAACGAGTTCATTCCTGTAGACGTGCGCTACTTTTGTTTGCCAAACAGGATACATCTTTTTATTACACAATTCACGTGGCCCAAAGAGAAAATATACGTTGAAGATGCTTCCTGTCAACCAAGCAATCCAACTTCGGAAAGGTTCAGCAACTTTTCGGGATCAAATCTTGGAAGCCGCACACCAAATTTGCTGGTACTGCTACATCAATCATCTTGGGATATGCTAGATTAAGATCTGATCAAAGAGGAAGAAGAAATGTGATACCATGGCAGTGATCTTGGAAAGATTGCAGATCAAAATGTGCAGAGTGGGAATTCAAACATTTTTATTTCCACTGAATAAGAATAGTACTTACTTGCCATGATTCCCTTGAAAGTATCCTGCAAAAGTGGAGATTTACCATAAACATGGGTCAACTAACGAAAAGGTATATAATTTTGGATACATGTTATACTTTGTAAAGAAAATCATTTGTATGCTTGAACTTATATGAATCCAGTGTTTCTGCTTGCTGCTATGGTGTTCGTCTGATCATAGGAATCTCCAAATAAAGATGATTAGTCATGGATGTTGAAATTGATTTGTTTGAATTTGGAACTGATATTCTATGCTGAGGGCCATTAGGTGTAATAGCACAGAAACAATTTGTAGGTGTAACACTTGAAGAACAAAATAGGTAAGCGGCTATTCAGATGAAAGAATTACCTCATCTTTCGTGAGGCGAGGATTGTAAAGTATCTCCTCTCCAACAGTACTCACCTGAATTCAATACATTGTTGGTTTAAGCAGCTAGAAACGAAGCGTCAACAGGGAAAAATGTTCCTTGTGTTCCCTTACCGTGAATCCCTTGTAGTCATGAGCTGGATAGATACACGTATCCTTTGGCAGCGAAAAGATCTGATCAACAATAACAGCCTCCATGTTAGTGTAAACAAGATGGCAAAAAAGTTAATGCATTGTTGAGTAAAAGTTTATATGTGAGGCTTAAGTCCCCACTCGTTCACACAAAATGCGTAACATCCATCAACAGGAAAAATCTATCATCCTTGCCTGGGAATGCACCGACTTGTATAGCTGTTCCGAATTTCCGCTCTGCATATTTACATCATAGGTTGGCTCGTTAGGAAAAAGATACAGACTTGACCACAACTTGAATGGGAGAGTTCAAGAATATCAAGTAAAGTAAAGGCAAAACCTAACTCTGCGTTTCATTTATTTGATCTAACCATGTATCATTACTCCGTCTAAAAACGAAATTTTGGATACTTCGATCTCTCCTCCCGTTTTTGGAGTCAGAGGCTAAATATGGCGAAGTTCACTTAAACCCACTGGATGTACACAGAAATTCATCCAGGAAACAACTGAGTGATGCCATATGTTTAGTTAACCACAAACAAATGAAAGTGTGTTAAATTGGCCTAGATTGGTCTGATGGCTTAGAAATCTTTCATTGCTTTGAGTAGGATGCTAGTAGAATCTGAAGGTAGATGCTAGTTGAAGAGTCTCATCTCTGTGAAATCTTGAAAGAATGTCACGACCATGCCAACTTAAGAACAATAATACTGATATGATGCAGCAAATACAAAATACTGGCCAGATGTGACCCTTTGAAGTTGAGACAACTAAGACAGCATCAACTTTAAGAAAAATTGCTAGCTAGACATATCTTAAAGCACCATGGCTTTATCAATTTCCTCATGTTTGCAAGTTTACATCAAATTAGTGAATGACAATTCACGTTAAGTTATTCGAATGTTCACCTGGAAGTCTGTCCTTCCACATCCACGGATTAGTAGAGCATCCCCAGTGAACGCCATCTTTGGCTGAGGCTGATCAGGTCCATCTCCCGTCACAAAGGTGACACAGCCAGATGTATGACCAGGAGTAGCACGAGTCTGAGGAAAGTTCAGTTGTTTCATTACCGATCTTGGATAATGAGAAGACCAACTATGGACTTTCCACTAACCAAATATGCCTCGAAGAATACTTGAAAATGTCCTCTTTTCTTGAACTGAATAGGTACCCGAAGCAAATAAGGGCTCCAAAATGCCTTTAAGGAGTGACACCCCTTGACACATAAACTAGGTCAACATTGGTTACATAATGTTATGGCAAATGGGGTTTTAAATTTTGAAAGTCAAGTTCCCAAGACGCCTAATATGGTTCTTTTTTGTTTAAAACTTAATTGTATGCTAACAGGGCTGATGACATTGTCCTTCATGGATGCAAACTTAAACCATACTATGTCTTTTCTTTTCTTTTTTTCTGGGCAAAATGCTGTTCCATGCATACCTCCAGAAAGAGATCTCCAAAGTAAATTTTGCTGCCATGTTCGATCAAAACATCGGCTTTCGCCCCGCTGACTTTTGAGATGACAGATTTCACCTCCGGAACCTTACTCTGCAGTAAAGTTTGACAGCGCAAACAATAAGATGACAGAGAAATAACAACCATGAGGTCAGCTAGCACATGATAATAAGAATCGACAAACCTTAATGAGACCAGATCCAGTTACATGATCGGCATGTACATGCGTGTTCATGGCATATACAAGCTTCAGCCCCAGTTCCTTGACAACAGAAAGATCCCTATCTACAGTTTTGTCTACCGGGTCAATCAACTACACAAAACGAAGAATTTCACTGTCAGATACCACAAAATGCACGGATTTGTCGCATCCCAGAGCACAGATGAAATTACTCATGATTCCTCAAATATTCCAACCAGCCCCCAACAATCATGTCAAGTCCTGTTTCAATTCCACATTCCAAAAATTAAAGAACATGTGGTCCTATCCCAACAAACGAGAGATAACAAGAACCAAAGTCAACGTTCGATATCAAGGGGACAAAAATGAAGACTCACAACAGCAGGTTTGTCGGGATGAGACACGTCCGCGAGAAGATAGGTGTAGGTGGACGATTCTTTCTCGAAGAGCTGGCGAAACAAGAGCTTCGGGGACTGAGAAGAGGCGGTGCTGTGAGAAGCCATCACCGATCCAATGAGCTTCGGGCAATTGCCAATGGGTGTCGCGAGATTGATCCTGCGGAGGTTGGAAAGAAGACGATGGGTCCGAACGTTCGAGACAGAGGCTCGCGACAATCCAACCTTTAGCATATGTCCTGACTCCTGATCCTGCTGTATGCAAAGGGACGTGGGGGCGATCGCAACAAGAACATAATTATAAAGGTCCCAAAGATGGAAGATTCAGTTGGATCATCTTGGATTATAATATCGCGGGTTGTGGTTTCATATAATGTAAGATGAAGCAATTGGGATTATACTTGAGGTGGGGGGCATCGAAGTTGTCGTCATTTCTTAAGGAGGAATGGTCATGCCTTGGGCTCATGCGATGGGCGCTGCTGGTTTTTTTTGTGCGTTTGTGCTGTTGTGTCGTGTTGGTGTCCGTCGGTGTCTCTGTCTCTGACATCCGCCATTTTCGCTACCTTGCAAATTGCAATGGAGGAGGCGGAGGAGGAGGAGTGGAGTTCTGACTGGGAAGGGCACACACGGACACACACGGACACACACAGTGGTCGCTTATACGCGAGCCTGCCATGTGCCCACTCCTCCGTCCTTAAAAATTCGTTCTTGCACATCGATGACAACGACTCTTCCGTGATTGGACACCGAGTCCTACGGTGTTGGTCCCTATCCTATTTCGAGGGGGCTGCCGGTCTGGATCTTATTTTGAGTTGGATCAAACGAGCATAAAAAAATGGATAGGGACATAAACAATCTCTAAATTTTAATTTAATATATAATTTAAATTATAAATTTTTAATTTATTCAATATGATCTCTAAATTTTAATCTAATTTATAATATAGCCTCCGAACTATTAGTTTGTTCAATATAGTCCCTGAACTTTTGATACATATTCAATTTAATCCTTGAATTATGTGAAAATATTCAGTCTTGTCCTTTTATTAATTCAAGTTCAGAGATAATATCGAACATTTCATATAATCTCGGGACTAAATTGAATATGTACAAAAAATCTAGGGACTACATTGAATAATTTAAAAGTTTAGTATCGATATTGCACATTGGGCTAAAATTTATGGACTATATTAAACAAATTAAAAGTTCAGATATCATATTGTATATTGGATCAAAGTTCAATGATCATTTATGTTATTTTCCTATAAGAATATATTTTGTTAAGGGAATGATTGTATTCATTGGGGAAAAAATCAATAAAATTATAACTTTTTTGATTTGCATATTTAATAAATGCTGAGAAAATAGTATTTATCTAAATTCTTTTAAGCCACTTACTGCAATCGCTCGTATGCGTTAGCGAGATTGATTTTCGAGCAAAACCACTGTTTGGCATACCCATTCCGATGCCAATAGCGTTTTGTGTTTGTTTCATTACAACTGTAACTACCATGAACTATGGGTTCTATTGCTTGTATGGTGTTATTGTGTAGAGATCATAAGTTCGAAATATTACTGGTAGTTAGTATTATTTTGATTGTTCTTTTCATCAGCACCCACTGGTATGCTTGACAGTTGATCGGATTGATTATAATCTTCATTCATATTTAGCCTTAAAAACAAAGAAAGTTGGATGCAGGCAATTACAAGGAATCGATAGATTCGCTAAATGTGGATTGAAAGTGCTAAATAGTTAGTGAATTATAAGTCCAATATTTTTTCTATGATCTAGAGAGACATGTTCGATCTTTATTTACGCAAATTGGGACGAGTAAAACTCTTCACCAAATGCCAAGAGGGTCGCATCCCTGGCATTGGTTAGTTAATTAATGTTGAAATTGCTCACTTTTGAAACCAATTGTCTTCTTGGGGACACATTTTGGATAAGCTATCCATTCCTTGGATGCCACTCATGTGGGTTGTTGCAACTTGTATTTTTTGCAGGACGGCACTAGCTACCACGTTGTATCACAAGTGGAGCTTGACAGAGGAAAATTCAAATTTGGATACGAAGTTACAATGCTAACAAGTAGCTCCTATTAGTGGATATAGGTACAACAAGGTAATGCTATGCGACTGTGGACTTCGAAATGGTACCAATCAATGCCATAGGATCAACGTAAATAGACCACGCTGAAGTTTGCTCTATGTAACTCGAAATGAAGGAAAGACCCAGGATGGCATGAACCACTGGAAGAGACTAAGGCTACGAGATAGGTGAGTTCTGAGGTGATCGAACACTTTCCTGCCCTGCTGTAAGGTCGACGGCATTGTTGGAGCAAAGCTAAAGACTGAACCAGAAACATCCCGTGTCTCAGGAGAGGCAAGCAAATCTCTTGACAAATTAGAAAGATGG
The DNA here is from genome assembly GCA_031216405.1 of Syzygium malaccense. Taxonomy (NCBI): domain Eukaryota; kingdom Viridiplantae; phylum Streptophyta; class Magnoliopsida; order Myrtales; family Myrtaceae; genus Syzygium; species Syzygium malaccense. The sequence goes on along the minus strand of CM062258.1, from coordinate 633,309 downwards.
GAAAAGAGATCGAGGCGGGGTTTCGCGAAACCCCGTCGGTGCTGATCCGGGCTCTATTGCCGAGACTTACTTTTGCTACCTACTATAGTGAAAATGAATGGAACAAATGGAACTCCTAGATTTGGATTTAGAAATGAATGTTCAATCTCAATTGGGCTTTACAAAGGATAATGTGTTTGGGATAAGAAATGAAATGCTCTTCTTCCTTTTGAGATGTTTTAAGCTTTCATATGATTTTACATGAAGTTATCACAAAAAGATTGATTCAAATATGTGCAATAGAATCTTTCTTAATCTTTTCTCCATGAATGTCAATCATGAGCTTCCTAATTTGCCCCAATGTAAGGTGGTTCTTAACAGAGTTGTTTTGAAAAACTTTTTCATCATTTGGGCTCTAATTTGGCTTGTAAGGGATAATCATGTGTTTAGGATAGTGAAATGATTGCCTTTCATCATTTTAATTCATGTAATCATTGCGAATATCCTTTTTTCCTTCGGATGAGGTTATTTCTCACTTTTGACATTCACTCTTCCATTTCACTCAAGTATAAAAAAGACATGTTTGGATATAGCTTACCTTGCTTCATTTGAAGGTCTTTCATTTGAATCTTTCCAAACATTTTCTTTGGAATTTTTCAAGACTTTTGTCAAATCCTCCTCTTTGGGGAATTCTGATGTGTAATACATGTTCAAAGAATGCATGTTCAAGCATTTGGTTGAAACACTTTGAGATAATCTTTGAAATGGTTAGGTTCTGATTTTGCGTTAATTCACTTGGGGAAACAAACTTAGTTTAGTTTTTGAAAAAGTGAATTTCTGGAACCTAAATTCGTGAGTTAGGGGTATTTACCTGATCGGCTTGGTGGGATTCCTGTAAAAGTTAAAACCCAAAGTCAAAACACCTTCTTGTATTATGCATTTCAAATTAAAACGATACAACCAACCTCTTGTCCATTCTGACTTAAGTATTCATGAAAGATTGTCTCTTCAATCTCTTACTTTGATTTGTTCCACTTGGGGAATTGAACTCCTTTTGAATAACACCCCCTTTTTTCAAGATTCAATTTCTTTTCCAAAAGGGACATGGAATACTTACTTTTCCAACTTGATGGGAACTCTGCAAAGATTGAAAGTCAAGTGTTAGAATTCATTTGCATGTCCCTAATTACCAATAGGAACAATACCGCCAACTTTCTCGTGTGCTCTAATTTTATTTCATTGGGGATTCATTTTCAGGATTTCCTTCCTTTGGATTCCCTAAAGATGACAAACAGGAAGAATATATAAATGAATGTTTGATTCGTTTCCAACTTCCAGCAGGCTCTGCTATAAAGACAACAACAGATGTTTTTAAGACAAAGGATAAATTTATAATTTCGTCCGAGAAATAACTTACAGATATTTTTGCATAGTTTTGCTATCTTCTAAAGATTGAAGTTGCTGCCTTTTCAAATATATATCAACTCATTATTTTCATGAATGAAGCTTCTTAGAAATAATTATCATTTATACTTCCGTAAAGTTATTTAAGTTAAATATAGGATCTTTTTTTGGGGGCAGCAGAGAGAGAGAGAGAGAGAGAGAGAGAGAGAGAAGTTACAGTGGAGAACAACTGAGAGAGGCTTTACTCTTATGGACTTAGAAATCGTGTCAGGCCCAGCAGCAAAGCCCATGTCATTATTAGAAAGATACTTGAAAGAACGATGGAGGCCAAGTTAAAATTTGGAAAATGTGTAATGTGATTCCTAAATTTTAACCCAATGTACTATATGATCTTTATATATTTAATTTGTTCAATATCATCCCTCAACTTTTGATATACATTCAATTTAGTCCCTAAATATAGTCCTTTCATTAATTCAAGTCATGGACCACACTGAACACGTATAAAAAATTCAAGGACCACATTGAATATTAGGTTAAAGTTTGGAGACTACATTGAATAAATTAAAATGTTCATATATCACATTGCATATTGGGTCAAAGTTTAAGGACTGTCTGTATCATATCTCTTAAAATTTCCCTTGAGGTCCAATATGAAATAATAAATATATATAGCATGTCTGGTGAATATGATATAAATCAGCGACCTTGTCATGTCATAAACCATTCGAATTACAACTTCTTTTGAAACTTCCACGAGAGTTTTTCAAAAAAGGGGAGAAGAAGAATAAATTCCCATGAGAAAGTGATACATATTCCAATTGTGGAGGTTGGAGAATACATGCATGCAATCGCTTTTGCATTTCCATTTGTTGAAAAAGGAATAGAAGTTTCCAAAAGAGGTGCGTTTCTTTAGTTGAAAATCAGGAATACGAAAAATATATTTCAAAAAATAATCGCTTTTATAACTTACAGAATTAAATGAATGAAAAAATTTTCTTCATCGGCAAAGATTTTTAGGCATAAATTGTCATTGTTGATGAAAACATTTTCCAATGACTATTTTTTCCTAGGTGATACAAACAATCATTTAAAAATATTTCCTACATTTAGTGGAATTGCTACACCAAATGGCCTTACATTATGGAATTCGGTATTCGTTTGATTGGCCTATATTTTCCACATTTGGCAAAGGCATTTTTTGTCGAACATTTTGATTTACCAAATTATTATTGTTATTGTCATCATTTGGGTTAGTTTGAGCGGGACTAACCCAAATTTAGCTTGGGTTTTTTCCGTCAATAGAACCAATCACATTTGCATTATATTGATCTCGGCCGGAAGTTTTAGGCCTTTGTAAAATTCTCACAGGCGGTGGAATTACTTGGCCTAAATTACTGACATTTTTAAATTGAGCAGAAGTTGAAGGGACATACACTAGAGCCGCCGGATTTCCTTGAACTAGGAAGAGCTGGTTGGATGACCTGGGCCCAAAAATGATGTCGTTGACTGCATTGACAACCATCGGCCTAGTCACATTGGAAATGTGCCTCATAACGTGGTTGACCATTTCATTTTGCTGTGTCCTTGAACAACCTCCTCAAGGTAGCTACCACGGTTGAGTTTGGCGCCATTTCGCTCATTTGCTCCTCCGTGAGATGCTTTGGACTATCGGCATTCTCACATTGGTTTTGCTCTGCCACTACTTGAGCGATTGATGACTTGGAAAGCACAACCTTATCATTGCCTTGACGCGATGAATGGTTCTTGCCGGTAGAATTGTCAGGCTCTTGTTAATTCCATGTGCTTGCCATTGCACTTCCTCAAATTGAACCACAATGGTCCCATTAGACATGCCAAAAAGATGTTTCATCAAAAATGGGTATCGACCCAAATAGTGAATATGTTTCACCAAATTTTGATTTTGATTTTTTTGGCACAATAGGTTCAGGAGTGATTTTGGATAAGAATTCAATTGGTGTTACAATGAAGATGAATAGTAAAGTTAAAGGTAAAAGACTACAAACTGATGGAAAGAAGGGTGTGTTTGTTTAACGGAAAATGTACCATTTCTGGAAAATACCTTCCAAGAAATCATTTTCCAGGAAAATGAGTTCATTTTTTCGTATTTGGCAAAAACCTAAAAAATACTTGGAAAGTATTTTCGGTTGTTTGGTAAGGAAAATCATATGGTGAAAATTATCAAAAAATTTTATATTTTTTAAATTATTTCAAATTAATTTTTATTTTTAAATTATTTTTATTAAGAAAAGAAAATACATGAATGTTTTCCTTCTTAGAAAGAAAAGAAAAAGAAAGAAAGAAAAGAAAAGAAAAAATATTAACAAATTCAAGATAAGCAGTTCAGAAAAGTATTTTCACCTTTTTAGATAAGGGAATTCACTTTCCTAAAATTAAACATAATATTTGTGTTGACCGAAAAGTATTTTCTATTGACCAAATCATTTTTAGAGAGCCAAAAGGATGAAAATTCGGGAAAATATTTTTCGAGAAAACACTTTCACCAAGAAAAAAGTATATCGGAAATATTTGTTATTGATGGTGATCTACATAAATATATGTAGACATATATATAATCCACTAATTATAATCATTCACTAGTAGTTATTACTCTAAGCACAGATATAATTGCACTCCCCATATTCCAGCCCCTTCATTTGCACGACAATATTATCCACAAATGGTTACAACTTCCAACGTCATTGGGTCACTCAGTCGTCACTTGGTATCCTTGTTTTCAATCGATATTCTTGTCCTCATGTTTATCCCCTTGCTTCCAATACTTAGTCAAATTTCATAATAGCCAAGACTTTGCTTGCTCCATTAATAAACTTTGCTGAACACCCTTTAGCCACTTGTTGATGTCAAGTCCATATTAGGGGTGTGTAAAGGAATCAGGAATCGCTTGAAATTGAACCGGACCGGCTCGAAACCGGTGGTTCATATGGAGATCGATTCGATTCCCAATTCTTGATTCCAATTTACTAGAACCAGTGAGTATAGGTCCAGTTCTCAGTTCTAGGCGTGAATCCGCCCACCCGTTCATCCGGATTGATATATGTATTTTAGAAAAAAATTCCATGATGTAGTTATATTGTGAATTTTGCTTATTTGATTGCATAAGAAGTAACATGTCTGCACAGAGTCCGATCATTCTGGAAGCTCACAAGAAAACTCTTATTAGATGAAGTGATGAAATGTTTCTTTAGAGAAATCTAGTTTGCTTCCCTTAAGAATAACTTTGTCTCAATGTGTTTGCATAAAATCAGTACTTTTTTTATTATTTGCGTGATGAAACTAAAGAAATACTCATATAAATATTAGGTTTGCCATGGAATTGATTGATGAATGCAATTTTATAGGGATTAAGGAGCGATTCCATGGACTTACCCAGAAACTAGACCGAGCCGGCGGTCTAGTTTTCAGATGGATTCATGGAATCAATGGGCGGTTTCTGATTCAAATTTTTCATAATCGATTCTTAGTGGGCAATTCACGATTCCAACTTAGGAATGACTCACCTAGACTATACTCACCCCTTGTTCGTAGAGCCATCGACGGTTCTTCTTTATAGATGTCGATATTCATGCCATTCAGTTGTTGATGTTTAATGGCTTGAAGCACTCTCATCGACCATTCTTCCTCAATCAGCTGCACTTCATCGCTCATCAATAACTTTATTGTATGGTTGTCAAGAACTGTACATTATAGTCATTGATAAAGTAATCAATAACCACATCGAGGAGTCACCGATAACCATGCCAATCACATTATCCAAATTAAGTTAACCAATAAACCCACTCCTTGTCGATTTAGAAGAGTTGGTTATTTCATGGTGTAAGTAGGATGTAACTAGCTACCACATTGTGTCACAAGAGAAGCTTGCTAGTAGAAAATTCAACTTAGGATGCAGAGTTACGAAGTGAACAAGCAGATCCCATCAGTGGACATAAGTACATTGTTGGGGATAAAAATAATAAGAGCATCATAACTTTCATACGGCGCTCACTTGAATATTATAACTTTTTTTTCAATCACTTAAATGTCATATTGGAGTAAAATCAATCATTTAAATATCACTTTTGACAAATCGTCTTACGCAGATTTTTTTTTATTTCTTTAAAAATTTGAATTTTTTAAATTTCTTTCCTTTTTCTTTTCCTTGTTTGTTTTTTGTCCCTGGCCGTGAAGGCCTTGCCCTTGACTGGCGAGGCCACAAAGGCCTCGGGCAAGGCTACCTTGCCTAGATCTGGCAGTAGATTTTCCGGTGAAGCAAATTGTCAATGACACTTAAATGATCAATTTTTCAAATTTGGGGCACTTAATTGAGCAAAAAAAATTACAAAAATTGTCCACGTTGGCACCGGTGTTGCCATGTAGGACAATCGATATCCACATCGAATTTTCTAACGAGGAAAATTATCGATAACACTTAAGTGATAGATTTTTCAAATTTATGACACTCAAGTGAGCGTCGTATAAAAGTAATGATACTCGTGTTGTTCTTATCTCTTTGTCCAAAAAAAAAATGTTGTTCTTATCTCTACGTTGTTTATCTCTACGAAAGTCAAATTACAACTTCTTTTGAAATTTCCATTGAGAGAATCTTTCAAAAAAGGGGGAGGAGAAGAATACATTCCGATGAGAAAGTGATACATATTCCAATTGTGGAGGTTGGAAAATACATGCATGCGTGCAGTGGCTTTTGCATATCCGTTTTTTGAAAGGAGGACGGAAGTTTCCTAAAGAGGTGCCTTTATTTCATGGAAAATAAAGAATTTAAAAAATATTTTTTGAAAAATGATTGCTTGTATAGTTTACAGAAATAAATAAATAAAAAATAATTTTTATCAATAAAAATGTTTAGACATAAATTATTTTGAAAACAATTTTGTTGACTATTTTTTCAAAGATATATATTAGAAAAAATATTTATAAAAAATATTTTCTAAATCATTTTTTTTGCCAAATAACCAACATTTAATATATATATATATATAGATAGATAGAGGCATATAAAGTCATCCTATCTAGGTTGCACTGTTGGGGTAACATTGAAACTTCGGGTATGGTCCCTCCACAAAAAGGAAGATAGCGCATTAATTCTGTGGAGACCGTATCATAGTATGATAATCATTCTTAATGTATAATTTATCAAACATATTTCAAGAAAGTAACATTCTTCATAGAAAAGTGTGTATATTTTCAAAATATAATTAATGACGGCGAGCACCCTTTAATAATTCTGTTGTACTTATTCGCGACATAATGAACGCTTGGTCAATAATTCTCTTTATCGGTCAACGTAACAAGCAGCCACCTGACCACGTCCCACCCCTCTTGGTGACAATAGATGAGAACAACTTTGTGACTTGCAGGTTTGAAATTAGGAAAAATAATACCTATACAGTTATTAATTTCTAAACGTCGACAGTAGCTTTCATTTAAAAAAATTATCAAACTAATAATTTCTCGATATTGTTAGTAATTTTTAATATAGAAAAAATAATGAGTTTGATTTAACTAGTAAATTATTTGATTCGACCGGTAAGTTTTCAAATAAAAAAGCAACTACCCATATCTACGGTTAGCATTATTCTTACGTGATTACTAACTTTTCTTTATGGCCGCGCAATTCTCAACGGATCTCTAGCTAATCATGTCCACACAAGGACAATTGGCGAAAGTTCAAAGATTCAATCGTCCGCTGATTATTAAAAGAAAGTAATTTTGGGTCAGACATGTCTTTTGCTTTCTTTTGTCTGTTTAATTTTTTGTTGGGATATGTGCCATCAATAAATAACGGGGCTGTCTCAACGCGACTTTGACTTTCATTCTTTTTCTAGAAGGGTTGACCGAAAAACTTAATAAATCGGGAGCTACTCGTACGTACACACCGAAACCTAAATACATACATAAGATTTGTGATAATTGTATTAAGCCTGGTCTATTTAATCAATTAAATAAGGTGACATATAGAATTAGACAGGAAAATCAAAGGGATATTTAAATAAATGGTTAAATGCCGTTTAACAACTTTTGATTTATTTAATATAATCTCCAAATTTTAACCAAATGCGCAACGTCATTATTGAACTTTTAATTTGTTCGATATAATAATAAATGTTCAATCTAGTTTTAGGATTATTATATTCGTGAATTTAATCTAATCTTTATTAAAAATTTAATGGTGATATTATATATAAGATTAAAATTCAAGAATCATGTTAAATAAATTAATAATTTAGAGGTGATATTGTACGGATTATTTGTCATTTTTTTCTAGAATAAACGAGTCATTGAAATTCTTGGTACAGTATTCACGCGGTCCGTCTCACCAAATCAACGAAAAAAGATCGAACCTTTCCTTGCCCGCGTGAAGCTAGACATTCTATCCCGAGCGAAAGCCGACGTGACATGACGTGTGACACGTGTCGATGTGGGTCAAAGCCAAAGCCAGAGCCCGCCAAGTCGCCCGCCACCGAGTACAGCCCAACGTCGTTCCCGTCACACTTCTCCTCTCCGTCTTTCATATCCCACAAAGCTGTTTGATTCCTTCTCCGCTTTGCTTTTGCGGTTTCTTTTTCCTTGGCTTCGTTTTACTTTGATGGCACGGTATCGCCCCATTTATTATTTCTCCAGAAACGTTCGCCCATGTTATATATTCCTTCTGCTTTGCCAACCTCTCCCTCGTTTCTTTGTTGCCCCATGTCTCCGCGTTGCTGATAACAATTTCGTATTCCTTCCCATTTTCCTCCTTCACCTTTGTTTGACCGGATGGTTTGTTTATTCTTTTCTCGCTCTTGGGTTTGATTTGGTTCTTTGAACTACAAATCATAGGCCACGAGTTTCCAGAGAGGCGGTCGGGATTGTCTCGTTTGAATCCCGTTTTGGAAGAGACGAGAGTTTTGCTGTTGTGGTTGTGATTGCCGTAGATGGATACTTAGTTTGTAATCAAGAGTTGTTGCAGTTGAAGAGGGGTACGGAGAAATGGACATAACAGAGGTTACACTGATACACCATGTGTGCATTGTGATGCTGGTGCTCTGGTTGCTCTGCAAATGCAATCTCTGCCATCCGATTACCTTCATCGTCTCCATCTTCTATCTGTACTTGGTATGAGTCACTTCTCTCGATTCCCCAACCGCCTTTCTTCTTCTTGTTTTTTTTTTTGCCGGGTTCGCTCTTCTTTTTCCTGTATATAACAAGCAAAGAGAGCGAAAAAAGTGGAGGGTTGTGGAAGGGCCTCCACTTGAGCTGTACATGGAGACACTATATGCATTTGGTGGATATGAGCCTCGTGCGGTAGCTCAGATTCCTATCGCATGCTAAAATTGCACGAATTCTCTCTCTCTCTCTCTCTCTCTCTCTCTCTCTCTCTCTCGTGAATGCGCTCCTGCTTTCTTTTGGAAGGTTCAGGAGAATTACATCACGAGATTAAGGAAGAAGTTACAATTCGAGGAGAGGAAACAGTCGTACCAGAGACGGGTATGCTGGCAGTTGGCACTTTCTATTCAATTGTATATTTTCCCTAAATAGAAGATGGGTTAAGGGGGTTCTGTTGCCTTGTTGCTGTGACCTCAGTAAGTTTTGTCTGGTCCTTTTGCTCTTGTTTAGGTGATGACTGATTCAGAAACGGTGAGGTGGTTGAACTATGCAGTGGAGAAGATATGGCCTGTTTGTTTGGAACAAATTTCCTCACAGAAGTTTCTCCTTCCCATTGTACCCTGGTTCTTGGACAAGTACAAACCATGGACAGTGGTATGGTTCCTACTCAATTTTAAGGCAGTATTTCACTGTTTGACTAGGAGAAAAGCGCTATTCTGTTCCATTATGCAGAAAAGCGAATTGCATTGTTAATTTCCAAAAGTATACTGTGCCACAGCTGGCAGAAATTAAATTCTGGGCAGTCTCAGCACCTTCACTTTATCTTCTGGAGCTAGCTAAAATTACTTACCTTGTGTTGCATACAACAAAGAGGCTCTTGCTTATCATCATCTGCTAATTTTCATGCTTTTTATATCATTACTTTACATGAGAGAATGAGTTAAATAATAAGCATGCGGACATGTCGTACAAAATTTTCTCCCACATATATCTGTTGATGCTTCACAACAGAAGGATTTTTCTTTGCAGAAGGAGGCCTCAATTCAGCACCTGTACCTTGGAAGCAAACCCCCCTTATTTACAGACGTTCGCGTTATTCGTCAGGCCACTGGTGATGACCACTTGGTGAGTACTATCATGTGACAGTTTCTAGATTTCAAAACTTAATTATCTTTTGAATGTGTGTGTATGTTTGAGTTATGACTTGAATATAATATGATGAAGAGAATCTCTCTATATCTATGTGCAGGTCTTGCAGTTGGGGGTAAATTTTCTCAGTGCAGATGATATTAGTGCAATATTTGCTATCAAGCTAAGGAAAACAATTGGATTTGGAATGTTGGCGAAATTGCATATGACCGGTATGCATGTGGAAGGGAAGGTGTGGCAATGAATTGAATTTTCTAGTGTTTAGAACTTGGAAGCTTACTTCTTTTACATGGTTAGTTGGAAGTGCACACATTTGTTGTACATTTTATTCTTTATTATGCCAGTCATGAGATCGGCGCTTGTTACATACAATTCTCACAAGGCAATTCTAAGCATGAGTCTTATATAACTGTTGAAGTATTGTCCCACGTCATTTGATGGGTCCTAAATGCTTTTTATATTCATGTGGTCTTTCTCCACCTATTAGCTTAAGGTTTTGGGTTGGACTTTTTAACAATAACAATGGGTAAGAAACATGAGAGGAAACTGGATACCAATTTTCTTGAAAGTGCACAACAGCTTTTAGATCCCATAGAAGATGAGAACCACCGAATGACTACTTATGTTTGGCAAAATCTAGTGCAGTCATGTGTACATCAGAGAACTCGAGAATATTGGTTGTATTGTTATTGTGATCCCAAACGTGTTACTAGAAGCAGATACGATGCAATTCCTTCTCTTTTCCAGGTCCTACTTGGGTTAAAATTTATTCCAACCTGGCCTTATCTTGGACGTTTACGAGTGTGCTTTGCCGAGCCCCCATTTTTTCAGATGACTCTGAAGCCTATGTCCTCGTATGGGCTTGATGTGACCGAACTTCCTGGTATTTCTGGATGGATTGTAAGTTTTATTATACTTTATGCTTTCTGAGTCGTGATTTTTTTGTCCTCTTTAGCATGTATTGCAACTGACATCTGTCTATTTTCTTTTTCTTGGGTAGGATAAACTTCTTTCTGATGCATTTGAGCAAACGCTTGTTGAGGTAAAAGTTTCATCTCACGGTTTTTTGGCCCGGCTGAACTCACATTTCATTGTTCATATAAAGTGCCTGATCATATCATCATCTGCGTGGTTGACGTTCTCTCCCTTAGCATGCTTTATAAGTGTTAGCTACTGACTGAGTATTTGCGTCACCATTGTGTTGGTTGAGTCCTTTGGATTGACTTTGGGAAAATTATTTCTAATACAAGTTTTGTTCTGCTCGAGTTTTCAGCCTAATATGCTGGTGGTTGATGTGGAGAAACTTGTTGCACCTCAACAAGATGGTAAATCGCAGCAAGGTAACATACAACAGGATTACATTAATGTCTAAGTCCTCAAGAATTTGTCTCGTAAGAATTTAATATCTGAAAGCCTTAAGAGTCTTTTCGTTATTGAGACCTTACTCTCACAGCTTGTACTCTGTTAACCCATTTTGCGCTGCCGACTTACTTGTTATCTGATGCGATGGTGTAGGCTGTCTACAAGCTTGATATGTTCTCAAACTTTCGATCACTACTATTATCACTTTTCTATTGATTTATGTACTGAAAGATGATCTGTACATCTGAGATAGCATGAACTTTAATCCCAGAAACTTGGTTCTCTGTGGATGTTAAGGAACCTGTGGCTTATGCCAAAGTGGAAGTCATAGAAGCATCTGAGATGAAACCATCTGATTTGAATGGTTAGCTCATAACCCATTTCATTTCCTGTAATTTCCATGGCACTGATTGCAAAATTTAAATGCTGGCACTAAGCTTTATTATCCATTTGTTCAATTCTCACTGTGTAGGATTGGCTGATCCATATGTGAAGGGAAAGTTGGGTCCTTTCAGATTCAAGACTAAAACACAGAAGAAAACATTAGCTCCTAAATGGCACGAGGAATTCAGGATTCCCATCATCACATGGGAAATGCCCAATGTGCTAACTCTGGAAGTTCTTGACAAGGATCATTTCATCGATGGTGATCTCGGGTTTGTGCCTAGCCTAGATTAGCAAGAAAAGATCTTTATTGTTTCCAATTCTACTATGGGACAGTCGTTTAATATTTAGTAAGTAGAGTCATGGTTGAGTCCAATATATTTCAGGTGCCATACAACTGTAAAAAGGTTTGTGCATTTGCTACTGTGAGATTTTGTGGTTTAATACTTGACTATTCCACCACTCCCCCTCATGCTTAGGCTGGGCTTTAGCCTAGTTCAAAGCAAGGAAATATTTAATAGGGAGGCAATTAAGGCACCTAGAAAGATTTGAATATAGGACCTTATGCTTTGATACCATTAAGATTTTGTCATACCACTGTCAACTATTCTAAAAGCTTAAACTGTTAGATTTAGGCTTGGTTTAACGATTCTGACAATTACTCTGGGAAGTTTTCAGGCAAAATGTATCAGCATGGCACTCCGCTAATTCCTTTCTTGGTTTCTAACTTCAATGTAATGTGGATCCGGCAATAGTTAATATCTTATGTGGCATTTGAAGCCTCTTGCTGTTGGTGTGGGTCTCCACTTGTTCTACAAGGGTCATTAATTGCATTGCCATTAGGTGTCTTTCTTAGGGTTACAATTTCATTTGTCTAGATTCTACATGTATTTATTTCTGTTACGAACAGCATTGATCGATCTTGAGAAAATCTAAAACCTTAATATTCTAATAATACTCTAATTTCCAGTACAGATTACTTGCTTTGATAGTTGAACTAACCATATATGTCCGTCTTATTTTTTTTTGGTTGAATATATGTCCATCTTAAAAACAAATGCTTTTAGTTCTCTCTTTCGACCAACTAAGTACTCTGTTTATCCAATCTTTCAAAGAAATTGCTTTTATGGATTGATGTCCTGACTTGACCTTTTTTATTCCTCGTAGAAACTGCTTTTTAAACATTAATGATCTCAGAGATGGACAGAGACATGATATGTGGTTACCTCTTCGGAATATTAAAATGGGGAAGTTGCACCTTGGCATAACTATACTGGAAGAGAGTGAACAGGTAATTCTCTTCAAAAAATTTCTGAATGTTAAAGCAAGTAGCGTTTGTTCATGACCTGATGCACTCTTTGACAGGGGGAAGTTTTTTTATATACTGGGGAGTCGACCAACAGAGAAGATAAAGGTGATTCACTTGCAATGGATGGAGCTAATAGAGGTCCTTTGCCATCTTTATCGTCACAAGATTTTTCGAGACCAGAGGAAGAGTTTGAACCTATTAATATAGAAGGGCTTAAAGAGACTGGAGTATGGATTTATCACCCGGGGTGCGAGAAATCACAAATATGGGAACCAAGGAAAGGGAAAAGTCGACGCCTGGATACACGAATTCTCAGGGAGCCTAACGTTGCTCATTCTAATGTTGCTGAATCTGTCAGAAGTGCTGGCAGCGAGATTAAGGATAACCGGGATGATAAACATTCGAAGAGCCCACTTTGGATGGGCATAGGGAAGATCGGTTCAGTATTTCGGAGGAAATATAAAAAGGAAGATTCCAGCATTGTTGGAGAGGGAATTCCATCTCCACTTGCTAACATAAAGGCGGTCAATTCAAAAGAGATAGGAATCGAGTTAGTTCTCGAGGATGGCCTTTCGGGACCAACATCATCCAAGATTCCTACAGAGAGAATTTTGAGTCCTACCAAGAACGAGAACGGAGGCAGTGAGAAGGGAAAGATGAAAGATATGGCAAAAAGCTTCCCAAGGCAAGCCGAAAAATCTGCTCGCAGTGGGAAGCATGTGTTTCCAAGAAAAGGACCGAGGAGATCCCTAGGTGACCCTTCGTCATTGACAGGAACCACTTTCTCCTTGGAATCAAGTTATTCTGGCGACGAGTCTCTCTTGCCTCCACTCTACATTTCTAAGGTTGAAGCAATTCCTATAGACTCTCCCTCTGCATCGGCTAGTGGTTCTAGAAATTTCCCTAAAGCCTGAACAAGGAGAAGAGCTTCAGTAGTTTTGTGACTGACCATATAATGAAACACTATCCTTGTGGGTTCTGTTGCTGAGCCCCACCATGACAGTTGCAATTTAACAGCTCAGGAGATGTGCGGATAATTACTTGATTGAACCACAGCTCAGACACAAGCATTCTGACACTAACAAGATAAAGTTGTAGGCATAGATGATAAAATGCCTAGACCCTTGTAGCCAAATATGCTCGGTCTATCAGAGAGGATTACAAAACAGTTTTTGGCTAGTGTGGAAGATTCTTGTTCATGTGTGGGTTTTGTATAATTCTGTAATGTTTTGTCAATATTTAGTTTTGTAAATCATATCTGTACCGGTCATGCAGCCATCCAGTCTATTAGAGGTTGGCTTTTTACATCCTCTATAGCTTCCGTTTAAATCTTACTGGCTGAAATTTTTTGGTGCGGCTGCTACTAATGACCTCGTTAGCCTACTTTTTTGACTCCATTGGATACTCTTGACTGCTTAACTAACCAATTACGTACACTGCATACTATTGAAAAGAAACAAACTAATTTACTAACCGTCATAGATGTAAATGTAGGAGTTGCCTTGTATGTGGTGTCTTTAACCAAGGACTGACATTGCGTATGTATGGAAAATCAGAAGGAAAAACTACGAAGTAATTTTCTGATTTAGCCCAAATTTTGTGTTTTCATTTCACTTCCAACGGCCGATGAAGTTTCTGGCCCTTCAGCAGTGAACATCTGAAGAGAGATAATTGCTTTGACCGGCCATTAGAAGCGAAGTCATTGCAGCATAAAAAGCTACCAAGCCAGACTCTCTCAAGGATTAGAGTACTCGAGACAGTTTAACTATCGATGCCACTGATCCGGAAAATTTGATCAAGTGTCACTAAAATGGCATTCATTCTCACGACATGGGAGTACTGACATTTATCGAGCACTGCATATTTCCTCGATATATACTGGACATTTAACTCATATGCAACTAAGTTCCATCTTGGGCTTTGTCTTTGTCTGTTTTAAGTATCTCAGTGTCAAGCGTAGAAAAGCTTAGAAGAAACAACACCCTTCTTGGTGAAATTACGTCTACGGCTTTATTCATTGGTGTCAGCCTCTAGCTGGAAGAATACATTGTATTGTAAGCTTCTCTCGTATTTCCAGTGCATAAAAATTACTGGAATCGTTCCTGTACATTGCTGTTTTTCATTTTTTCAAAAATATTACAAGGGGATTACTAAGAATTAATTACTATACCGGGACCAAGTTTCATGCCTGCCTATTCTTTTCGTTCTTCTTTCCATCAAGAATCGAATATATTTCCAATTGCCGGTTGAAGGCATCATTGAAGAGGAAGCGAGTTTGGAAAGCTGATATAATTGGCAACCACGCCAAACAAGCCATCGGTGCAAATAGAATGACACCCATCCCATAGTCATATGCTCTAGCCATGACAAGGGTGAATTCCCATAAGAACATATTCTCGATTTTGGGTCTCACTGCTTGTCCAACCTGACAAATGGAAGAGTCAGACAACAGGAGAAAGTCTGAGGGAGGGAAGATAAACAGGATTTCTTTAATCAAGCTCACCAGTATCAGCCCCCAACCGGTTGGCAAGAATGCTAGGCAGCAGACAATGATATCCATCAAAGACAATTTGCAGACGATGGAAAGAATTACTATGATGGACAGCACACCGAGGAAAAGGAATGCTTTAAAAAGCCTGTAACATAAGTGATACTTAGCGCTGAACTGTTGCTGTCCCATGTTCACAGCCTGCGTAGATGTTGAGGTAATTTGTATGCTTAGACAAAATTATTCATTGTTGCACTAGAGGTTCCAAACAAAAACTTTTACGTTTTCTTATTAAATCCTAACGAGAGCATTATTCTCCCGCCTTCTGATGCAGGAACAGAAGTTTTTAACCCTGTATGGAGGGTCAAGCAATACAACTTTAAAGAAGTACTTACCTTGATCAGCAAGAATATTGCAAACATGACAACCCAAGAAAGCACATAAACCAGAAAGTTCTTGCTCTGCTGGGAGATGTCAAGGTGATACACGAGACCGTACTGATATAGGAAAAACCTCAGAGACAGAAGTATCTCAATTAACCTAGAACTCAGTCCCGAATGACGAATGTGAGCTTGCTCTTCATACCACCACGATTCCCAACTTTTATCTGGTTTAACTCCTATTCCACCCTGCAGATTGATCCACTTGTTCCAGTCTTTCCAGTCATCCACAATCTTATCCCAGGTGAACCCAGAAGGATTAAAAAGAAATGGGGCAAACAACCAAGTTATAGACATGAACCAAATGGAATATGTGATTAGCACATAGGCCATGCTGCTTTGGTATGACCGTCTAAACAAATCATAAACGATCAAAAGAAGCAACAGTTCAAACCCTTTAGTAAAGTGGCTCCGTGAATATAGTCTGTAATTCTCTGAGAAACTGGCATGAAACACCACGACCTTCCTCCCAGTTGGTCTATACTTAGCACCCCCACACAGAATCGTCCGACCATAGTAATGAGTTTTTGTTCCTAGAGAGAAAGTGAAGAAAACAGCAGCCAGCTGCAACTGCATGAGGATAAAATCCTTGAGGGCCATAAGAAATCCCTTTTCAAGTCCAATTTCCATGACCATTGGCAGGCCAGTTAAAAGCCCTAATTGAATGAAAGATTGTGATCCAAGGGCTGTTTCCAATGATTGTATGTTCTGAACTCTAGCCTCAAGAACGAGCGCTCTCTCCAACCCACTAAGTACTAGGTAGAGCTGGCCATACAGGAAGACATAGATTCCAATGACGGAGATCTGCCCAAACACAACAAAGACAAAGCCAAAATTAGATTTTATCATGGTGCTTCCAAGCAAAAAATGTAGAGAGAGATTATCATCACTACAGGCAGCACATGCCTTTACGAGAAATCAAAAGATGATTAGAACAGCTTCCATATAACAAATATATCATCAGGAAAATGCAATTCACATTAATGTAAGGGGATTGAAATGAACAACTTCCACATAGTATCCATTTCTGGAATAACTTCAAATATGTTACGTAATCTTGGGAAAATCTGACTATACTAATTACTATTATCAGCAACCCACTATGGGGGTGTGTACAACTAAACACACGTCCAGTTTTCCTCTAGCTTTAATGGTCATATTAATTGTAAAAATAAAATATCCTTTTAAGCAAGTACCAGGCTGCTGAAGTAAAAGCCAATGGTCGTGAAGTAACATGATAGCATCCGGAAGAAATCAAACTGCTGTCCTAGCCGGTATATATCACGGCTTAGAGTCTGCTCGC
The DNA here is from genome assembly GCA_031216405.1 of Syzygium malaccense. NCBI lineage: Eukaryota > Viridiplantae > Streptophyta > Magnoliopsida > Myrtales > Myrtaceae > Syzygium > Syzygium malaccense. The sequence goes on along the minus strand of CM062258.1, from coordinate 616,363 downwards.
TGTTCCCATTAGCCACTTTTGCTTCAAACTTTGAGATCTGATTTAGGCCTACATCGCGACCTTTTCCTACTTGCATGTACTCGTGATAAGTAATACTCCCTCGCCGAAGAGTACAGTTGAATCCTACAAAAGGAACATGTCAGTTCGTCCTTTATCAAACAGACAGTTGCCTGTTTCTCCCTACCCCCACACGTGGAAAAAAGGAAAGAAGACAATTGCTGGATCAAAGAGTACAACATTGACAAAGTTATACCAGCAAATACATCCTCGCTCAAGTTGATTGTCTTTGACGCTTTGCTTATACCGCCTCTCGTAATGTGAAATGTCCTGTCAAATACATCGGGATGTCCGTAGTGGAATCTTACCCTGCCCAGGAAATCAAGAAAAATTATTGACCTAAATTACAGGGGGATAAAGTCGACAGAAAGAAAGACGAATCAAAGACAAAAGCAACAGAAGTTAGAGTAAGAAAGCCTTCAGCTGGAATCATGCTCATAAAGCTGTTTGAAACATAAAAAAAATTATAGTTCTGGAATATCTTCATGAGAACATAATTCTTGGATTTTGGCCTTTGTCAAGTTAGCTACATCCAAAAGTTAATTATACACTTGCATGGGCGAGCAGTCCTTTTTGGAGGATGAGATTGATGAAACAACATATCCCTACCTGAGAGGGTTGGCAAGAAGCCTCTGACCAATTGTGACAAAGCTTGTCTCTTGATATGACATGAACCATGCTAAAGAAGAAACACTGCAATGTGGAATAAACGCATAAATTGAGCCTGCGCTTATACTCCTCAATTTGTACTCCAATATTTACAAGAACAAAACATGGACGGAATAGCTTAGGAATCCTGAATGAAGCATTCAGCGTGATTCTTCTAAATATACAACAAAGTGACATCATTCAGCTCAACATGTTCCAAAAAGAATGTAATTACATCCGTTTTTTTAAAGGAAGGTATCAGGGTTTAAAATTCCCATTTTGATGATTCTAAGGAAGTCGTGCTTAATAGGGAAAAATTTCAGAGACTGCAATGGGAACCTGTCCTTCATATTGTCATTTCTTACAGTTTTAATTCTCCTTAATATCAGGCAAGGTCAACTTATTTGGTGTAATGGATGCTGTATACCTGGTAGATTTCATAATGCTATTCAACATGTTTCACACATCTTAAGCATCTTAATCGTGGCCATATTCATTTTCCTATTGCTATAACCTGTTGACCCTCTAAGTGCAAAACTATTAGTACTTCCAAGCAATTAGGGCCCCATTGGTGGGAAAAATAATTTAAAGCACCAAAACATTGGCTAGTCATCCAGATTACCTTCCAGTAAATATGTGTTCCCTGAGTCCGAGTATAGTAGGAGGTCGATGTCCTTTCTTCTGGTGGAATTCTTCTAGAAGGTTTCTCATCTTCATAGCTTCCTCCAGATAATTGTCCTATTAAACCGAGCATCATAATCAAACAATTGCCATGCCTGCAAACTCTTTTTTCAAAAAACCGCACCTACTTGGTTCATATCAATTGTTTGAAGAGCTTCACCGCGAGTGAAAATTATGGCATGGTTTTGATTTTCAGGCTTTCCTTCTCCAATTTTTGGTGGACCAGGAAGTTTTATGCGGTATATTTCCTGCAAAAAATTGCTATCAAGTATCTGTGACGTAAATTGGGATCAAATGCTTTTGATAGAACAACATCATTTGAGGATGTAATACAAGCCACTGAACACTGGTTCAATAATGAACTTGATGCTATAGTTGCTGAGAAGAATTTTGACTTGAATGCTAGTTGAGGATACAGCACAAATGATGTGCTCATTTAACTCAGTTCTATTCTTTTTTTTATTTCTTTTAGGATGATTGACACAATTTCCTTCTTTCAAGCATGAAAAAAACTTTGAATGCAATTTTCAATGTTTTCTTGAAAATGTATAACTCCTTAAGGAAACTACACTAAGTTCTGCGATGCTACCTGATCAAAACCATTGACAGCTTTTACCAATATAGACGAATAAGTCTTGCTAGGCTTGTCAGCCACAATCTCTTCTTTCTCCTCAATATGGGCAACACGAAGTGATGGATACCTTCAAGCACGCGATCAACAAGGTAGTGTTAATAAACTACCAAAGTGAAGATAATTTGAATAAGTGGAATATTTAATTATTGGAGTCACTTTAGTTAGTTTTTTTAGAAACACTACCTTATCATCAAGTCGAGTACATCTTTTGCATGGGGATCTCCAGAAGACTTTTGTAACCCATACATTTGACAGGATACTACATAAGTGAATTTTAGGTCCGCCAGAGCCTCAAGTTGAGCAGATAGTGCTGGATTTTCTCTTGCAACAGCATCGCAACCTTCAAGAATATCTGCATGGAAACAAACAAAAGGAGAGAATATTGCAATGAGATCAAGGAGTGGCTCTGGGGATGTCACCATCCAGAAACATTGCTCTAACTTGAACTTCGAGTTTAGATTATGAACCTTCCTCTCCTGCCATGTCAAGGAAAGCTTGAAGTTTTAAGGCTTCCCTATAGTACATCATTCCACGGACTGCACTCAACCTCAGAAGTTCAAGGTAAAAATTGTAACTGCGTCCTTTTATGAACTTTCGTAGACTAAAATTGCATTAAATGAGGCAAACTTTACCTGTTCTGCTCAGCGTTTGCCCTCTGAAAGAAGCCCAATTTCTCAGCTCCTCGCAATTTTGATCTTGCAATTCTTTCACATCTCCAGAACCCATGCGTTCTGAGAAGTTGCTCCACTCATCTATGAAATAGAAAGGAACATGTAAGCCAAAAGCTACACTTGAGGGAATCAGACGGCAATCACACAGAAGTGTCCTGCATGGTAGAAACCTGGATAAATTTTTTTCATATAATGGATGATGGAAACTTCTTCTTGGCTGGAATGGAGGAGCTCCTTCATCGAATAATTAATGTCTTCCATGTAATGTGGAGTTAAAACACTGTCAAAGAAGAGGCATTGGCTCAGAGAAGAACCACAAGCAATTATCCTTCAGCTGAATTGAATATATCAATTGTAGTATAACTGAACAGAAATGATAGACCATCCTATCATATTGAAAACTCTAAAAAATAAATATGTTTATACACTTCAAGAACGTGATTACACCAGCTTATCTTCTTGATATGAAGAATACTCAAAATGTGTCTTTTTGCATCCTTGTTGTTTAAACCACCACAAAGCTTCGAAAGAAGTTGTTCTTCATTGGTCCATTTGGATTAATATACGTTTCCGTCTCTTTGGAAACTAGTCTTATGCTAGAAGTAGTTATATCATTTTCTTTCAATAGGGCAAGGAGGTTAGGGCAAATAAAAGTTTCACCTAGATATAAGTCATGTCGCTCACTGCATAAACAGAGTTTACCTAAATGATAGCATGTTGCGTACTGTCGGAGCACTGGGCATATCCATAAAAAGAGAAGTAGCAAAGAATGATATACGTCTTCGAGCTTCTAGATTAAAGGGTACATCAACTGCTGCATCTTTGATGGTTAGCAGAAGATAGAAACGCTTGATCTGCCATACAAAGTCAAAATGGTCACATTTAATTACATGTACTTAGCCACAAATATGTGCAACATTAGTGCATATTTTTTTACTGGTGAGAACAAATACTATACTTGATCTTAGACAAAAGGCCAAGAGAGGTATATCAAACCACTGCATACCTTTTGATATTGGGTTCACCAATCTTTGGATTCATGTTTTGGGGTGGGGGGTGGGGGGGGGGGGGTAGTTTGGTGCGGGGTGTGTGAAGACAGTAAATGGCAGCGAAAGACAATAAATAAGATGTACCTGCTCATTCAAGGGGCCACTGTCTGGCAACGGAAAATGAACAGAATCCTTGCCAGCAGTTGACTCGAATAACTCTGGCTCAATTCTTTCAGAGAAGTAAGGATACTCATCCTCTTTTTGTTGAGAAGCGTCCAGTATATCCAATATTCTGGAAGCAGGTAATTTTCAATGAAGGAAAGCAATTGAACTAGTTGTAAATTCAGTAGAGTGAATCCAACCAACCTGTCACCATGTATCATCATGTCTTGGGTTACAAGTTCAAAGATGTCTTGAAGTACTTTCACAACCCTTCCACGATGGTTCTCATTGCCATCAAGCTAGTGTTTGCAATCCATAACAGAAGAGTGCTTCAGATAATAATCAGTACAAGTCATTCCAGAGGGTAAAAAATCAACCTTAGAACTGCAACAATTACCAAAAGTTCAAGCAAGTCAACAACTTTGTCTCGCAGAGCTGGAAGGCAACTCAAGTTGAAGTCCTTCAGAATGGTTGATCCTCCGATGCTTGCATCAATTTCTTTGAGTATGCTAGATACTACCCTGATAAAGAATTTTGGCAGCACTTTCTAAAACCCAGAATTAAGCAGATTCACGACCACAATCAATGTACAAGGACAGAGAAAATAAAGATCCCTTTATCACTAGCTGAGCCTTTCTCAAAGAAAGGCCACCAACATAGATATATTTATGAAAAACTGATATCAATAAACAGTAGAAACAGACATCTATTTATCAGTCAAAGTTAATTTACAATTAATTAACCCATCTATTCCCTAGTTTTGCATTATTAACATTGCAAGTAGATTGGAAGTGTTTCTTCCAACTACATGTGAGAAACTTAATAGACTACTGTAGTCCACCACATTTCATACTGATTTGGAGGAAAAAGAAGGGTAAAAAAAATGAAGAGCTACGAAGTCGTAGGATAAGATATGCATACCCCAGCTCCTAATAAACCGACTCTCATTAATTGTACTCAATGTAAAAGGTCAATGACATTTTCTCTCTACCTTTTCTCTGTATCTCCAACAGCAAGAAGTTCAACGATGTACTTCATGGACTCGAAGCACTCTTGCACTGCATAGTACATGTTCTTATCCTTGCTTATTTTCCTATAAAGATTTTCATCCTTCCCCACAAAATCTTCAGCAATGCACAGTGCTGTTGCAAGCTTTTGAAAATGGGGTCAATTGTCAGTAGGGAACCGATGCAGATAAGAAAACTCGGAGAAAGAAGTAACATCACATTACGTGACAGTACCTTATTAGCTAGAAGAAAAACTGGCCAGCGAACTTTTCCCGAAGTTTTCTCTTGGGGCAAGGGCATCGCCATCAAATCTACTTCCCTATTCCAAGAAGTGTGTTTATGTGATTATTTTTTAAGAAGGGACCTTAAAAAGTACTGAGCAAAGAATAAAGCCAACCTATCACTTATCAAGTCCTCTAGTCGAAGCTTGCGGATAATTTCATTCCATATTACAGCAAATTTGGCTGCGTCACTTGTTTCATTTCCAGAAACCTGAGAAAATTTCCGGATTGGGGTTCATGATACTAATAATAATAATAATAATTTTTTTAAGAGGACAAAAAGAAGTATAGAAGTGTTGAGGCCTCCTACCTTTCCAATTTGGTCACTGAAGTAACCTTTTCTTTTGCCCTTTTGCTTCTTTTTCGATGGTGGTATTATGCGAGCATTGAATGCAGATGGCAAGGAATGGAATCTACTCCTTAGCATTCCCAAAGTCCGGATCTACATAGAGAAAAGGAATTGAGACCTCTAACAGATAAATTTCGGAGGAGCCATAAATCTTACCTCACCAAGATGATGCAGAATGCCGTAGACACCACCAAAAATCGTACAGAAAACAGAGTACCATATCTGAGCATCCATGAAATACACCTAAAGATAGAAATTAAATAAGAAAGTCTGAATACATTATTTAATGTAAAGTGACAATCCAAAAGTAAAAACATCTATAAATTCGACATATCTCAAGTTTAACATTACTTTCGAATGTCACTGTAAGCAGGAAGAGTAGTGCTTTAGATATCAAATGACGATAATGCAATAACATTCGAGTTTCAAAAACTAGCCTAAAAAATGTTCGAGCTAGAAATTTGGACATAAACAAAGACTACTGCCCCATTTGTTGGTTGATACTCACAACTATTACAGGTGCCCATATTGCCATGATTGCACCAGCATTACTCTGAACTGGAAAATTACAGATACTTATTAGGTTTGCAGTTCGAATAAAAATTCCAACTTTGAAACACAAATCCAAGAAAAATAGGAAATCACCTTTTGGGAAAAGTTCATGCCAATCATACTCGACACCGATTCTCATAATTTGTCTGGTTGGTGTGATCAGTGGTTTTATCTGCAATTTGTCCAATAATTGGGTGACAAGTGGCAGGTCAGTCATATTTAAAAACACTAGTAATGTCCTAAAAAATCATATGGAACTATCTGCAACCTTTGTCCTCTAGAAAGCCAAAGGTTCATCTTTATTTGTTTTATGTAAGTGTTTTTGCTGATTGCAGTTTCTCATCTCAGTTTCCATTGATATGGCCGCACTCCAAATTATAGAGATAAGATAAAAAGAGGTAATTCATCTTACTTGAGCAAGTTTGATAACTCCAACAAGAGCAGAGAAAATTACTGTATTCAACACTTGATAAAATTAAGCACGTTTAATAATCATAACTACTTTTGACTTAAAAAATTCAATGAAGTCAAAAATCACTCAATTAGCTAAGCAATGATGGGTTACTTAATTAATTCATTAGAAAAGGCATCCAAATAGGAAATAAAATCTTGCCTATTCCATTGCTAAAACCTACCAGTAATATTCACAGTTCTATAATTGGCAAGAAAAAATGTTATTCAGTACTAAATATTCAGTCATGATCAAATTATTTTATTTTCATTTTCAGCAGTTAAAATGGTCAACACCTAAAATTCAGAAATTTTATTTACAGCAATTAATTTTCAGTTTTGCCAAACTGGTTTTATCCATGTCAGATGGCTGCAGGACTAAGAAGGCCAGAAATATAGAAAAAAGAGCAACCGAGGACCAGTACGGTACACATGTCATGAAATGCTTTCTTGTATAGTTGCAGATATCAGGCAACAGATTTATAAAGTCGAGTTTTTTAAGCCAACAAATAATACTCCTGCCTTTGTGCTTAAAATTATGCAACTCAAAGTTGACATGCGTAATGTACAGAGTTATGAGAAGAACTTATGAACAACGTTTTGTAACCACATTTTGATGGTAATTCCATTATCACTCTAGTCTTCATTCATTCTATCTGGGAACATCCTCACCTCAAAGAAGTAGCTGAATGAGAACTTGCTGGATAAGACCAGCAACCAGAACAACATATACCTACATCACGAGCAACCAATAGGAACAATTTATGAAGAACAAATTCTCAAGAAAACAAAGCTTCAACAGAGGGAAACAGAACATACTTCAACTGGGAAAGTTGGCTCTCTTGCATCCCACGCCCAATAAATAGCCTAGGCTACAATATAAAGAGATAAGCTGGCACTTGTGCACAAGATCTACTGATGTAATTCACTTTAAAAAAGTCATGCACGATATAAGGGGAATTTTCAATGAGTCATTACGTGAAATACAGCTAATCAGGACGATAAGGATCCACGACACTCTAGTCAAACTGGTAGTTACTGATATTTATAGCAAAGTTGATGTTGTATAGAGTCAGATGATAAACGTGAATGATCACTGCCACAGCAAAGAGGAAATTGAGGCTAATCTTGAGTCCTTCAAATATCTGAATTAGTGGACTCAGTGTTTTCACTATACTACGTCTAGTGTTAAGGTGGATAAACATTTGGATGGTACACATGAGGATTGTATGAGAAGGAACAAAATTTCAGATGGCAAAACCATCACTACTCGGAAAATCATGGCAATAAAGTTCTTTGAGAGAGATTTCAACAGGAACTCAGTTACCGATCACTACAATTACCCGTATGAATTTTCTGGTGGTTCATTTGAATCGCAGTTTTCAAGGTAAACTCAAAAGTAACAAGAGAATGAGAAGTTAAAAAGAATCAGTTCTTGTAATTTGACAACATATGATGTTATCATTCATGATCCCTTTAAATACATTCAAGAATAAGCTATTTATGCTGCTGGATCCAAAATGGCTTTGATGAGAGGTCTTAGGAATTGAGAAGTACCTTAGTGAAAGAAAACCATATATCTGCATCCTGAATTACCTTTTTTGTTGGGAAATTTCTCTATGGCAAGGTCCATAATCTAATTATTAACTTACACGTTATCGGTATCTACCAAATATCAAGACACCACTAGTTCCCTTGTCAGCTGCAACAAATTGAAACAATTGGATCCAGTGATGCCATAAATTATGTGACTGCACCAGCGCATGACTAGATCCAATGCAACAATTCCTAAGCATGAATAGAAAATGTACTAAGAACAACCAGTTACTAAGCTAAAACCCTACCTTTGTCCACCAGGATAGTATTGTGCATATACGGCAGTTTGAGACTTCGATATAATTTCTAACAGCAGGAACAAAGAACAACACCATCTGGACAGCATTAGACATCATATATATTCCAACAGCAATCATGTATGGCGAAAAGCACAATTCTTTAAGCCAGCTCCCACTTTGCATGGAATAACAAGTATATTTTTTTCTTGACTTAGCATAACATGTAGGAAGAATTATCGTCCACATTGCAGCAACCACCAGGTTCAACCAATGTCTAGTTCTTTCCGATGAATCCATAGTGTTCCGCAGTTTCCATGTGAAGGCAATGTCAATGATAGCTGCAGGCAAGATTTCTTCTCAGAATTCTACAGTTCATAAGTAGACCATTGGTGTGTTTAATTTCAATAGAAATCCATGATAGCATTGTCGATAAAAGCAGATCAGTATTGAAAGGCAACCATTCCTATTTATCTTCAGAGTTACACAGTCATGTAAAGTTCTTAAATGTACATGCTTTCATTATCTTTTGGCTTTTCTGATCAAAACTCAGAGTGAATTCACATACTAAAGTTTCCTGGCTGTTGAGGGAAACCCTTTCTCGACTAATGTGATGACAAAAAAGGAGTACGCTTTAACTGATAGAAATATTGCTTTTCAGTACTTAGTAACTTGTAATAATTGATCTACAGAGAAATGTCAAACATTGCATTTTAACTAAATAATGCAGCCCGCTTGGAGGAACAGGTGTATGACAAAAATCACTTCATTCTTGAGGGGTAATTACATTTATCTACCTATTTCAAGGAACAGAAAAAATGCTAAAGCTATGCATGATGCTTGAGCAGATGGGAAGAATTATTAGGCAATCAAAAGTCTTTACTTTTTATTAGAAGGCTGTAAGAAAAAGGAGGCAGGAGGTGGTAAGGGTATTTTCCAGAATTATTTCTACGAGAATCCGCCTCTGATTCTAGTCGCTGCTTGCTACTTATAGTTATTATCAGGGCAATTGCACTTGAAGGTATTCGGACAAGACTTAAAATATAATCAGTTATGAATCACACACTTTTCTGAGGAGTGCTATACTTGCCCTCAAGATCAACGAATGCAGCCAGAGACATTCAAGACCCAAATAAAGATGAAGACGAGATGGAATACCAGACCTCGAAGGAGCTTAAGGATTGTAGAAGTAATGAAAATGCTCAAGACATCCTCAAATATTCCTTTGTCAAACAATTGAAGAGGAGATCCCAAATCATGACAGGCCATGATAATCATTGCCTAGAGAAAAAGAAAGATCAACTTATTAAAGAAGCAGCATAACCATCAGCGGAAACAAGAAGTCACTGGACTCCTGTAAAGACAGTAGACACACCTGAAGGATCAGGATTAAAAAACTCCACATTCTGTCAAAGCTCCTAAAGATTTGCCAAAATGACCGAATCTCAACAAAATTTTTCTTTCCCAACCATTTTGGTTCACGATATTCCTCCTTAGAACCCTGTGAAATAAATATACAAGCTGGAAAAGCAAAATCATGGATATAAAGTCATGGAGCGCTGGGTTCTGATTGTTGTCTAAAGTTGAAAGGAAAAATAAAGAAGAGAAAAGCTACATACATGTTCGCAGTTCAAGAGAAGTGATGAAGTGCACTCACCTAGAGAATGCTGTGACAAGAAACATAAGCTCTCACGCATAGATGTTTATCAAAGAATCTCCCAATAATCCTACCCCATTTTATTCAACACAGTTCATATTTCGTAATGAGGATATTACCCAACCACAGATCATTGACTTAACTATTATCCTAAAACTCTACATGTTTCTGCCAAGGCGATAAGGAACATGAAAGCCTGAAATTCCCTTGCATGATAACTGAGAAATCACGTACCGTGAAATTATCTCATAGAATTTCAAACAATATAAAAGATAAACCAGAGATGTGTCGATACTTTAATTGCAAAACTTTGGCAAAATCGAAAAGTGAAGAAACAGACACAAGAAGGAGGGACATGTGAGGGGATATAAGCTAGCTTGGCACCTTGTAAGTTGTCGATGTAAGATTTGGCTCTGTAAGTCAGCTTATAATATATGTCTATTGTCCAGTGCTAACAAAAGAAGAAATCAGGAAACAGACATTATCCTATGCATGCTTGTGCCAAGCTAGGAGAAAAGTTATTTACATACAATGAAGCATATGCCTCAAACAACAGAACGTGTAAATGTCTATTCTAAAAGCCTGGAACACTCAACGACAAAAAAAGGGGAAGTATACATTTCAGACTAGTCAATAATTTTAATGATTTCTTCCCGATACATCAGAAGACTGATTAAAATGAAACCAAATGCTGGCGGGACCAATTCAAAAGCAGTATAGCTTACCCCTAGTTCTTCATCATCATTATCTCCTTTCTCCTTCTTTAGTTCAGCAGCATCATCTGAAACTTGGGGTTTCCGACAACCGCAATTTTGTGAAGGCTCTACATGGAAGTAATCATGGTCCAAATGCATAGGCCAACCTACTTCAAAACAATCGGGAGACCTGCAGATTCATGTAAATAGTGACATACTTACATAAGATTGGAAACTCTAGCTTTTGAGAACTTCAATATGCAAAGCACAGATTATAACCAGAAGTACTCGTTCAGATCATCGTAGTTCCTCCAAGTAAAATGGTGGGCTGTCCCATTTTTGCTTTTCTCGGCCTCCTAAAGTTTTGCAGGACAAAAAATTGTAAGAGAAATAGGAAAGTTCCAGAGCATGGCATACAAGAGATCTAATGTACTTACATCATATATAACCCTGTAAATTGGGGTAACTACATTGTTCAGGAAAGACTCTGGCCCTCCTCCATAAGCTGGGATGACCTCTGATGTCGGGCTGGGAACACCGGTTAATATACCATGTAATTCATATGCCATCTGACCTTACAAAAGCCAAATAACAAATGAATTCACCCTATGGCTAGGTGTGGCAATTAGTATAAGCAAACAGCAAAGTAAAAAATAAAGAGAGAAAATTTTCCCAGTAGATTGATGTAGACTCTCAACATTCTCTGCTCCAGGTAAATCACGCCAAGGCTACAACTCGATTATAATCCCTGCTAACTGAGGTCTTAAGCAGTCAATCTGGGAATTACTCCATTTTAGTTCACCCCACAAATGTATGTATGCAATCAAGGAAGACGCGTACAAAACACATTTGAGATGAATGTTAAAAGTTAAGTGTTCCAATTCTTGACAAAGTATACTTTCCAGTGGAGACATCTCCTAAGAACTTTTCACACAAATTAAGCATTCAAAAACCCTAGATATCTAGCCCCGTCTTGATTTTGGAAAAGCCCGAGAAATTGTACCTTTATCTTGAATTGGCAATCAACTTTCAACTGTTCTCTGTTTGAAAGTCATTCAACACAAAATAATATCCTAAAGACTAACAGCAGGATCAACTAGCATGGGGAAACCTGCACGACCCAAGAAGATTTTACCAACTCAATTGCAGGTCGGGTTCCCTCTTTGGTCAGCAGGAAGAAAAGGCAAGATGGCTGTACAGAAAAAACCTGTATAGTCCATCCATTTTAAGCAATGAATATGATTATTTAGTTCAGAGTTTCATCTAATGCCGTGCACACCCACTAAATTAAGGGTTGCATTCACTGTCACACCAGATTGACATGAAATGGACAAATTACATACAACTGAGCAAGCAGCATCTTCATGTCTGCCAATTCAGAACATAAACATAAGATAGAATTGACTTACATGATGAAAAATATAACAGAGACACTCAGGCATGAAGCGCAAGTTTGCAGCCTCCCCCCATATAAGAAGGTGAAGCCCTATGTATAGAAGTTTATACTGTTGTGCATCCTGTTTCACATTAGGTACTCTGCATGTACACATATTAGCATAAAAATAGAATAAATTCACTGGCTTTTTATGAGCAAAAGCAAAATTTCAAGATGAATGTGAAATAATAGGAGATTATAGGTGACAATAATTCCATGTGAAGGAACATGAAGGACTATACTGACTCTTCATCTGGAACAGCTTAGACAGGAAATCCTACCTGATATTGCTGGTTTTCCCCAAATATTTGCACCAATTTGTGTAATTTTTGAAGAATTTCTTCATTAGTTCTTCTATTGCTGCATCTCCTAGCTAACCGCATCAAAGAAGCACTAAATGAACATAGGAATATTCGACCAAAAAAAACAAAAGAACATAGGAATTAACTTAAATATCTGCAATTTATGACTTCTAATACCTTTGAAATTAATGTCTGGTTCTGATTGTGCCTGACATGGGCATTAGCGAGGAGGAGAAGAAGATGCTCCCTTTGGTTTGCCACATTCCCTTCCTGTGAAGAGTAAGTCTTGACAAGATTAGAACTAATATTGGACTGCATGTCCATCAGGTGAACCATCACATCCACTTTGCTTGCTTGATTGAATGGATTTCCTAACAATATGCCAAAAATAAACTGCACCGATCTAAGAATGTCGACATATCATTAATCACCTGGAATCCAAAGAAACTTTGAAGCAAATCAAATAAATCCATGGAAGCTGCATCTTTCTGTAAATCTTCAAGAGAAGGTAGACGACAAATACTACGAAGTGCCGTAACTGCAGCTTTAATCTGTAACATCAGATTGGATACCTCATACATTTAGCATTGGCAACCTTAGTGTAGAGTACTAAACCCCAATGGACTAACACACTAGCAAAATGGTAAGGAAAGAGTAGCATGTCCTTAAGACTAATGAGGTAGTGCAAATAACTCTTTTCGAAAGTTCTAGAGACAAGCCATTGAAAGATATCCACAAAGATATACAATGTTTCTAAAGGAAGAACTTTTTCATGGCACCAGACCTCTGGAAGTTGCATAATTGCTTGTTGAGCACCTCCAGGATCGAGTGGAAGAATGTTATAGGGTACATAGAAACTCCGATCAGTGGCAGCCTGCAGAACAAGAAACAAACAGAAGAAATCAAGCACAAAAGAGTATATCATAGATGAACGTACAAGCAGGACGCTCCATCTCAATGGCCAATTTGTAATCAACATCAATATATCCTATTTCAACAAAAGCATGGAGGAAGAGCATACCTGTAGGCCTGCTGGATCTGTTATTGTCTTGAATACTTCAAACAACACTTGAGCAACTGTTCTTACAATGGTCATTTTTTCCCTGTGATTGTTCAAAAATTAACTTTAGCACAGGCAAGAAACCATATCTCTTTATGCGGGCTAAAAAGAGGTACTGTTGTCATGAAACAAATTCCATCACAAATCCTTACTTATTGTTTACATCAACTACTCCAACATTTTTGATGATATAGTCCTTGTATGCATGATAAACACGTCTAAGTTCACGTATATCATTCTCTTCCCTACGTCTTGCTATGGTAATCTCTTCATCCTGAAATTCATAAAAGAAATATTCAACCAAATTCAGTCAGCATCTCTCCACAAAAGTTGATGACTATCAATCATGAATACGACACAATCGATAAGAGTAATAGCTCAATAGCCAGGGTGCATAAGCACGATAACTTCTAGGAGTATAAGAGGAAAATAGTCATCAAACCAAAGTTCCATAATAAAAGCCATTTCTGCAAAGATTCGCAGGGGAGGAGTAAGATGCAACAACTACCTCTAAAGAAGCCTTTTTCCACTAAGTGGGAAAGTAGTAGGATGCTCATACAGAATGATGATGTTTAGATACCCAAGCTTCTTCCTTCCTTTATCAGACCAGACATGAAATTTTTGTTTCCTACAACTGAAGAATGATACACATTTTGAACCAGCTATACCAGAGTTATCTATGGATTAATGAAAACATGATTACCAAGCTGAAATTATTTTTAGTTCTGAAAAAATTACCTAGGAAGGAAGGAAGGAAATTTGTATGCATCCACGATTAACTAAGGGTGTAGAACTGATTATAGTTACATGGTAAACAAGTTCAATGAAAGTGAACATGGTAATCGATTTATTGCACAGTCAACAGGCGGAGTCTTACAGCTTAGACTGGTAGTATCAGACTTAAATTGATAACATGATAGTCATTCATTACCATTTGATCAGATCGAGCAGCAATTATTTATCCTCGTCCATCAAACAAAATTTTGTTGATCGATGTCCTAACTCATCCCTATGCTATCACTAAAGTTGGAAACAAGCTAACCTCTTTTTACAGAGAGTGAACATGTGCATGCGTTTACCTGTTCGAGTCGCTTTAGGAGAGAAGTTTTGAACTGCCGGACACCCCGTCCAATAGAATTACAGTCCATTTTGTGCGCTATTATAAAAGCATGAAACCGGCCTGTCAACATGCCAATAAGATCCAAATGAACAACACAAAAGATGCTTACAGCCCATGATCGAACTTCCATAAGCAACTGTGCTCCACCAACTTCAAAACCAGATAAATCACCCCCATCACATGAAAGTCGGGATCAGTCAAAAAACTGAGTTTTCAAACTTCAAGATCTTTTGAACTCCCTTTCTATTTGACACGTAATTGTTGATTTCAATGTTGAATGATGAAAATTGTAGTTGAACTTACCATCAAGAGTGCTATTGAACATAAAAAAAAAAAAATTGGACCCTGTTCCACTTTGCATTGCTATATCGTGTAGCCTAGTTTGAATGGAATGCTAAATTGCTGTTAAAGTTTTCATTCTGACATACCAGTCAACTAGTACTTACCAAACCTTTGACACACAGAATAATGTAAAAGCTCACTCTGTATCAACACCGAGATGACCCGTGAAGATAAACTTTGAACAGCCTACGATTCTTCCCGTTCAAATTTCCTTTACAAAGACATCAATCTTTTCTGAAGAAAAAGACATTCCACGACCAAATTTATACTGTCTTACATAGATAAGCAATACGAGGCTCCTCGGGTTCTATCAAATTGGCAACGCGAAGGAACTTCTGAATCTCTGGAGACAATGTGACAGGCAACCTCTCGCTATCAAAGGGCTCTGGTCTATACTCATAATCATGGCCAAAAGTGAGAGACCTCGTAATGGGTCTCGCACTGCTGCTACTCGCTGAAGCACCAGCAGCATAATGCCTTTCATCCACCGCGGGAACGAAATCTGCAGGCACAATCTCAGACATGGAAGCGAAACACAGAGAGACAAAGATGAGATGGAAGGCATGACTATGGAGGTGTATATAATTGGGATATCCCGCATTTGCTTAACGTGGTGTGCTTCTTCTGCTTCACAGTGTGTGCTTTTTGCCTTTGCAAAAAGCAGGCTTCTTTAGGCGCTAATGGAAAAGAGGGTGGCGAAGACTGAGGTTGGCGAGAGAGTGCTGGTAGCTTTTCGGCCCTGCCCTTTTGCTTTTACGAGTAGGTGTTCATGTTTGGCTTCTGCTTTTAAGCTTTGATTCAATGAGAGGGACGTGAGACATGAGGAGGAACAAGGGAAGAAGCAACCAAGCTGGTTTTTTTTAATTACAGGAAAGGAAGAGCCGCTGGTCAGTGGATCTTGCTTACGTGCATGCATTGCTCCTCCACTTTATTACTTAATCAATGAAGAACAGACTTTTTCTTAATTCAAGAAACGTTACTTTTTCCCCTTTCTGATTTTGTTTTTTTTTTTGATAAAATTAAACCCTTTCTTTAGGTTATGTAAAAAATAGTCTTCTTCTTTATACAAGGGATGAACTAGAAGGAAGGTCCCCGGAATCAGTGAGATTTGCCTAGGGGAATGTTAAAAATGGTCTTGTACCCTCGTTCCCTGTTTAATTAGTTTGATTGTTGAAATTTAATGTTGATCGATTTGATCTTCATTCTTTTTTTTTAATAGAATCGATGTTGTCCTTTAAGTTAATGTGGTCCAATTCGCATTTGACATGGCAATTCAACTTAATCATTGTCCCATTTACCTATGAAAAAGTGTTAACTTTATCGAAGAAAAGTTGAGTTAAATTAGAATTAGTAGTGTTATATGAGAGTTGATAAAATTAAGACGTAATTATTCATTACATTAAAGTTGGTAATTAGAAAAAATGAGATTGCATATTTAATTCAGATGAGCATTGGTAACCCAAAATTAATTGAAAATAAGAAATAATAGTTAACAAGTCACTTTGTCAAGGTTGGTGATTTCTTTAAAAAGTTGGCAGATTAATAAAAACAACTGCAATATCAGTAAGTAACTTAACCGTAAGTCACGCTAACTTTGGTTGTTTATCTCTAAAAAGTGCTAGCAAATACAAGGGATTCCAAAACAAGGCAAATAGAAATCGGTACCGCAATTAACGATTTGGTAAACAAAAATCAATTGATAGGTAATTTAAATGAATGTTAGTAACTCTAAACTAATTGGATATTCAATTTTTAACAAAAGTTGGTAAATTATTCTAGATTTTGATTGGTAATTTCATGTAAAAATTAGCAAATTCAAAGTCTTGGTACATTATGCGAATAAAAGTTGATAAATTAATACAAGAATTTCTATTTTGCAAATTACTAAAAATAAAGTATGGTAATTTCATCAACGTGTTGATAAGTTACCAACAAGTTGCCTACAAAAAAAAGAGTCACACCGGCCAATTTCTTTACGTATAGCTTTTTAATACTTTCCAACGCTTACTGAAATTTACTGCAACGAAAAAAAAAGCATTCATATTTCCGACAGAAAACAATGAAATTCTATCAGACAATTTGAATGACAATGGCCAACAGATCAAAGGTTAATGCGAATCGTACCATACATTACAAGCTCCGACTACCTTAGGAATGACGCCCATTTCTAATTTTGCCTGATTTACCTCAAACTTATTATTGCCAAATGAGAGTACATACAACAAAGAAATGAAGAATCTAAGTTTAACCGCTACATATTCTTTGTTGAGATATACTTGTGAGTTATCTTAAAGAAGTCTCACATCGGATAATTGATGTGGTATTGAACAGTTAATATATCCTAATTGGCCCTTAACTCATTAATTTAAGCTTTTGAGGGAATGTGGATCCAACTGAATATGTTGATGAGCTCGGGCTTGAGCTTCCTCTTAGTGATCTCCCCAGGTGAAGGTATCAAACTTCTGTTGTGCGCTCTCAACATGCTTATTTATTCATGTATTCTTCATGAAGTACATAAACAGAGCCTCACATACCCTCAACATCCAAGCGTTTGGAATTATTACAATATTGAAATTACACTATCCACTAGATTTGCAAACTTAGCAACACTAAACTCAAACGCATGGTTTATTTATGAGTTTTATCGCGCATGTCGAATCTGAAAGCAATCAAGAGTGCACTTTTACAAAGCCGAATGATTCCATACCGGCTACACAGCAACGCTGGACGAGTACATGCCCCTCGCACTATTAACGATTGGTTATGAAATGTTAGCGACCACATCACCAGGCATAATGAGAACATAATCATCCTTCAATAATCAAATTAAATTAGATTGATCACCACTTAATCGGAATGTCGTTTTACATACAGTTTGAGCAAAAGAGGGGGCACCGAGCATCTACGGTGGAGTTGTTCATGAAAGAACGTGGCGTCTCGATGCACGAAATTGTGGCGTAACTTTGGAAACGAGTGGTTGATGCATGGAAGGAAATCAATGAAGAGTTTCTTTGCTCGACCAGTAGGCATAATTGATAAACTGTTGATTTTCAATAACCAAACTATCGTCTTCACGCCGGCAAGGGACTAACAAACAGCGATGCACATAATCTTTGATTTTGGTTCAGAATGGGTGTAATTATATATCTCAGTCGGTTTATAAATCACCCGCAAGAGTTTGAGAATTTGCATGAGAACCAGCGTTGGGACCGCGGTCGGGCAAAGAAACTCTACATTGATGTCCTTCCACATATGCCAAGTGTCCCCAATTTTGCTCAAACCGTGTCTTAACATATTGGTGTTATTAGAACAACATCGTTTCCGATTAAGTGGTGGTCGATGGAGGATTATGTTTTAATTATACCTAGCGAGAGGCAACATCATCCATGAGCCTACAGATGATTTTCGAAGCTTTCGAAATCTTTGCAATAACTAAGCAACCATTTTTTTTTTGATCGGGAACCAAGCAACCATTCAAAAGCATGTTTTGTGACCACATCGCCCATTCCCACAAGTGATGTGGTCGCTAAGTGCAAGGGGCATGCACTCCTCCGGATTAGCCTTGCCGGCCGCAAGCAAGAGCCGCAACCCTCACCGGGTACACTAAAAAAAAAGTATAGAAGGATGTGCTTAAAGCTTGCTGCCTGCCCTTCTCATCTGATCACAGCCCTTCATTTCCTCCATTTTTTCGGATGTTCTTAACGCCAACTCGATTTTGGTTTTCCTGGAGAACAATTTCACGGCATTTTTTGCTCACCCACCTTTCCTATTTCACAGTAATTTTAAATATGAAATTCATTTGCAAATTCAAACATGGCATTTGGTCTAAGAATAAAGTGTGTGGAGATTATTTATAATGTGTAGAGAGATGAATAGAGATATCTAGATTAGTTCATAGCAACTACCGCTTACTGCAATCCTCTATAAATTTTAAATAGATATGCAGGACCTCAATCAATACGCGGCACCTAATAAATGAATAGCATGCACGCCCATTGGGCTTCTCCTACTCTAGTCGAAGAAAACTTCCACCAATCACTTTTTTTTATCGGTGATTACAAGTTGTGGATATGACACACATAAGGAATTTTTTTTTTTTGACAAAACTTGCATGTAAGATTATCTAAATATTAATGTGGGCGATGTCACTAATTGTAATCCACCAATTATAGATGGTTTAAAGAAATTTTCTAGTTTGATAGAAACACACGACCAACATTGACAAGACGCCAATTGTCACGCCCTGTACCCAACGAAGCGCGAGCATCCCACCTTCGATCGATAAACTGCGACGTCCCAGGAAGCGTCGCCGACCCACGTCCAAAACAGAGATCAAGCACACGCGGAAGTATTAAACAAATAAACCCAGACAACTACAATATGAGCCAAGGATAGCCACACATCAAACTCTTATCGTAGAAAATAATTACACACTTATATTACTATTAAAAACCATTTATACAATATTTACAAGTACAAACAAAGAGGTACACACGATCAGTAGCCACTTGGTCAAAAAGTGGTAAGCGGCTAGGGAGGTCAGATTAAAACTAGGGAAGAGGGCTACAGTCCAAAAAAATAACGGCCCTCACTGCTAGCTAAGGACACTGGACGACCCTATGGCTCCCAGTCAGGATCGAACGACTCAGTGGGATCGTCTGACAACTCCTCGGAGGCGTCCTCACTAGACCCTGACTCCTCCTAATCTATGGCCTGTGCTCGCTCGTCCTCGGAGTCCATCTCCAATTCCGGGTCCAGGTAAATCTCGAACCCCTCCTCATCTGATCCCAGCTCTGCAACCTCTCCGTCCTCCTCTATGTCCTGCTCCATCGCCTCGGGTTCGTCATCCTCCTCCTCATCCATAGGCTTGGGGTCCTCCACTAGTACATCGGGCTCCTCATCCATCTCTTCCTCCTGCCTCATCCACTCAGGCGTGACCTTAGGGTTTATCACCTCACCAGCGGCTATAACTGGCTGCAACATCCCAACACTATCGACTGGGATATCAAAGGTCCTGAGAGGCTCTTCCTCATTTTCATTGGCATCCCGGTGGCACCATGCCACGTACTCCTGATTCTGGTAATAATATTCACATATATTCACAATCAATTCTGATCAATACCTCACAAAAGCCTCCCTATTTCTTGAGGGGTAGGTACTGATATACTGCCGGATCTACATAGGGATCCCAAAAAGAAGCGGTGGTCTCTCCATCCTCACAGCTGGGGGTCTGAAAAGTTTCAGTTTACACAACCGTGAGATGAATCTCAGCGAGTTCAACCCCTAAACCTAGGCTAGGCTAGCATGCAATCTCCTGACCGGAAACAAACATTTAAAACCATAATGCAACAACAATCAAACAATTCTCTGACCCTGCAGGTTAGACAGTTCAATATATAGTGATCACAGCATATGCGTGGTACACATTATCACACGTACGCCAATCACATGCTCATACACCGAGTCTCACACACTCGCATGCCAGTCCATGCATGTTCATGCATGCAAATGTCGTCGACATGTCACGTGCATTTCCCGGCCCACTGGCCCACACTGACACACTGGCAATCGCCCAATTTATTATTTATTACGACTCGAGTCAACAATATTCATGACCCGGTGCGTCTAGCCTGCTTCAAAGTGCATGGAGCACAACAACCGATCTAGCCCAGTGTCTCTAGCCTGCTTCAAAGTGCATGAGGCGCAACACTGATCCCCTTACGAACCAGAGCCTGCTTCAAAGTGCATAAGGCGCAACACTGATCCCCTTACGAACCAGAGCCTGCTTCAAAGTGCAAGAGGATGGTCGTCTTCCGGACGTACCGGGCATCGTCCTGCTTCAAAGTGCATGAGGATGGTATTGACCCGAAGGTCACGACTCGAAGGTCCTTAGGTGATCACGCAACTTATTATTATCTGAACTCAGCATATAACGTTTCAGGGTATTTTAGGTGATCACATGCTCATGGCAGGCACGCATTCTCGCACAATTCCACCACATGCCTCACTCTAGGCATACATAATGTGTGTCCATGTTATGCGATGCAATGCACCATGAGCACCAATGAAATTCAATCACTCAATATCACAACACGTGCTCAATTGGCCCAATTAATACCGTGTGGCTCAATGTGCGATTCACAATTCAATAATTAATTTCAAACCAATCATTGGCCAATCGCACTCCACCAAATTCAGCCACACGACATGCGACATGGTAAAATTAATCACAATCAAGCACAAATTACGTACAACTAGTCAACTCAGACATACTCGGTAATTTTCCAATGGGCTCCTAAATTGGTCATTTAATCCAATTAATCTCCCCAAATAATTCTCATTAATCCACTAAATTTTCCCGATAATAATTTCTACCAATCAGTCCTCAACCCAGTCTGAAATACACACTGATACTACCTAAGCCAGTCCAAAATGCACCGATAATACCTAAACCAGTCTAAAAAAATGCACTATCAGTCCTAATCCGGGTTTATGAATTTTACTCACTTAATCCAAGGTTACGACGACAGAGAAACGGCGGCTGATCACTAGTGAACAATGAAACTGGAGGCGGAATTCCCTGCGACGGCATACAGACTGCGGCCGGCAGTGTACGGACAGTAGCGTACGGACCTGTACGGACACACCCATACGGACACGGTACGGACAGGGGGGAAACGGTGGCCGGCGAGGTGGCGGTGGCCGGTGCGACGACCGTACGGACGGCGGACCGTACGGCTCTACAGTACCGATCGTACGGACACCGTACGGACAGGTACGGTCGACGTCGTACAGCGCAGCTGGACGGCTGGGTGGCAACGGAATGGCGATCCGAGCTCCGGCACGGTGGCGGCAAGGCTCCGATGCGGCGGCGGTGCTAACCCGGGAGAGAAAAAGAGAGAAAAAGAGAGGGAAAGAGAGAGAGAAAGGGGTCGGACAGAGGCAAGGCTGAGGCTGGGGGCTGTGGTGGTCGACGGTGGGGCACGACGGCCGGCTGCGGCGCTCCGGTGGCCGGCGGCTTGCTCCGGCAAGGCCAAACAAGAGAGAAAATGAGAGAGAAAGAGTGATCGGGAGGGAGAGAGAGAGTTTTGGCCGAGAGTGAGGGTGAGAGGAGAGAGAAACAGATTTAATTTGGTCAAACAATAGAGACTAGGGGTGCCAAGTATCAAAAATCTAGCTTAAGTGACCATTTTACCCCTCATCCAAGGACTAATATTGAATCTTATCCAATAATTCAAGGGCATTTTGGTCCTTTGCTGCCATAATTAAGATAAGCCCAAATTTAATTAATTTCCTTAATTATCCCCCAAAATTCGAAACCAAAAATAGCCCAGGGGCAAAACCATCATTTTTCTGGTCCCGGGACGAAGTTTCATTTTTTGCCCGTACCAATCCTCCATGTGCGTGGCCAACATAATACGGTGTCGGAATCGCGAAATTCATCGAGCAAACCCTTGAAAATCCACGTCAAAGTTTGAGGGGCAAAAACGTAAATTTTTACAATTTTTGTCGAAATTCCAATTTTTGGCCATAGCCACTCTTGGTATGCGTGGCTACCCTAAAATGACGTTGGCCTCGAGAAATAACGTCATTTGGCCTCAAAAAGCGACGCTTGTGTCCCGAGGGGCAAAATCGTAATTTTTCACCCCCGGACCAAAATTTCAATTTTTACTCGTACTAACTCCAAACGTGTGTGTCCAGCGTAATATGACGTCAGATTCCCAAAAATAGTCTCTTGAACCTTCGAAAATCGACGTCGAAATTCGGGTCCAATTCCGTGAACAAAACTCGCTAAACTTTCAATTTCAGGGTCTCTTACTAACGGGCGGCTATTTAGAGGTTACGCGTATCGACCTAGGGCTATCCGTATCGTGATGATCTCGATCATTGAGAGAATGAGAAATTATCATTAGTTCCAAAGGTCACAATCATTAGGTTCAAGTTCAAGACTGGTTGGCCACGTGCACTTTTGGTTTTGCAGAATCACCTGCGTTCCAATTGTACATCATTGGCCTTGGCCAAACCCAATCCATTATTCTTTCCTAAGATCGGCCCACGTTGGCCCAAAATATTCCCTCAGTGTCTCTCGTGATCGGTATCCATTTCACAATCGGGTCCCTGGTCCACGTACCATTTTCTAGTTAGCCATACCCTATTGGTTAGTATCTCGAGAGTGATCAGCTCTGGGCGAGACTTACTAAAATGAAACGCAAAATAATATCAACCTTATTGGTCCCGAAATTACATCGAAATTCAAGCTGTTATACCAATGGAGTTTCTCCAAACGGATATTTACGATATCGACAACCTAGGCTCAATAAGCTAGGATTTTTATGAGTGAGTTTTATGACAAAAACCAAGAGAGATACATGCAAGGAAGAATACTTGATGAAGGAGATAGATTGCATGGGGAGGGGTTGGGGCTCGACTGTGATTACCCGAAGTACATTGAAAACCAAAAATTCAGTCCACCAATGGGGGATGGGATTGAAGGTTTAGTACCAATGCAAATGAAACCCACAAAGGCTTTGAGGAGTAGGAATGCCTGTGTTTATTGGTATATATTAAACTTGTCAAATGGATACATTGAGTCGGCTTGGGTGGGTCGAAAATGATTCCGACCTAAATTGATTAATTTAAATCATATTGATCTATTTTTACACAATGCAAATTTAGTAACACGTACCCAACTCAATTCGGACTTTAATTTTTAGCAATTTTCCTCATAAATACGGAAAATAGTATACTGAAAAGAATAGCTTAAAAGAAATTGAAGATAAAAAAATTAAGTTACAAAAATAAATTAACGAGTCAAGCTACTTAATCAAAATCAATTGTATTTTCAACCTTGTCGTGAATTTTTTCCTTAATTCCTTCTAAAAAACTGTGACTTGTCTAAGTCAGGTAAAGCACTGATATGGTCTAGGCTTTCTTCGTTGTTCTCCATTTTGGTTCGATCAGAGTCGAAGACAAATAAAAGTGGGTTCAAACCAAACTATGAAAAGTCACCTTGCATTTGTTCTTCGAAAGGGGGCCTAAAAAAAGCAAAAGGCAAAAGAGCAGAAGGGTTAATACCACGAATCTTTAACTAGCACTGCTTCCAAAGAAATTTCTAGTTTGCCAGCGTCAGTCAAGAGGAAATCATGCAATGACGGAGAATAATTCTATACAGGTTTAAATGATCTACTAGATCTTGTCAAAGTGGGTTCAAGTGTACGGGGTTCTTGTTCTAGTTTCAGGAAATCTAACCAAAAAACTCGTAGAAACCCCCTCTAATTCAGTCTCTCTAGTCACACTAGAGTCTACCACATATCTGTCCTTGGACAACATGTGTTTCATTGAATGTAACATCATCAGTTTTATTATTTTTCTATTCTGTTCATCCTAGAATCGATAGACAATATAATCAGAATCATATCTAATGGAAAAACATTATATAGCTTTTGCATCAAGCTTATCTATATTTTCAAAATCCATGTGGATCTACGAAATACAACAAAAAACTTTCAGATGCTAGAGATTCACATTCCTTCGACGCCATTCTTCTTCTGATAGCTTGAAATCAAGCAGAACTAAAGGTCCTCTATTGATCTAATATGTTGTTGTTGTTGACACTTAAATTTTCGTCAGCAATCAAGCGCACATTTTAATAAATAAAGAGTAAAAATACAAAAAAATATAAATAATAAAAAAGGGGCTTCAGCCCATTTCACTTATCAGTTCAACCCTATAAGTCGCCCATCAACTCAAATTCTTTTTTTTTTGTTTTTATTTCTAACTCTTCTCATTCTCTAACTTTACATTTACTCTACCTATTGTAGAGTACGGGAGTCAAACCCCGCACCTGTGATACTAGCGTTCCCACCTCTCAATCCCTTTATCAGCAGAGCCGTATGCCTATTGGCCATCAACTCAAAGTCACAAGCTCGCCCATTAGAGAACTCAACAAAGATTGAATTAAATTAAAGCCATTGTTACTTCAGGCCATGGATTGCACAGAACAGAACCCATCTCTCTAGTTGAAGAGAAGCAAACAAATTCAAAATTTTCGGAAGCAGTGGCTGAGCTGGAAGGGCATAGCAAAATCGGTTTCGCATATCCGTTTACGGGGGAGCACAACGGAAAAGATTTCTCTCCCGGACCCTTTCTCTCTCTTCTGGGCACGATCGCCAACAAAGATTAGCACAAAACTACTTGGGAGCCACAGCCCATCGATGTTGTCCGCCACCTCCAGAACGCCGTCCGCTCCCTGCCGTCCGTCGCCGCCGCCGCCGACCTCATCTTCGAGGAATACCAGCAGTTGTCGTGTTCTGTTTTGCTGAAGATTCCGATTGAGTTAAATCTCATGGAGCATTCAACAGGTAAGATTCGGATCTGAAACTTGCACTCAATATTGAACTTGATTTTGTATAATCGGTCGTTAGTCAGTGTTTAGATTTAGGATTGATTCACGTTCACTTCGCTGATCGTTGAATCGAATCTGACTCCGCGTTTTTCCCCTTCGTTTCATGTTACGCTTTTGCGATTTTCAGTGCCGATCGTCCATGGACACATGAGCTTGGTGGAGTCACTATTCTCAGCCTTTGTTTGCAGCTATGCCTACAGTTAGAGGCCGTCCTTGTTAGTTCTCTACTCCCTCGATTGATGTGTGCGTGCGTGTTTAGATTTAGCATTGTTTGATTAGACGGAGATTGATGGCCAATTGAATAAGGACCGACGGTGGCTGTAAGTTGTCATCGGTGGTGGCCGGAATAGATGGCCGACGGCGAGGATTAGAGAATCGGTGGTAATGGATTCCGTCCGGCAATTGCCAGTTGGAGGTCTCAGTGAAGAGCTCTCGGTGCTCTTGGTAAAGACATTTTTTAGGAAACCATGAGGTTGACTCTATGTATCTTTTTTCTTCTTTTTCTTTTTATGACTTATATGTTTCTTTATTGTAAGCTTAAATTGAGAGACGAAATCATAAGAGGGCCAACAAAATCAATTTTCTTGAATAGGAAGAAAGAAAAAATAAATTAGATACCAAAATATAAATAATTACAAGAAAAAAATATTATCACTTACTAAAAGAGATCGTTAGTGTTATTATATGGATCTATAATAATCAAAATAAAAATAATGAATTAGCAGAGATAAATCAATCTTTCTCCACAGTTATGACTTATTCAATCACAAAATCTTATAATACTCAGAAGTTCAAAGTGTACATGTCACGCCCCGAACCTTAATGGGCTCGCAACACCCCCTTCGACGGTCGTGATGAACGCGACGTCCCAGGACGCGTCGCCGACCCAAACAAACTATGCAAGCGGAAGCGGAATAAAACAACCCAGACAATAAAATATGACAAAGGGGTAGAACAACGTAATTTAATAAACATAAAACATTAATTTAAATCCACAACATTCATACATTAGGCCGCTAGGGTTAAATCCACCATCATCATCAAAAAGGAACAGGTGGTTGGGTAACTACTGACAGCACAAAACGGGACTCTACCAAAAAGGCTTCCTAGCCCTACACCTACATATCCCTACGGTACCCAGTCGGAATCGGACCCTGAGGATTCCGACTCTGAGTCCGAGTCAATCTCGATCGGGTTCTCCTCCTCCTCTCCCTGCTCGACCGCCATAGGCTCCTCTTCGGGCTCGGGCTCCGGTGCTGGCTCGGGTTCAGGCTCGGGGACAGGTGCCGGTACTGAACTAGGGCTCACCGGTGGACCATCGAGGTCTGACACCTCACCGTCAGGGGCGAACTTGTCCCAGGGCTCCCAATTGACCGCGTCCGCATTGGTATGACGCAACCCTTCAAAACCTCGAATTGGGCCAGAGTTCTCCAACCCGACCCTATGGGTCCAAGCCAAGTAGTCGTGGCGCTCCAGCTCATCTCGTCCCACATCTACCCAAACATAAGTGCGATGCCTAATATATGCCTCGCCCGGGTTCAGACCCGGGTACTCGTTGTCCTCATGCACCATATGCATGGGGACACCAAAACGCCTGGGTGGCGTCATACTCAAGGGCGGGGATCTGAAAAATGGTTATATAATAACCGTGAGAACGAGTCTCAATAAGCACTCCCTATACCTCACCTAGGCTAATGCGTACCCAGACAAGTCATACATGCGATCTACCCCATAACATATAAAATTCGCGTCATTGCACTTACCTCGTCATCAAGCCCAAGTAAACTCTGCACGTTAGCCGTCAAGTGATAATGCAATAATAGTAATTAAATGACACGTCACAATTACTCAAATACCAACCACACTTGCACTCAATCAATCCAACTAATTCAACCAGCCAATTCAATCACATTCAAATCGCATGCATGGCCGAACATCTTTCTCACTGCCCGCGCCACTGCGCCGTCAAGTCCATTCTCACTGCCCGCGCTACTGCGCCTCAGGCCCAATCTCACAGCCCGCGTAAACACGCCTCAGGCTCACTTGGCACACCGGCCACTCATGCTTTCACACGGACCGCCGTCAACACGTCCCAAGTCCGTAGCCCTCCGATCAATCCGGGCTCAAATTCCAACGACCGACGTAACCACGTCTCGGTCCAACACACCTTTAACGGGCCACCGTCAACACGTCTCAAGCCCGCAACCATTTGGCACACCGGCCAGTCAAACCTTCACACGGACCGCCGTCAACACGTCCCAAGTCCGTAGCCCTCCGATCGATCCGGGCTTAAAATCGACAGGCATACACACGCCATTCAATTAAATCAATTTCACGCCAATTGTATCAAACAACCCAAAATCCCCACTCAATCCAATTCACAACTCGCCACCTCAACATACGAACCCGACGCTCAAGTCGGCCATACACAATTATTCGAGTCAAGCATAACATTTAATCTAGTCTAAATAACGCAATTAAACACATTGAGATTAAATTAAAACACGCCCTAGCCGTTCTAACCCGAGACAAGTCGATAAAGTACCCAAAATACTAGGTAGGGTTTAGGAAGTCACTTACCTAATTTTGGCCCGGGAAAAGTCGGCTCGGGCCTAGGATGGCCCGGGTGAACAGTGCGTACTAGGCACACGCGCGGGCACAGCCGTCGGTCACGGGCGCGGGCACGGGCGCGGCGACGGGCGCGGGCACGGGCGCGGGCGCGGCGACGGGCGTGCGGCTCGGTCGCGTGGGCGACGAGCCGGCCACGGCCTGGGCTGGCTGGCCGGGGCTGGCTGGCTGGTCGGGGCGGCGGTGGCGCGGCGGCGACGTCGGCACGGCGGCGGTGGCGCGGCGGCGACGTCGGCACGGCGGCGGTGGCGCGGCGGCGACGGTGAGCTGGAGGGGGAGAGGTCAGTCGGTGGTGAGAGAGAGAGAGAGAGAGAGAGGGAACCCGGAACTGAGGGGGAGGGGCAAACCGGCGACGACGGAGCGGCACGGCGTGGCTGCTGGCGGGGTCGGGCGGCGTCGGGTTGGCCGGCTGCAGCGACGGCGAGCGGTGGCGACGCGGCGGCGAGCTGCAGGAAGCCAAGGGAAGAAGGAGAGGTCGGCTGAGGCGGCTAGGGGCGTTCGGCGGCGACGACAGCGACACTCAGGCGTCGGGACGGCGCTGGGGAGCTGGCCGGACGACTGGGCGACGGCTGGGACTCGCCGGACGCAGCGGCGAGCGGCGGCGAGCCGAGCCCGTGCGCTGGAGAGAGGAGGAAGGTGGCGTCGGGCGGAGCTGCCGAGCGACGCGGAGGCGCGGCGACGGCGCGAGGAAGACGGCGGCGTCGGCGGCTGGTGGAGCGGCGTTCGGGCAGAGGCGGAGGGCGGTCGAGTGGCGGCTGCAGCGGCGAGGAGGGGCTGCGGAGGTGGTCGGGAGTCGGGGGAGGAGGGAGCGACCAGGTGGCGGGGGAGGCCGACGGGGCTGCCGGCGGATGGTTGGGCGGCGCGGCGCGGCGGTGACGGCAGCGCGCGACGGCCAGGCGACCGGCGGCGACTGGTCGGGCGGACAGAACAGACGCAGCACCAGTCGGGCCAAAGAGGAAGGAGGAGGAAGAAGAAGAAGAGAGAAGGAGAAGAAAAGAAGGAAGGAGAGAGAGAGACGTTGCATGGGCAGAGGAAGGGACGTGCGGCAGGGAGAGGTGACGCGCGCGTAGGGGAGGGGCGCGGCAGAGGAGAAAAGAAAGAAAAGAAAGGAAAAAGGAAGTGAGAGGGAGACGGGGCATACGTGCGCCGGTGGGGGAGGAGACGCGGCGCGAAGAAGAGAGAGAGAGAGAAAAAGGGAGAGGAAATAAAGTACATTTTTGTCGTCGAGCGCGATCCAACGGACACGGTTCAAACTAACAAAAATCGATTTAACAGTCACGATTCAAATTCGGAAGAAGACCTAATAGCCCACGAAAAATCCCGAACGATAATAATGCAAGACAAAGACCAAAATAAAATAAAATAATTCAAAACACACTACGAGGGAGGTCTACTAGTCCAAATTCGCACCCGGCCCAAACTTCCACTTTTCCACTACTCCTGACAATCTCGACGCTGGCCACAATAATGTCGACACTGTCCAATTTAGTTCGTCCCGAAACCCCCGAAAATCGACTGCCAAGTTCGGGGTCTAAATAACAGCCAAATTCGATCGAGTGCGATTTTAGCAAAATCTCTATTTTAAAAACAAGAACCCGAGAGTGATCAGTTCCCGGGCGAGATTTCATTATAAGCGCACTGACGAATGACACATTTTATAAATCCCGAAAGTGAGCCAAAATTCGGAATGTCACAGTACAAGACAATTACATTCCTGTTTTTTTTTTTGATTTTTTAGTAAACTTCCTCAATCGGCTCCAAATTTTGACTCTACGTTTCCTTTTTTTATGAGACTTTTATAATTTCTTTTTATTGCAAGCTCAAATTGATAGACAAAATTGTAAGAAACAAATTGAAACCTGTTGATATATGAAGAAACAATCAAATTGATAATATTAAAACAATAAAAAAATATGTGAAAAACTCAATTGTAACTTTTAAAATTGTGGATATTACTCTCTGGCCAAAGAAAAAGATTATCTGATATTGTTCCCACGCAAGAGAAACTTGTGTTGAGTGAAGAAAACAGACCAAAAAAGAAAATGACGACAAATGAAATAAGAGAGAATAATTCCTTGCCAAAAATTTAAGAATCTCGCCGTAAAAGAAGAGGAGGAGAAAAGCAAACTTACATTGATCAATTCTTTGCAAACTTCGTGAGACTCATAAATTGCTGTTGTGTTCCTCTACTATGAGAGCTTGGTTAGCGCATCAAGATTCCCTTCCTTTTCTTTCATATTCGACAACAAAGCATCTAATTTTTCCAAAATTTTGACATTATCAAATTTCAGGTGCTTCTCGGCATTTAACAATCCCCTCAAATGTTCAATTTCCAATTCCAAGATATGTTTTGCAAAAAGCTTATTTTCCAATTGAATTATCATGTGGTAGAGTTCATCCTTTTGC
Organism: Syzygium malaccense; assembly: GCA_031216405.1. Lineage (NCBI taxonomy): Eukaryota > Viridiplantae > Streptophyta > Magnoliopsida > Myrtales > Myrtaceae > Syzygium > Syzygium malaccense. Next base: position 586,000 of record CM062258.1, on the reverse strand, counting down.
CTATGAAACATCATAGGTGTCAAAAAAGAATAATATGAAAAGATAATTATATATTCTCTGTACATAAGAACAAATATGAAGCAAACACCTTATGTTTGTTAACTAGTTTCACAACTCTTTCAGCTTGTTGTAACTTTAAAGCAGCTAATTTGAGTGGGCGATTCTCGAGGGCATTCGGATGTCAAAAAGAAGTTAGCCTCACAAAATGATTGTACTCTACAAAACATGCATAAATAATCTCAAAACATCTAAGTCGTAGCATATAGTTAATATTCCACTCTTGACTATCACAGAAATAGAAACTCATGACATTCAAAAACTTTGATGTCTTGTTATACCATTCTTCTACGTTATTATTCCTCACCTCTATTATATTCATCAAATCATACTTCCATTTCTAGTTTGTGCAATATCCTATATAATTAGATGATGAGTACCTAACTGAGTGCTACTCGACAAAACATAATAACCAAAAAGTACAAACTTTTCTACGACAGTGATCAAAGAAACAAAGTAAACTTCCTCATCTCTTTATTATCTTGTGAAAACTCTTCTCTCTTTATTTTCTTGTGAAAACTTTGTTTCTTTGATCACTGTCATAAAAAATTTTGTACTTTCTTATTGCTACTATGTTTTGTCGAGCAATACTCAGTTAGGTACTCATCATCTGATTATATAGGATATTGCACAAACTAGAAATGGAAGTATGATTTGATGAATATAATAGAGGTGAGGAATAATAACGTAGAAGAATGGTATAACAAGACATCAAAGTTTTTGAATGTCATGAGTTTCTACTTCTGTGATAGTCACAAATCAAATATTAAATGTATAACAAGACTTAGGTGACGTGAGATTATTTATGCGTGCTCTATAGATTATAATTATTTTGTGAGGCTAACTTCTTTTTTACATCAACATGCCCTGAAAAATTGCCCACTCAAATTGGCTATTTTGAAGTTACAACAAGTTGAAAAGTCTTGAAACTGGCTGAACAACGTAAGGTGTTCGCTTCACATTTGTTCCCATGTGAAGAGAATGCATATCTTTTCATATTATTCTTTTTTAACACCTACGATGTTTCATAGGCAAAAGGAGGAACTCTACCACATGATAATTCAATTGGAAAATAAGCTTTTTGCAAAACATATATTGGAATTGGAAATTGAACATTTGAGGGGATTGTTAAATGTCGGGAAGCACCTGAAATTTGATAATGTTGAAATTTTGGAAAAAATAGATGCTTTATTGTCAAATCCGAAAGAAAAGGAGGGGAATCTTAAGGCTTTTTGCAAAACACCTATGATGTCTCATATTATTCTTTTTTGACACCTATGAATGGAATTTTAAATGTATGATAAGACTTAGGTTTTGTGAGATTATTTATGCATGCTTCATAGAGTACAATTATTTTGTAAGGCCAAATTTTTTATATATTAGAACGCCCTCAAGAATCACCCGCTCAATTGATTGCTTTGAAGTTACATCGAGCTCAAAATGTCTTGAAACTGGTTGAAGAACATATGGTGTTCGCTTCATATTTGTTTTTATGTGAAGAGAATGCTTATCTTTTCATATTATTGTTTTTTAACACCTATGAGGTTTGAGATGCAAAAGAAGAAACTCGACCACAGGATAATCTAAAAGGAAAAGTAGTTTTTTGCAAAACATAGTTTGGAATTGGAAATTGAACATTTGAGGGGATTGTTAAATGTCAAAAAAGAATAATATGAAAAGATTTGCATTCTCTTCACATGAGAACATTTATGAAGCGAACACCTTATGTTCTTTAGCCAGTTTCAAGACTCTTTTAGCTCGTTGTAACTTCAAAGCAGTCAATTTGAATGGACAATTCTCTAGGGCATTCCATTGTAAAAAAGAAGTTAGCCTCACAAAATAATCATACACTACAAAGCATGCATAAATAATCTAACAACTCCTAAGTCTTATCATATAGTTAATATTACATTCATGACTACCGCAAGAGTAGAAACTCGTGTCATTCCTAGATTTTAATGTCTCGTTATACCATTCTTCTACATATTTATTCCTCACCTCTACTATGATAATCAAATCATGCTTCTATTTCAAGTTTGTGCAATATCCTATATAATCAAATGATGAGTACCTAACTTAATACTGCTTGACAAAACATACTAGCAACAAAAAAGTACAAGCTTTTCTACAACAGTGATCAAAGAAACAAAGTTTTCACAAGATAATAAAGAGAGAAGGCAAAATTCAAGTAACAAAAAAAATCAACCCCCATAATGCATAAATATTTACCTAGGAAGGTAACCTATGCTCTTGTAACAAAAGCCCCTACATAGAGAAGTGACGGATAAATAAGAAGATAGAGAGATATATAGCCTCGCCATTGGCCGATCGCTTGCCGTTTCTGTGGCTAGTGATCAGCCAAGGAAGATTGAAACGAAAAAGAAAGAAAAGGAAAAAATTAAAAAGAAAAGAAGATGGCTGATTAGTAAATGGTAAAGCACCCCTCCTGTTAAACATAATGCTGCCCCTATATATTTAGTAAATGGAAGATTTATTAAATGGCAAAGCACCCCTCCTATCGCATAGCCATTCTACATCATGTGACAATGTATTTGCCTAATAATTTCAATCTTCCACCCATTTCTTCTTCATCTTTTCCGTTTCTCTCTTTTCGCTCTCTCCATTAGATGACGAGGAGACCTTTAATCGTGCAGCAACAAGTAGTCCTTTCATTTCTCTCTTTTCTCTTTCACGATTTTTTTCATTTGTTATTTTCAGTTTTATTAGTTGTTTTTTCTTGTCAAAACACCCAGATTGAACTAGTTGGGTCTGATTTAGCAGTTCTTCTTTTTTGGGTACAAAAATATTGGAAGGAGATCACCATTTCAATGGCAATAGAGTCATAACTAAAAAAATCATATGAAGAGCAGAAGAGTGAAATCACCTGGTTGAAGTTTCAGATATGGCATTTACACGTCCCTTTTGCCCAAAAAATAAAGAACGAGATTATCAATCTTAGATAACCATGCCAAAGAAGGAGATCATGGAGGAAGATTTGAAGAACATACTAGAGGTGAGGAATAAATACGTAGAAGAATGGTGTAAAAAATATCATAAATACGTAGAAGATTGATGTAAAAAATATTATAGTCTCTAAATATCACGAGTTTCTACTTCAGTGATATTCATGGATGGAATATTGAATGTATGATAAAACTTAGCTGTTGTGAAATTATTTATGCATACTTTGTAAAGTACAATTATTTTGTGAGGCTAACTTCTTTTTTACATCAGGATGCCCAGGAGAATCGTCCACTTTAATTGATTGCTTTGAAGTTACAACAAGTTGAAAGAGTCTTTATTGACATTTGATTTTTAGCCGATGCGCTGCAAAAATAAAAAACTTGAGATTAAAGTTTTTTATCACGACAAAATCCATTTCTCAACCAAAATGAGTCATTTAACATTTGAATTAGCATTAATCTTTCATTTTCTAGCTTTTTGCATTTTAGTTATGAAAAGTAAAAAATGTTGACTTTTGAGTTGACTTTTGGTCAAACTTTGACCAAAATGTCAACCTAAAGTCAAAATTTAATTTTTTGCATAAAAAAAACCCCAAAATAGTGTCAGTTTCCCTTTTGTATTATCAATTTTCAAAAAATTCAAAGTTTGGCCAATTAATTGACATTTTAGTGACTAATCACTAAAATATTGACTTTTTTTTTTGGTAAAGACTAAAATATTGACTTTTGATCAACACTTTGCTAAAAAAAAATTGAAAAGATTAAAAAAAATCCTCAAATCAGCTTATTTTCCCTTCAATTTGACTTTGGCATTGTCAATTTCACAAAAATTAGTTTAGAACCAACGTTTCCCCAATTTGTGGGTTTTGGTCCTAAGTCGGCCAAAAATAAAATTACTTTGTTTCTAGTCATTTTCTAGAATAGTTTCCATCACGGCATATGGTCTAGGGGTTGTTTTACATCCAATTTTCAAGCCAATTTCAAGATTCCAAGTCAAAGGTAAAAACTCTCCAATTTGAGCCTTAATTAGGGATTCCGAGTGATTCTTCTTGGTTAATGCAAATTAGCTGAAATTAGATACATTTGTTTAAATGAAATCCAATTCCAAAATCAATTTCGAAAAAATCACTCAATTTGGACTCAATTTGGACAATTCAATGATCTAATAATTGAAAAACCCAAGAATAATTGGTCCAATTAGTGCAACTCAACTTAGCCAATTCTAGACAAACATCCAATTTGACAAATTGAAGTTCAATTTGGCCAATTGGACTTCAATTAGATTAATTATTCTAGTCTGGCAATGCAATTTAATTCAAATTGAAGAACAATTGAGCCAAACAAGTTAAAATTGATCAATTTGTGCTTACATTTCAAATTAGTTCAACCCAATTTGATCGAATTGAAATGATTGATCGTGTATAGGGGAAAAATAGAAAGGAATTGGATTGAATAGTAAGTCAAATTGAACTGGTTCTACCCGGTCAAACCCGGTTTGACCGAAATTGAACAGGCCATTTTCTAACCTAACTAACAGTGGCTGGTGATCCATTTCCGATCAGCCAAGGCCAACTGGCCACTCACTCATTTTCACTAAAATTACAATTTTACCCCTATATGAAATTACAAAATTACCCTTATTAAGAGAAATAATTACTGCTTAAAAAAATAATTTCAACTATTCATTTGATATTCAATCTTGACCATTTATCTTGCCATGTTATCAATCCATGTGATTGAATTTCAACCAATGAGAGTTTTGCTTAGCCCTTAAGGAATTTGTTTAGCCATTAAGGATTTAATCTGAACCCTTAGATATCCAAAGGTCAATATTCAAACTAGAGGTGGTTTATATTCAAATTTCCCTCAAAAAATTGGAGGGTCATTTTCAAATCTGAATTTTCTTTATAAGATTGGTCTCTCTCTCTCTCTCTCTCTCTCTCTCTCTCTCTCTCTCTCTCTCTCTCTCTCTCTCTCTCTCTCTCTCTGCCGGTTCTCTCTACTGCCCGAATCGGCTCCCGACCAGCCCTCACCTCCTCCCTCACGCCGTCACAACCTCAACACCGTCGGACCATCGCCGAAACCCCTCCATCCATTTTGTTTTTTTTGTCTCGGCAACATTACCAACTTGCACATTGGTCTATTGTCCAGCCACTTCTTGAGACCATTCCGGTAGTCCGACAATCTTCGTCGGTCTAACAAAACTTGTGACCTGAGTAATAAAGGCCTTTTGTTGATGTTGTGGTTGCTGACTTAACCTTAAAATGATGATTGAATGGCTTGTGACTGTGTAGAAATTGTCGATCATTATATGTTTGATTGATTGATGATGTTTGAGGATTCTGAAAAAATTATAGTCCAGAGAGTCCATTTGCTTTCATGATTAATTTGATCTCGAGAACATCGAAATCTCGCCAAACGTTCACTAGAGAATCGAAGTTGACATCCTGAGCTTCGATTCGATCGGTCGTGTTTCAAAATTCAACGTCATTTGCTATATGAAAGCCTTATCGTGATTTCTAATCAGAACTTGGGAAATGCATTTTCTATTCTTCAAAATCTGGTCCTGACCAACCTTATCTATTCCATGTTTTTTATCATTTTTTTATCACAATATGAGAAGGATGTCTTCATGAACGTTGTAGACAATGTCTTGATCTTTCTAGCCTAAAAGTTTCATAAAATTTCATGTAGATTTGGCCTGCACAATCGACACTCAAAGCACCGATTTTCTGGTCACTGAGAATCAATTTCCGGCTGACCTTTGTCTCTTCTTCGATTTTTATAAATTATTATGTTCAGAATCTCGGAAAACATTCTTCATGAAAGTTTTCACTGAGATCCTAAGATTTCCAATGATATCAATTTTGTTGAAATCGGTTCCCCGTGATTGTTCAAATATTAACTTTAGCATGGGCAAGAAACCATATCTTGTTATGCAAGCTAAAAAGAGGTACTGCTATCGTGAAACAAATTGCATCACAATTCCTTGCTCATTATTTATATCAACGACTCCAAAGTTTTTGATGGTATAGTCCTTGTATGCATGATAAACACGTTTAAGTTCACGCATACCACTCTTTGCCTCACGTGTGAATAGGGTATTCTCATTATCCTGAAATTCATAAAAGTGACATTCAACTAGATTGAGTCAGCATCTCACCACAAAAGTTGATGACTATCAATCATGAAAATGACACAATCGATAAGAGTAATAACTCAATAGCGAGGGTGCATAAGCACGATAACTTCGAGGAGTACAAGAGGAAAATAGTCATCAACACAAGTTCCATATGAAAAGCCATTTATACAAAGATTCGTGGGGGAGGAGTTAGATGCAACAACAACCTCTAAAGAAGCCTTTTTCCGCTAAGTGGGAAAGTAGTATATGCTCATACATAATAATGAATGTTTAGATACTAAAGCTTCTACCTTCCTTTGTCAGACCCGACATGAATTTTTTTTTTCCTACAACTGAAGAATGATACACAGAACGAGCCATACCAGAGTTGCCTATGGATAAAAGAAACCAAGATTACGCAACTAAATTTCTTTTTAGTTGTGAAAAATTTTCCAGGAAAGGAAGGAAATTTGTATGAATCCACAATTAAGAAAGGGTATAGAACTGTTTATAGGTACATGGTAAACAGGTTCAATGAAAGTGAATAAGGTAATTGATGCATTGCGCACAGAGTCTTACAGCTTAGACTGGTAGTATCATACTTAAATTGATTAAATCATGGTCCTTTGTTACCAGTTGAGGATCGAGTAGCAATGATTTAGCCTCATCCATCAAAGATTTTGTTGAGCGATACGCTGACTCATCCAAATGCTATCACTAAAGTTGGAAACAAGTTAACCTTCTTTTATAGAGAATTTAACATGTACACGTGTTTTTTTTTGGACGAAAGCAAACTGATTCATTCATAAGACGACGAACTACAAGAGTGGAGATGACTAATGTCATTACATAATAAGTCTCATAGAGATTGGGAGGGTTTGCACAACCAGTTAGAGGGGAGAATCCCTTTGCGGTGGGCCTTGGCGATCCAGTTTGCAGCGTGATTAGATTCTCGTGGACAGTGGGCCAGAGAAATACCTTGCGTTTACCTGTTCGAGTCGCTTTAGGAGAGAAGTTTTGAACTGCTGGACATCCCGTCCAATAGAATCACGGTCCAGTTTGTGCGTTATTTTGTGCGTAATTTCAAAAGCGTAATGCCGGCCTGCCAACATGCCAAAGAGATCCAAATGAACAATGCAAAAGATGCTTACAGCCCACCAACTTCGGAACCAACTAATAATCATCCCCTCCAAGATCTTTTGAACTCCCTTTCTCTTCGACACGTAATTGTCGATTTCAATGTTGAACGATGAAAATTGTAGTTGTAACTTACCATCTAGAGTGCTATTGAACAAAAAAAAAATTCTGGACCCTCTTCCACTTTGCATTGCTATATCGTGAAGCCTAGTTTAGAGGGAACGCTGAATTGCTGGTAAAGTCTCCATTCTGACATGTCAGTCAACTAAATACTTACCAAAACTTTCACACACACAGATAAACTTTAAACAGCTTACGATTCTTCGCATTCGAGTTTCTTTTTCAATTCGACCCAAAAAGAAAAAGTTTCTTTTTCAAAAAAAGAAATCAAGCTTTTCCGAAGAGAAAGACATTCTAAGACCAAATTGAAACTCCCTTACATAGGTAAGCAGTACGAGGCCCCTCGCGCTCTATCAGATTGGCGACGCGAAGGAGCCTCTGAATCTCCGGAGACAATGTGACGGGCGACCTCTCGCTCTCAAAGGGCTCTGGTTTATACTCACGATCACTGAAAAAAGGGAGAGACCTCGTCATGGGCCCCGCGCTGCTGCTATTAGCTGAAGCGGCAGTAGCATAGCGCCCTTCATCTGGTGCGGGAACGAAATCTGCAGGCACAATCTCAGCCGTGGAAGCGAAAACACTGAGCGACGAAGATGAGATGGAAGGCATGACTGCGGAGGTGTATATAATTGGGTTATCTCGCATTTAGCAAAGTCTTCGGAATTAGTAAAGCTTAGCTCATAAGAATTTTCAAAAAAGTCTTGTAGTTTTGTTCGCTGTTTGACTGTTGAACTTTTATGTTGATCAATTTGATCTTCGTTCGTTCTTTTTTATAGAATCGATGTAGTCGTTTAAGCTAATTTGGTCCAATTGGCATCTGACATGGTAATTCAACTTAATCATGTTCCCATTTACTGATATGAACCGCACGGAGCAATCCCATTAGAATTGGTTTTTTCAAAAAGTGTTAGCTTGAACAAAGAAAAGTTGATAAATTACTTAAATTAGAATTATATGTGAGAGTTGATAAAATTAAGATGTAATTATTATAGTAAACTAAAGTTGGTAATTAAAGGAAAACGAACTTGTGTATTTAATTTAGATGAGCATTGATAACCCAAAATTAATTGGAAAATAAAATAGTTGTTTTTTTTTTGGTCGAATACAACTACCATTTCATTCATTCAAAGACAGATTACACGAGGGAAGCTGACTAGCATCATTACTCATTAAAACCCAAAGAGGTTGGGGGGAGTTTGTACAACCAGTTAGAGGGAAGTATCCCTTTGCGATGGGACTTGGCGATCCAGTCTATAACAAAATTGGTTTCTCATGAACAGTGGGCCAGAAAAATACTTTGTGATTGGGTAAGTAGATGATTGCAGTCTTCGAATAGCTTTCTCAAGGCCCACTGGCTGAGGGACGGTTGCTCTGTATACCTCACGATCGCCACATTGTCTGTCAAGATAGTCACTTTCACTACGGGTCTTCTTCCTTTCTTTGCTTCTTCACACATAAAGCGTAAAGCTTCCATCACCGCTTTACCTTCAACTTCCAGAGGAGAATTGGCCGCAGCGCCTTTTGCGAACCCAGAAATTATCAAGCCCCTGTGATCTCTGCAAACGCCTCCAACCGATCCCTCAGTTCCGCCTTCGTTCCATGAGCCATCCACATTGAATTTCCACTGCCCTGTTTCTAGTGGAGTCCAGTGTTCTGTTGATGTCTTCTCCTACCAGGTTTTGCGATCAGGGGAGTTCTGAATGCCGTAGAGTCTGCACAAATTGATGGCATCGTCAACAATAGCTCCCGGTTTGGGGTTAATTCGGTGGAACACTTGAGTGTTTTTGGCTTTCCAGATTTGCCATAAAATGCTAGTGATCAGTTCTTGATGGGGTAGATTGCCGCCTGTGAGTTCTTCCTCTAACCACTTGTCCATTCTTGTTATGTTTGTTGGTGAAGCATCTATCTGTATTCTCTGATCTGTCCAAATTTGCTTTGTCCAGCTGCAAAGGAAGAAGATGTGCTCCATGGACTCTGGAATTTGCCGGCAGATTGGACAAAGCAGGTCAGTAATCGCCCTTCTTTTGTATAAATTCTTAGTAGTGGGTAAAGCATTTTGGCACACACTCTACAGGAAGAATCGAATTTTTGGTTCAGTATGAATCTTCCATATCTTGGACCATAGAGAACGGGGCTACTGATACGATATTGATGCTTGTTCTGTATGTTGCTTAGTATGGGATTCTCGAAGTCTTGAGTAACCCTACTTGACCGTGTAGTCCCCTGATATAATGCCATTCCATATTTGCTTATCGCCTTCCGGATTAGGTAGGATACGTGTGTCAAGAATTTCTCTTACGACCTCTTCCTGGAACAGCCTTTGTAGCTGGTTTTTCGTTCCAAGTTCTTGTGCTTTGATCGATCAACTATGCGACTGTTTGAGGGTCTTCTCGATTTGCTAGCCCTCCTATAAGATTCTGACTGAGCCACTTGTCCTCTCTGATGTTAATACTCTCGCCATTCCCCACCACCCATTTAACCTCGAAGCTTAATGTATCCCTTCCCATTAACAAGCTTTGCCACCCCCACGACGGTCGGGAGTCCTTTTTTGCTTTCCATAAACAAACGTTTGGGAAGTAGATACCTTTTAGAAGCTGGCTCCATAGTGCATTCGGTTCTTAAGCAAGTCTCCAAGCTTGCTTGCCTAGCATGGATTTGTTGAAGGTTACTAGGTCCTTGAAGCCCAAACCACCGTCTATTTTCCTTTCTTTGAGGGTGTCCCACTTCTTTCGGTGAATACCAGATTTGGATGAGTGCTATTTCCACCAAAATGAGGCAATTTTCTGCTCTATAGCTTTACAAACCGAAATTGGGATTTTGAAAATAGACATTGCGTATTATGGGATTACTTGTACCGCTATTTTGAGTAAGATTTCTTTACTCGCCTTTGATAGCAACTTTTCCTTCTATCCTTCCAGCTTCATATTTACCCTGGCCAAAATCCACGCAAACATCTGTTTTTTTGTCTGTCCCCAATCTGATGGAATGCCAAGGTATTTCCCTGTTTTCTCCATTATTGGTACTCTTAGTTCAGCTGCTAGATTGTTTTTAAGGCTGAGAGGGCTACCCGCACTGCAGAACAAACCTGATTTGTTCAGGTTGATCGCTTGACCCGATGCAAAACAATATTGGTTTAAGATATTTGCTAGGTTCTAACACTCACCAATAGTCCGGTCTAGGAAGAATATAGCATCGTCGGCAAATAGTAGGTGTGACAAAGTTGGACAGCTCCTGTTCATTTTGATGCCCTTCAGAGACCCATCCTACACTGCCTTGGATAGCATTGAGGATAGGACGTTGGCCATGATTATAAATAAGTAAGGAGATAGTGAGTCTCCTTGTCTAATCCCCCTAGATGGCTAGAAATACTGTAATGACTCCCCATTTACCTTGACGCTGAATGTGATAGTTGAGATGCACTGTTTCACCAAAGATACCCATTCCTCACATAACCCCATTTTCAACATTGTCGCACAAAGGAAATCTCACTCCACTTTGTCGTATGCTTTTTGCATATCCAACTTTAATATGGCCTGGAAATGCCTTTTTCTTTCCCTGATTCTCAGTTGATGTAAAATCTCCTGGACTATAAGTATATTATCTTGAATGAGCCTCCCGCTAACAAATGTGCTCTGTTCTTTAGCAATGAGATTTGGGAGCCAGGGCTTGAGGCGGTTCGCCATCATCTTTGAGATGATTTTGTAACTGAAGTTGCACAGGTTTATGGGTCTGAATTGTGTGATGCTTTCTAGGTTAGGCACTTTGGGAATAAGCACTATGTGTGTTTTGTTGAGTTCTGGGTCTAGATTGCCTGAGCTGAAAAAGGAGTTAACTAACCGGTGTATATCATGTTGTAACACCTCCCAGTGATGTAACAAGTAACTTTGTCAAGGTCGATAATTTGTTTAAAAAGTCGGTAGATCAAATGCAATATTCGTAAGCAACTCATTGGTAAGTCATGCTAACTTAGGTTGTTTATCTCTAAAAACTGCTAGCAAACCCAAGCGATTGCAAAATAAGGTAAATTAAAATCGGTGCCTCAATTTACAAGTTGGTAAACAAAAATCAATTTGTTGGTAATTTAAATGAAAGTTAGTAACTCTAAACCAGTTGGTCATTCAATTTTTAACAAAAGTTGGTAAATTGTTCTAGATTTAGGTTGGCAATTTCGTGTAAAATTTAGCAAATTCGAAGCCTTGGTACATTATGCAAATAAAATCTGATAAATTAATACAAAAATTGCTATTTTGCAAATTATTAAAAAAAATTTGGTAATTTCATCAACGTATTGATAAGTTACCAACATGTTACCTAGAAGAAAAAAAAGTTGCACCGGCCAATTTCTTTACATATAGCTTTTTGACACTTTCCAACGCTTACTGAAATTTACCGGCAACTATCCATATTCCTGACATGAAACAACGCAATTCTACAGATCAAAGTGAATGAAAATGGCCAACAAATCAAAGGATGGTCCGAATCTTACCATGCAATACATACGAATTTCCTTCCATTTAAAAAAAAAGAGAGAAAAAAGGAAAAAAAGAGAGAAAAAGTAAAATAACAATAAAAATTCAGAAAAATTGTCCACGTCAGTACCGGTGGCGCCACATCAGCGATTTCTAGTCAAAGTTGACCAAATAAATTGAATTGGCACAATGTAAAAGGTTTAGGATTCAATTGATTAAAAAAAAGGTTTTAGACTGAATTCGCACAATTGCAATAAATTTAGGACTCTTTTGGTAATTTTCCCGTTGAGATGCACAAAGACTAAAACCAAACCATGTCTTTCCTAATTTTAAGTGTATAAAAACTAATGTGGTTGATTTCTTTTGAAATCATTTAATGTATAGTGATGAGAGCATTCTTTGATTCTTCCGATATATTGAAATAAAATAAAATTCAAACCTCAAACGAATTCGCTAAATTATCAGACGCTTAGTTTGCAAGTCGCAAAATGTATGTTTGAATGATAGTGTCTCCCACTTATCGATGCACGTTGAAGTAATGGTTTGAGTACATTCATAAGGTTTGATTGAGCAAATATGCTCGAAGATTTCGTGTTATGTAAAAAAAGCTATTTTTTATTAGAGAAATAATCAATTCATCATAAAAGCTAAGTAGGCCAAAAAAAATTTTTGGCCAAATTCAGTTGATCCGTTAAAAATTGCAAGAAGTTTAAATTGCACGAAAAAAGAGTTATAACAAATAAGAATTAGCTGCTGCTCGTTAGGAGTCATTTACTCATTTGTACTAGGGGTGAGCAACTTAGATCGCCCAAACCGGGACCTGATCGGATCGACGGGTTTGGTCCGGTTCTCGGGACTATTGGTCCGGTTCCCGGTTCCTAAAAGCGGAATCAATTTCCGAGCAGTCCGATTCCCGGTTCCAAGGGGAAACCGGACCGACTATTTAATATATATTATTATTATTATTTTATTTAAAAAAATTAATAAAATATAAACTAAACTTTAAGTGAACTTCATTATCATAAATTCATTGATAAAAATTAGTAAAATGTGAATTAAACCCTAAGTGAACTTCAATGACAAAAATCAATAAAATGTGAACCAAACCTTAAGTGTTTTACAAAAAAAAAAACTAAACTCTAAGTGATTGGTTCCATTAGACCGGACCGGAACCGTACCGGACCGGCGGTCCAGTCCGGCTCCTGGTCCTAGAATCAATCGGTCCAGTCCGCGGTTCTCAAAATTGAAAACCGGTTCTCTCGGTCCGGTTCCCGGTTCCACCTTGGAACCGGACCGAATCGGGAACTGATCACCCCTAATTTGTACACTTACACGCGCCTATGTCCTCAACCTTAAAGACTCCTTTTTTTCCTTTTCCCCAATTTTACGATTTTGCCTTCGCACTCTCTCTCTCTCTCTCTCTCTCTCTCTCTCTCTCTCTCTCTCTCTCTCTCTCTCTCTCTCTCTCTCTCTCTCTCTCTCTCTCTCTCTCTCTCTCTCTCTCTCAATAACACAAGAAGACATACATACTCACATCCAGTACAATAATAGTCTTGCACAAGCTCCATCACGCAACGCGCTCCGATACCTCCTCCGTCATTCGTGTGCCACGCCGATGTTATCAGCCAGCCTCAGGGACTTAGACGCCACCCTAAGCCATCGAACCCCCATCATCTCTTTTAATCTGTCACGAGTCGGATCCGAGTTTAGGACATTGGATCCAACAAAACCGAGCTCAAGATTAGGGCATCGACCTTGGGCAGCCCGAGGCCGACGGCCCCATTTGTGTTCTCCTTTAGTACAGCTCAAAAGGACAAAAAAGGATAGAGGCACCAAATCCGAGCAAAATGATTGCGTGTGATCGAGTGCGCAAATATACCGTAAGAAACACCAATAAACGGATATTTAATTCTTGCCCATCTCGAATGTATATATTTGGTTGATTTGCGGATGAGATTTAAGCCAAAAAGGGTGGAAAAATCACCACTTTTACGAAAAACCATTCACCCATAATCAAATAGAAAAACAAAAGAAAGCAAAATAGGAAGAGAGAGAGAGAGATCCACGTGTACGTGGAAGATTCAGCACAAACCCACCGGAATCGCCCATCCTTGTCGGTTTATTTACAATTTTGCCATCAGCACAAACCTCTCTCGGGACGTTTGCCATCCGCACCCCAGTAGGGTTTAGCGGCGAACGCGAGTTTTTGTTACTGCCGCTACCTCTCGACCGCCCACCCGTTCGACGGATTGCCCGAAACAATGGGGCGCAAGGCGAAGAAATTCATCGACAAGAAGAAGTCGGCCACCTTCCAGTTGTTGTCCCGCGACTCCGCCGACCCCGGCTTCGACGACGCCCCCGGCGGCGACCGCATCTTCGTCCGCGTCGACAACAACCCCTACTACTCTGCCGGTACCTTGGAGGACGCCGACAACGACGGCGACGGCGGTGACGATCCGATGTCGATGTTCGCGGACGCGCCTGGCGACTGCGACGGCGGCGGCAGCGACGACGGCGCGACGGGAGGCGTGGTGGGGACTCGGGGAGTTGGAGGTGGAGATGGAGATGTTGCGTCGGCGTCGCGGCTGCCGGAGCATGTCAGGAGGGAGATTCTGGAGCTTGGGTTCCCAGACGATGGTTACAATTACTTGTCGCATTTGAGGGAGATTAGGAATGCGGGTGGTGGTTCCGCTTTTTATCAGAATTCTAAGGCGAGGCTTGATCTGGTTCCGAAAGATGTCAAGGTTGGTCTTTTGATTTTGTGGTATTCTCCGTTTCGTTTGCAATCTTAGTGTTCTTGGGGATAACTTTGCTTTGGATTGGCTGTTTGAGGTTAGTGTAAATTGCAGCATTTGAGATGTGAGTGTTCTGCTAGAATAGATTGAGTTCATCTGAGGTTGGGATTACAGGATATGAAAGAAAGTGGAGTTTTTTCTCTTTTTTTGCTTATTTGGTTGGCTGTTGAGGTGCCTGAATTTGTGTTTTTACCATTTTATTATATCTATATTTGTCTCGAGGCTCCAGTTTTTGGGATGTGGTTCATGAGGACCAACTTTATTCAACTTCTTTGATTTCAGGCTTATGATGCTTCGCGGGTACAAGTTCCTAAAGCAGAAGGTGATCCTAATGATAAATCGATTTATAGTGTTGCAGCCAATAGTGTTAATGTGAGGGTACAGAAAGCCATGGATCCTGAAGTTGCCGCATTACTTGATGATAGTGACCTCTCACGATTTGGGTCTGATGTCGAGGACTTGGAAGAAGATTTTGTTGTTCAGGCAAACCATCCTGAAGGCGAGGACAGTATTGTGGAGGAAAATTCGCAATATTCCGGGATGCCTGAAGTGATGGGGAGAGTCGTTAATGGATCAGGTACTTCTGCTGGTCAAGAGAAACAAATTGACAATGGCTTTCCTCATGAAATAAGAAGTCGGTTTGTGGAACGAAATGGCGACTTTGATGACGAGAAGCCACGAGCACGTCGTGAGCTAGATGAGCAATTTGATCTTGTAAGTTGTTTAATTTTTCCTCATGCTAGTATATGCTTTCTTGATTCTGATAATTAACTTGATAAGTGGATGAGCTGATAAAACTGTCTCTCTTTTTACTCTGACAAGTTTGTGAAAAAAAATTACTCGGATTAATGCCTAGACACCAAAAGTCAAAATGACATGCTCTCAGCTCTTAGCTTGCGGATAATAGATTCATAGATTCTGCTGTCCCTTCCTTTTTCAGTGAATGATGGTGAATCCTCCTCTACTTTAGCCTTCTACCTGACTGCAGGACAATCGCAGAGGCACATATAATTTGTTGGATATCACTTGGCATTTTATGCGTTGTTGTTCAAGTGCACTTGATGGGCTGACAATCCATTACCCGGGTTGGACTGTCTTACTGAATTTTAGCTACTCTCTCCCTCTCTCTCTCTAACCGTTGTGGTTGGATTTGGTTACACCTTTTTTCCCCTCTTTAGAAGAGTCTGTTGCTGGTATGGTCTGTATAATAAGAATCCTGCCATCTTTTAAGACCTAGCCTTGAGGTGCTTTTCTGCATCACTTGTTAGGAGATTTTGATGTGGTTGGACTGCTTTTGCTGAAAAAGAAAAAGTATTGGTTGGACCTCATCATCCTAACTCATGAGGTTCTTCTTCGACTCAGAGTAGATTGATGCTAGCCGTATACCGAGTTCTTGTGATATTGGTGTTTTTGACTCTGTTTCTGTGAGTGCTTATGCTAATCTGGATGGATGTTGAGCATGCCTTGTGATAAAATCATCCACTGAATTAGTGGGATAAGTTTGAAGATAAGTTCAGATGAAACTAGTCACTTTATTTATTCATATGGTACTGGAAGTTGTTAGAAACTGTGCATTTTGGCCTGAGTTGTAGCCTCATCAGACACTGAATCGACAGTAACTCAGACAATTTTTTTTTAATTATTCTTTGTCTCCTCCGCTCTCGTTTCCCCTTCTTAAATGCTGAAATTTCTCTACTGGTAGCGGAATTCCCATGAGCTAGTACTATTCAGCCGATATTGGACATCATTCCTTTAGTTTAACTGACTTAAATCCGTTTCTTTCACTGATATCTGATGTTTTTCTTCTTTATTGTTTGAAGCTTGAACGTCAAGAGTATGGATCTGAGGATGACGAGTATGATGGTTATGGTGGTTGTATGGCCGAAGAAGATGAATCTCTTGCTCTGAAACTCAAACAGGCCTTTGATGACAAAGTTATGGATGATCTGGAAATTGATGACAAGTATAGAGTTCCAGCTGATTTATTGAAGGATAATGAAGTGAAAAGCAAACAGCTACAGGATTCTGCTGCTGATTTGATCCGTCGTTGTGTGGAATATGCAGACAAGTATGAAAATGAGAATGATGACAAAGAATTAGTTATTGTAGAAGAAAGCAGTGATGAATCTGAGGTGTGGGACTGTGAAACTATTGTCTCTACATATTCGAATCTTGATAATCACCCAGGCAAAATTGAAGCACCTGAGGTAGCCAGAAAGAAGAAATTGGCCGGTACAATTTCTGTTGCTTTAGGTGTGGCCAATCCGTTAATCCCCCTCAGAGGAAAAGAAAAACTCCCTGTTGACTATCTGCCTCGGAACATGAAATCATCGGTGGAAAAGGTCAAGGGTGGCAGTGTCTCAAGGAATGAGCAGCCCAGGAGGAAACAGCTTGGTCAAGAGTCAAAGGAAGAGAAGAAAGAGCGCAAGGTAAATACCTGCTTCTTGTAATTCTTATCGAGAAATTTTTTAAGCCATTTTGAGTTTCATCCCTTTGTGCAACTTTGTTGCTTTGACTAGAGGGAGAGGACTTTTGTATGGTGTATGTACTTCAGTTTCTGGCCCTTATGAGAGCGGTTCCTTCAATTGTATTCTATCATCTAAGATGTTCATCTGAATATAAATTCAGGCTGCCGTGAAGGAGGAAAGGCGGGAAGCACGTCGCGTGAAGAAGGAAATGAAGGGAATTTACAGGTGTGAAGTGCAGCGGGCGCAAAAAGCGGCTGCCATCACCGGCCCATCTTCCATCCCTCTCGTGTAGTTTAAGTTGAAGTGTTTCACCTACCGGACGGGATTGAGTCCAACGGGATGAAGAGCCGAATGTTGCATACCCTCTTGTCTCCAATTGGATAGTGTGGCAACTGGACATGAAAGCTGTAACGCTAGGATTTTTAAGTTTTACTTATTCACACATGTGAACGCTGTCGTGTGGGGTGTATGCATCCTGAACGTGGATGAGATTTGGTTACGCTAAGGAAAATTATCGACTAAGGAAGCTAAGGGGAGACCAACCTCGCACACCTTTTCGCACAGGCTGTCGTCTGATGAAAGCCAAAAGGGCTCTTGGCAGAGAAGTGTCATTGCCCATAGAAAAGCTTTTGCTGAGAAATTGCAAATTTCAAGATTCAACGGTTAACAGTTAATTGTCGAATGACAACTTCGCGATCCCCAAAAGTAAAAGAACGGTAAAGCAATCACAAAGGGAGAATGATGCACTCGTTTCTGCGTTTAGTGCGCATTTAGAATCATCTTTTTCAGAACCTCACCTGCTCAGATTCATCAAAACGTAGGCAAGCTTATAAAGGATGTAATTCAGGGGACAACCCAAAGTCCTGGAGATCACAGTTGCATGCCTTTGCGCTACATGGAGGTAGGGCTGTGCAATCGGACCGTTTTTATCCGGACAGGACCGCCCTAAAAACCGGTCGGCTTCTGGAACTGGGGTTGGGGGGGGGGGGGGGGAACCAGACCGTATTCGAAGCCGGTTTTATAAAGCCTGAAATCCTTAATTTTTTTCTTGGCATCTTTTTTTCTATCCCTCTCTTTTTTTCTAAACTTCCCAAACTCACTTAAACACTTCACAAGTCACCCTCCTCCTCACGAGTCACCCAAACTCTCTCTCTCTCTCTCTCTCTCTCTCTCTCTCTCTCTCTCTCTCTCTCTCTCGAGTCACCCTCCTCTTCACTCGCTCATAGCTTGCCCGTGTTCGTTCCTTACTCGCCTTTGCATGCTTACCTTCATTCATCTTTTATTTTGAATCGATTTGTTACTCGTATTATTTTGCTGTACAAATGAGAATAAAAAAGAAACAAAAGAAAAACAAGTGTTCGAGTAGATCTTAGAATCGGAATGGGAAAATAGAGTAGGTTTCAGGATAAACATGATAGATTTCAGGTTTCAAAAATTGAAAACTAGTTCTGACAAGATAAGTTACAGGTTTTAAATCTGAAACCAATCAACCCAAAGTCCCGGAGATCACAGTTGTAGTACATGGTAGATTGGGTTACAAGGCAAAGAAGATTATATTGCCCGTGCTCTGTCCTATTTTTAGAGTAAAATTAATGAAGCATGAGCAAAAGTCCACCCTTACCATACCATATAATAAATTTATCACTCACAGAACCCAACATGCTTTTTCGAAAAGCATCATCTATCTATCTTGTGAAACATATATTACAACTCAATTTAAGGCCAAAAAAGATAAAGAAAAAGTAATACATTGAAAACTGGGTATATATTTCTCGGCCTTTTTGCTGTAGACCAAATATATTTATCAATAGGCGTACTGAAGAAATTGTTATGTAGGCTTGGTCTAATGAGTTATGCAAATCGCATTTATATTATATAATTGTTTGATGATATTTTATTTTCAAGGGGTCGCAATCCATTTTCACCCCTAAATAACCTAAATTAGATTTTTTAATAGTTTGTCAATAGTTTGACCCAAAAAAAATAGTTTGTCAATATACAAATGTGTAAATTGATATTCCCATTGTATCGCTCACATATTTCAAATTTAAAATTTGAATAATTGTTTATCTTATAAACAGCTTTACCAAGAAAATTGTAAATTGATTTTCGCTTTTCTTACATCTGTGTACAATTTCTTCACATTGTGCCTACAATTTATTTTCACAATTTGATAATACGAAATCTCGATAAAAACAATTTCGCAAAATCTTTCAAATGTCAATTTTTATTTGGAAATGTAGTTTTTGCTTGTAATTAACAAAAAAAAAAGGAAAAAGAAAGAGGCAAGCCTCAGACTGGAGGGTAGGAAATTATTTTGTGTCAATTATTTATGCTATATCATACCATAGTCAAAAGTTTTCGAAGCGATTATACTATTTTTTTTAACATTAGAAATGAGTGAAAATGTATGGATTCATGTCGGAATGTCTCGATTTCGGAGATTTTTGTAGCTTCGAATCTTCTCCTTGCTTCAGCCATGGCCATGGGCTCGCCCTGTCGTCGCAAGCCATGTTAGCAAAACAAGATGCTTCCTTCATGTGTAAGCCCCGCCTCCTCTTTCGTTATTCAGTCCAAAGTCTTCAGCACCAGAAGGTCCTAGCCAAGCCCATTACTAATGCCGCAACAAGAAGCGACGGATCGAGCAGCTCCCTCGTTTACTGCAACACCCAGATCACGAAGCATGGAAGAAACGGTCGCGTCGAAGATGCTGAGTCCGTCTTCCGACGGATGCCCTTCAAGAGCACCGTTTCTTGGACCGCCATGCTCACAGCGTATGCGGACAACGGGCGGATTCGGGAAGCCCGGCAAGTGTTCGACGAAATGCCCGACAGGAATACCGCTTCGTATAATGCGATGATCACTGCCTACGTCCGCAACAATTGGCATGTCAATAAAGCTTATAAGTTGTTCGCTGAGATTCCTGACCGCAATGCGGTCTCCTACGGTGCCATGATCACGGGGTTTGTTCGGGCAGGGAAGGTAGACAAAGCGAAAGAACTTTACCTTTCGATGCCGGTCAAGTGGCGAGATCCCGTGTGCTCGAATGCATTGATAAGTGGGTATTTGAAGTCGGGGGCACTCGAAGAGGCGGTTTGGGTTTTTGAGGGTATGGCACAGAGAGATGTCGTTTCCTGGAGCTCTATGCTGGACGGATATTGCAAGAACGTTGGCGTTGGTGCTGCCAGAGAGCTGTTCGATAAGATGCCGGAGCGAAATGTTGTATCTTGGACTGCTATGATTAATGGGTATATGAAGATGGGGCATTTTGAATGTGGTTTTGATCTTTTTCTGGACATGAGAAAGGAAGGAACAGTAAGGGTGAATTCTACGACACTTACTGTTATGTTTGAAGCTTGTGGTGACTTTGGGAGGTCCCAGGAAGGAATTCAGATGCATGGATTGGTGTTTCAACTTGGACTTGAATTTGATTTATTTATAAGAAATTCCATTATCAAAATGTATTCTAGTTTTGGCTTTGTAGATGATGCTATTAAGATTTTTTATTCGATGGACGAAAGGAACGAAGTCACATGGAATAGTTTAATCTCTGCTTATGTCCAGAATGATAGTATTGAAGAAGCCTATCGTCTATTTGCAAAGATGCCCGGGAAGGATGCAGTCTCTTGGACAACTATTATTTCAGGATTTTTTGGAAACGGAATGATTGATGAATCGATTAAGCTATTTGAAATGATGCCTTTAAAAGATGACATTGCCTGGACGGCCATGATATCTGGTTTTGTGAAGAACGGCGAATTTGAGGAGGCATTCCATTGGTACATTCAAATGCTTCAGAAAGCAATCAAGCCTAATCCTCTTACCTTAAGCAGTGTGCTAAGTGCTTCTGCTGGTTCGGCAACACTGAACCTTGGTGTGCAGATTCATGCTCATGTTGTGAAGATGGACCTGGAGCATGTTCTTTCTACACAGAACTCATTAATATCGATGTACTCAAAGTGTGGAAGCGTCCTTGATGCCTACAGAATATTCACAGAAACAACTGACCCTAACATAATATCTTATAATTCTATCATCACTGGGCTTGCGCAAAATGGATTTGGTACAGAAGCTCTCAGATTATTTAAAAAGATGCAGGATGCAAGTCAGGAGCCCAATGGAGTTACATTTCTTGCCATTCTCTCTGCATGCACTCATGTAGGGCTTGTTAAAGAAGGATGGAACTATTTTAAATCCATGAAGTCATTATACGGGATAGAACCAGGGCCTGATCATTATGCTTGCATGGTTGACCTCCTTGGCCGAGGTGGATTGCTGGATGAAGCTATCTGTTTGATTAGTTCAATGCCTCTTGAGCCCCACCCTGGTGTTTGGGGAGCCCTTCTTAGTGCAAGTAAGATGCACGCACGGGTTGATCTTGCAGAGCTTGCAGCTCAAAGACTGATCAAGTTGCAGCCTGATAATGCAACATCTTACGTTGTTTTGTCCAACCTATACTATTCCTCTGGGAAGCATGACTTTTCTGACCTTGTTAGAATGGCCCAGAAATCTAAAAGAGTGAGAAAGAGTCCAGGATGCAGTTGGATTATGATGAAGGACAGTGTTCATTTGTTCCTCGCGGGAGACAACTCCCATGCAGATATCGGAGATATAGAAGCTACTCTATGCACTATCTCAAATGAAATACAACTTTTAGAATCTCAGTTGTAATGGCTCCTCAATCCTCTCATCTAATCTAATGATAAATGTATTCAATTGTCATTGATAATGGGGTCGCAAGTCATTCAGGATACTTCTGCAGACTGTTTTCTAGCACAGAGCCAGAGCCTTTTTGGGGGTTGGTGCTTCTCTCTGAAACAACAAGGTAACTGGAGAATTTGATCTTCCATCTGTCTCATCTGTTGGATTAGCCTCCACTGCAGATAAATCGACAATCATTTCACTGCTCAACTTGTGTACCCTTTCAACATTAAAAGGTATAGTACTAATTAAACTTAAATCGATGTAATTTCTGTCTCATATTGTGTTGAAACAGTTCTTCTTTATCCAATGGCAATGAGTTGCTGTATCCGTATTTGTAGGAGTAGGTGGACGTTCTCGTGAAGGCCTTTTTGCCATGCCTAAACTAAACCAACAATTAAGATGATTCCCCCAATCTTGTGCTTATTTACTCTCATACTTCTTATAATTGCCTTTTGTTGACTGACAGGAACTTGCTATGTGTTAAAGAATGCACTTAGATTTGGAAGTAGCTGTTTCTGCTGGCAGTGGGAGATTACCTGCAATCTGTCTTTGACGTTCTTTGTTCAGCAGGGGGCTAGTCACTGTGCATTATCGCCAATGGTTGAGTCACAGCTGATGTGCATCATTAATGCTGCACCTTAAAGCTGGTAGGGTGGAACATTTTCCTGGTGCTTCTTCAAATTCGGAGCTGCACCATGCTGGTCACTGGGGTCACTTCCCTTTGCATGAACCATAGCTTTCTTGTGCTTCTCACTACCATTGCTTTTTGCAATCAGTGGATCTTACTCAATTCCAAAAAATCTGAAAAGCTCCCTAAAGGCTCAACGCATCACATGTTCCTCACTGGGCCAAATCTTAATGGCCTGCAAGAGTAATGTGGGTGGCGACAAATTAGTAATGGCAAGGCGCGAAGGCAGGTTTTTGCTGTCCACGCAGTTCGTATATTCGTCCTCACAAGCTTCCGATGGCTGTAGCACCACTTGTCACCATAGCAGCCGCTTATAGAAATGTTAAAAAGTGTTTGTGGGGAATTATAGCGTTGGAAATATCAGCCTCAATGGCCACTCTATTGTTATTCCATGATCATAATCAAATCTATCATTAACTTACTAATTTATTTAAAAAACTCTATTTAATGAGGTAATTATTATGACGAGAATGTACCAAAGCGTTGAACTTGTGGATATTCACGATGCAAATCTAAGTTAATAACGTTTAATGGGTACTGATTTCTTTCCTTTTTTTTCACAAAAATGACACGTTGCAGCCCGCAATTCGTTGGAAATTGGAATACGGCATCTTGTTCCTTTCATGTGGTTGTGGGTAGCCTCAGATTTTCATTTTGTTCGGTATATATGTGAACATGTGGACGTCGCGAGCTCCGCTCGACGCGTTTGATATTTCGGAGTCGACCCTTCTCTTAACTCCTCCATCTTCTCGGACCGACCAACCACCATGGCAGCGGCGAACATGTTGCTCAAGCTTTCAGTGCTCCTCAACCTCTTGTCCAGCTCGCGCTTGGGACTTTGGCCGAATCAGAAGCACGCGACGAGGGTGTCCCCGCCGACGTGCGACCGCATCGAGTGCCCGAGCTTCGACGTCGTGCACGTGGGCGACGGCTACGAGATCCGGCGCTACAATTCCACGGTGTGGATGTCCACTGCTCCCATCCCCGACATCTCTCTCGTCGAAGCCACTCGCTCTGGCTTCCGCCAGTATGATTCCTACATCTTTATTATCACTCTAGTAATTCCATTGCCAACCTTATGTCCAGTTCATGTCCCGATCGAGTCACGATCGAGTCGTGCTCTCGTCTCGAGAATTGCAATCCTTGCTTTGCTAGCTTGTACCATATCAATGGCGATGGTGTGCCAGGAGAGTGCCCTCAAGAGTGATGCCCAGAACGGTGATACTGATTTACCAAATTAGGATCTATAAAGTGACCTGATAAACTATAACCATGCCATAGCCCCCGACAACAGTATGCCTGTTTGCTTTTGTAATTGTATCTCTAGTATTATTCATGCCATAATACGGCTGTTGGCCTAAATTAAGTTAAAGGGTCTGCAGAATTCTACATAATTCATCGGTGTTGTTAGATTAGCTTTTGAACGGATTGACAAATTTACAGGTTGTGGCCCCTGTGACCAACATATCGCGGTTTCTGACTTCCATTTAATTGGAATCGGTTTCCACGAATTAGCTCATGCATGAGAGAGCTTTGATGTGTAAATTAAAAAGTCAGTGCGACATCTATTTCTATAATGGCTAGATGTATCGACACAGTATCGCGTTACATGTAATTCGATAGAAGTGTGGGGTATTGAAACTTTTGGATGACTGAAGAAAAGATTACCCATATTTGTCAATCATCTTTTCCTCATTTAATCCATCTTGGTGATCAAAGTTTCATATGTGATTGGATTGAATTAATTTAGTCATTCGCATGAAACTCCTGAGTGAAACATATAGCTGAGAATTAGATCTTCATAGTCTGTCTAAAAATCCCGCCTAATTGATTCTCAGGCTATTTGACTACATACAAGGTAAGAACAGCTATGAAAAACAGATAGAG
This sequence comes from Syzygium malaccense, assembly GCA_031216405.1. NCBI lineage: Eukaryota > Viridiplantae > Streptophyta > Magnoliopsida > Myrtales > Myrtaceae > Syzygium > Syzygium malaccense. The sequence goes on along the minus strand of CM062258.1, from coordinate 561,591 downwards.
ATGACGGCACCAGTGATCACCGAGGTCTCTCCAAGCGATGGTCCGTTTTGTGCATCCTCGTTTGTTGTGAGCTTCTATGTGCCGAAAGAGAACCAAGCGAACCCACCCCCAGCGGAAGGCCTCCACGCTCAGAGGTGGAAGCTCATGTACGTCGCCATTAGACAGTTCGGAGGATTCGTCACCGACTCTGATGTTGCAGTGGAGGCAGCTGCCTTGGAAGCCAGCCTTAGTGGCACTACTTGGGCTAATGCCATCCAGAAGAGCCGTGAGAAAGAGAGCAGCACTAGCACTTCGGTTTACACAGTCGCACAGTATAATTCTCCGTTCGAGTTTGAGAACAGAGTGAATGAGATATGGATGCTGTTCGACATGGAAGATGCTTCCTCCATGTGAATGAGAGAGTAAAGGATAGAGAAGTCTCTGTAGTTTTTACATGTAGTCGAGTTCATTGGAGGACTTGCGCCTTCCTTGCATGTTTCTTAACCAAGAATGAAAAACAAAGTAGCTGCCATGTGATATCCTACTTTGATTTGATTGTATCAAGCATCATATAACCTTTTGAGTTCCGGATATTTTTATCTTTTCTCCAATTGAGGTCAGTGAATATCAAGATGCGAAATGCAGGCATTCATTGCAGTTCCGTATGTCAAGCTACCATATGAGAAGTGTTTTCGATAGATCACAAGTGAGGACAGGCTATTAACCCTCCTTTGAAATTATTATCGCCTTAAATTAACCGTCATATGAAATTATCAACTTTTATTTGAGTGACTCTTCAATTTTACTCTGATTAAATTGTTAATTAGTTTAGGTTACCAACCCTTATTTGAGTTATTTACTGATCTTTATTTATTACCCAATTGATTAGTATAAAAATAAAAGTTGGTAAGCTAGTATGGAAATTACTAATTTGCCGACTATATAAAAAAGGCTGTGTGCATTGATAAGTTACCAACAAGGCAAAAGTCTTGGTTAACATTTTTTACAAACAGTATTTTCACACTTACCTACTTTTATTGAAATTTATCAGCATGAAAAGAAAATCTATATTTTTGGGTACAAAATATACAATCCTGCTTTTAATATAATTTGGGCAAACTATCGTGTATAATTAGTTCGAATAGAATGTTAAAGAAATAGCATGTATCCAAGCATTTCAGCATAAAATGATGTTGTAAATCTCAACCTTCATATCCAAGAGAGAATTTCAAAAGGGAGTACCAATACTCAATGTATAAAAAAAAATTGTATGTACAACTGAAAACTAGGATTGAGCCAACAGCCATAGCTTGTGCAGCTCATCCACGGAAGGCATCTCCTTCATCAATCTGTTGAACGATTCGTCCCCGCACAAGGACGCATTTGTTCGCTGAACTGGCTCAATTTGGCTCTCACCGGCATGGCTCTTTGTCTGCCTCCTTCGAAAGTGTAGTGGAAGAGGTTGTCCACCGACTTTGGTGAAATGGCAACTGTGGAATCCTTGCCGGTCAGCTTCTGGACAACGGATTTGAAGCTTGCTGCGTCGGTTTTGACGTACTCTGTGTCTATGATCACCACCTTAACTGGTGTCGCATTTTCTCCTCTGCCCGACATTGCTGGAAAAAATTTCTGGGGACGGTGTAATATAATCGCGAGAAGACGAAGGTCAAGAGCAAGAGATCTCTGCTTCTGCTATAAGTGTGGTTTCGGACGCTTCCTTTTGGCTTGTGTTCTGAGGAAAGATGGTTGCGTGACCTCTTATTTATAGGTGGACGACTCAACCGTGGGGAGAAACAGCCAACGGAAGCTATTTCACGTTGGAGTTTTATGAGAGTTTGAAAATGGAGGGGTCAACTTAAAAGCAAGGACGTGAGTTGACCGCTGCAGTCATTTTAGATGATTTAATAAGCAGAAGTCTAGAAGAACTAAAGGAGAGAGATTGGGTCAAAATTTAGTAACAAAGAAATGAAGAAATTCAACGGCCATGCATGGACGTGAGTATGATCTCATCAATCAGCAAGAGAAGAACAATCAAAGAGGATGTGGGGGACTACTCCAAGAGGACACAGAGAGAGAGAGGAACGCAAGGGTGGACTTCAACTGGCATCGATCAGGCGAAGAGAAACCCAACGACAAGTCAAAGGCAGACCAGTCAGCCAAAAATGTGAGTGTTTCAGCCTTCAGGCTCTATTTCGTGCTTGGGATTCAAGTAACTCCTGCTTTTTGCCCCGACGGAATGTCCATTGTCAGTGCAAAGGAGAAGGATGGGGATTTAAGGTGAGTAAAGTATAGCTATAGAAATTCCATGCGATGGGATGATACTTGCGTCAAAATGATCTTTGGAATATATGTAACTCGGTCCATTTGAACTAGGAATTCTTCTTTACACTAACTTTGTTGATCTCATGGAATATGCAAAATGAGTTAGCTTTGCTAATTGAATGTCTTCCATGCGATCAATCATTGATACGCTTGTGAAAAAAAAAGCCATCTATCGAGACCGACCTCATACTAATTCATGTTTTTGATAAGTACATAATGACTTTTCATATATTTGATCAAGGGTCGGGGTCAACTAGTAATGTTCTTATGCAATGATCGACTAAATGGAGTCGCCTAATTGACTCTCAAGCTATTTGACCACATCCAAGGTAAGAACACCTACCAAAAGCATGTAGAGATGACCACCGGTGATCACCGAGGTCTCTCCAAGTGATGGTCCGCTTTGCACATCCTCGTTTGTCGTGAGCTTCTATGTGCCGAAAGAGAACCAAGCAAACCCGCCCCCAGCGGAAGGCCTCCATGCTTAGAGGTGGAAGCCCAATTACGTTGCCATTAGACAGTTCGGAGGATTCCTCGTCGACTACGATGTTGCAGTGGAGGCAGCCGCCTTGGAAGCCAGCCTTAGGGGCATTCCTTGGGCTAATGCCACCCAGAAGAGCCGCGAGAAAGAGAGCAGCACTAGCGCTTCGGTTTACACGGTCATGCAGTATAATTCTCCGTTCGAGTTCGATAACAGAGTGAACGAGATATGGATGCTGTTCGACATGGAAGATGCTCCCTCCATATGAGTGAGAGAGTGAAGGAGAGAGAAGTCTCTCTAGTCTTTACAGATGGTTTGAGTTTAGTGGAGAACTTGCACCTTGTTTGCGTGCATCTTACCGAAGTAATGAAAAACGAAGTAGCTGCCGTGGGATATCCTACTTTGATATGTTTGGATCGGGCACCGTATGTTCGTTCTTCAATTGAAATCGACAATTGATCTAAAATGCGAAATGCAGGCATTCCATGTTATATACGGACAATTCTATTGGTTTGTTCCGGGAAGAACGGAATTTTTGTCGTGCTAGTAGATTTCTGAAACGATTGCTAACTGTCAAACAATTGTTGGCAAAAGAGAAATTATTTTGTTGACTTTCTGGTAATTAATTGCTAACTTTAGTACGCTTTTATAAAATAAATAGATCTTTTGGGGAGGTTGCAAATTACCCACTTTTTATCATTTACCAAGTTTTCTTTACCTTTCTTTTTTCAATGTCTTAAATTTGCCGACTCTTATATGAACTTATCAATATTTATTTGAGTAATGCACCAACTTTTTTCCAATTAAGTTCTCGAATAGTTTTGCAAAACCAACTTTCATTTGAGCTACTTACCAATATTTAATTGATTTTTTTAACTTATCAACTTTTCTTATCACTTACCTATTTGTTTTCTAGAAACATGTCATATGTATTAATTTTAATATGAGTGTATTAACATATATTTGTGTGACTTACCGGTTTTTCCCCAATTAAATTATCAATTAGTTTTAATTTTTTATCACAATTGAGTTCTTATCAATGTTTAATTGATTTTTACTAAAAGCATTATCAACTTTTCTATTAAATTTACCAACTTTTGTTTTCATTGCTTATCAACCACGTAAAATCAGAACATCTCTTCAAAAATTACCAACGTAATGAAAGTGAATACCCATATTTCTTCGACTAAGTTACTAACTAGTTTTGCATTATCAATTCTTGTTTTAGCTACCAACATTTATTTGATATTGTTAATTACCAACTTCTCTTATCTTTTACAAACTTTTATTTATCATTCTTATTGACGCCTTAAATTTCTCAACTAGTATATGAAATTACAAACTTTTATTTGAGTGACTTACCACATTTTCTTTGATTGAGTTATCAACTAGTATTTGGGTAAATTCTAATTTGAGTTGCTTAAGTACATTTATTTTATTTTTCTTTTCATAATTTACCAACTTTTCTTTAAAGTTATCAAGTTTTGTTTTCCTTACTTACCAACTTGTTACATTTACAACTCTTTTAAAAGTTACCAACCTTAATTAGAGTAATTACTTACTTTTCTCCAACTAAGGTACCAAATAACTTTGCATAATCAACTTTAATTTGAGTTAGTTACCGACACTTAATTGGTGTTTTAGATTACTAACTTCTCTTATCTCTAACCAAAAAACTTTTCTTATTTTTTCAAAATTTTATTTACCTTTCTAAGTAGCAACTTAAACTTACCAACTAGTATATGAAATTATCAACCTTTATTTGAGTGAGTTACCAACTTTTCTCCGGTTAAGTTATCAATTAGTTTTGGCCACCCACACTTACGAAATTGCTTAACAGCATTTTATTTAATTTTTAATTACCAACCTTTCTATTAGCATAAAAACAAAAAGTTAGTGAGGTAGTATAAAATTACTAATTTGCAAACTATAAAAATAGTTGGTGATTTCATCAAAGTGTTGGTTTGTTACAAACAAATTAAAAATCTCCTTTTCTTTTACTGACAGTATTCTGACACTTACCTACATTTATTGAAAGTTATCAGCACGGAAATAAAATTCCTATTTGATGAAACTGAACAAAGAATCCTGCTAGTGCTTATAATATGATTTGGGCAAATACGGTGTATAAGTACTTAGAACGGAATTTTGAATAAATGGCATGTATCCAAGCATTTCTGCATAAAATGATTTTGCAAATCTCAACCTTTAGAGCCAAGAGAGAATTACAAAAGGGAGTACCAATACTCATTGTATAAAAAAAAATTTGTATGTACAACTGAAAACTAGGATTGAGCCCACAGCCATAGCTGGTGCAGCTCATCCACAGGAGGCATCTCCTTCATCAATCTATTGAACGATTCGTCCCTGCACAAGGACACATTTGTACGCTGAACCGGCTCAATTCCGCTCCTCTCCGGCATGGCTCTTTGTCTGCCTCCTTCGAAAGGGCAGTGGAAGAGGTTGTCCGCCGACTTTGGCGAAATGGCAACTGTGGAATCCCTGCCGGTCAGCTTCTGGACAACGGATTTGAAGCTGGCCGCGTCGGTTTCGATGTACTGCGTGTTTATGATCACCACCTTAACTGGGTTCGCATTTCCTCCTCTGCCCGACATTGCTGGAAACAATTTCCTGGGACGGTGTAATGTAATCGTGGGAAGATGAAGGTCGAGAACAAGAGATCTCTGCTTCTGCTATAAACGTGGTTTCGGACGCTTCTTTTGGGCTTGTGTTCTGAGGAAAGACGGCTGCGTTACCTCCTATTTATAAGTGGACAACTCAACCGTGGGGAGAAGCAGCCAACGGAAGATATTTCACAAGCAAGGACACGAGGGAGATTGGGTCAAAATTTACGGTAACGAAAAAAGAAATGAAGAAATTCAACGGCCATGCATGTACGTGAGTGTCGGTCTCATCGATCAGCAAGAGAAGAGCAATCAAAGAGCATGTGTGGGACAACAACAAGAGGAAAGAGGAGAGAGAGAGAGAGAGAGAGAGAGAGAGAGGAACGCAAGGGTGGACTTGAACAGGCTTCGATCAGGCGAGGAAGAAGGGAGGACGAGTCAAACCCGACGACAAGTCAAACGCAAGACCAGTCAGCCAATAATAAATAAAGCCGGTGTTTCAGGCTCTAATATTTTCTCGGGCTTGGGATTCTAGTAACTCCTCCTTTCAGCCGCCGATGAAAAGTCAACTGTTAGTCCAAAGGAAAAAGCTGGGAAGTTAAGGTGAGCAACGGATAGCTATACAAAATTTCATCCAATGAAAAATACTTGCGTAAAATTATTTTCGAATTTATGTAGCTAGGTCGATTTGAACTGAGAATTCTTCTTTACGCAAAGAGAAAATGACACAAATAATTATTAAACTTTAGCCCAGTATATAATTTGATTTCTAAACTTTTAATTTGCTCACTGTAGTCTCTGAAATTTAACACAATGTGCAATGCAGTACCTGAACTTTTAATTTGTTCAATATCATCCATAAATTTTTTGTATATGTTCAATTTAATCCATGAACTATATGAAAATGTGCAATGTAGTCTCTCCATTAATTCCAGTTCATGGACTACATTGAACATTTTCATATAGTTCGATGACTAAATTAAATATGTACCAAAAGTTTTAATGACCAAATTAAAAATTCAAGGATCAAATTACACATTAGGCCAAAGTTCAAATACTGTTTATGTTATTATCCCTTACGCAAACATAGTTGATCTCACGAGATATGTAAGTCATCGATCGGAGATTGAACTCGCAATAATTCATTTTTTGATAAGTAAATAATTACTCTCGATATTCAAACGCACCATTTCTGAACAATGATCAAAGATCTGAAACTATTAGAATAAAAAAAAAGAGCTATTATACGGTCCATATTTCCACCTTCGAAACACCACATATGGAAACTCCAGGTGATATTGATATAATTACCAGAAAATCAAGACATCATATATTTGCCCATATATTAAAATTATAGCAGCTTGATATAGTTCCCAAAAACAATAATAGCATTGAAAATATTGCAGAAGGCTACGATACCAAAGTGCACCAAGCTGTTTCATAGCTCATCTATCTGCCAAGAGATATTCGTCATATGCAGATTGCATACAATATTATAGTCCTTTGACATTTGGGCACCAAAATGCTCTACAGTAAATTTGTCTCTCATATATTGTGCTGTTATTTCTTTTCCCAAATCTTTTGTATATTGTCAAACTCACTCCATCAAAAGATGAGAATAAAATTAATTAAAGAAAAAAATCAAAAGATTCGACTTATAAATTATCGGTAACTATATCAATACCACCCAGGAGTTTCCATAGATAGCATGTCGAAGGTGGAATTAGGATTTCACGAGCGGTGGACCATACAATGACTCATTAAAAAAAAAGAAATATATTTTACTACAGAATTTCAGCGATCGAAGTGATTGTAAGTAGATGTGAATGGCAAAGAAGTAATTGGACTCCATTTGTTTCGCACAATTATAATAAGTTTATAACTTTATTGGTAATTATCCTCGTAACTTGCGTCCTCTCGTGTCTTCTCCATGATTTCGCCCAGTTGCTCTTAGCCCATAATATAAAGCCCAAAAACTAAAAGCAATCTCTTGTATGGGCTTCTATTTACTTTACAATTTTTGGGAGGATCTGTTTAAAGCCCAATTTCCTAAAGTTTATTGCAAGTGCCCATGTCTTTAAGATCTTTCTTTTCCAGGTTCATCTTAAACTATATGAGTTGATAATAGTTCAATGCTGAATGAATTTCCATGTAAGCAAAGCGAAAAACTAAGAAGAATTTATAAACCCAGATATATGCTATATTTTTGTAAAATAGATCATGTAGGCGTGGACCGTGTGGTGTAAAGTAATAGCAAACCGATCACATGTGTGATCAACCGTTATAAAGACGTGCTATGGTTTAATTAATTTTCAACTAAACATAAGATTCAATAAAATGATACAATCTTAAAAGCCCTTGATTTTGGTGGAAGACAACCTTTTGTTTGGAACGATGTAATTAATGTACAATTGGGCTTTGTTTGTTTCGCTGAAGAAGCAAGATTGCAACATGGTGCAAAAGAAATAGTTGGTGTGTTTGAGGTGGTGGTGAGTAACGAAGAAGAGGAGGGTCTCGAGGGTGTAGAGGTTGCACTGCTTGGAGCAGTAGGCAGTCTCGATGGCGTGGGGGACGGAGTAGTCAGAACCGAATCGGAATTCATCACCGACATGGAGGATCTTGTCGAGGTCGCCATGCATGGTGAAGTCACGGAGGGCGAAGAGAGGGTCCATCGGTGGAGTAGGAGATAACAATAAGGTGCATAATGTCCACAGAACTCATTTATATTTAATGAAAAATCAAAGCTCAAATCCATTTCATGATTTGTGGATAGCTTGGGCCGGACTTTCACCATCACTTTCATGTCCCCGTCCATAACCCGATCCCTGAGCTCCCTCGCTCACTTGACAAGCTGGTCTATGAAGCCACCCATTCTTCAAAGGCAATAATATAGAGAGAGAAAAAATGCTAAAAATTAATCTCAATACGAGTTGAGTATAGGTCGAGTTGAGTATGGATCAAGAAATTTGCATTGCACATAAATGGGTCAAAACGAGGTAAATTGATCAATTGGGTTGGACCATATATGACTCGACTCAAACCCTACTCGACTTACCCATTTGACAAGCCCAGCCCAAGTGATTAAATTACGTACTCTCTACATGCTTTAAGCTTCTTGGACACATGCTCCGACCAAGCATCCTCTAACATCTAACAACAACATGTCGTAATGTCTTCTACATCAAATTGGACCACATCCCTACATTGAAACCAAGTGGGCTCGGCAAGTTTCAGTGAAAAAACGCAGAATGTTAATATTTTGTAGACAAGGTAGACAAATTTAATGAAAGAGCATCCACGATTTAATAAATATGGATAGAATAAAATTTATGCACTACATACCGTCCATTACTATAAGATAGATTAACGCCCATCCCTTTTTTTTTTCCCAATATCCATTCACATTGACCTTTCTCTAAAATTTAAGGGCATGTTTGTATCTGTCGATGGAGTGATTATAACCACGGTAGAGCAAAATATCTAATCAAAACCCTTATTATCAAAGAAAAATATTTCCTTATTCACTTAATGTATACATTAAGATATATTTGATGTAATTTGTAATAAGTAACTAGGTCGTAATTGGTATGTATAATCATATAGTGTTAGATTATTTCGGCTAATCCCCAGATTGGGTCGAGTATAGGTTAGGCCCGCCAATAGAAAGCCGTCATAAAAAAATGACCCTTGACTCAAGCCCATGTGTTCCTGTCCGGTCATCCATTGGCCCCTCGCACCATCTCTTGCTTTCTATTCTGTGTTTCTAATATAATGCAGAAATTTTTTTTCTTAATAATACGGTGTACTAAGTAATAAAATTAGTGATATTATGTAAAAAAAAGTCGCCTTTTTTCTTGAAAATATTTTAATATTATATCATTTGTTTGCAATACATACAAGCAATTTTTGGCCCACCCTGATTACGAGTTAGTCTACTTAATAGGTTAAAGTTTTGAAGTGGAAATTTTAAGTAAATATTAACGGTTTGATTAGGATTTTTAGGATTAGATACATTGGATAATATCCTGAATCACAAACCTCGTGCCAAATAAGATTTTGACCCAAATAAGAAAAGATTGATATTTTCAGCGTACTATCGCCTTCATGCTGTCTTAAAAACTGGTCAAAAGCATCCATGGCACTAATTAACAAGATTTTGTGAAATGCATTATTTCAATAGCAATTGTTGTTTCACCGAAAAGTGTTCCCATCAATGAAAGATCTTTCACTGAAATTGATTCTTCAATTTTTATAAGGGTTAATACCATGAAAAACCCCAAACTGGTACACTTATGACAAATTTACCCCAAACCGGTACACACATGATAAATTTACCCCAAACTGGTACACACGTGATAAATTTACCACAAACTGGTACACACGTGACAAATTTACCCTAAACTGGTACACCTGTGACAAATTTACCTCAAACTGATATATCTGTGATAAATTTATCCCAAACTAGTTGTTTCGATCACAAAAAATCCCACACTGGTAGACACTTGACAAATTTACCCTCCATCAATTTTTTCGAATTTGATCAAGTTGTGATGTGCAATCGAGTTTATTTTCCATATTACTTTAACGTTGCCTCTATATCGTCAATACTAGAAATTATTTCTTTCTATTGGAATCATTATTAGAAGACTATTGGAAGCCTGCCAAATGCAGCATTTCGTTCTTGTGCCGCAAAAGATGTCTTCTAACTAAAAGACAGATTGTATGCGTAGATATACAAATGAAGTACTATTTTACATAATGAGCCAGAAGCAATATACTTTTCTAGATATAAAAGAAGACTTAAGATGCAAATATCACAGAGAAGTCCAAATTAGGATATTAACCTATTCTAGCAGCTGTGGAACCATAAATCAATTTCAATAGTATTTATCATCAAAATGGGCAGAGAGAGAGAGTCCCTTCCAGCATACAAGCCATATGCGATCGACCAAATTCATCATCATAATGCAAATAACATCATCCACACAAAATGGAGAGTACGTAACTAAAACCATGGATCAATATATACTTGAACAAACTTTACAAATTAGCCTTTACCAGACTTGAACAAGCTTTGCAAAATAGCCTTTATACTAGATTTCAACAAGCTTTACAAATAAAATAGCCTTTACACCATACTTGAACAAGCTTTACAAAATAGCCTTTACACCAGCCATCCAACTAGCCAACTAACCAAAAAAGGCACAATCCACACGAGACAACAGAGGTCCAAAAGCATGTTCTATATCACAACCATCCAAAAAAAGTGAATATATACTAGATTTGAACAAGCTTTACAGAACAGGCTTTACACCAAACATCCAACTCTCCCTACAGGTTCATTGCCTTGCTTCACTTTGAGATTGTTGAGTTTGAGAGGGTATAGAAACTTGGCTTGAAAGATCCACCATATGATTTGCACTACCTTGATGAATTTCTTGTACTATGTTACTACCAGGCATCTAAAAATGAAGGAAAAAACATAATGTTATTATGCTAATCAGAGTATATTAAAAAATCCTCAACAAAATAAAATGTTCACCCTTAAATATGAGTTTCCAGTGGCTTCAGATACATAAAATCCATATCCTTGTAGAACTTATAAGAAGACAAACTATATTGACATTTTACTTTGGCATCATCAAAAACCATATGAATTGTATTGGTGGACCACTCACCCTCCTCTTCTCAAATCTGACAATATTTGATTGTGCTCTTACAGATCCAATTATGGTACTTTCACTTTGTTTGTTAGATGCCCCTCCTTCAATGGTTGGTTTCTTTGGATGCTTCCTTGGCCTTCCTCTTTTGCCCTGTATAATAGACATATATAAGAAAGGTATTTTAAGGGAAAATGTATCACTTTTGTATTTGAATTTCCTCACCGTTAGTTTGATCTCTAAATGTGCTAAAGGTTGGGGCCATGTTGTCTTGTTGTGTCCAATACCATGACAATTGGAGCATTTTATGGTAATATCGGATTTAGATATTTTAGTAGGATCGGTGTTGGTAATCCTTGGCTTCCTTATTCTTTTGCTTTTCTCGTCCTTTTTCTTCTCACCATTGGGTCTCTTCCTGTCTTTCTTGGGCCTCCCCGGAAGCTTTATGAATGGTTGAGGCAATAAAGACTCTTCACTAGTCTCTGGCCACATCTTCCTTCCATTCAAGGTAGGTAATGCAAATTGATAGCAACGCTTGTATGCAGCTTTCTTGAAATAGTCAGCTACATAATCATTTACGTTACACTTCATGAAGTTGATGCACGAGATAGCATGGTTACGTGGTATCCCCGATATATCCCACTATATGCAAGAACATGTCTTCTCATTCAAATCAACCATAAATGTGTCATCATTTACTTCAACTTCGAATCTGGAAGCCGTAGATGGCCTTGAAATGCAAAACCTAGACTTCATTTTTTCCTCCTCAATCTTCAATCTAATTCTTGGACAAATCTCATCTCTTGAACCAACCATTAATTGGCTTTTCTCATACATTCTTACCATAAGTAATTTTTTTATGCCCTCTAACATATCAACAATGGGACATTCCCTTTCTCTGCATATATATGCGCTGAACGTCTCACTCAAATTGTTCTCGATAGTATTGTAATTTTGTTCACACTTGATAAATGCCCTGCAAAAGTGTTCTGGACCCTGCCTCATGAAGTCTTCATATGCATGAACAGACTCTTCCATTTCTTTTATTGTTATGTTGAAATCAGCCTCATATGTCGAATATGCAGCTCTCTAAAAGCAATTCCTAAATGTTTCTCCCTTATATAGTTTATTCCAATTAGCATAAAAGTGTCGAGCACAATTCCTATGCTCTGCTCGCGGAGATAGTTTGGAAACTGCATTAAGAAGACCCTGCAACACGTTATTTAACATGCAAATAAGTTAGTCTATAAACAACAAAATACTTCCATTAGAAAAGCTTGTGCACAACCTTGCCTTCTGTTGATCACTCATGAGGTCCAGCCAAGACCTTGTCCCACATTCAAGCCTTTCACTGGTAGCTCGAGGAACCAAGTCCAAGATTCTTCAGTTTTAGCTTCAACCACAGCCCATGCAATTGGAAACATTTGGTTATTTCTATCTCTACCAGTAGCACAAAGCAACATCCCTCTAATTAAAGTCTTCGTAAAGCATCCATCCAATCCAATTACTCGCCTACAGCCTGCTAGAAAACCCTCTTTCAGTTCTTTGAAGCCAACATAGAATCTCTTGAACGTATTATATCGTCCAACTTCCAAGTCAAATGAGCTATTCGGACTACATCGAATCAACTCAGCCTTATAAGAGTGCAACAACTTGTATTGCTCAACAAATGAACCTCTAATGATCTCAATAGCTCTATTAATCGCTCTGTAACAAGTCCTCTTATTTAGTGTCAGTGCCTATATCTCCATTGCATCCGCCTGCATTTGTGATGTTGTATACTTCAAGTTAGCTCTAATTTTAGGCAAGAATTGCTCCGCAAGCAATACATGCGTTGCATTCTTATTTCTCATGCTCCTAGGGCAAGTATGTTCATTTCCAACAATCTTTATGATGAAAGTCTTCTCACTTTGCATCCAGCCAGCAAAAACTCTCCATTCACAGCCATTCATACACCTACCATCCATATTTGTCTCTTCACTCTTTTTCCATCCAATGTCAAATCCATTCATGATTGCATAAAGTTGCACAGCTTTCTTGAATTGAGCACGTGAGGCAAATCTCATTCCTACTTTAAACTGTATTTCTTTATGATCCCATTTGGGGTCATATCTAATGGTTCTCGGTCTTTCTTGGTCACAGACTTCTTCATCTCCATCAGAGTTAGGAGGGCTCAAATTTTCATCATCTTCTTCTAAATCATTGTTTCCATCATTTTCACCCTTCTCCTCATTTTCAAGAATGTTAACGGGAACTATATTAGTGACAGTAGCAACTGCAGTAGCTGCTGCATCATCATCAACCTCTCTTCTTATTTGCCTTGCAAGAAAGAAATCCTCATTACCACCATCGAGAATGAAGTTATCATCACTTAAAGATAATGTACCAAGATCTTGCTCTGATTCACTATCCCTATCGCTATTATCACTGTCACTATTCTCGCCACTGGTAGAACCATTACCATCACCAAGAGCAGCTCCTTCAATATATACTTCAATAACACCAAAAGTCGATCCTAGACCCACCACTTCTCAATGAATTCCCAGGAATTAGGTACCACAACTTTTCGACTGTATATCCTAGACCAATAATAGCCTTAAGAATTGTGTTATAGTTCACTACCATTGACTTACAACGATGGAGATATTCTACATGGCGGCCTGTGTACTTCGTGATGTTTCCAAACTCTATAACTCCACCCAGGTTAAGTGCAATTGTAAAATCCTTAGACATCTGCAAGAGAACAACAAACAAATCAATTATTTTGTAATAACCTCTCACAGATAACTAGCAAAGATGGGATGATCAAGTTCGACATACAAGATGAGAAGGTCAAGTTCAACAAACAAGAAGCTTGGTATCTTTTTTTTTTTTTTTTTGGTAAGGAGAAGCTTGGTATCTTTTGAGTTCTACATACAAGCAAAAAAAGTGAACTCTCATAAGACATATAGAATCACGCTCAAAGGACACCCAAAATCAGTGACAAACTTAAGTGAATTTGGTTCTGGCATTTCATCGGGCATTTGGTGTGCGAGTCAATCATACCATTCACACGCAAGTTTCATGTTAAAAGTTTCAACACAAGTATGATTCTAAGGTTGGAAAAACCACGTAACGCTAACAAGGACACAAGGACATGAACCAACTGACCTACATAGTAAGAGGAATACGTAAGCGTACGAAGAAATTCGCGGACAAGCAGTAAATCACGTAGGGCTGAGACATAGAAACATAAAACCAAGTTTGACACAAACCGAAGACAAGCGAAGCAACTAGATATGCGATCACAAGATTGTGGCTGAGGATCGAATGAAAAAGAAAGAGAGGAGGTCCCCTCGGAAACATAGTTTCTCGAACGCGATGTGGAATAGAGGACTATCATTTTCCTACTTTGACAAGATGAAAACTATGACATAAACCCAAGATCGCGACCAAGCTACGTGGAAGTGGCCATAGGAAGAAGGGGATTTGTCGAAGGGAATGTCGGAGGAGAAGATCTGATTTGTCGCTAGGGTTTGTTTTGTGTTCTAATGAAGAGAGAACGTGAGCTAATTGAAGAAATACCAATCAAATTATTATTATTTTGAAAAAAACTAAGTTATTTCCATGTGGTTCTCCGCGTGGCTTGCCACGTCATCAAGCTTCGTCCATGTCAGCAAATTTAACGGGAGAATTTGACGGAGGGTAAAATTATCACAGGTGTACTAGTTTGTGGTTTTTGGTAGTCAAAAAATTAGTTTGGGGTAAAATTGTCACAATTATCCTAATTTAGGGTTTTTCGTGATATTAACCCTTTTTATAAAGAGAAGACAAGTTCAGTGGCTATTCTAAATAGGAGTTTCAATGAATCACAAGGAATGGCGATTCGTCGGAATTTAATCAGCGACAAAGTATAAAACACTTTGCCAATTTTAATTGATGACAAAGTGTGATGATAAAGATACAATGTCGGAATTTAATTATCAACAAAAATATCTGAAACTACGACTAAAGTACGGAAAGGGAGTTGAAAAGATATTTAAATTGCAGAAAGTAAAGATAAAAGTAAAAAATATTGAATACCGTGATTGATTGAGAGAGTTTTACGTGAATACACTTCAGATATTTATAGCCCAACAAATTGATAATCGCTTATGAGCAATTATTATTTGAATATTTGCATGTAACTTCCTTGCCACAATCTTAGTCTTCATAACTCTCTTATGAACTGTTTTTACTTGAATCTTTTAGTGTAACTTCCTTGCCACAATCTCAGGCTTCATAACATGATTCTTATCCAAAGCAACGTCAACTATCTTCAACACTTATTTTGAATATTAATCATGTGGTTAATCTATTATCGATTAATCGCCATCGTATATCGATAGCAGTGTTTAGTCACTGGTTTTTCTGATTACTAGATAATCACTGACCAATCGTCTTTGCATAATAACACTTAGTCATCGATATAATTGTTACTCACTAACATTGGAATCAATCATCAACTAATCACTACCGCTTATCGATAGCAACATCTTGGTCATCAATATCCAGAAATCGATCGGCATTTTCCTCTTGCCAATAGTTCTATCCATAATCAACCAAACCCTACTCCCATTGACTCAGTTTGTCGATTATACTCAAAAGTTGGTCATTTTTTTGGCGTAAACAGTTGTCAAAGGGTGATATGAATGTGTAAAGTTCTTATATAGAAGGGAATTAGTCTCGCGTGATCAAGGAATGATGATTTTTGAAATGTTGCTTGTGGACAAATTCAGTGGTCTTAGATGGCCTATTTGAGATACACCGGCTAGAAATCACCTGTCTTGCCGCCCAGAAGATCAAATTATCCGCCACAAGTTTTCTTCCGTGCTCATCTTACCTTTAACTCAAAACACTCTATCATGTCCTTCATACTTTTTATGAAAAATCGGATCAATTGGCTGAGGGAAATGTGTTTTCCAAGAGGGCCAACCTGATCATTTGTCAGGTGCTACATCTTGCACCATGTATTAGAAAATTGGACGCGTTAGACCTGAGGGTGTCGATCTTCTTCTTACTGAGTCTCTGTCGTCTTCTTCTAAAGCTGTATCCCAAGAACTTTGTTCATGGAGGTCAAGATGCGAGACCTCACATTTGTCTCTCTCTTCTCTCTCTCTCTCTCTCTCTCTCTCTCTCTCTCTCTCTCTCTCTCTTACAGAGTTGAACTGCGATGTGGGAACATGATCATCTGAGCTCCCCAGTCCCACACAAAACTCATTGACTTTTTCTCTGTTTTTGTCGGGGATTGCATGCATGCACAATGCCAATAGAAACAAATACACGTGAAACCAAAACTAAAAAATGGAAGTCGTAAAAAGAAAAGAACAGGAACATCAGTTGAACAAGAAGGGTTCCTACCATGCATAGTTTTCTTGGTGCATGTAGCCTTCCCATGTTGAGCATAACTTAACTTTTGCAAATTTTATATTGTTATTTGCAATTCAATACAGTTCGAATGAGCACAGAGCAGGTTCGTTAGGGTCCTACACACGGTAGTTGGCAGTTTTTTCAGGTGGAGTCGGTTGGTCTTCGAATCATTGAGTCAATTTTGCGAAGATCGACAGTTCTATGTCAAGCATAACCAGTGAAGGTTCCATGATCTATAGGTGTAGAAATTCATTATTAAAAGCACAACGGGCCAAGTGGAGACTGTTGGTTATGTCTTAAGGACCATTTTCGGTCATTTTTGTTCTGGTCTGTTAGCTGGTGGTTTTTTGTTTTACTTAGTCAACAAGATAGTAGGAGTTTGTTGTTTTCAGTTCCTATTTTGTTGCTAGTTAGTGGTGTAGTGGTTTTTGTCAGTTACTAAGTTAGTGCAATTCAGTTTTCGTTGTTTTAAAAGAACTATGTACTCTTCTCGTTTTTTTGAGAATGTAAAAAGTGCATTTTCAAATCAATCTTCTTTTGTTCTTCTACATTTTGAGAGCACACTCTATGCAACTATGCAACAAAAGTGGTATCAGAGCATCATTGATCTTAAGGGACTTGTGAGAGAGTGCTAAATTCAAAGTAGAGCAAGAAAGATGGAACAAACTGGCGTACCTGCTGCCTCATTCTCAACCATCACAGCTCCAATCTTCGATGGAGACAACTACCAGGCATGGGCAGTGAAGATGCAAGCTTTCATGGAGGGTGCAGACCTATGGGAAGCTGTGGCAGAGGACTACGAGGTTGCTGATATACCCAACAACCCAACTATCAATCAAATCAGGTACCATAAAGAGAGGGTAATCCGAAAAGCAAAGGCAAAATCTTGCTTGTTTTCTGCTGTCTCCTCGACCATATTTACTAGAATCATAAAAAAAGATTCAGCACATGATATATGGAATTATTTAAAGGAAGAATATGAAGGGGATGAGAGAGTGAAAGGAATGAAGGTGCTGAACTTGTTAAGGGAGTTTGAAAGGCAGCAGATGAAGGAGAATGAGTCTGTGAAAGAGTTTGTTGATAGGCTAGTTGATATAGCCAATAAGATAAGGGTGCTAGGGATAGATGTAGATGATAAAAGGCTGGTTCAGAAGGTTTTGGTTGCAGTGCCTGAAAGGTTTGAAGCAACCATTGCTTCCCTTGAGAACACTAAGGACATTTCAGACATCAAACTTGCTGAAGTCCTAAGTGCTCTACAAGCTCAGGAGCAAAGAAGGCTTATGAGGAAAAATGAGCCTATCGAGAGTGCTCTGCAAGCCAAGCTGAAGCTGCATAGTGCAGAAAAGGGAAGAGGATGGAACCAAAATAGAAGACATGTTGAGGCCAGTCATAGTCATAGTCAGGGAGGTTCAAGCACTGGTGGATATGACAGGAAGTGGAATGCAGTTCCATGCAAGCATTGCGGGAAGAAAAATCATCGTCATTTCAAGTGTTGGAAGAGACCAGATGCGAAGTGCAGGAGGTGTCACAAGATGGGCCATGTTGAGGCCATTTGCAGGGAGAAGTATCAGCAACAGCAAGCTGAAGGTCAAAATGCAGTAGCCAGTGAAGTGGAGCACCTGTTTGTTGCCTCCTGCTTCATCTCAAATGCATCTAGAGATGGATGGCTCGTGGACAGTGGATGCACCAACCATATGACAGGTAATGAAGGATTATTTAGCAATTTAGACAAATCTGTGAAGTCTAAAGTCAGGATTGGCAATGGAGAACACATAGAAGTAGAAGGCAAAGGTGATGTAGTGCTTGAAGGTCCTGGTGGTGTTAAGCTTATCACAGAGGTTATGTTTGTGCCAAAGATAGATCAAAACCTGCTGAGTGTGGGACAGTTAATAGAGAAGGGGTTGAAGGTCGTGTTTGAGAAGAGTGAGTGTGCCATAGGAGATGAGAATGGTCACATCCTTTTCAGGATTCCTATGAGGAACAAGTGTTTTACATTTGATCCAGTTGATGAGAATTTTGAAGCCATGAAAAGTATACAAGATGAGGAGGAGTTATGGCATAGAAGACTGGGTCATTTCCATAGCAAGGGGCTGCAATACTTGCAGCAAAATGAAATGGCAGTGGGGCTACCTATGTTGCAGAAGGAAGTAACTGGCTGTAGAGCATGTTTACAAGGCAAGCAAGTAAGGATTCCTTTCAAGAGGTCAAATTGGAGGGCTACTGAAAAGCTGCAACTAATCCACACAGATGTGTGTGGTCCAATGCCAGAAGAATCACTAAACGGTAGCAAATACCTCATCACTTTCATAGATGACTGCACTAGAATGTGTTGGGTGTACTTCATGAAGAATAAGGCTGAAGTTAATGAGATTTTTTTTAGGTTCAAAAGAGAAGTAGAGAAGGAGAGTGGCTGTAATATCAAGACAATTAGGTCAGACAATGGAGGAGAATACACCTCAAGCAGTTTCAGGGCTATATGTGATGATGCAGGGATCAAGCACCAGCTCACTGTGCCATACACTCCACAACAAAATGGAGTGAGTGAAAGGAAGAACAGAAGTATCATGGAGATGGCCAGATGCATGCTACACGAGAAAGAACTTCCTAAGAAGTTCTGGGCTGAGGCTGCCAACACTGCAGTCTTCCTTCTGAACAGACTGCCCACTAAAGCTCTCAACAAACAGACACCATTTGAAGCATGGCATGGATATAAGCCTAAGGTGAGTAACCTGAAAGTGTTTGGCTGCATTTGCTATTCACCGGTTCCTTCTGTTAAGAGAGATAAGCTTGATCCAAGAGGAAAAGCATGTATCTTTGTGGGGTATAGTTTGCAATCTAAGGCCTATAGAGTTTATCATCCTGCTAGCAACCAGGTTGTGGTGTGTAGAGATGTGAGTTTTATGGAAGATAAGAAGTGGGACTGGTCTGTGGAAGGTGGCAAGGCTGAAGAGGAGGTAGTGCCATTGCAGGTTGAACCAAATGAAGTGGAAGTTGAGGATCTAATTGATCATGTTCCTGCGAGGGGCACTAGATCTCTTGCTGAAATCTATGAGAGATGCAATACAGCTATGCTTGAACCAGCTAGCTATAAGGAAGCAAGTGAAGATGTGAAATGGTGTGCTGCAATGGAAGAAGAAATCAGAATGATTGAAAAAAACCAAACATGGGATCTAGTTGAGAGGCCCAGAAGCAGAAAGGTGATTGGAATGAAGTGGGTATTCTGGACAAAGTTGAATCCTGATGGCTCAATACATAAGTACAAAGCAAGACTTGTTGTTAAAGGCTATGCGCAAGTATGGGGGGTAGACTACTCTGAAACCTTTACTCCAGTGGCAAGGTTGGATACCATAAGAATGCTGCTAGCAGTTGCTGCACAAAAGGGCTGGCAAGTATTTCAGCTGGATGTGAAGTCAGCCTTCCTGAATGGAGAGCTAGTGGAGGAGATATATGTTGAGCAGCCTGATGGCTTTGTAGTTAGAGGCAAGGAAGATTACGTGTACAAGTTGAGGAAAGCCTTGTATGGCTTGAAGCAGGCTCCAAGAGCCTGGTATAGTAAAATTGATAAGCATATGCAAGAACTTGGGTTTAAAAAAAGTTTGAGTGAAGTGACTCTATATGTGAAGAAGGGTATGGAAGGTGTAACTATTGTCTCTCTTTATGTTGATGATCTTTTGGTTACTGGTGATTGTGAAGAACAGATTGCAGAACTAAAGAGAGGGCTGATGAAGCAGTTTGAAATGACTGATCTTGGACTAATGTCCTTCTTTTTGGGAATGGAGGTGCAGCAGAAGAAAGGCGAGGTATTCATCTGTCAAAGAAGATACCTAAGAGAGATCTTAAAGAGGTTTGAGATGGAGGAATGTAGAAGTGTGAACACTCCTATGAATCTAAAGGAGAAGCTGCAGAAGACTGAAGGAGTTGAGCCTGCTGATGAAGGTTTTTACAGAAGTTTAGTCGGTTGCTTGATGTATCTAACTGCAACAAGACTAGATATCCTGTATGCAGTAGGTGTGCTTTCAAGATTCCTAAGTTGTGCTGGTGAAGAACACTTGGTAGCTACAAAAAGAGTGATTAGATACTTGAAAGGCACTCAGTCATTTGGTGTCAAGTTTACTAAAGTGGACAATTACAGGTTGCAAGGCTTTGCTGACAATGATTGGGCTGGTTCAGTCGAGGATATGAGGAGTATAAGTGGTTTTTGTTTTACTTTGGGATCTGGATGTTTCACCTGGAGCTCAAAGAAACAAGAAGTGGTTGCTCAGTCCACTGCAGAAGCTGAGTTTCTAGCAGCTACTGCAGCAGCCAATCATGCAATATGGCTGAGAAAGCTGATGCAGGATCTGGAAATGGAAGTTGAAGGACCAACCGAGATACTTGTGGACAACCAAGCTGCACTAGCCATATCTCAAAATCCTGTCTTTCACGGGAGAACCAAGCATTTCAAGATCAAGTTCTACTATCTGAGGGAAGTGCAACAAGAAGGTGAAGTGAAGCTACTCTATTGCAAGACAGAAGATCAGGTGGCTGATGTGTTTACTAAGCCACTGCAAGCAAGCAGACTTGAGTTACTGAAGAAGAAGGCTGGAATGTGTTCTGCTCCTTAAGCCAAAGAGGAGTATGTTGGTTATGTCTTAAGGACCATTTTCGGTCATTTTTGTTCTGGTCTATTAGCTGGTGATTTTTTGTTTTACTTAGTCAACAAGATAGTAGGAGTTTGTTGTTTTCAGTTCCTATTTTGTTGCTAGTTAGTGGTGTAGTGGTTTTTGTCAGTTACTAAGTTAGTGCAATTCAGTTTTCGTTGTTTTAAAAGAACTATGTACTCTTCTCGTTTTTTTGAGAATGTAAAAAGTGCATTTTCAGAT
Organism: Syzygium malaccense; assembly: GCA_031216405.1. Taxonomy (NCBI): domain Eukaryota; kingdom Viridiplantae; phylum Streptophyta; class Magnoliopsida; order Myrtales; family Myrtaceae; genus Syzygium; species Syzygium malaccense. Next base: position 540,275 of record CM062258.1, on the reverse strand, counting down.
CAATCTTCTTTTGTTCTTCTACATTTTGAGAGCACACTCTGTGCAACTATGCAACAGAGACTACTTTCGTTGATGCAAAAGATAAGAAATTCGGCTTTTTTGGCAGGCATATGGCCACTTGACCTAGATTTTTCATGACAAAAATATTGCAGTCAAATGTTACGGTCCTCTGGGTTCCTTTCGTCTACACATGATGGACGGTAATCATTACCCAATTGCAATATCTATTTGTCTTTGCAGAAGATGGCAGCCGAATATTTTCAGATAATAAAGTAAAACCCTAAATCAACACAACCCACCATGTCATATCCTGGAGGGGAATATAAATGATTGAAAGAAATAAAAGAATTTCATGCAGCATATACTATACATCAGTATGATGAAGTAGACTAAAGAACATGCACAACCTGCACTCGAGAAAAAAAAAAAGAGAATCCGCTATTTATTATATATACCAACTAGCAAGCAGCAACTACCTTACATTGATTACACATGAAGTCAGGTAATGAGTGGAGCATATCTCTCAACCCCAATTGATAATAATGGGTGTTGACTGTTGGAAGGTTTGGGAGCCAGAAATCAGATCAGCAACATATAACTGCCAGCAGAGGGACTTTGTTAATCAACATGAACATAAGCTAGTTAGACGAGACGAGGAGAACTTGAGATTACAATAAGGTGGGGGTTGACAATAATGGAGACACCAAATCTGAGGGTAGCAAAAAATAATTAAAGAGCGAAAAGCATGTGAGGCGCCATGTGGACACGTGAGTCCATGAGTATTATGCGTGCAAGAGGGCACAAAATCTTTGCGCATGAAGGGCGGCTTCTGTAGCATCCTTGTGGAAGCAAAACGATTGCCTTCTTATAATTATCATATACATGTATGGCTATTCCACTAGACTTATACAAGTACATATCTCTCTTCATACCGTCCAAAAATTTGATTATCATCAGTTGTCCCACCGATCTTTATTGTTTTAGCGGTACCATAACTCAAGTTTTGTCATATTATATTCCAAACCTGTTGGCCATCCGTGAGGCGCTGCTGAGCGCCCTAAGATCGCCATAGCAAGAAATAGATGGTACGGTAAAAGAATAGACAGGATTTATATACCTGTTTTGCAATACATTGTCTCTAGATGCGGAAATGACGACGAACAGATACCGGAGCTCTTCTCCCCTATAACCCCTGGAGTTCCTGGCGTTATGAGACCGCCTCAGCCCTCACAAGTACCGTATGTGAGGTTTGAGAGCATTTGAGAGAGAGTTAGGATATGGGAGGGACCTCCAACTCTATTTATAGAGTTTCCAGCCAAGCCCTCTCATGACGAGCCGGGCTCATCTCGGCCCACACAAGTTAAGCCCATATTAGACTGATTAAGATTCCTTATATCCAACATTATTAGACCAAGCCCATAAACTGTTAATTACAATCTCAATTAATATAGCCCACATACAAGAAAACTCTTACAGAACCTTGAATTTTTGGACTAATGTAGGCATAATCTTTCTTCTTACACAAGCTCTGTTGGAATCAAGATGTGTATATCCATGTAAACACCGGTGAGTATACTTGTCAGAAGCCTTTTTGTAATGATAGTGTATGATCTAAGTGATCGAAACTGATAAAATCGGATGGTGCTGTGAATATTTTCCATATATATGTTTATACTGTTGGCTAATGATTTATATAGTCGATGATTTATTTTCGCAAGTAGCCTCTAAATTATGAGATATCTTGATTCAGTATGATAAGCCACATATATATATATATATATATATATATATATATATGCTTTAACAAAATGGATGGATATGAATTAAAGTCCTATATCATGTGAAATCTCCCACTTATAATGGATCATGGGTTCATCATTATCATCCCCTGCGCAATAATATCGACCCACTACAACAGGCGGCTCAACAACACACTGGCTCATACATGTCACATGTATGCTCGAGCAAACGGCCTTCGATCCCACGTGATCTGCATCGACCATGTATTAATGTATGTACACTGCCCAGTGCTTTCAAAAGCATGCTCGTTGGTCTTGGTCCTCTTCAGTATGGAAAAGCATTATCGAGTGATTAAGCTGCTACGGATAGATATGGTTGATGACCATGATTTTTAAGCACATGACGAGGATCTTTTTGAAAATGGTCTCTCTGGAATTTTGTAAGAAGAAGCGAACAGATATTATATATAAGAAGTGGGACGCAAATAATGATGGATGTATTCTACTGATCATTAAGAAAATGTAAAGATGTAGCTATCATGCGAAACTATCACGGAATGGGTTTTACAAGACTCTTTCCCTCTTTATATATTGATTCGACTCTACTTGTATATGAGATCATTACAATTTTGTCAAAACATTTTTATCTATGATTCATGACAATGCACATCCTTTGATTTAGGATACAGTATGTACATATGAATGTGAAAATTCGTCATCAACCTCTTAGACGTAGCAAAAGCAAAAAAAAAAAAAACACGCCTTCTTAAAGTTAGGATACCTCAACATAAACTCGTTGGCTTTACCAAAAAAAAACATAAACTCGTTGGCTAAGAAGGAACACTTAAACGTTACACCTACTTGTTCTTTATTCGCACGTAATTATGTAAGAAAAATTTATTTGATTCAAGTGAGGACAGGATAAAAAAAGAAGAAAAGAAATGGGGATCAATCAGTGAGTGCATCCTTTGCCTTTTAGTTGAGAGAGGCTTACACAATTTCTTGAGGATGTTGCTTTTCCTAATCTCTCATGATGATAAAATATAAAACGAAATCTTTTCACCTTTCGGAGCACCTCGGACTCATCCCATGACACTAAATCAATTATTATAAAGATGCCTCATAATAAGCATGGAAGGAGGGACACATCACTTAGCTCGTAAGCGGAAGATTATAGTCCCGTTTCATTTAGTGTCCCACAAATTTAAGCTATTTTTATCGATTGTCAGTCGGTAAAGGAGAATGGGGACCCAAGTGATCTCTATCGCCAAAGGAGATGAGAAAATGACGATTGGAGATGATTATCTCCCCAGGCGGTGTAGACCCTTTTTGAAGGGCTTAATCATCATCATCAAAGTACGTTTAGTTGCTTAGCTATGCCAAATGAGTTATCAAAGCTCCTCAAGTGGCAAGCTAAACAGTGATCAGACTCTATCTATTATCTGCTCAAGCTACCAAAATGAGTTAGTTCTCATTGACAAATGGTTTCCAAATGAAGATTGGAACAGTCCTAAGTGCGAAATTGCATCGAGCCAGGGGAAAGACGGTGGTCGTGTCGACAACTGAGGAAGCTTCTCATGTTCTTGTTACTCTTTCTTCACGGTGTGTCCATTTCTTCTCTGTTCTTTTCCTCTTTCTCTTTCTTTAGTCCCTTTTCATTTAATGTAACACGTGGTCCTCCCCCTCCACTGTTTTTCTGAGGTGGACCCTCATTTCCGGTTCGCCTCTCTCCCCCTATATAAATGCCCAACTCTCTCCTCTTCACTCCTCACTCCCTCTCTCTCTCTCTCTCTCTCTTCGAACCCAACCAAAGACTCTCATCTTTCTTGTACCCAATTCGTGCACTCTCATCTAAGGCATGGCTCCAACTGCAGCAACCACGTGGGTCTCTCCTCCAATCCCATCCAAGTCTTCTCCTTCTTCGCTTTCAGTTGAATTGGACTTGCACGGGCCCAGCAAAAAGCCCAGCAGAATCACTTGCTCTCTCCAAACGCCCCCCAAGCTCCTCCTCCCCAAGAAACCATTCACGCCCCAACCGTCAAGAACCGCCGTTGCGGCTCCTCCCTCCACTTCAAAACCTCATGGCAAAGAGACTCCGGTGCAATGGAACTTGTTGCAGAAATTCGCGTCCGCAGCCTTAGACGCCATCGAGAACGCCCTCGTCTCCCACGAGCTCGAGCAACCCCTCCCCAAGACGTCAGACCCACGGGTCCAAATCTCCGGCAACTTTGCCCCGGTGCCCGAGCAGCCCGTCTGCCACTCGCTTCCTGTGACTGGCAAGATCCCTGATTGCATCCAAGGCGTGTACGTGCGGAATGGGGCCAACCCGCTCTATCAGCCAGTTGCCGGCCACCACTTGTTCGACGGCGACGGCATGATCCACGCCGTCCATCTTGCTGATGGCTCTGCCAGCTACGCCTGCCGCTTCACCAAGACACACCGCTTTGTCCAGGAGAGGGCCCTCGGCCGTCCAATCTTCCCCAAAGCCATCGGCGAGCTCCATGGCCACTTCGGCATCGCCAGGCTCCTTCTCTTCTATGCTCGCGGGGCTTGCGGCCTCCTCGACCATGGCCATGGCATCGGTGTTGCCAACGCGGGCCTTGTGTACTTCAATGGCCGCCTGCTCGCCATGTCGGAGGACGACATGCCCTACCATGTCCGCATCACCGCTGCCAGTGACCTTGACACCATTGGCCGCTACGACTTCGGCAGCCAGCTGGACTCCATGATGATCGCCCACCCAAAGCTCGACCCTGTCTCAGGCGAGCTCTTCGCCCTCAGCTACGACGTTGTCCGGAAGCCCTACCTCAAGTACTTCCGCTTCTCGCCAGACGGGAGGAAGTCACTGGATATTGAGATTCCCCTCGCGGAGCCGACAATGATGCACGACTTCGCGATCACTGAGCAGTTCGTGGTGATCCCAGACCAGCAGGTGGTGTTCAAGCTGAACGAGATGGTCCGCGGCGGATCTCCAGTGATCTACAACAAGGCCAAAATGTCGAGGTTTGGAATCATGGACAAGTACGCGGACGACGCATCCGGAATCCGGTGGATCGACGTGCCGGATTGCTTCTGCTTCCACCTCTGGAACGCCTGGGAAGAGCCGGAGAGCGACGAAGTCGTCGTGATCGGCTCGTGCATGACGCCACCAGACTCAATCTTCAACGAGCAGGACGAGAGCCTGAAGAGCGTGTTGTCCGAGATCAGGCTCAATCTGAAGACTGGCGAGTCGATGCGTCGTCCGATCATAAGCGACGAGAGCAAGCAAGTGAACCTGGAGGCGGGAATGGTGAACCGGAACAGGCTCGGGAGGAAAACCCAGTTCACGTACCTGGCCCTGGCCGAGCCATGGCCGAAGGTGTCGGGGTTCGCGAAGGTGGACCTCGCGACGGGGCAGGTCCGCAAGTTCATGTATGGGGAGCAGAGGTACGGAGGCGAACCCCTGTTCCTGCAGAGGGAGGCGAGTTCAGGGAGCGGAGAGGACGACGGATACGTGCTGGCGTTCGTGCACGACGAGAAGGAGTGGAGGTCGGAGCTACAGATCGTGAACGCCGTGACTCTGGAGCTGGAGGCGACAGTCCAGCTCCCGTCGCGAGTCCCCTACGGGTTCCACGGCACGTTCATCTGCGCCAAGGATTTGGCGCAGCAGGCTTGAGATCGAATTAAGATCAAAGGAGGATTTCACAGAGGGATGATTTGCATATACGTCCCCGGGAATCTTCCTCACACAGTCACGGAGCAACATCCATCTACTTTTGTGGATGTTCTTCGAAACTTTGTCTTTTTCAAAATGGGTGAGAGAGAGATTTTGAGGAACCAAGCTCGTAGCTTTGAGAGTAGTTTTGGTAGGACTGAGAGCTCAGCTGGTTTCTGCCTAGTCTCTCGCTTCTCTGTTCTTGTCTCTGCTTTTGTGTACGTGTGTAATAATAACGTTTACAAGCAGATGGCCATATTTGTACATCTGTTTCATGACTCTACCTCTCGGTCTCGCTCTTATACTCTGTTCTGCTCTCCTCTCATTTCTTAGCTTATATATTCCCAGATTTCATTATTGTTGCTAGCTAAGCATTTGGTTATTTTTCTCATCGCGCTATTATTTTGCTTTCGGGATTTATCTCTCTGCCTCAAGGAGGAGAAAATAATTGTATCTGTTGCACAATCAATTGCGAAGAAGAGTATGCGATGCTCGTGTCAATATTGAGTATGCCACTGGACACTGATCGTTACTAAAAGACTAATTTCGTGAGTGAGAGCAAAAACATTGATTTGATGGAAATAACCTATTTTTGAATTCTTTTATTCACATTTCACCGACCATGGGTGGATATTCATAGCATTGTGGGACCTATATGGAGATTGATTTTCAGTTTTAACTCATGAAATAATGTGATATATACACTTATTGGGAAGTTGATATTGATTGCCTATAATAAATAGTTAACTTTCAGTATATAGCCTTGATTTTAAACCAATTTCGTGCGTCCATATTTTTGTTTTTAAGCAAAACTCCTTCGTTGTGGGTACGACTTACTCATAGCCTTTTCTTTTACGTAGCTCATCTCACTCACATCTTCTAACTCATTATTTGGTTGTGGGAAAATATAATGGTCTTGCATGGTTTAGATGCACTCTTCAGTGTGTTGGTCCCATAAAATGTCTTCTGAATACATTGAGGATTATGCCAAATGGAAGATGCCAATCAAACTTTTCTTGATCTCGACAAAAGTATGGTGAACTAACCCATCATGTTCCAATGAAAAAAAGGAAGGGCGTTTAGCTCCCTAAGTTTCCATGCTAAGACGGATCCTCCACACATGCAAAAACAGCCCGACAGTTACCAAAGTTTGCCTGATTTATCGAAAACAGAGGAATGAATTCGCTGCACGCACTATTGCCAATTAGATTAATCATACCGATACCTTGATTACACTAATTGATCATGACATGGGGCGTCTAATGAATTCCTATTATTGGAGTGTGGTTCACACTTCTTATTGACCAGAAGATACGAGGATCTAGTTGGACGTAATCTTAATTTAAAAATGAATCGGGTTAAAAATCTTGTATCTCGATTTTTTTTTTTTATGTTTACTCTTTATGCTTTGTTATAATGCACTGAATCCTAACACGTGTAAGATTTAATGCCTACTTTTGCGGATGACCTATTATATAGATCAAGATTGGGACAGGCATTTGATTTGAAGTATTAAGAAGGGCGAGCCAAGCGTGATTGGCGGGCATTCCAAAATGTTGGGTTTCATCAACTGCCAATGGGAAAGCGCAATGTCCTCCTCATACGAGCCAACATCGGAGTGGATTGATGGGTGGCATTTTGTTTTTCTTTTTGGAAAAGATTGATTTGACCCAGTCACTGTCCCCTCTTTCTTTTTTCGTCTTTTCTTACTAAAAGTAAACATGGGTTTGGGTCCACTTTGAAGTTCGACTTTGTGGCTATATCACATAGTGAATCGTATTCTGTATGAATCTTGATGACCAAACTCAATTTACCAAATGATATGGTAAAATTATAGATCAATGTACAAAGTAAGTGAGCCATATTCAAGCCCAAATAAGAAACCACCATATCACTTTATAAGTCAGTTTCTTGTATTAATATCTCAAGTATTATTCTTCGGCATGCGCCTCGCTCCTAGGAAAACTTGAGGAATGCCCCCTTCTATTATTATCGACCATCTTGATGTATCGCTTTCAAAATGGTTTTAGATGGGTTACTTTTTGAAATAATCTTGATGTGATTGAATTTTTAATGCAACACGTGTTGCAACACGTGTTGCAATCCTTTTGGCCTAATCGTAACGATAAATAGTTAATTTTGAAAATCTATTCCACCAAACAAAGAGAGATTCTTTTCCTTTCTTTCGATTCAATGGACCAACATCTGTTCCTTGATTTTCTCTCTTTTTCCTCGAAAAAGTGGTCTAGAGAACGTAATTATGCCCCCAAGTGATTGATGGCAAACAAGCTATGCATCAAAAGATCATTCTATTACAAATATAATGCACCTCGCTTTGTACTTGTCCTTTTCTTGGGCGGATCTCAAAGATTGTAACTTCACTCTGTGGTGATCAACACTGGGCATTTGAGAGTCGATTCAAAAGGGTCGATCATTTTCAGCCATCCACAGATTCTTCCTCACTACTCACCATGAAACTGCTTTTGCTCAGAACCCACATCTTTCAAGTTGCATCCTCGTGGGGTCAAGACCAACACTTAAGGCTTCCATTAATGGGGAGGTTCCTAGAAGACATTGAGAGGTTTGGTGTCTGGTTGGTGAAGTTGAGGAATGACCTGCATAATTCTTTAAAATAAAAGTGGAATATCCCTCTCCATCCAAGCCAGCAATCGCCATCACCCACTTCCCTAATATAGCGGTAGGTGGTTAATGGTGGCCCCTTCTTTTTTGGTTTTGTAATCTTGGTGGCAACAAGTGTTGTTGTTCCTTTTCTAGTGAAGTTCTGTAGCATTCTTACAGGTGTAACCGGACATCATTGTTATGTTCCGAGGAAACAGTGTACCACAGCTCCTTTTCTTCCACTTTATGTTGGTTTGCTTAGATCGTTCGTGTGTGCTTGATCGAAAGATGGAGAGACGATAGCAATCCCAATGCTTCTTCCACCTTTTTCTTAAGAAAAGACAAGATCAGAAGAAATTTGTGGGAAAAGGACCTGTTAAAGAAATGGAAAGGCGTTTAACATTGGTGATTGTGCTGCTAATCCGAGTATCCTAGACGCTAGGGTTTTACTTTGCACGTATAGCATATGATAAAGATGGATAATCATAACTTGAGCACGACCAACTAAGAGATGTGGCAAAATCCAAATATAGTCATATTCAGAAGAATAACTTGTCAAAATTCTGGAAAACGTTACTTGAAAAATTTATGATTTTCTAGATCATTTAGTAAATACGTGCTTTTTAGCTTTAACTTTTTAAGTATGTTGATTTATACATATCGAATGTACAGAATCTACTTGATCGATCGAATCTAGAGGCATAAAATCTCAAACTTCTCTTTTTGTATACTCCAAAACTCTTTCTAACGCTCTTTAGAATGAGAAATTCCCGTGGCAACCACGTGAAAGATCAAAACTTTTATGAAGAAAATGGGAACCCAAATCCAAAAGAAAGCTGTATAATGACACATGGGGGAGGAGGGGAGGAGGAGGGGTAGATGAATCTTGTGGTGCTCAAATTGGCAGGTGTCCACACACATTCAATTATTAAAGGAGACTTCTAGGTTGATGTTGGTTGGACAATTGCCTAGGTTGTCCACGTACGATTCAATAGGGTCAAAAGCAACAGGAAGGGAAAGAGGAAGAGGGAGAGGAAATACAACAAAAAAAATATAAAAGGGAATGAAACGATCGACGAGGCTAAACAATCCATGGACCGTGACGATCCAGATGATGCAATATATGCAGATAAAAATGAATAAAAGATAAAATAAGGCGATTATTCATCAATCAATCTGCTCTAAGAAGTGCAAGAAACTAATCAACCTACTCAAACCAACCAATTCACCATGTTTCCTAAGAGCTTAAACAATCAAGCTTTGAGCTTTTCGAACGATTTGCATGCCAATTGAGAAGCATCATCTGTCTGCACTTCACTGGTCCAAGCTACAGATGGATTTTCCTTTCCACACAAGTAATTGTTTTTGAAGGTCCGACACCTACAAATACAAAGCTCTGTAACCTAAGCTAGTGTCCCTTCGTGCAAGTGAAGAGATGAGTCTCCATTGGTTCGCATGGAGTTCTCTAAATATGGTAGGTAGATCTATTTGCCTTGACGCTACTGGATTCCTGAAAAGTTTCCCAAGCACAGCTGGTTTTACCCAATAACCACCCTACACTAGTGACATAATTAACATATATTACTCTCCACATAAGAGAGTGACAATTTTTATAGGGTTAATACTACGAAAAATTCTAAACAGGTATGCCTGTGACAAATTTACCTCAAATTAATTTTTTGACCATCAAAAATCTCAAATTGATACACATGTGATAAATATACCACAAAATAATTTTTTAACCATAAAAAACCCTAAACTAGTACATTCGTGATAAATTTACCATCTGTTAGTTTCCGTTAAATTGAATCAATAGCTCAAAAAATCATAAATTGGTACACATGTGACAAACAGAGGATAAAATTCAAAATTAATATATTGTGTCATTTAACATAGTAATTTAACGGTAAAATTTAATAGAAATTAACAGAGGGTAAATTTGTCATAAGTGTATCAATTTAGGGTTTTTGGTGGTCAAAAAATTAGTTTATGGTAAATTTGTCATAGATGTACCGGTTTAGGGTTTTTTGTGGTATTAACCCATCTTTATATACACTAGTTGTGACGTATGCCTCTTGAAAGCTGATGATTATTTAGGGTGCATTAGTTTCACGGAAGATGAATGATTTAGAAAATATTTTCCTAAAAATGATCGCTTTTATCTTTAATAAATATAAATGAACAAAAAATATTTTCATCGTCCACAAAAATATTTGGACATAAATTATTGGCAATAATGAAAATATTTTCTATCGACTAATTATTTAAAGCGATATAAGAGATCATTTTTGTGAAGATACTTTCCAAATCATTTATTTTTCACAAAACAAACAAAATACTAATATCTACTTTTTTAGCCCAATGATATTTACATGCAACAAAATATCAAATTCTCCCATTTTCTTCCACACTCAACATTTCTCTTCTAACATACAAAATTGGAATATTTCGACTTGATCAGTCTGCATAGGTTCGCCCTAGTCACCACATGGACATGTGGATCACAAACATTAACTCCCCGTGGTCATGCAGCAGAAACTAGGATAAACACGAATAGTCTAATCCGCTTACACAATCGCTTTTTTGAATCTTCAAAATTATTACAACACGGTAACATGGTTAATATGAATATGAAACGGAATGACTTGAAAACGGTGAACCACTAAACTATCCTTAGGCTGTTAACGAACATTTTTGTGTTTTTTTACTAGGAAACCACTTTCGTGTAGAATCTCAAGCAAGCGAGCCAAAAGACTCGCGGGTCACTTGATAATATGTGAAATTGAATTGATGTTGTACGCCTAAATCACGACCACGCACCACACAAATTACCGAGTCAATGTCATGGACTCGTTTACACTAAACCTTGCAAACTCAGAAGGAATCACAATGCTCAACATCTACCCAACGGAGTGTTTGCCTCCATGGTCAGGTGCTTCTTCGACCGCACAGCCGGTGCGAGTTCAAATCCCTCCCAAGGCAATGCCCTGATCACATCTGAGCGTGGGGGAGGTGGTAACCTCACGCTGTCGGAAGGAGTTTATCCGCCACAAACGACGCAAATAAGGAGTAAGGACGGTGCAAATTTCCCTCTCCGTTATCAAGAAAAAGAAAATAGGGGTTCCTTTCGTTTCCTCTAAGAGTATTCTTCATGAACTTCCAACAGGAATATGGAAAAGTCTTTAGCCGGATTTGCGGGGAATTTAGGTCGTTTGAACAAAAGTTGTGATCTGAAAAGAGAGGAGCATGGACACCCACGCCTTACCCGCTAGAACTGGTGGCCAGGAATCTCCCCAGAATTTCAGGTGAATGTAAGCAACTTCCAGGAACTTAATCTGCAGGTTCTACTCTCTCGCAAAGTTACATTGGCTTTTCAAGCAATGGTAGGCCAACGTTTGCCTCCATCCGTCACCCAAGGGCTTCGTCAATCTGATCTTTATCATCAGAGAAACCAAGTAGAAAGGTGGGCAGAATAATTGGAAAATCATGAAAACCATATGAGCGAACATAAGCAATTTTGGCGCTGCAATGGACCACTTTCCTGAAGACGACGAAGTTGACAGATCAGTGATCTTTGACTATGAAAGAGGTCGTTGAACAGGTTTCCCAAGAAGCTAAAGAGAAAATGCGACGCTGACGCTCCTCTTGCACTCCTTTTAGAGACTAAATTGGACCCTAGTCTCGGAAAGAAACAAGAATGGATTAATCAAGTTAACCATTGAACAGGTAACTGCATATTTTCCGGACAATGTACCAAAAGTAAACAATACAATATGTGCTCCGCCATTTTCGCCCACAACTGAAGTTCGCCCACGAACCCACAAACTACGTTGGGCAGCTGCTTTCCGTCAATCCAATCTGCAGCACACTCAAAAACATGAGGAGAGTTGCTGGATCAACCACAGAAGGTAGCCGCTGACTTGCCGACCCTCCACAGGTAAAATGACAAAAGGAGTTGGATCAACAGTTCGAATCCGACAACCGACTAGCAACATGGAACCTAATCCAGAGGTGAAGTATTACAAATATGCATATTATACGTCATAGCGTGTAGTGACTGGAGCTCTGGACTTAATTCAGCGGGACATGTATGCCGCGGGAATTTCTAGCACTAAGAAAATGACAAGGGTTCTGGCCTCACCAGTTCTTTACCATCAAACAAATGATCGAGGCACAAGGGCTACCTAGAAGCATTTATTTAACAGGCACAGCGATATATGTCCGCCCAGGAGAAGGAGAAGTTACATCAAGCATTTATAACACATAATAAAGAGCAGAATCTAACAAGTTCAAAGTGAATTGGAACGATTTTATATTTCATAACAAGCACAGACTCTGCAATTTCCGCAATAGAACAGCAGCACAGCACTAGAAACAGATAGAAGCAGCTCAAAAAATGGACAATGCACGTGTTTCTTACGTGATTTCAAAGTAAAGACATGTTTTTTACATCATAAAATATTAAAAATTGATTAACTAGACACTATGAATGCACTCCAAAACAGAATTATCCACTGAATCTTTGCATCTGACAGTTGGATAGGCATTGAAACACCTTTCTGTACATCTGATGCATCTCAAACTGTGAAAATACTGTGGCACAAGCCTCTGACCTCATCTTAAGTATAGGTTTTCCATTGCCAAGATTATAATTTCAGTACAACCACTATGGTAAATCGTCAATTGATCCCCATGCCCAAAAAAAATCTAATAACACTAAAGATTGTAACGGAAAATTGCATTGACTATACTGACTGATTCTTGGAATATACTGACTGATTCCCGAAGGAAATCCTTCAATGGTCTTGAAGAATTACAGCATTAGCTACATCATACCAACAAAGGACAGAAGCTACACGTAACCCTTCAATCTTCCTCCATGGGCACTTCAGGAATGTCAAATCTGTCTTCATCAATGGTCTTATTAATCACCGATACTGGGGTAGGTAATCAAAAGTCAAGGAAGAACAGAATCCTAAACAGTCATCACAAACACCATGGCCAAGGAGACACTTTTGTAACAAAACATAAACTCTCAGTCATGTACCTAGCTTATTTTATTGGCTATCACACATGAATCGAGTTCAATAAGGAGAAAACGGCAAAACTATCACCAATATCATCATAGATCACACTAAGAGAAAATAAAAGGGAAAAATGGAAAAAAGAAGGGCTTCATCCAACAAGAAGGATATATATCATCATAGGGTCATCTTTATCTCCACGATTGCGACTATTGATCAACTCCCTACTGATTTCAGGAGTAACCTGCAGTCAAAGGATCAAAATGATCAACTACACCGTGCTTTGGTTGAAGACAGCCTTTTTTTTTTTTTGGTCGTGGAAGACAACCTATTAAAGCGCTAAAAGAAGTTCTTACCAAATAATGTCTCTGCTTTTTAAGCAGCCTCCTCAGGTTATCTTTATCTTCCTTCCGCAGTTCATTTTTGTACCTGCGTTTTTAACAATAAAATGTCGAACGCAAAAAGAAGATAGAGACAACTTACAGGGATAAACAACATGACAACCACAGAATACCCAAATATTGCCGGACTTGTCATATCTATTAAGAACTAAAACAACAGCAAAACTAACCCTCCCTCCCCCCCCCCCAACCCCCCTCTTCTCTCTTTCTCTCTCTGTCTGTGTTTATTATGTTTGTCATGCACATGGACAAGTATCTGCTCTTGCGCAAGCAAGTGTGAGGTGTAATTCTTCAGGTGCAGGTGCTGGTATCAGTAATGATTAAGAACAAGCCCAACAAAGAGAAGTAGAGGAGTATACACAGAATGTCCCCACCCACCAAAGGACGGCAAGACAATAACAGGTTAATCTTATAAGGCATCTAAAGAAAGAACTGGACAACAATGTATAAGAACAAACAGCCATACTCACCTTTGCACAAAGGCAAGAAGTGACTGGTGCCATATGACGGGCATTATCCTCGAGTCATCCAAGAATCTCATAAAATGAGCAACCAAAGCATCGACAACACGGTATGGCAATCCATATTTCTTGTCAAGGAGAAGCTTTATAAAATAACTGCAACAATATACAGAACAGGTAAATCTTGAAATGTGATAAAAAATGATTGGAGTTCCCAAGAAAAGCTAATCCACAAAAGCATTTCCTGAACTTTTCCACTTCTACATATCTTTAACACATAGCAACATTCTGCATATCAGTACGATAAATTTAGTTCCATAGAGTGCGATGACAGCTCGTTCTTCTTTGACCAAGCAAGAAAATCTGAGATAATTTCAACAGCAGTAACACACGAGTAATGACTAAAGGTGATAGGCCTAAAGGTGATTCTCCTCAAATATACCAACTCCGAAAAGTTTTAACTTTCGAGCATATCTAGTGTATTTGCTAGTAAAAAACCGCAATTTCAACCAGGTCCTTCATTATAAAAAAGAACCAAGGCAATTACGTATCCTGCCTGCTCAATCTACTCGATAAATTATGAAGTATATCAGGCATCTACTAGCACGAAATTGGATAAGAAAGACATGAAGCCCTTGTAGTAACACATCTACTTTCTCCACCATTCTGACCTCAAAACATTCTGAGATCAGCTTTAAAAAATGGTTGAACAAGTCATATAACAGTTTTTTTTTAATCAACCACATAATTAATAACCCAGACATGCAGAGAGAGGATGGTCCAGGGATATGGTACATTTGGGTGGACTAATGGCAGCGCAGAAAACTAATGGAGCACGATTTGATCAACAACCTCGCTAGTTGAAACTTTTACATCTACATCAAGTTCGATCTTTCAGTTAGAGGTCGACATGTTCATAAGTCAACATACCTGAGATTTTGGCTCAACTAGTACTAACTCAACATGCTATTAGAAAAGCAAGTCTATCTTGCAAGACATGGATGTTAAGTGAAATGGATCCCAGAGCTCGAGAGCTTGTGGATGTCTCACTGGATCACGTACTGCTATATTAGAACTTTGACTAAAATATCATCAAGTGTTATTTTACGGATAGAGTTACAGATCTGAGTATAATATACATAAGCTCAGATAACATTGATTAACCATGTTTCATGCATTCAGCTATTTAAACAAGGGGAAAACTGTACCTCGTGGTGCCACAATAATCCATCTCTGAGAGTTTCAATAGAGCAACACTGCAAATCCAATTAAAGGTTTTGTCAGACCTAACACCTAAAAGAACAAGTGAAAGCACTAAATAAGAGAGCGTTGAGTTTTAAGAGACTAGCAACTAAAGGAGTGCACATTTTACAAACGCGTAGACTACCCAAGCAGATATACTTTACAAGAAGATAGAACAATATACCCGTACAGTTTAGATTCAAATGGAGGAACGTGCGAACCCTTGAAGAGACATGGTCACCAACTTTAACTACGAGGATCATTGACCAAACAACTAACTGTGCAAATGTTCTTCCCCTTACTCCAGCATATCAGAGTTGAAAATTTCCATGCAGAATTGTTGGGAGGGGAAGAAGATCAAACAGAATAACCCATCCTTAGAACTCCAATAGAGGTCACCACTAATGATAGCCTATAATTCCAAAATAAGCAATTGCACCATGAAACGTGACCATGCTACAAAACAGCCTTTACAAGTCTGATAAAAAATGCCACAACCAAAATACTCATTTGCTTGTGCAGTGTGCGGCAGTTGGCGGACACTTTGGCATTCTCATTCCCAACAACATAGTATATAAGTACATCGCCACTAGCTATGATGTTACACAAATTAAAATAGCCAAATACCTTGAATGAAGCATTGGGATAGACACTTTCTGAAGTATGCTCCCCAAAATGACAGCTTCTCTTAGACTACACGTCCCTGACTGCACAAGTTATTCCTTTGTCAGTGAAGCATGGTGCTTGACGCAAAATAGGTGAAGCATGATGAAGGACTCTCTATTAATATATTATAGAAAAATAATAAAGAACTCTCTCTATAGCAAGTAGCAACATTGTCAATAGAGCAAGCGAGCAGTACATGCAATAATGCTTAGAGAGTGAGTCAAAACTGACTTCATTGAATTAATTACATTAGAACACAAGTAAGCTTTGGTAGAATATTAAGCAAACATAAAAACCAAGGAAAAAGCCGAGGATGGGGACATGAGCGAGAGATTCTATCGTCACATACCTCACACAATGGAAACAATATTCCCTTGTTGAATGCAGCAGGTTTATAGAGGGACTTCTTTAGAGATTGAAATAAAGCAAAATGCAGTCTCTTATTCTTCCGGATGTCTTCCCTCACTCGAGGAAGCAAGACGAGCTTGTAAAACCGCTCTGCCTTCCTAGCACCCAAATTGGAAGCAAAAATTCTGGTGGCCTGATACATGGCATTCGGGGACCATTTCTCGGGCTCAGTGAGGTAAAGAACCTCCTCCCACATCTGTGTCGAGGGGATGTGCTTAAAAGCTTTCGGCATCTTTCCTGCTGTATATTTGCTAAGGTACTCACCAACTCTGCACATTGTGTAAGCAGCATTCATCCATCGCGTCCCTTGCGAGACCCCGCATTCATAGTCAGGGTACAGATTCAAAATAAACGAAATCTAGGCGCGCAAATAGTTACCCCTTATACAAATTGATTATGGAGTTATCCAACTTAGGTAGCGGTCGAGCTTCTGCAGCATCGAAACAACTCTTTAGAACCAAACATTCTCAATTAAGTCGGTGATTCGTCGAACACAGAACAAATTACAGAAATTGAAAAGAACCTGAAGCAACGGTGGCATCCTTTTCCTTAATTTTCTCGACAATAAGGTCAGCGAGCGTGCGTTGGGGACCGGCACCCTTCGTCAAGAAAGCCTCGAGCAGCTTCTCGTCGTCTTCGTCAATCTCCTCCTAAAGAAAATCCAAAGGGATCAAATTTTCCCAACATTCAAGTTCGAATTTTTTTACGATGAAAAAGAAGCAAGCGGAATATCGCATCGAACGCACATCATAACTGCCGAACTGACTCTGAGTCTCGGAGAAACCAGCGAAATCGTCGACGTCCTCCTCCTCCTCCTCTCCTTCCGCAAACTGGCCCTGATCTTCCAAGAACTTCCGGGAGAAGCTAGGGTTGTGCTGCTCATCGGCCTCGTCCTGGACCTCCTTCTGCTGAAGCAGAGCCTCCTTCAGTATCTTCGAGCTTATGCCGGAGGATATGAGCTTCTCCTCTTTCTGGTGCTTCTTCGCAGGCTTCGACTGCTTCTTCGACGAGACGACGGCTTCGTTGTCGTCGTCGTCGGCGAGAAAGGGTTGTGGATTCTCATGCCTCCCTCTCTTCTTGGCCATCGCAGGAGGAGGGAGGAGGTGTGTCGGTGGTCGGAGCTGGTTTCTGGAGCAGAACGTTGGCGGCAACGGACGCAGAAGAAAACCCTAAACCCCCACTGGGATTGGTGGCGCGTGATATTTGGGTTGGGCTCACGTTCATGGGCCTTTTTTTGTTGGGCTTGCGGAGGTAATAGTACGAGATGCGACGAAAATTTGAAAAAAGTACCAACAAAGTTACAAACCTATTGTATTTGTACTAATTCAGCCATAAATCTTTCAATTAGACTAAATTAATCCTAAACCTTTTCACATTAATACCAATTCAGTCCATCCGACCAATTTAGGCCGGAAATCGCTGATGTGGACACCGGCGGTCTTATGCGGCACAACCAACGCTAATGTAGACATTTTAAATAATTTTTCGAATTTTTTATTTTTTTTATTTTCCCTTTTCTTTCTTTTCTTTTTTCCTTTCCTTTTTTTTTTATCTTCCTCTTCCCTCCACCAGTCGCCAACCTCCACGGTGACCGACAGAGGCCGCCAACGACCAGTGAGGGCAAGGGCCAGGATGCCCTTCCTGACCACAAAGGAGGCCCACCTTTGGCGAGGCCTGGCGAAAGCCATGACGCCCTCGCCCTCTCCAGCTACTGGCGGCCTCTACCAGTCACCATGGAGGTTGGCAACTAACGAAGAGAAGAGGAAGGAAAGAAAAAAAAAAGGAAAGGAAAAAAGAAAAAGAAAGAAAAGGGAAAATAAAAGAAAATAATAACAATAAATTCAAAATTTTATTTAAAAATGTCTACGTCAGCGCCAGTCATGCCACATAAGACTACCGACGTCCATGTCAGCAATTTTCAGCTTAAATTGACTAGACAGACTAAATTGGTATCAATGTAAAAAAGTTTAGGACTACATTAATTCAATTGAAAGATTTAAAACTGAATTGGTACCAATGCAATAGGTTTAGAATTTTTTTGGTACTTTTCCCATGAAAATTTAGAGCGTAAATAATAACTATTCTATTCTCAAGCTCAAGAAATAATTTTTTTTATTCCATGGACAAACTTCTGAGCAGAAAGTAATGATTGATAACGATACAAAATTTCTATTCTCAATAGCGGCGATAGCATCGATAGCATCGATGTAGAATTCATACATCGACGAGCAACGATGACGGGCAGTCGACAATGACAAGGGCAAGCTCTAAGACAAATTGTTATTTATGTTTCCGTTCCAAAAATAGAAAAGTTTCTATTTCTTATTTTTATTTCAAATCTATTTCTGAGCTAAAACAATTTTCCACAAAATGAAAAATGAAATTGTTTTGTGAAACTAATTTTTATTCCAAATCTATTTCCAAGAACAGAAGAATAAAAAAATAAAAAAACAGAATGGCAAGTGGAATTTCTCTTTCTTTTTAAATTTGTCTCTTTTCGTTTTTCTTTCTTTAAATGAAAACCCTAAACTTGATTTTCTTTTATACTATCTAGGAAAAGTGACGGTAACAAAATAATAAGCCATGCTCGCACTCACATAAGCTAACACATGACCAGAATTTAGCAATTATTATAATGTAGAAAAAGAAAAATGACCTTTTTAACCCGCTATTACCTCTACACGACGGGCCGTGGCTGTCGTAAGCCAAAGTCACTACGAACATGGGGACCTTCCAAAAATTTTACAGACTTCAAGTTTGAATCGCAATTTACGGTCTCCATGCACATATTGTCTTTCCAGTTAGCTCATGAAAGTATGAAGGAAAAAATTGGAGTTGGACAGTATCAGCCACCGAAACATCGTCCTGTTCTTTGTTTGGGCCACTTCCATGTGTGGTGCCCGGATAATATATGATTATCAAAAACATAATCAACATCTAACGACCCGTAGTAATGTTCTCTCAAGAGTTAAAGATCGGCCATTGTCAGTGCCGTCAAGCGTACAAATTGAAACAAAGTAACGAAACCACTTTCCCATGATTGTTTCAGTAGCCCAAGCGACACGGAGAACGTCCATTGGATAATGAAACAATCTGCAAGACTGCTTACGGTCATTTAAGATTCAACTTTCTTATCTTCTGTTCGTACTTTTCTTTGTCAGGCCCTTCACCTGTATAAATTCTTCCAAGATTAAAAAGCCAAAATGACAGTAAACCCGTGTCTCATGAAGAACTACATTTACCCTTACCGGTGATTACAAATAACAACCTGAGGTAGAGGTATTTCTTTCCGCGGTGCATCTCCGTCCAGAGAACCTCTTTGTCAGTAGAGTCGTCTTCATTTAAAATTGCAGCAACTCTTCCATCATTCATACATACTGCTTCCAGGAGGATGCCAAAGTCTTCATCTGACGTCCTTCGATGAAAAGCCATATTCAAATTGGTATCTTTTATAAGGAATACATCTAACCATAGTGATAAAAAAACTGGGGACAAATTACAGCAAGAAATGGAGCAATGCAACTCAACATCATGCTCAAAAAGATCCAGTCTTTAGAATTATTCCCAACTCCATCACGAAAGTGCACACACATGCATTGCATAGTCACGAGTGTGTTTGTATGCATGCGCAAGAAGATGTGTGTGTTTTTTTATTATGAACTTGTTTAGAGAGCTAACAAAGGATATTTGCTACAAAGGCCTTAATATGATTACTTCTTCCCAGAGATGAAGCTAGCAAAGTGTATCCAAAATTATGCCAATTGACGATTAATGCTGAACGCCTTATCCAGCTGGCCCATGTGACAGCAGTCCCGGTTGGGACTGAAGGTGGATTCTGTAAAAGCCAATCATACAATAAGTTCAAAAACGGCTCTATCGAGCAGTAATTTAACAGAATAGCTCACCAATTATAAATGTAATATGGCTTGCAACAGAAGCATTTGCAAAAGCACCGAAGATTCTCAGATATGGCTTGTGAAAGAAGCAATTTACACATGGAGACTTACAGCCCAACTAAGACCAAATCTAATTTTTTCTCTTTAAAAAAAATTGAAACTCACCTGCACAAGAAAAACATCAGGAGCAGGTACTTTGATGAATAAAAACCAAAGAAGCATGATAAACTGATATATCCGCTTAATCACAGTCATCAATGGACGCAATATCTTTGGCCAACCATGCATAACTCTCGGCCATTGCACCTGGAACCAGAAAAAATATACAATCAATAACTCCATCATAAGTAGTATGATTTTGTCATTACTTCCTCATAGGAAGCACGTATTTGGTATCAGCATATAGAAATAAACTCCAACATGTACCGTGGTATGGATTTGAATAGACTCGTGCTCTAGAATTGCCTTATGCGGCTCAGAACCTGCCCATGAAGAAAAGATTACTCTAAACAGATTCTTTTAAAAAAAAACCAAATTAAAGATGGATATTCTCACTCATTAAAACAAAACCTGAGCACAGTACAATAGATCAGTCCAACATATGATCATGTACCCATGTAAGCAAACTCTAGAAAATGTTCTTTTCAATCATGTCAATTGTGCGTATTTAACTTCTTTTCTTCCAATTTCACATCCATGAGCTAAATGGGCATTTCATTTTTGGATGAACTTGTTTAATTGAAGCTCAAAGAAAGCGCATTCGTTTCAATTGGGTAAGAAATCGCCACACGATGTACCAAATAAGAAATTATCTATCTGAATGCACCCTGAATAATATTCTATGCTGCTGAAAAAAAATTGAACTGTCATACTCGACGTCCTCGAGTACTGTACTAATCTTCAATAACACCCTGGGTTAGCATACTGACAATGCAGATACTTTTCAAAACGAGCATGGAGTTATCTTCAGATAGACCAAGAACCAAACTCTTGAGCTAGCAGTATCGTCATAGCCATCAACAGAAGAAGCCCACCTCCATACGCAACAACATCGACTTCCAAAGATGCCTGCAAAACACCTAGCTCACAAATGAATAGTGCAAAAATCAGACACTGGAACGTAAGAAATAGAGCAAGCAGAGATGAGCAGACATTCCAAATGACACCAAAGAATCAGATCGCATCACCTCACACAGTCAAGCAGCGTTATGAAATTGGTATACCACTAAAGAATCAGAACGGCATCTAGAGAAGTTAAGCATGCTGATTCTTCTTTCCTGTAAAAAGAAATTAAAAACTACTACTTTTGGTATTAAAGGAGTGGAACCATCATCTATGTTCTAGCATTATTTATAAGTAATACAATTGTCTGCCATGATTAGCCAATTTGAAGTTCAAGTGCAGGCCACAATACTTAGGTGGAAGAAGGTATAGGAACTAAAACGTTTCCTAAGAAATGTTGTGCAGGAAAAAAGGAATGTAACAAACAGCCACAAACAAGGAGAAATAATGAGCACCCAGAAAATTGAAAAGAAAGATGAAATACTCGCAAAATACTTTGGTGAAACCTTCCACGCAATCAACCAAAGACCATGAAATTGGTACACCATTAACCCTAGACTGACTGAAAACACATTGGCATATCCCCTACCTATGCTTTTTGCAAATAATATGTGGTCAACGAATAGCTCAAAATGGGATAAATGAGCCTTATAAACGAAGACCGAGAGTTCGTCTTCTCTCTTGCTCTTTATGGAAGAAGGTAAAAAATCAAGTATGTTGATGCCTTTTTAGCAAGGAAGATGTATAAATAAAGTGGCAGTGAGAACAGAAGATCAAAATAAACTGACACTGCACTTCCTATATCTTGTCACCATTTTGCAGGATGAAAAGAATGATTGCCATGCAAGTGCAATGGATGAATTAGAGAAGTGTAGAGGATATCTTATCTTAGTCTTAAAAAAAAAGGAATTCAATGACCACCCAAAATGCTGTAATTTCAAGTAGCCCAAATGTTTGAAATTACCAAATATTCCCTCGGCCAAATAGTTGCAGAGATCGGCCATGACATCTAGACAGCAAGAATTTTCAAAGTATATACAGAACATGGAAAATGAAATCAACATGAACTTGTCAAAAGTATTCATTCATCCTTACTGGGAAGCTTATCCTAAGTTTTTTGCTTAGACACCCATTGGAGGCTACGTCAGAAGGTTTCACCGTCCTCCGTCTTTCAGAGGAATCACAAACCCACATCCCTTCTTATATAAATGCCACCACTTCCTATTAAAGAAGATCTTGACAATCTATCTGGTGTTTCTAGAGAAGTAAAATCAAGCTAGATTAAACAATATGGCTCATAGACCTTGTCATTAACCAAACTGGAAAATTAAACGATCTAAAACAGGGGCAAAATGTAGGTTTTCTAATCAGAGAAAGGGGATAGATGAAAATTTCATTATTATTATTTTTTTTTTTTTGGTAAGGTTGAAAATTTCATTATTGAACACCTCAAATCTTGAAAAACATGTTACACAAGAGTCAGCAAAAAAATAATGCAGAGATTATGCATTGCTGGATTTAAATTTTATGAAAGAAGCCGAGGCATACCAGCATTTCCATGAATTTGCAAAAAGCTTCCGCTCTCTATTCAGTGTCATATCACATTTAAGGAAAGACGCTCTGCTCTTGCTCTTGTCACCTGTAAAATCCATAAGCTACCTCTAGATGAGTAAATTACATGCTTTGACAACAGACACAAGAACAGATACTCTATACATACCACACTTTTTCTTTAAGTACTATGAGATCAGCACCTAGTATTTCTTTGATTGTGTCACTTACTCGCCTCAGTATCTGCACTTTTCAGGCTTCAAGTTCAGGTTCAGCAGACTCTAAAACAGAGATTGTCCACATATCAGGTACAATTCCCTTACACAACATTTAGTTATTCAGCCCTTTCCATCTTCCCCCCCCCCTACTACAGCAGCCAGATATAAGAGATGTGTAAGTTACCACATCTGGCTGAAGCCCACTTTGAATCATTTCCCTCAATAAATCCTCGGCGTCCTCAATGTTGCCAAGCTTACAAAGCCTGCCAATCAAAACAGCACAAAAGATTACATCAGGTGCTATTTTGTCTTTCATCTCCAGGAAAAGAGCTTTGATGACATTATTTGCTCTGGAATCCCTGTTACTCTCTTTATTTTGTTTCTGTTGTGGAGGGAACGTTTCCTTCAGAGATCTACCTTTGAAAGACCATCAAGTAACACTGTACAAGCAATTACATCAGGCTCGACCCCTCTATTCTTCATTTCAAGGAAAAGATCAAGCCCTTCCCGCAAGCGATTTGAATGAAAGTATCCATCTATTATTAACGTATAGATGTCAACATCAGGCTCAACCCCTCTCTTCTTCATTTCATCAAAAAGATCAAGTCCTTCCTGCAAGCGATTTGCATGAAAGTATCCATCTATCATTACCGTATAGGTGACGACATCAGGCTCGACCCCTCTCTTCTTCATTTCATCGAAAAGAAAAAGCCCTTCCTGCATGCGATTTGCATTAAAGTATCCATCTATCATTACCGTATACGTCACAGCATCAGGGGTAAGTCCCTTCTCCACAGATCTATCAAACAACCACTTTGCATTTCTCATATCGCCAGCTTTGCAAAGAGCAGCTACCAATTTGAAGAAGGAATTTTTCTTTACTGACTTTTTTTCTGCTTCTGATAACTCCTTGAAAAGTTTAAAGGCCTTTCTCGATTGGTTGGCTTGGCAATACCCTTCGAACATGGCAGCTTTATTTGCTGTGCTCTTCTCTTGCAGGCCAGAGAAAAACACTTCAGCTTCCTCCACTTTACCTGAAATACATAAACCCTCAATTATCATGTTGTGTGTGACAACGTCTGGTTTCACACCCCAAGCGTCCATACATCTTAGAAGCTCATGCGCCTCCCTCACAAGTCCTATCCGAGAATATCCATGGGCAAGTACATTGTAAGTGACAATATCAAGCTGAAGCCCTCTCTCCATGATTTGCTCGAGAACTTTCAAGGCATTGCAAATGTCACCCTGGAGACAATAGCCATTGATTAAAGTTGTGTAGTGCACGATATCAAGAACCATCCCCTTGCCCTTCATCTCTTCAAGTAACTCTGCAGCCGCTTCCACTCTACCCAGCTTGCACAGAGCACCGACAGCCATGTTGTACGTGATATTATCCAGAAAAATGTCCGATTTGAACCCGTTAAACAGTTGCACTGCTTCATCAGGCTTGCCCATATCACAGAAGCACTGGATAAGGGTGCTGATGATGAAGCAGTTGGAATTGATTCCTTTTGACCGCATATAAAAGTGGATTTCCAAAGCTCGCGCCAAATTGGAACTCTTGCAGTGGCCATGAATCAAGGCAGCATAGCAGTACACGTCGGGGACAATGCCATGCTCTTCCATATGGACCACGACTTGCTCCGCCTCTTCCAAGTCGCGAGTCCTACAAAGAGCCTTGATCAAGACGGCATAGCTGTACTCATTGGGGATAAAACCGAGCCGCTTCAACTGCTCGTACAGAGCGATGGCGGCAGCGGGATGGCGGCTGTCGAGCAAGCGGTCGAGGAGGAAATTACAGGTGGAGACGCGGGGAATGAGGGCGCCCCACTCAAAGCGGAACAAGGTATCGATAGCATCGTCGAAGAGGCCAGCCCGAACATAGGCCCTGATGAGGAGATCGATAGAGCGAAGCAGGAGAGGAGGGCCGCCCAGCAGAGCAAGGGAATCGAGCAAGGAAGGAATAGCAGAGCGCCGTGCGGCATGGAAGGAGGCGACGAGGCGGGAGAAGACGAAATCGAGGCGGGGGCGGGAGGCGGAGGGGGAGAGGATGGAGATGAGGGAGGCATAAGTGGGAGGGTCGAGAGGGAAGCCACGGGAATCCAGGTGAAGAAAGAAGGAGAAGGCGAGGTCGGGGTCAGGGTCGGGGTGGCGCTTAAGCTGGTTCGCTGCGGCGGCGGCGGTGGCGGCGACGGAAGCGGGAGAGTCGGGAGGGTCGGAGTCGAGGAGACATGCGGAGGCAGAGAGGAACTTGGGCTTGGGGAAGGAGGAGAAAGAAGAGAGGAGCTGCTTCTTGGTGCACCTTACAACAACTGCAGGGGCGGCGACCCACGTCCCCATCACCGCCAATGTCTTAAAATTGAGAACGAGCATCAGGCGGAGCACGGCACTACATCGATGGCTCCTTCCTTGGAAGGCTCTACGGAAGGAGCCATCAGAGCTGTACTTTGCCCCAGACGGCTCAAGCGGAAGGCATGTCTTTGGTGGAAACCCTAATCTCGAACGGGGAGAAAGACTTCTTAGTCATTGAGTCTGACCACTTAAACACTGATAAATTCGCCTTTGGGAGCAGATCGCTTCGGCTGGAGGCACTTATGGCTGAAGCTTAAGATATTGGTAATGGGCTTCTCCGATGACGACCACGACGAGCTGCTCCGTTGACGGTGGAGAGTGTGTTTCCTTCCTGCAACAGAGAAACCCTTCTCGACTGAAGGAGACTCTTCTGCTGCCGCCAAGCGGGTCTCTTTTTCCCTCCTCATTTTTCTCTTACGAAAAAATTTCAAAACTATAATAGCACCGTTGCACATTTATTCTAAATTTCTTTTAATGACATTAAAAACCTCAAACAAGTTATACCCACATTTACCTGGATGATTCTGAAAAAATTTATGTATTACAGTGAACATGGTTTATTGCTTTTGGTGACTTTCGCCCTTTTTTTTTTGTTTTGTCTGTTTTCATTTTTCGTTAGGAGGAGTTACCGCAAGAAAATAATTAAGACATCCTTACACTCACATAAGCTAAACATGGCCATATAATTTAGGCAAAGAGAAATTACATTTTAAGCCGCTACCTCGCAAAATAAGATACCTCGACACGACGGATGCGGGATTTGTCGTAAATTGAAGTCAACACGGACATGGAACCTTTTTAAATTTTACAAACTTCAAGTTTAAATCACAATTTATGGTCTTCGAGTACATATTTTCCTTTTCGCAAAAAAAATTTCTCTGTCCTACAGCATCGCCCTTCTCTTTTTTTTTTTTTTTTTGATCGGATATCACCCGGGTTTTATGAAAGTGCGAAGGAAAAAAATGGCTCGGGA
Organism: Syzygium malaccense; assembly: GCA_031216405.1. Taxonomy (NCBI): domain Eukaryota; kingdom Viridiplantae; phylum Streptophyta; class Magnoliopsida; order Myrtales; family Myrtaceae; genus Syzygium; species Syzygium malaccense. The sequence goes on along the minus strand of CM062258.1, from coordinate 513,969 downwards.
ATTAATTACTAATAAAAGGAAAATCTATTTCATGAATAAAGTTGCGAAGCCCGTATGGTTCTCAGTTTCTTGCCTTTTCGGATTTTAAGCACTGCTTTGGGTCTTATCCAGGGTAAAAAAATAAATTAGACGGTTTAGACTTGCTGTGTTTTGGGTTTAATACCAATATTTTAGCAACCAATCTGACGCACTTTAGAGTAATGAAACAATCAGCAAAACTGCTTACATCAAAGGAGACTAAAAGCCCAGAGGAGTGTTTTTCCACCTTGGCTGATGAACACATCTGCGGTTTAAGTTAAAGAATCCTCCTGCCATTTGATCTGACAGCCCAACTGGTTTGAAACCAGAAATGACAGAGCTGCGCAACCTCCCTTCTCAAGTGGACTTCGGCTGCTGAATGCTGTGGATGGAACCAATCATGTTTTTAAATTAGACCACCCTTAAAATGTCACACAAGCATATATCCAGCCAAAACAATAGTGATCCTCAACACACACACAAAACAAAAATCTTAACGCAGAAGAGTCGAGCACAATTCAGTCTTCCACAGTAAAAATAGATATGCCCTCCACTTCTGTGATTCCTAACACATCAATCAGCATTTATAGCGACAAACCAATGGGCAAAATATGACAGCTGAGAATAACATTACCTAGACTAAGAAAATTGACATTGCAATTGACAGCTGGAAATCACTCATACTTCTGAGAAATAACCTGCAATTAAATAAGCCCATAAATTCTCAATTATGGGTCATATATTACACAAATATTAAAGACTCTCCAGTAAGAGAGTAGAGAGCACAAGAGGGAGCATTCTGGATTATCGGTGCCGCAATAATGATGATTAATGTGACAACAGACCATGCAGTGACGCAAAGAAGAAATAAGATCCTCTGAAGTTCAGAAAGATCGCTTGAGAAATTTTAGTCACAACCAATACTTAAACAGTGAGTGCGCAATCGTATGTGAAGAAAGCGCACTTGCCTCCAATAATGATGGCTTGGCATGTTCTTCCCACTCTGTAGCCCACCTTGAAGAGGCTCCTGTTTCCTGTGCACCATCCCTCAGCAGCTTCAATGAATCACAATCATCCGGAAAACCCTTGAACAACATCTGCACATTTTCAACGGCACAAAACATAATCTCACATAATCGTACAAAGAGTATGTATAAGATCACTATATACCACAACCGAGAAATAAGAACAGAAATTAGCAAGCCATCTGGCAATTTGAAATATCAATGCCGGTAGAGAATTTCGTAGGTTTATCTTAGGGCAATTAGTTAAATGCCTCGAAATGCCCCAAACTATCAAGCTTATGGTACATAATAATCAATGAAACATAATTCATCCTTATAGAAAAATTGAAAAAAGATTTCAGGGCATACCAAAAGTTCGTCAGCTAGCTCCGAAGATGACGAGAAGAGGAGGCCATTTTTCTCAACTTTCACTAGCTCTTTAATGCTTCAAAACCAATTGTAGAAGAATTTTAAAAACCATTGTGTACAATGTAATATGACACAAACAATGCTCAAATTCTGCAATCGATAGGTAGGCCAGTGGGTCTACCATGAGTAAGAAACAGCACACACAGGCAGCCCGCAACCAAACATGTCCACAACCTGACATAGGAACAAAATAAAAGGATGATTCCACGAAAGGAGGAATTGTAAATGGTGCAACTCCAACACAGCAGTAGATCAGACCTTCATTGGAAGATCCAAACCAGATGAAGAAGTATGCAAGCACACACCAAGATCTGCTGATCCTGAAATTAAGGGGGGAAATTATGAGCAAAATTAAAATGATCAGCAGACTAATGAAGCTTGGCAGATCTACGAGGTACTTCAACAGATACCAAGTAGCAATGGATAATCTTCAGCTGATAGCCACATGGTCCTAAATGCCACCCGTTTAAGATTCAACTTTCTTATCTTCTGTTCGTACTTTTCTTTGTCAGGCCCTTTACCTGTATAAATTCTTCCAAGATTAAGAAAGCCAAAATGACAGTAAACTCATGTCTCATAAAGAACTAGGTTTACCCTTACCAGTGATTACAAATAACAACCTGGGGTAGAGGTATTTCTTTCCGTGGTGCATCTCTGTCCAGAGAACCTCTTTGTCAGTAGAGTCGTCTTCATTTAAAATTGCAGCAACTCTTCTATCATACATAACTGCTGCTTCCAGGAGGATGCCAAAGTCTTCATCTGACGTCCTGCAATGAAAAGCCATATTCAAATAGGTATCTTTTATGAGGAATATATCTAACTATAGCGGTAAAAAAAAAAACTGGGGATAAATTACAGCAAGAAATGGAGATGCAACTCAACATCATGCTCAAATAGATCTAGTCTTCAGAATTATTCTCAACTCCATCTTGAAAGTGCACACGCGCACACACCCATTGCATAGTCATGAGTGTGTTTGTTCAAATAGATCTAGTCTTCAGAATTACTCTCAACTCCATCATGAAAGTGCACGCGCGAGCGCACACACACATTGCATAGTCATGAGTGTGTTTGTATGCATGCGCAAGAATATATATGTGTTTGTTTATTCTGAACTTGTTTAGACAGCTAACTAGTTTCCGTGAAACAACAAACCCAAAAGATTTAACGCGAAGTGATAAACAAACAAGGATATTTGCTGCAAAGGCCCTCAAATGCCCTTCAGTATATAGGTAAAAGGCTGACAAAAATTTTAAAAATGATTTACCAGCTTGTACTACTGACGACAAGGGCAGGCCTGTTTGCCTTCACACAAATATCAGAGCTGACCACAGAGGAAAATAGGGTCTCATCTGAGGTAGAGTCTCCTGTCATGGTAGATTCTGCAAGCAAATTGAAGAGCGTAAAATAAATGCACTGATATTATATCTAAAAAAGACAAGTAAACCTGCCCTCGACAGAAGATGTTACCACAGCTAAAACAGTCCCGCACACCAAGGGGCAACTGGAAATTTTTATCCAATCTGCAAAATAACTACAATGATCCAACAGCTATCTGCTCAGTAACTTTTAACTGATCTATTGAACAACTACAATTATCTAATAGTCAAGTGATCTGTTCAGTTTGATAAAGTTCAAAAGAACCCAAGAAACGTCCAGGGGAAAAAAGCAAGAAAAGGGCGCATCACCTCGTGCTTTTCCTTGAGGGAAGCAGGGCGGAAAAATTCAGGAGGCTGATCATACAAAACTGCTGCTCTATAAACAGAAGTGGAAACTAAGAATTATTAGCAGTCTCAAGAATACAACTCATGAGGTCACAAAAAGACAATACCCAAATATTTCTCTGACCATCTTACTTAATTCCCCAATTCTGAGCTAATTCATGTTGCATTGCTCTCGTAACGCAAAATGAACCGTTTGCCATCTTCCCGTAGTGTTTCTCAAACCTATAAAGATAAAAAACTGAGATTTTATGCACAAGAGAGCTCCATTAAGCAGATGTCTGTAAGGTAACTCAATATATACCAGCGGTATACCACCACAAATAGATTACTTCTTCCCATAGACAAAGCCAGTAAAGTGTATCCAAAATTATGCCAATCGACGATAAATGCTGAACGCCTTATCCAGCTGGCCCATGCAACAGCAGTCAAGGCTGGAACTGAAGGTGGATTCTGTAAAAGCCGATCATATAATAAGTTCGGAAACTGCTCTCTCGAGCAGTAATTGAACAGAATAGCTCACCAATTATAAATGCAATATGGCTTACGACAGAAGCATTTGCAAAACCACCGAAGATTCTCAGATATGAGTTGCCAAATAAGCAATTTACACATGGAGACTTACAGCCCAACTAAGACCAAATCTATTTTTCTCTTTTAAAAAATTTGAAACTCACCTGCACAAGAAAAACATCAGGAGCAGGTACTTTGATGAATAAAAACCAAAGGAGCATGATAAACTGATATATCGGCTTCATCACAAGCATCAATGGACGCAATATCTTTGGCCAACCCTGCATAACTCTCGGCCATTGCACCTGGAACCAGAAAATATATACAATCAATGACTCCATCATAAGTAGTATGATTTTGTCATTACTTCCTTATTGGAAGCAGGTATTTGGTATCAGCATATAGAATAAACTCCAACATGTACCATGGTATGGATATGAATAGACTCGTGCTCTAGAACAGCCTTATGCGGCTCAGAACCTGTCCATGAAGAAACGATTACTCTAAACAGAGCCTTTTAAAAAAACAAAATTAAAGATGGACGTTCTCACTCATTGTAACAGAACCTAAGCATAGTACAATAGATCAGCCCAACATGTCAGCAAACTCTCGTATATGTTCTCTTTAATCATGTCTACCGTGCGAATTTAACTTCTTTTCTACCAATTCACTTCCACGAGCCAAATGGGCATTTCATTTGTGGATGAACTCGTCCAAACGAAGCTCAAATAAAACGAATTCATTTCATTAGGGTAAGAAATCGCCACAGGATGTACCAAATAAGAAATTATCTATTTGAATCCACCCTGGATTATACTCTATGCTGCTGAAAAAAAAATTGAACTTTCACACTCGGCGTCCTCAAGTACCGTACCAATCTTTAATAACACCCTCGGTTAGCATATTGACAATGCAGATACTTTTCAAAATGAGCATGGAGTTATCATCAGATAGACCACCAAGCCATCACCAACAGAAGAACCCTACCTCCGTACGCAACAACATCGACCTCCAAAGATGCCTGCAAAACACCCAGCCGCAAATGAATAGTGCGGAAAATCAGACGCTACCGGGCACGTAAGAAATTGAGCAAGCAGAGATGAGACACTCAAGAATGAGATGGGCAAATTGCAAAGCCGACACCGCGAAGGCGCCAAATGATATTCCATCGCCTCACGCGGTCAAGCCGCGTCATGTCAGCGAGATCGACATGGAATCCAAATCCACGGCGGGAATCACGAAACACGAGCCCACGTGCGTGGGGCTGTTCTCGAGACCGATCGAACACGGGAACAAGATACGCCCCGCGAGGAAGAGGTGGGACGAACCTGACGAGCGAGGGAAAGGGCGTGATATTGCATCCGAGGACTCCGGCCGAAGTCGCCCAAGACGACCACGCAAGCTCTGCCTCTTCCGCCCGTCCTCTTGCCCAACGCCTCCATCGGACGATTCGATCGAGAGAGACTCGACACAGCCGATGACTTTAAGCCTCCGGAGCCCGGCGGGCGAAGGATCGGAACGCTGATCGCACAGGGATCGGAGTTGTTCACTGCGTCGGCTGTTATCCGACGGGAAGTACTAGTTTCTCCGTCAAGAGAGAAAGGAAGGGTCGGAGAGAGACGAAGTGGAGACAAAAAATAGTTGACCCCGATCACCCTAGATTGACCACCCCCTTGGCATTCTTGTTGGGTAATTTAACTTGGAATTTTTTTTTTGAACTCAGCTTATTGGAGTAAGAGAAAACGAGACAAATGATCCGTAAACTTTAATTTAATGTGTAATTTCATTACTCAACTTTTAATTTCTTCAACTTGATCCTACGTGACCCTTGAACTTTAAACATTTTCATATAGTTTATAAACTATATTGAAGATTGACCAATAATTTAGGGATCACATTGAATAAATTGAAAGTTTAGGAACGACATTAAGCTAAAATTCAGGAACCACATCGCACAAATTAAAAGTACAAAGACAATATTGCTCGTTAGAACAAAGTTTAGGGATCATTTGTAAAATTATCCCTTGAAATTGTTAGATATTCAAAGTTGTCTCTTTTACATTTAATATTTTTTTAAATATATAGTAAATAACGAATAGCCAATGCCCATTCTTTCTTTGTTTGTGAATTTCAAAAGAGAGCTCACATATTTGACCTTTCAACTTCATTGTTAAAACTTAAAAGTATTCAATTTCACCACCATAATTCATTCTTTGAAAGAAAAGACTAAACATGCTACTATTACTATATTTGTGACAACTAATGGAATATTGACTAATTTATTTCAACAATAAGACCATCCTCGATACTACAACTTCCTCAATTTTTCCTTTTTACAGCCAATACGGTTTCTAAATTCAATTTAACGGGTTTAAATATCATAAAATTCGTTTAGTGATCTTGTAGACATTGCTAATAATTTCTATGCAAGACCAATTCTTTACCTAGTTTTTCTTCCTCCACATTTCTTTGACTAGTCAACTTATCTGACTTAGTAAATATCGTCTGTGTTATCAACCGTTGATCGAGCACTAACAAGCTATCAAATATACTTAAAGAAATACACAAATATGATATATTAGGTGTTTAGACAATAACAATGTTCGATTCATCATTTTTTTAAAAGTGATAAAAGATGAAGTGCAAAACTTTTTTAAATCTCATAAAGTCCATTAGAGATATTGGAAATTCATTTTCTTTTATTCACTCATTGTATGCCGGGCATTGTAAATTTCCGAATTAGATACCAACTTGAGTTAGGGGGAAATGCGAATGCCCTATGCAAAGGCCGCCACACACGTTCCACGATACCTTATACTTTTTCTTCACATTTTTTATCGAAAAGATTACGGCGTTTTTATCGATATCTAACACGCTTTAACATGACAGAAGAAGTATGCAACACAGTGAAAATCGGCAATGTTTCGTTGTCTGCGAGACTGCAATCGAGTTATTTTCTTCTTTCGGATTGGCATATACTGTGCAGTTGTGATGTACGAATCGATGCTTCATCAAACTCAAGGCTGCAAGAGATTTCAGAAGCTGAAGAATAAGAAAACCATGGAATAATTTGGGGCATTCTGTAACCCTGAAAAGAAAGAGAGCGAGTACTTGGAATTCTGATTGTAACAAAATATACAGCACGGAGCAGATCGCCACGAAATAATAACCATTCACCATGGTTTAGATTAGCTTATAAATCTTCAAACACAGCGCATGATTGAGCGAAACTAAAAAGAAGTGTTTGTCCATAGTAGAAAGGCAGGCAGGCGCTTTGAGATGGTATCCCCCAGTCTCCCGGCATGCCGCGCTTGCTCGGCTGATGAGACCGCGTCTATAACCGGGGCGCTGGGCGGATGCGAGGGACATCCCATTCTGTCATGATGTGGTCGCGGGTGATCTCTTTGAGAGAGCGGCAACCGCTCAATGCCATGGTCAGCTCGAACTCGTCGCGCAACATCTGAAGTACCTTTCTTACGCCAGCCTCGCCTTCTGCAGCCAATGAGAACAAGATGGGGCGTCCAATCTGAAAAAGCGAGCTCAAAAGATGAGTCCGAATTTAACCAAGAACTTGGTAGATTCGTGGAGCAGGAGCTAGCTAGGGAACCCCTGAGATGATCGCTTAAGTTTCATATTGAGAGCCTCAAATATATGCATAATTAAAGAACTTACAAATATGCCAGAGGCTCCAAGTGCCAATGCTTTGAAAACATCAGTTCCACGGCGAACACCGCCATCCAGGAACACCGGCACCCGTCCTTGTGCGGCTTTAACCACCTGACTCAACATCACAATTTTTTCAAATGAGAATATGATGACGACAGAATCGAAACTTGCTCAGGCATGTTGGAGTTGGCCTCTGTTTATGAGGACATGTCTAAAAGGAAATGACTTTGGTACTCTTACCTCTTCTAGAGCCATGATGGTGGCAGGAACATAGTCCAGTTGCCGAGCACCGTGATTGGACACGATGATGCCAGCGGCTCCAGCTTGTATGGAAAGCCGAGCTGCACAGACAAAGTCGCGGTAAGTTCACTTTGCTCGGTGGTATCATCAAAAAGGAACAGCCAAACTTTGGTCAGTCTCAGTGTCCTAACCATCCTCAGCCGTAAGTACACCCTTCACTAGGATGGGCAGCGAGGTAATTGTCCGAAGCCACTTCACATCCTACACAAACCCATTACAGAAGCTTGAATATACGTGGAAGAAAAGATGAAGAAACTCCACTTAAACCCAGTTCCTAAGAATTCTCATTTCATATCATTGCCATTTGATATAGCAGAATAGCAACATTGCAAGGATGGAACAGATATTCGTCTTTCTGGCAAAAGATTGATTAAGGAGTAACCAGTATCGAAATTCTCAGCTCAGGCAACATTCTGGAATGGATTGAGATGGCAATAGTGCCATCTATTTTATGTTCAATCTCAGTCCACGAAAAGAGTTTGGGCTGAAATTGTGTTTTTTAAAGGGGCCAGCATGACCAACTAATTACTACAGCACACTAATCAACGACATTTAAAGCTAAGAAGACTGTATGCAATTTGCATAAGCTTACTTACCTTCCAGCTCAGAGTGCGATCAATTTGACCAGCAACATATGAAGCAAGTCCGGAGTCATCACTCTGCGAGGGAAAAAATAACATTGGAATAAACCCAAACAGATGAGTGAATCATTAGTGAAATCAGACTTTTACCGAATATAAAATATAGTGGAATGAGACTTATCACTCACCTTCTCCATCTTTCCAAGGTCTAGACCTTCGAAGTTCTTCAATGTCAAGAATGGTGGCAATGTGAACCTGTAGGGAGCCTATCAGACCTATTCTAATTCAATACATCCTCTCTTCACTGTGGAATTCACAAAAGACACATCGAACCCGATCTAATTTCTTATGTAGGCAGTCAGAGATGCACCTGTTCTTGATGTCAGCTTCTCTGCGACCGAGCCTTGGGGTATCAACAGTGAGTGCAATGGCCTTGAAGCCAGCTCTTTCAGCTCTCCTCACAAGCTGAGCTACCACATTCCTGTCTTTGTAAACCTTATTTCATGAGCATGAGGATCAAAGGTCAGCATCAGATTAATCTAATCTCCAAACAGCAAGATCAAACCGATCTATTAGGAAAGAAGGTAAGCATATTCAGCTTACATAAAGCTGGAAAAAGCGGATGCCAGGTCCAGTGGAAGCAACTTCTTCAACACTAGAAGTAGCCCACGAAGATAATGTCTGCCACAAATGCGAAGATTTTATAAGTGAAGCAACATGATACATATCAAAGTATCCTAAAAACAAAATTGTTAGCGGATTTAGAATAGGCTTCAGTAATTCTCTAGGCCTCGTCACTTGACAAACACCAAAAAGATGATAAAAAGAATTTATGTATTTACAATACTTGAAAGTATTATCGACAAACAGTTACTGCCAATTTTGACAGAGCGGTACTCAGTAGACCTATTGAAATTGGAGCTAAAGTGCAAGAAACCTTACCATGATAGTGTTAGCTGCTGATGCAGCTCTTGCTGTTGCATACTCCCCTGGATGGATATCAGAAAACCATCAGGCAAGAAGTCTAATTCTCTGTAATGTTAGCAAAGACCTAAAAGCAAATTACAAGCTTTATTATAAAGGATTAGACTCGTTTCTTCTTCTACTACAAGAAATAAGCAAGCATAATTTGCAATATTGTCGGCACACGGAAAAGGGAAAAAGTGGTTAGTATGCCCTGAGCTCACTTTTGCTGTTTAAGTATGTCGACATAGAGAAAAGATCAAACACCTTCAGGATGAGCCATCTTCTGCATGGCTGTTGGGGCAATCATGATAGGCATTGATATCTTGAATCCCAGGACAGTGGTCCTCATGTCTATCTTGCTCACGTCAATCAGTATACGGGGTCGGAACCTGCACATCGAAGAAATTTTACTTGTCAATAGAATTTTAGAGCCCAAAATCTTGTCACTTAGAAAGGTATACCGATATAATAGGTTGGAAAGGAATAAAACTTGGTGCTGGCAGGGCTAACTCATAACCACCAAAGCATGGAGAACTCACAAGATTTTCGAGAAAGCATATTGGTTCTCATGGAGAGTCCACTGGTCCTCTGCTCCTGATGCATAGTAGTCATAGACCATCTTGGGTAACTTTTGCTTCGCGATGGCCTGATACTCGTTGACATTTGTGATCTCCATCTTTGGAGCTGACCGTTAATCAGTAATCAGCAAAAAATCTGCATTCATTGTCAGTAAGAATTTCATATCAGGTTCCAAATAAGACTAACCACTACTCTGCAGCAATCAAGTAATGTGCACCTAGCCTTATTGTCACTACATCAAACCATCGAGAAGTTACTCACAAGCACAAGAAAGTTTCCTACGAAGATCAATTGCTATAATCAGGCTGTATGGGCCAAGAATTGTAGTCACCTCATCAAACCATCGAGAAGTCACCCATAAACACTGGCAAGTTCAGTTAGTGCTTGCAAGCTGCTCTAAATCGGTAAAACCTTATCAGATGGAGTGTCTCTATCAACTCATAAGCATTAGGCCATACTAAATAGATATTGATTGAAGCTTTTAAAAGATAGACTTTGTCAACATCTTCACCTAGAGAGCAAGAAAAGGGTAGAAACTGGCAAGTATGCAGCATGTCAAATGATGAAAATATCGATATCCATACTCGACAAGAACATGATTCTCGTTAAGTTCAGATTCAAAAACAAAACGAACGCAAACAGTTAGGCGCGGTGGCCGCATCAAGAACGAACTTGTCACGTTAAGAACACCAGAAGAGAGGAATGAGTTGAGGACTGAGCACCTTGGGTTTGCGGAGCTAGTGCATGCAGAAGCAGAGAACCCAGCAGAGACGAGCTCGAGTGGGTGAAAAAGAGGAAGGAACGGAGTGAACAGAGAACGGACGTGAAGCCGATAAATATGGATGGGAAGGAGACAAGAACAGTAGGGCCGATGCATCACCTTAGAATTCCGAGTTTACGAGGAAGCGATGGTGAGTTACGAGGCGCAGTGGATGAGCAATTGGAGGTGAGCATTGGAAGCCAAATCCAAACAAAGGCGATTGGGCTGCTCTCCACCACACGTCCTTTGTGTGTTTCTCAGTTTTCTTCCTTCATTATCATTTACGTCTCCGAACGAAAAAGAAAACAATCGAAAATTTTGGTCTAATTGTTCCTTGTTTTCTTTTCAAGAATGGAAGGATGACCAGGGAAAATTAAAATCGGAGGAACAGAGGGGAAGCTCCTAGTTTTAGAGATTGTCTTGTACCGTTGTACGTACTGATTTTATATGGATAAGAATGCATGGGAGCGTCTTGGCTGACGCAGGGATGATAATTAATGTAATATGCCCATGCAACCGAAGGCAATCATTCATGTTATATAGTCTTTGTACGACCAAGGTGTATAGGCTCATAGCCTTAATGTGTTGGGCAGGGTTGATTATTCAAACTAAAATGGACGATGACACAAACAGTTCCAATATAGTCGTTGAATTTATAATTTATTCAATATAATCCCTAAAGTTTAGCTTAGTATTTGATGTGGTCCCTGAAGTTTAGCTTAATATTTAATGTGGTCCATGGACTTTTTGTACATGTTTAATATAATTCTTGAATTATATGAAAATGTTCAATGTAGTCTCTAAACTTAAATTAATAGAAGGACTACATTAAACTTTTTCATATAATTCAGGGACTAAATTGAACATGTACCAAAAGTTTAGGGGCGGTATTGAACAAATTAAAAGTTCGGGGATAACATTGCACATTGGGTTGAAGTTCATGGACCATATCGTATAAATTAAAAATTTATGGATCATATTGCACGTTAAGGCCAAAGTTGAGGGACTATTTGTGTTATTTTCCCAAACTAAAAGAGAATTGTCGTAGTTTGCACCGTCGAAACGAATAAAAAGATTATCAATAAATTGCGGTGATCACTAACTACACACATGTATGTGTACACTAATAACAAAAGGATGGCTGTTTACTAATACGCATGCACAGGTTTATAAAAGTGTTAATATACATGTCATTCCATACCTTATACAACATTGTGGCACGTGGGGATAAGTGCCAAATCAGTTCTAAACCTATTTTAAGGATATCAATTCGGTCCTAAATTTTTCGATTTTGCCAATGTACTCCTAAAACTTTTCCGCGAAATTCCAATGCAGTCCTTTAGATCAGTTATTGTCGGAAATCATTGACATCGCGGTCCACATAGGACGTCATCTCAAGTAAAGCTGTCCACGCTAGCATGACACGTAGGACGCCCAGTAATGACCGGAAGCCACGCTATCGATTTGTAGCGGTAATTGACCGAAAGGATTACGTTGGAATTTTGCAAAAAAACATTTAAGTCTACATTGACACAATTGGACAGTTTATGACTGAATCTAAATTACACAATAGATTTAGAATTGATTTTGTAATTTTCCTTTAAAACACGAGCTACGCTCGTGTGTAGTGGGATGGTCGTGCGTGAACAGAAAGTGGGCAATTCCTTTGCGGATGTGAATGCTTACAATTACAAGAGGCAGGACGATGCGAGAGGGTGAATGTTGCGGAACAGTTGAAGTGTCTGCCCCTTGAAAAAACGAATCAAGCCCGTGAAAATGACCAAGCTAGATTTTGTTGTTGTTAGAATATAGAGATTTTAAGGATGTTTCGGTAAATTTCGAGTGGACTCCAAATTAAAAACTTCTCCTTATAATCGTATTGACATCACTAAGCAATGTTGATATTAAGATATGCATAATCCTATATTTCCAATTTCTAGGAAAGTCGGAAAACAAACTACATCCCTCCGGAGAAGAGACTTGCTTGGATAATACATGTGAGAACATATTTCTTTTCTTTCGAATTTAATTTACAGAAGACCCCTCTTTCACTAATTTAATAAGAGAGATGGATGAACCCTTGTACGGTAAAAAAGAATAATTGGTGTAAAGGTAGAAAAAGTGATCTCCGAATGTGAAATTTAAGTATGTATCTGGTATTTTTAAAAGTAGAGATATGTGAGCGGTCATTTGGTAAAGAGTGATGAATGATTTTGATATTTTCATTATGTACTGCGACATGAATTTATAGAGCGGTATGATAATTGCTTCTTTGGCGTGGAACAAATTTTGCCAACGATTTAAGCCGCCTTGTGCATACCGGATTTCTGGCCAAAAAAATTATGCAAGCTAGATTTAATGTTTCTAAGGTCGAAATTTGGTCTCGGCCCTATAAGCAGGAGAAAGCCTTTCATGTGCGGTAAACACTTTTAATCACGTGACATAAATGACGTGATGTTCTACGCGCCATGTATCTCGTTTTACATGATGGCGTGTGTGTAATTGCGTTTATGCACCTCGATTTTAATCGAGATTGTATCCGTCGAGATACTTTCTCGGGGCCGGGCTGCTTACCATTTTCATTTTTTTTTCTCAAAATTTTTTTTGTTCGCATTTTTTGAGCACGATGCGGCCGAATAACGGGCCAAAATTACGAGCAAGCCCATTGGGCCAAGAGACCTGCTCCGCAGGCGCATATCAGGATTAGGACCGACCCATTAGCCCGGCCCAAAATTTTGAGCTGCGGAAGGAAAATGGCGAGAAAATTTTGTGGGTGGCTTGAAGGGTCTGACCGTCACCCACTACTACTAGCGTGTCCGTCGCACCCTACGCGTACTTGTTCGGATATTAATATGTAATCTTCGTTAAAAAAAAAAAGAAGCCACAAAAAATCCCAAGTTATGATCACCGTATCACGTTCACTCAAAATTTTTTCTTGTGACATTAAAAACTCAAATTTGTACACACGTGACATATTTATCATCGGTTAAGATTGCGTTAGATGATTTTTTTAGCAAAAACATCGTTTTCATTTCACTCAAGTCACGTGAGCGTTGTGTCAACACTGTTTTTTTTCCTGCATCCATGTAGGCAGATTTTTAACTATTTTTATTGACAGAATTTTAACGGATGGTAAATGTATCACACGGGTACAGATTTGAGATTTTTGTTAATCATGAAAAAATGTTTGGACTAAATGCATCGCGATAAACATAATTTAGGGTTTTTGGTGGCATTTGCCTAAAAAATAATAAGAAGAAGAAGACGACATATCCCCATCGGCTTTGAAAATATATTTATTTATGGTACATGATCGGAAGATAAATAAACTTGTGTGTGAGCATATGAATGAAACTATATCATATGAACATAGACTAAAGTTGCCAAAAGCTCGTGTACAGTGAGAAAAGAGGACATCGAATGGTGCCACCGATGCCTGATAGCGTCTGTCTATTAAAAAGTATTTTTACGCAAGAACGTTGTTGACAGTGTGAAAAAAAGACACCGCCGCTCACTCAAAAGTTCTTTATTTATTCATCGATTTCCAAAATCTGATTGAAGTCAAGTGATGCTTCCATGCTCGAGAGTCACCGTTCCTGTGATGCTCCGTGGTCTAATTTGGCCCGAGCAGGTCCGTAATTACCAGAGCCATGATTGGGTTTACCATATCCGATATCATCATTGGCCAAGCTTATCCTATACAAATGTACATCTCCAATCAAAACTACGGACAAGACAAATTTGTCGCGGAGAAGATTCTAATTGGATGAACTTTGGTAACACGATGCTTATCCAAACAAAAAAAGAAAAGAAAAAAGAAGAAAGGTGAAGCGGGCATCAGTGTACGGACACTTCCTTAATCGCTAATTCTTTCCTCATTTGGCAGCCGACGAATTCGGTCAATCCTCAAAGCAATCTGATTCCGCCGCGTGATCGAAAACTGCAAAAAAAAATAGAAGGTAAAATCTCTTATCATTTTTTGACATTCTTTTGTGGTAGTTCAATAAACGGCACAATCCATGTCGGGGCCGTACAAAACTGGCAATGATATAAATCCTTTATCCAATTAATTTTCCGGACATCGATGCTACGTAAAGGTCGGTTAAAAAGAAATATAACGAATTTGCCATTTTTGACTCGTTGGTGAATCTGTGTTTAGTTTTTGGTCCGGTCCTAATCATTGTCCACATAGAAAATCTAACAAACCGTGATGCTCATGCCAACAAAAGCGTAAATAAAAAAAAAATAGTGTTTGGTTAATAAGGAGATATAAAGAAAGAGAAAAAGAAAAAAGTTACCCTTTGTCTATTATTCAAAAATCTATCGTGTTATCGAAAATTCTTTCCGTGATATTTATAGAAGCTTGGATAGAGTCACAAGGTATGAAAAAAAATCCGAAATTGATATACAAGTATATCGTTATTATCTTATCCTATAAGATGTTTGAAAGTTTCTGTCGTAATCATGTTACAATAGCCAAGATGTCTAATGAGCTCTATTTATTCCGTGAAATTATATGAAAGTAAATTCATTAAAGATGCATAATTTTTTACGGTTTATAATGTAATAAAAGAACGGGCTCGACCCATTAAAATACGCATGATAAATAGAGAATGCAATTAATTTTTTTTTTGCAGTGGACTGTTAAGCCAATGTAACGTTTCGATTGTTTAGGCTCCATTAATCAGAGTTTTCAAAAATCCATTAAGGGTGCGCATGAGAACGTTTCTGTGCCCGGGAACTATTTCTGAACAGAAATGATTTTTTTTTATTATGTGCCTGGAAACAATTTCTGAGTATTTGAAGGCGTTTGATAAACTATCCAAAATTTCTATTTCTAGAGTAGAGAAGAATAGAAATGCGTTTGGTAATTACACAAAATTTTTGTTTCCAAATAATATTTTAATAATATTTTGAATTTTTTATTTTTTTTTCTTTATATCCATTTTCTTCTTTGGCCATGGCCGGCGGCCGGCCATGGCCAAAGAAGAACACAAAAATAAGAAAAGAAAAAAAAGAAAAAGAAGAAAAAAAACTGATTCTCAAAATTGTGCCGAGAAACAAGAAGCAACTTTTTTTTACTTCTTGTTTTTCTTCCAAAACTGTTTCTCGGCACAAATTTTTGCAAAAATATGCCCGGGAACAAAAAATTTACCAAACGCATTTCTGTTCCCAAATTATTTCTGGGAACAAAAGAACAGAAATTTTTACTGTTTGGCACGTTATCAAACGGGCCCTAACTTGCTCAACGGAAAAACTGCCGGTTACCTTATTCAGTAAGAAATATTTCATATTTTCATGGCGTTGACGGCATGTGTCATCGGAAAATCTCGCCGTTGACAATCGAAGCACTGTAAATCCTTTTCTATTTATTTTTATTTTATTTTATTTTTTGGCTTCATAGAGGAGGATGATAATGGAGTTATGATTACGAAGCTCGAGAATGAAGAGGGAAAAAAGAAAAAGAAAAAAGCGAAGCCATTTTTTCCTTATATATATATAAAAATAAATAAATAATAGGGGTGGACGGCAATCTTAGTCACGACAGCGTGGGATATTTAGCCCCCAACACCCCCCGAAGCCTGGAGGCGAGGCGAAGGAAAGACCCACCGTTTCGTCTCTCTTTCCGAAGGCTTTGAGAAGGAGCGCTGTCTGTCTCGACGGCGACGGCGACGGCGACGGCGACGGCGACAAGGGCCGACGGGAGCGATGCGAGCGCGATCGCGGCCGCGATCGGCGATTAGAGCGAGCGGCCTGCGCGGGGCGACGCCGTGCAATGCGCGTGCGAGGGCGGAGGAGGCAGACGGAGAAGGTCGTTGATGGCCTTGCACCACCACCGGTTGCAGATGAGCTGGCAACCGAGCCTGCTGAGCCTCAAGCGCAAGACCGGTCCCCCTCTCGGCCTCAGGAACCTCGGCAACTCCTGCTACCTCAACAGCGTCCTCCAGTGCCTCACTTACACCCCTCCCCTCGCCAATTTCTGCCTCAAGAACCTCCACTCCTCCCTATGTACGCTCCCCTTACCCCTCCCCTCCTCTCGCTCGCTCGCGCCGTTCGTTCCCGTCGGCTCTGTTCTTTTAGCTGATTTGACGAACTCTGGCGTTCGTGGCGTTAGGGATTGGGATTTCGTCGCTCTTTTTTGGGTCGTCTTCGTCTTTTGCCCTAAGGGACGCGAGAAAGTTTTGATTTTGGGGGAAATTTAGGTATTTTTTTTCCTTCTTTTGCAGGCGATTCGGGTGCGGATGTGGAGCGGAAGCGAGATTGTCCTTTCTGTTTACTAGAGAAGCGGATAGCGCGATCTCTGAGATTAGATCAACCCCAAGATGCGCCGGCGAAGATCCAGGGCTGCCTGCGCCTGTACGCCGAGCACTTCCGGTGTGGTCGCCAGGAGGACGCGCACGAGTTCCTCCGTTACGTGATCGATGCTTGCCACAACACCTGTCTCCGCCTCAAGAAGCTGCGGCAGCAGCAGCGCAACGGCGCCGAGGCACCCAACTGTGGTGATTCCGTTGTTAAGGATATTTTTGGCGGCGCGCTGCAGAGTCAGGTCAAGTGTTTGTCCTGCGGAGCGGAATCCAACAAGGTCGATGATATTATGGATATTAGTCTAGATGTCTTGCAAAGTAGTTCACTTAAGGAAGCGTTGCACAAATTTTTCCAGCCAGAAGTTTTGGATGGCAACAATAAGTACAAGTGTGAGAAGTAAGTGATTTGAAGTTTGAATTTTACCTCGATGAGCTTCACTTCTGTATTCTAAATCAGACACTCGTGCTTGTTCAGTTGCAAGAAATTGGTTGTGGCTAGGAAGCAAATGTCGGTCTTTCAAGCACCTAATGTTCTTGTAATCCAGTTTAAGGTATGTTGTTGCTTAACTGTGCATGTTTACTGTTGTTAATTGTGTCGTCAATGAAGTTGTGTGGTGGCTTACGTAGTCGTCGTCGTCTATTTGATTTGTCTATTTGATTTGCAAAGAGGTTCGAAGGTATATATGGTGGGAAGATCGATAAGGCTATTTCGTTTGAAGAAGTTTTGGTGCTTTCAAGCTTCATGTGCAAAGAAAGCCAGGTATTTCGACATTGCCCTCTCGGGGTCTCCTGTAGTTATCTTTGGGAGTATTTCTTTTCTGATCTGGTTTTTGTGATTTCCTTTCTTTTATCTGTTTCTGCGATCTGTAGTATTTATCTTGCATCACCGGAGCCACTGATAGAGTAAAAGAAATTGAAGTTGACTAACGGATTGTTTTCTTGGCTACGGCTTTAACAATAGAAATCGTGTGGAATTTAATCTCCACAGTTCAGGCACAGATAGATATCTATGTCATAGGCATTGTTTCAGGTGCATCTTGCATGTTTAACAAAAAAGAAGAAGATCTTTAGGTAAATGCGATTAACTTTTTGGCATTCTATTTGCTTCCATGTAACCGGATATTTTAATTTAATCAACTTAAAAAGATTTCGAGGAATAGATGGGAAGATAATGATATTCTTGTTAAGTGTCAGAGGTACTCTCTAGTTAAGTTGTTTCTCCTGTCAAGATCGAGAAAATGCTACCTTATGTATCCTCATAAGGGTTAAGATATCTGTTGGAGGACCAATGATGGGATGGACAAAATCACTATGACATAACATGTGGATTGCTCGGAAAAAATAGCATTTATGGGTTAATGCTGTCTCTATATCAAATGATTTACGTGATTCATGAGCACCTACTAGAGTCTCTGTTTTTGCTAGGGAAGCAATTAGGGAACTTGTTGTCGCCCCAGGTAATTTGCAAGAAAGTGTTGGTCAATACATGATTTCTTGGCAAGAATGTTGTGGCCTTATGGGCGGCTTCTTATACTTGCGTGGGGCTAACTTGGTCTATAGGAGGATCTAGACCAGAATTATGGGATTGGCAGGTCCTTGCTTTGTGTTAAGAAAAGAAGAATGTTCAATGTCTCTCTGTCTTTTGGTTGATTGGAAAGAGCAGAACGAGTGAGCCTTTGAAAGAGAGGAGAGAACTGTTTTTGTGAGTATCGTGGATTGGCTGAAAGTCTTACACTTATCTTATAGTGTAGACTTACATGTGGATGTAAATGTTAGGATTGATGTTGTAAATGTCGGTCCCAGTAACTGAGCTCTTTTTGGTTCCAAGTTCTTTCTGTACGTGGGTTCGCATCCCCTTGGTGCTCTATGGTAGTTTCTCTTTACTTGTAAGAAAGAACCAAACAATATATCCGATTCACGAGAAATGAGAATTCTCAAGGTTTGCATGGGGGCTGCTTCCTCATTGTGGTGGTTTCATTTGAGAAGTATCAGCATATGACTTTCTCCTGGTTGTTACTTGTAAATTGTGCTCTGGAATAGCCTCGTTTACTTTCTTCTCTGGTGTCATTACTCTTTTGTGCGCATTTTATCTTCTTCAATAACTCGCCTTTCGACACTTGATGACTGGGATTTTGTGCAGGATTCGTCACCGGAGTATAATCTTTTTGGTACTATTGTGCATGCAGGCTGCTCACCAGACTCAGGACACTATTATGCTTATATAAAGGTCTGCCTCATTAATCCTTTTTGTCCTTTTAAGACTATTATTTGTAAATTTTCGATCATTCACTATCGGCTATATGGAAACAGGACGCAGTGGGCCGGTGGTATTGCTGTGACGATGCAAGTGTTTCTCTGGCCACTTTGGATGAGGTCTTATCAGAAAAGGTGTATATCCTGTTTTTCTCTCGCACCAAACAAAGGTCAACATCTGCCAATGCAGCTCCTGCTGCCAACGGAGTAAAATCTCGTGATTTGAATGGCACCAAAGCATCTAAGAAGCAGGCTTCTGCTCTTCCGCCAAAACCGGCACAATTAAAACCATTCACTGAAAATTCTTCATGGAAGGATGTTTCTGCCTCATCCAATGGTGATAAAGTATCTTCCTGTCCACGGATGAAGTTCAGCATTGCTGGAAATATTGGTTCCAAAAGAGTTCCTGCAGTTAGCAATGGAAAGGTGCACGCACTTAAGAATCAATTGGGGGAAAATAACGGGGATATAAAAGGGCCAGCTCCTGTTAACAAGAGTGACAGAGATCTTTCAACTTCAATAAACAGGAATGATATTGACAAAGAGAATAAGAACACTTCCAATGGGAGGACCCAAGTAATTGCGCATTCAAATCACAACAATTTGAAAGTCAGTGATCTTAATGGTGACAAGGGTCAAGTTCATTCTCCCCACAATGGAAATGGTACCGTTGGTACTGCTGGCCCCTGTTCAGTTAAATCACATCTCCATGAGAGGGATGGCACAATGCACATCTTAGGAAAAGGGAGAGGGTCTAACCAGCATGAATTGCAAAATGGTAGTTCTAATCACCTCTCTGATGTATCGAAGTCCAAGAGGAAGCTGCAGGATGACTCCTGCATATTGCTGGCACAGGATGCTCAATCGCAGGCCAAAGTGGAAGAGCTGAAAGAAATGTATGTTCGAATCTATTCGAGTCAGTTTTAGTCATTTATGATTACTTTTGTGCAATCATAATTAATGACGGGTCAAGTTAGCTAATTTCAGATTTTTTTTCTCCCGATGCTTATGTATAAAACATGCTATTGTTTGTTGTGAATCTGGTCTCTTGCATTATTTGTGATGTTCCTTTATGTTTCCATGTGTGTGGTGGATTAAGGATCATGAGGATTTACCTTTATATACAACTCTTTCGGGCCCCCAAGGTTTGCTTTTGTTGAAGGTTGACACATTTACATAACTCTTTCTCTCACAACTCTGTCGATGGGCTTTTCCGTCAGTGTTTTGGGGCCAAAACTTGTATCTATGTTTGTTTACATTTACTAAATTATTGTCTTGCAAAACAGTTCTCTTTAGATAATGTCTTCTATTTGGTGGTAGACTCTGCTATCAAATTTGGCTTCTGCTAATCTTTTATTTATTTTTCTTGTAAATTCAGACTCAAGAATGAAGCTTCCTCTGTATTGCGATCATGTGGCTGGGCGGATGACGTTTACGCTGTCATGCGCACAAAGAAGAAAATGTGCGCGAGCAAAGCAGACGAGAGTTTACTAAATTTTGACCATTTGAGGTGTGGTCTCTTTCTCTTCTTCCATACGTGAGCAGTTTTACTTTTCTCCTTGGAATGCATGGGTGTAGAACTTCTTTGGAGTTACATTGTACATCTTTTGGAAATAGGATAATCAACTTCCACGATCATTTTCTTTTCTTGAGTGGGGGATACTTCCAATAGAAGGCACTGAAGTCTCACCCGTCACAACACATTTGACTAGTGTTGGTTAAACTGTCATCAATATCATTGAAACTTTGATATTGAAGGTTATGTTTTGTTCTAGTGGATATTGATTGGGTGAATGTTTCCCATTTCATGCATGATTCTGCGGGTTATTATCCTTTTTCCACATGGAGAGAGACACTATTTTATCCATGCCATTGGAAAGAGTGCTTGAAGATTTTATTGTCCAAAAAGCGTATCACTTATGCTGAATTTCTGTCAGCCCAGCACCCAATTTTGATGTAAATGGAATTTTATTCCCAAATGACATGTGAAAACTCAAATCTACATTATGAGACACTGACATTCTGACTTAATGATGGAGGATGACGGGTCCCTTAGTAGTGAGCACAATTTGATTGAAAACTTGAGGAGAAATATAGGATAGATAACTCAAAACAATTAAATTTCTTTAGGCATCACAAGTAGGGTTCCTAATGCATACACTTAGTAGGAGAATTGCATCACACAATTTGAAAATAAAAGAGTTCCTAAATTCAATAAGTCAAACTTGGTAGAGAAAACAGAATTGCAATGATACTTACAGACTCTTCCTAGTATAGTGTACTACTAAATGAAATAGAAAATCTTTAAGCAAGAAACGTAATTTATGTAGTGGAAACATCTATATAGGAAGCACAATATCTTACTTAATATAGGAATAATGTAAATCTTCATGATACTTAAACCTAATCAATAAAACTACTAATTTGACTAGAAGAAGAATCCTATTCCACCACCCAAATTTGATGATGATGAAAATACTACGACACATATCGACTTGCTAACTTACTGACTGGATCACTTTATATTAATGAAGTTAATTTGAAAAACAAAACTGAGTTATTAGATTTTGGGCCTTAGTGTGCATCAATTTGTGACTTATCTGGCTTTCTTACTGCTAATATATTAATAGGGTGCAGAACTAATTATTAAGGCACTTCCATGTGCTTGTGGAATTTAGTATTAATTGTTGCAGAAGAGAGACCATTCATTTGTTGGGTTGTATTTTGTTGAAAAATATGGGCTTTTCGGTAATTCATTGATAGCTCTTTTTTAATTCTTTCTTTTTAAGTGGAGTTTGATATATTTTTGCAATTGTTCCTACTTTCTATGGCTACGGAGCCAACTTTTTAATATAATTTAAGTTCCCCTCGCCCTCAAAGAAAATAAATAAACTAATAAAAAGAATCACCAAGAACCAAAATAGAATTCCTTTAATCTGTTTTAGATTTGCATATGGGTTTGCACGCCCTTAGTGCCCTTGAGTAATATTTCTTTCACCTATAATAAAAAAAATTTTGATCGTTAAAGTGCTCCACATTGCTTCTTTACAGGGATTTTTTTTTTGTGCCTTTTATGCTTGTAGTCTCCCACCTAATGGTTTATTTGAGTTGGACTTTCTAATATTGTTTATGCCCCATTTAATTATTCGTTTTACATGTGGATTTCTGTTTGTTTAATTCCTCGTTCATCAATATCATGTGCTATTCCAGTTTGCATGTGAAAGGGGCATTAAAGCATTATCCATGGGTTGTTTATACGGTTTTACTGGGCCTTTTCCACCTGATATTTTTAAATTTTTTTGTTGAATTTTCTAACAGAGATCATTGTTACACAGGAAGCTGTTGATTGCGGATGCCAAACCAACCTTTAACTCACAAATTCCAGAATCATTGAAAGAGAAATTAATTGGACGTCTCCGATCATTTAGCCAGGAAAAAGGATCATAGCCATGCCTGGATCCACGCGTTATATGACATGAGGAGGCGGTTTTACGTCCACAGGATTATGCACGAACTGAGAGCTTTTAAGACCTGATACAATTGGTGTAGTTGGTACTGTTATGTTCATGGGAAGCGATGGCCTCACAGTTTTCTGCCAGTGGGCCTCCTCTATAAATCGGATGGTAATGTGTTCCCATTCCTGTGGATACTAAGGGTTATAACTAAGGGGTGTCACTATACTAGACCATTTTTTGATAGCTAGTGCAGGCAACCAGATAAGTCACATTCAATTGATACCTGCCTATGGTGACATCTGTTGTTCTTGTTGGTGAAGGAACAGTTAATCTGGAAAATAGAAGCCGAGTCGGATTGGACAAAATTTTGCTTTCTGGATATTTGCGATGCTAGTGAGAGAGAAGTTGCAATTCTATTCATCCTGTACAATAGGCTTTTTGACCGTAAACAGTTCTCATTTTGTGGATGCTTAACAATTTTTCCATTAAATTGTGGCCGGCCCCTACCTTGAGGTTATTGTTCTGCTGACCTTCCCATTGAGTAAATTGTTGGTCGACTCTCCCCTCCTGTGGAAGTAGTTTCTTTTTGTTACAGTACAGTTATACTAAGATGTTGCATTTGAGGTTCTATGTGCTCTCGCAGGTGGGTCTGCGAGCGTTGTACCAGTATTATCGTTTGGGATGGATAACTATTGCTGGCAAAACCCTGTGATTAGTTATTAAAGCTGCTTTATGTTTATCTCTATATTTTGATTTTGTTAAATAGGTGCCCTGTAACTGCTATATGTCGGTAGGACAACAGATTTACCCTGGCATTGTGAAAGTGTTTCTTGATTGACTACCGAGCGATTTGGAGGTATCCCGCACGGATAGCATTAGATGGACAAGCAAACGGTCCCACTTTCAAGGTACTGCAGTTTTCTTTTTTGCAGTAGAGTTTTTGGGGAGACTGTTTCCTGTTTATAGGTATTTTTCTTGAGCATGTTAAGCAAACTGACTGCTTACTGCTGAAGATATTCAATGGAAATTTATCATCAGAATTGACGTGCGGATGTTAAAGAGGGTTAAAAGAGTTATATATGGGGATAGAGTTTCCGACTATCATGTCGAGTTAATGATTGTGTGCGTGGGATGATAATGTGTTCTGAGACTTATATTGTGTCCATAATTTTGGAAAATGTCAGCTACAAAGAAATCAACAACTCTCCAATGCAAAGAAGTTGAGTCAATTCCGATGCAAGAACAATGGTTGTTATGTAGATACAATGCATTTCCGGATGAAGTGATGAAGCGTTTCTCTTCCGGAAGGATCAGGAACTGATATGAAAGTAAGAATAAGAAACACACCAGAAGGGAAATCGCCGATCGGATTATACGTTCCCTGATTTGGCAATGAAGGACCCTAAGTCCCACCCACCACTTCATTATTCTTGACAGCTTCTGCGTCTTAATTCATCGGTTGTTGTAATCTTAACTTTCCAGTGAAGTCGTGAAGTTCATTTTGTTCAACCTGAACATAGGGTGAGCAAGTACATGTTCCAACTTTAATCAGAAGTTATCTTCGGTCAGTTTAGAACTGGAAGCACCAAAAGGAACGAAGCATCTACCAAGCGAACTAATAATAATTATATATGTAATAAGTGTCACACCCCGAACTCTATGAGAATGACACGGCAAGCCTCGAAGGTAACCATAATTCTACCTGATATTGAAACATATACATTCATATATATATGAACGTATAATAAAAAGTCATCTGGTTATAGGATTAAAGTTTCCATAATTTACCAAAAAGATATATACAACTCGAACAAAGAGCTATTTTAAAAGTTCAAAAGAGTGATGTACAACTCATACAAAAAAATTCTCACTATCAAAATGTCTTTCCTAATAACGATAATGCTCTTGTCCTACTTATGGCTTGCTGAAGAACCTGAAAAGCAAGTAAGATGAATTGAGCATAATTCAGTGAGTAATATATCTCTTCTAAGTAAATTAAGCATTCACTATACATTTTCATAACCGATATCACAACTCGTCAATTCTATACCTTGAATATAATGTACGTAAAATATCAAAAGCGAATGATATTTTTTCATCAAAACTTTTTACATATAATATCAATCAACAATATCAACTATTAATCTTACCTTACCAAAAAAAAAACAACATCAACTATTAATGGTTTATTCCATTGATTAATCTTAATCAAATCAATGTTGATGGTCCATTCCATTGACAAAGATGACTATGTTTATCCCATTGACAAGGTTTTCACCTATATCTGGTTTAGTCCAAAAGGACGTTTTGATAATTGTATGCATACTTACTCCTTCAATGGGTTCTAATCATAGTGACATGAGCATAATACCCAATATCATTCTCCAATACCCACAAAACAAATCCATAACTTATTTGCAAATCGAATCATATAACCTTTCACTATTGCATTTATCAAATAGAATGCATTTCGTATAACATTTAACAAATCAATGCATATAGCTTTGGGCAATTCCCTTCAAAAAACATTTAATCAAAAAATTCACAAATGATCATTTCAAACTATTTCACATAAGGCTTTCCAATGCCTTTTCAACCGACTAAAAAAGTAATAAAATTTCGATCCAATTTATGCAAAAATTATGCTCTTTCATGACTCATACTATATTAACTCTCTACCACTTTCAAGATAGAAGTTTGTAAATTCATAAAAAGATAGTTCCACTTACCTAGGAAATTTGAAAACCAACTTACGATGATTACTCAAGTTGACGCACTCGTAATCCTATAAACTAATAAAAAAAAAACAATATCAAAAACCGAGTAATACCCTACTCTAATGAATAACTTGACAAAATTACGCTTAATCGTTGATAAAACGAATTCTACGCACTAACAAAGGAACCCATTTATAATGTACATTCATCTTTGTCCATTACATGTATTGTCTGTTACGCGTAACTCGCATGCGAAATTTTAGAAATTCATTTCGATCAAACCATACTTCAGAATCGATTTTCATTAAACCTACAACTTCACGATGTCCTAAACTATCATTTCCATATATATCCACAGCTCGACACCTCTACAATCGAACCTCACAGTTTAAACTTGACATAACTTTGGATTACGACATAACTTCGGATTACGACATAACTTCGAAAATTACTCTAATTAGATGAGTAATAGGTTTGAATAATTACCTGTCTTCGGAGTTAATTCGACTTTGTCGGGACATAGAAAATTTTCTCTCTCACTTTTCCCCTTTTCCTCTCTTCACGGACGTGCTCCTTCTATTTTCATTTCCTTGTTTTCGTACGTTGCTCGCGTGAATCATCTAGAGGAGGAAAGAAAGAAGATGGGTTGAGTTCGGCTTAAAGGAGACATGGGCTTGTACTTGTTAGGCCCATCTATTGCAATATATATTTCTCGTCCATGTGACACCTAAGCCCTGTTCTAACCAGCTCGGGCATGGAGACCAGAGACTAGACTTGGGCCACACAGTGACGCTCGCAATGACATTATTGAGCCGCCTGTCGCAATGACACTATTCAGCCGCCTTTGACCACACAGTGACGCGAGCAACGACAACATTAAGTCGCCTCTCGCAATGACATTATTGAGCCGCCTGCCGCGGTGATGCGAGCAATGACAATATTAAGCCTCCTCTCGCAATGACAATATCAAGCCGCCTTGGACCACACAGTGACGCGAACAGAGAGTCTCATCATCGGAGTTCTCTCTCCCTCTATATAAGCGGCACCCTGTGTTTAGCTTGATTTCACCACGAAAAGCATTCTTCAGTTCCGTTCAAATTACAAAAGCCTCAGCTTGTACTGACAATTCAATGGCGGAGGAAGTGATATTGTTGGACTTTTGGCCGAGCCTGTTCGGGATGAGGGCCAGGATTGCCCTGAGAGAGAAGGGCGTGGAGTTCGAATGGAGGGAGGAGGATCTGAGCAACAAGAGCCCCTTGCTCTTGAAGATGAACCCGGTCCATAAGAAAATCCCCATCCTCATCCACGGCGGCAAGCCCATTTGCGAGTCCCGCATCATCGTCCAGTACATTGACATGACCTGGGGTCGTGAGTCTCCTCTCCTGCCTTCGGATCCTTACGAGCATGCCTGTGCCAAGTTTTGGGCCGACTACGTGGACAATAAGGTAAGATAGCAACGCCTTAATCTTTTGAACATTTCCTTATTAAGTGTGCTTAACATCAAGACACGAAATGACGGTGCAGTTCTATCCGGAGCTGCGAATTGTGTGGCTGTCGACAGGGGAGGCCCAGGAGGCGGGGAAGAAGAAGTTCATCGAGTGCTTGAAGGTGTTGGAGGGAGAGCTCGGGGACAAGGCTTACTTTGGCGGTGAGAGGTTCGGGTATGTGGATGTGTTGCTAATACCGTTCTATAGCTGGTTCTATGGTTTGGAGACATTGGCCAACTTTGGCATCAAGGAGGAGTGTCCCAAGTTGGTGCCATGGGCCAAGCGTTGCATGCAGAGGGAGAGCGTGGCCAAGTCATTGCCCGACCAGGACAAGCTCTATGAATTCCTCTTGGAGCTCAGGAAGAAGATTCTGGCACAATAAACAACTCTCCGAGTCTGATTATTGCTCGTTTCATCACCTTTTCGTTCAATAACCCCTCTCCTATGAAAGAGGCTGCGTCTTTTGTACTTCTATGATTTCCTCTTTGTACTTCACAGTGTTTTTGGATCAGCTATATAATATATACACCATCTCATGAATTCCGTTTAGTATTATGTTTTGCGTTGTGTACGTCAAATGAACAATGGAAATCGATCAATTCGGTCGTCAATTACACGTAGTGTCGCGAGAGAATTTCTCCTCTTTCAAAATGTTTTTGATGACAAATCCTCTCAAAGAAAACAAATCTTTTTAGCACACGTTGAGCATTCACTCGACGAATGAATTTCACTCAAGTTACTAAGCCGCCTCCCATGGCTGGCTAAAAGTATGCCGCGATTCTTTATTGCTCTCTCACACATGCGAGCATAGACACGCACGATATATTTAAGACACATACAATGAATTTCTATGAGGAAATTTAAAGTGAAGCGAACACTGGAGGAGGTATAAATGATGATGAAAATGCATTTGAGGTGCTATGTGCTCGAGCAGGTGTGTTGTGCCAGTATAATTGTTTGGGATGGATGACTGTTGTTGGCAAAATCCTGTAACTGCTATATGTCAGTTGGACAACATATTTACCTAGGCATCACGAAAGTGTTTCTCGATGCACTATCAAGCGATTTGGGGGAGACTGTTTCTTGTTTGCAGGTATTTTTCTTGAAATTATGCGGTACTATTACTGTTTTTCTATGACAGGCACTTCGCAAGACTTTGTTTCCGATTTAATTGGTCAATCGAGTGACTTTTCTTATAAGAATGAATAATTTTTAAATCCCCTGTTCTCTAGTTAGCAGTTTTGTTTTCCTGTGGTGTTTCTTAGGTATCTTTGAAGAACTTTTCCTTCCGGTTTACATTTTCAATGAAAACAGCACATTGCTTGGAAAAAGGGCCTAATTCCAAAAAAAATCCCAAACTTTACACTTTGTCCCCATTATACCCTGAACTTTTTTTTGTCTCAAGAAAAACCTCAAACTTTTATCCGAGTCCCAAATCTACCCTACTGTTATAACTCCGTCCAATTAACGTCAGAAAAAAAAAAAAAAAACAGAACAGCAGCTGCGGCGTGGCCAAGCCTTCGCCGGTGGCCAGGCCGCAGCCGCCGGGAAGGAGCGGCGGCCCTCGCCTGGGCCTACCCGAAGGCCGGCGACCCTCGCCGGCCCCGGGCGAGTCGCCGGCGAGGGCCTGCAGCCCCCGATCTGGGGCGAGGGTCGCGCCCTCCCCCAGATCGGGGGCTGCAGGCCCTCGCCGGCGACTCGCCCGGGGAGGCCCAGGCGAGGGCCGCCGACCCCGATCTGGGGCGAGCTCGCCTGGGGTCGCCCACCCTGGGCGAGGCCTCGCCTGGGGTCGGCGGCCCTCGCCTGGGCTTTCCCGAAGGCCGGCGACCCTCGCCGGCCCCGGGCGAGTCGCCGGCGAGGGCCTGCAGCCCCCGATCTGGGGGAGGGCGCGACCCTCGCCCCAGATCGGGGGCTGCAGGCCCTCGCCGGCGACTCGCCCGGGGCCGGCGAGGGTCGCCGGCCTTCGGGTAGGCCCAGGCGAGGGCCGCCGCTCCTTCCCGGCGGCTGCGGCCTGGCCACCGGCGAAGGCTTGGCCACGCCGCAGCTGCTGTTCTGTTTTTTTTTTTTTCTGACGTTAATTGGACGGAGTTATAACAGTAGGGTAGATTTGGGACTCGGATAAAAGTTTGAGGTTTTTCTTGAGACAAAAAAAAGTTCAGAGTATAATTGGGACAAAGTGTAAAGTTTGGGGTTTTTTTTGGAATTAGGCCTTGGAAAAAGGGGCTTACATGTTTCCAAAAATTCGGAAAATGTCAGCCACAAAAAAAATAATCATGGACGAGCTGATTGTGTCTAGGTACATAAACAATGAGAAATGGAAAATGAAATATATTTGTCGTTCGTGGGACACCTAAGTCAAGACCTAGGGTGCGCATGAGAACGTTTCTGTGCCCGGGAACTATTTCTGAACAGAAATGATTTTTTTTGATTCTGTGCCCGGAAACAATTTCTGAGTATTTGAAGGCGTTTGATAAACTGTCGAAAATTTCTATTTCTAGAGTAGAAAAGAATAGAAATGCGTTTGGTAACTACACGAAATTTTTATTCCCAAATAATATTTTGAATTGTTTATTTTTTTTCTTTATATTAATTTTCTTCTTTGGCCATGGCCGGCGCCGGCGACCGGCGACTGGCGGCCAGCCACAGCCCAGGGCCGGCGAGGGCGTCACGGCCCTCGCCGGCCGCCGGCGGAGGCGAGGGTCGCCCTCGCCGGCGAGGGCGAGGGCTGGACCCTCGCCGCCTGGGCGAGGCCGAGCCTCGCCGTCGCGACCCACGGCGAAGCCGACCTCGCCGTGGGTCGCGACGGCGAGGCTCGGCCTCGCCAGATCTGGGCGAGGCCGAGCCTCGCCGTCTCTGGGCGAGGCCGCCTCGCCCAGGCGGCGAGGGTCCAGCCCTCGCCCTCGCCGGCGAGGGCGACCCTCGCCTCCGCCGGCGGCCGGCGAGGGCCGTGACGCCCTCGCCGGCCCTGGGCTGTGGCCGGCCGCCGGCCGCCGGTCGCCGGCGACCGGCCATGGCCAAAGAAGAACACAAAAATAAGAAAAGAAAAAAAGAAAAAGAAGAAAAAAAACTGATTCTCAAAATTGTGCCGAGAAACAAGAAGCAACTTTTTTTACTTCTTGTTTCTCTTCCAAAACTGTTTCTCGGCACAAATTTTTGCAAAAATGTGCCCGGGAACAAAAAATTTACCAAACGCATTTCTGTTCCCAAACTATTTTTGGGAATAAAAGAACAGAAATTTTTACTATTTGGCACGTTACCAAACGGGCCCCTAATCAGCCCGGGCATGGACACTAGACTTGGACATGAGAGTGACGCGAAAAATGACGACATTGAGCCGCCTCTCCCACAGCACAGTGCAACGAACAAAAAGTCTCATCATCAACGTTCTCTTTCCCTGCGAGAAAATATTCAGCAGCATCACTGACGTGGCAAGCATGCACCTGATTGAATCTATTTAGAAGCTGACACGAGGCGAATGTTCGATAATGAAATAAACACATCTGAAAATTGGACTGCTGTCCATAAATGCTTATAGTGGCTTTTTGCATTGAACGCCCCGCCGAGAAGGGGGAGAGAGTTTCTCCTTCTTCCTTCCAATGCTTTTCTTTTCAGAGGAGAGAGAATTTGTCCTTCATCCTTCCAAGAGTAGCTCCTGCGTCTCTGTTTTCGCTCAGAATCAAAACTCCTTCGTCTTCGCTCGACCGCAGCCTCGAAGACTTCCATTTTCGCGAGTACCGCCGCTCAAAGATCTCCACTTTCGCAAAGACCGCCGGTCGACTGTCACTTCGAAGACCTCCATTTTCGCGAGGACGGCCGCTTTCACGAAGACCGCCGCTTGATGGCCGCTCTGAAGACCGCCGGAAGTATTTAAGGTGAAAATCTAGAGGAGAAGCTTTGTATTTTCTCCCATATAATAAGCTCACATTAGAGAGCACTGGGAGGCCTCAGGAATCCAACTCAATGACCTTCTGTCCCCCTGATTTTTTCACATATAATAAAAGAAGCTTTTTATTTTCTGCTTAGACTTGTCGCTCTGGTTCTCAGGGGTTTGTCTTTGAATGGAGAACGCGGAGAAAGTTCAGCTGGTTCGGTGTCCCAAGTGCGAGAATCTATTGCTGGAGCTCGCCGATTACTCTGTTTATGAGTGCGGCGGTTGCAGAGCCGTTCTAAAGTTCCCTTTTTCTTTCCGGTTTGCGTTTGCTCAGTCAATTTGAGTCTTGCTTAGTTAATGATAACACCGTGGGCAATAATATGGAGATGAATGGTTTACGATTTGCTTGAAAGTCGAGGAATTGTGTTAGATGCTTTGGTCGGAATGCAATCCTCGAGGCCAAACGAGGATTGAATGCCTCTCTATTTAACCGTGAGAAACCCGATATGGGTGGACCGCAAAACTCGTGTTTGAGATTCACTCCCAACAACGTCTTGTTCGAAGGAGAAATGGCTATGACCTTATCCTTTTAGAATTAAATTTGTATTTGCTTTATATTAACGATTAGATTCTTTTCTTAAAATTCTAAAGGTTTCAAAAGATAATATCATCGTATGTAATATTGATGGAGAATTTGAATTTACAATTGGCATGATATTTGTTAATGAAGATGAAACTTATAATGCATACAATGCTATGCAATTTGTAAGAGATTTGGAGTGCGAAAAAGGACAAAAAGCAAACAAAAGTAAAGGAGCATTGCGAAGATGCACATTTGTATGTAATTGCAAAGGACACTCCACCAATCGAACTGCTTCCACCAATCGAACTGCTTATTTAATGTGATAGAATGATTCCATCGATTCTTTTAGCTTATTTATATGCGGTATTCCATTCTAAAAATGCATATAAGCATTAGAAAGACATGAAGTAATTCTAGTACTCTTTTGTGCAGGATTGACCCCAAAAACAATTTGCTTGTTTAGTCTTCCTTTAGCAAGCAAGTTGAACGTGGAAGCAATTGATGCATCAGATTTTCAAGGATCTGTTTTTGTTTGGAGAAGATTTCTTTGTTCATCCCTTGACATCTTACATTGCAAGTCGAGGCATAATATACATAAAACATATCAGTCCAGTGCTTTAGAAGACATGGAAACTGCGCATACATTCAAGAGTGTGTACCCTGTGAACCACTGCTGCCAAGAATTGGCGTGATCAGGGATGAAATTGAGTCAATGGTTATTAATCTATGATCATAACTTTTTGAAGAACTCTTGCTTGCATCTGCAAACAGAAATAACCCAAAATTTAAAGGACAGAAATTTTATCAACAAACAGCTACATGGAAATGCAGCACTCACGTTACAAAGAATAGCTATTATTGGCTGCTAAGACAGACAAAAACTCCATCTTCCCTGTGATCATTGTTAATGATATACCATTTACTCACATAAATTTGAGCTAATCTGTGCTAACAAGTGCTGGCTTATGAATAAGACGTGATGCTTAATCCAAAACTGAAACGTTGGATGCTCCAAGTAGTGAAACAGACTAAGAGAAAGGCATCGATGTGCACAAACCCAAATCCATGAACGCTTGAACATTGAATTATTTGTACATGCGGAGAACACAGACCGTGCTATAGCTTCCACACATACAAGCCCACTCCTTAACCACTGATCCAACACGTATAATTTAGAAACCTCACTAATATCTATCAGAAGATTACAACAAACAGTTCATGGCATCACATTGCAAAATAACTAGGAAAGAAAGAATCTCTGAGAAAGCTCACCTGCATAAATCTCTACGACGAGGGTTGTTGCTCTGCGTCCGCCACTAAAGACTGGAGGACGTTACTGAGAAAATCTTGTGCTGAGGAAAAAAATGATTAAAAGAAAAAAGCAACCAGAAAGAAAGTGAAAGCGGCCGTCCTCGCGAAAATGGAGGTCTTCGAAGTGACAGTCGACCGGCGGTCCTTGCGAAAGTGGAGATCTTCGAGCGGCGGTACTCGCGAAAATGGAAGTCTTTGAGGCTGCGGTCGAGCGAAGGCGAAGGAGTCCGATTCTAAGCGAAAACAGGGACGCATGAGCTACTCTTGGAATGATGAAGGACAAACTCTCTCTGCTCCGAAAAGAAAAGCATTGGAAGGAAGAAGGAGAAACTCTCTCTCCCATCTCGGCGGGGCGTTCAAATTGTTTGCTGCAAAAAGCTGCCATAAGCATTTATGGACAGCAGTCCAATTTTCAGATGTGTTTATTTCATTATTAAACATTCTTAACATGTCAGCCTCTAAATGGATCCAATTAGGTAAATGCGCGCCATGTTAGCGATTGACGTGTCGCGCTGATACTACTAAATATTTTCTTCTTTCCTTGTACATAAGCGGCACCCTGCATTTAGCTTGATTTCACCACGGAAAGCATTCTTCAGTTATGTTCAAATTACCAAACTTCAGCTTGTAGCGACATTTCTCAATGGCAGAGGAAGTGATATTGTTAGACTTTTGGCCGAGCCTGTTCGGGATGAGGGCCAGGATTGCCCTGAGAGAGAAGGGCGTGGAGTTCGATATGAGGGAGGAAGATCCGAGCAACAAGAGCCCCCTGCTCTTGAAGATGAACCCGGTACACATTCAAATCCCCGTCCTCATCCACGAGGGCAAGCCCGAGTCACTCATCATAATCCAGTACATCGACGAGACCTGGGTCGCGAGTCTCCTCTCCTGCCATCGGATCCTTACGAGCGTCCCATGCCAGGTTCTGGGCCAACTACGTGGAGAAAAAGGTAAGATTTTTAGCAAGGCTTTAAATCTTTCCAATATTTCCTTATGAAGTGCGCTTAACATCAAGACACCAAATGACGGTGTAGATATTTCCGGGGGCGCGAATGGTGTGGCTGTCAACAGGGGAGGCCCAGGAGGCGGCGAAGAAGGAGTATGTCGAGTGCTTGAAGGTGTTGGAGGGAGAGCTCGGGGACAAGGCTTACTTTGGTGGCGAGAGGTTCGGCTATGTGGATGTGTTGCTGATACCGTTCTATAGCTGGGTCTATGGTTTGGAGACATTGGCCAACTCTAGCATCGTGGAGGGGTGCCCCAAGTTGGTGGCATGGGCCAAGCGTTGCATGCAGAGGGAGAGCGTGGCCAAGTCGTTGCCCGACCAGCACAAGCTCTATGACTTCTTCTTGGCAGTCAAGAAAAAGCTTCAGGCACCATGACAAACAAATCTCCGAGCCTGATCGTTGCTCATTTCATCACTCTTTCATTCAATGACCCCTCTCTTTGGATGAGGCTAGCTCTTCTGTACTTACTATGATTTCCTCTTTGTACTTTAGTGTTGCTGGATCAGCTATATAACTAATACACATCATCTCACGAATTCCATTTAATTATGTTTTGCGTTATTTGCACCATGCACGTCAAGTAAGCAAGGAAAAATCGATCAATTCCGTTGTCAATTACATGTAGTAGTCTCACGAGAGACTATCTCCTCTTTCAAAATATTTTCAATAACAAATCCTCTAGAAGACAACAAATCTATTTAGCACGCGTTGAGCGTTCACTCATCAAATGAATTTCACTTGGCTTACTAAGCCGCCTCTGCATGGATTGCTAAAAATATGCCATGCTTCCTTATTTCTCTCTTGCGCCGCGCGTGCACAGGACACCCGTGACATATTTGAGACACATACAATGAATGTCAGTTGGACTCTATCACATGGACGTCCTCTATGAGGAAATTTAAAGCAAAGCCAACACTGGAGGAGGTCTACATGATGATGATGATGATTAAGATGACGAGGAATATGCATTGAAACTTGAAGAAATTCTTTCTTCTTCGAGGATCGCCACCGAAACACTCGTCAATGGGCGGTTTGTTACTTGGCCATCTAATTACGACTCCCCAACAACGCAGAGTTAAAACTTTGTGTAATGAGCCAGTTGAAGACAAACTACGAGAGCATATGAATATAAACTCGGAGGCCTCGGGATCCAGAGAAGCTTGAGCAACAGAAGAATGCCGAATTGAGACGGGAGTTGTTGCTGCCAAACCTGAAATGTACCCATGACCTTGACCAGAACCTTCCCTTCCACTAAAATAACTACCTCAGCAGGACATGTACTAGTATGCCTTACTTCTGGGCGACAGATTCACCTGGTAGTCCAACATGAAGAGAAGAAAACAGGGTCTAGCGAAAGCGGAAGCAAAGTCCTCTACTCTACGCCCATCGCCTCGTTCAGCTCCAAGACCACGCCATCCACCTTTCAAGGGTCGGGGAGAGATTTGGATACACTCCTTCTCCATGCACCTCTTGCCCCACGTAACGAGCTCGGGAGACGCTGCTTTGATGCTGAAGTTTCCAAACGTTTCATAGGAGTAGAACCAGCTGTAGAAGCCGATGAACGAGATGTCCAAGAAGCCGAACTTCTTGCCCCTGAAGAAAGGCTTGTCTCCGAGCTCACTTTCTATTAGTTTCAGGCTTTAAATGAATTCCTTCTTTGCCGCCTCCTGTTCTTCCTCTTTTGTCACCCACACCTTCTTCCCGAGATCATAGAACTGCAAAATTGTAGATAATTATAATTTATTTCCTCAAGGCGCCAGAGCGGGAAGAATCATCAGAATCATCACAAGCTGACTATTAGTATTAGCACTTCCTGCTTACATATTCGTGCAACATCATCAATATCCATCATGTGTGGAATTAATTACAAGAATTAGGCTGTCCCACCATTTCTAGTCAATGTAGAGAGCCATTTTGCTGACCCTTCATATATGTAATTTCCCTACATATTAAATGAAAAGCCATACAAAGACTAAATGACGGTGAATGGCTGATGAAGATTTAAGCACCGAGCCATGTGCACTGAGATCAGATGATATTTTTTCGCATTCTGCATGATATCTAAATCGATAATATTGATTACTCAATCAGAAAGCACGTAAATGTCCACAGATCGAAGAATCACTAAAAAATGTACACAGCGATAAAACAGAGGAACTGATACCTTATTGTTGATGTAATCAGTCCAGAATCTGGCTTGGGCTTGCTCGTAAGGATCGGACGGCAAGAGATGGACCTGCTGGCTCCAGGACTCATCGATGTACTCCACAATGATGAGGGACTCTCAAACAGGCTTGCCGTTGTGGACTGGGTTCATCTGAAGGAGGAGTTCTCTCTTGTTCCAAAAGTCCTCTTCCTTGGACTCGTACTCGACCCCTTTCTTGGCCAGCGCTACTTGGCACCTCATACCGAACATGCTCGCCCAGGAGTCCGGCAGGGTCACTTCATCGGCAATTGCCTTCAAAGTCGTGCATGTAAGCCTTGACAACCGAAGCAGAGAACACAGACGTGTGAAGGAGCCAACAATAGTGACTTCTGAGCAACCCCTCGACACAAGACAGCTGAGAAACATTTCTAAACAAACCAAGTATTGGTGCCCTCTTTCGCTTGGGGTAATTGTTTATCGGCCATGGCTGCAGATACGACACGGCGTTCGTCTGCTTATTTCCAAGACTTTAGTTTTATCTTCGTTGAACGATAGGAAGTATTTTGTAGAAAATGAGAGGGATACCAAACCGGATGGTAATGGCTTTCCATTCGTGTGGATACCAAAGGGTTATTACTAAGGGGTGTTACTATACTAGACCGTTTTTTGACAGCTAGTGCAGGCAACCAGATAAGTCACATTCAGTTGATACCTGCCTACGGGGACATCTGGTGTTCTTGTTGGTGAAGGAACCGTTAATCTGGAAAATAGAAGTTGAGTCAGATTGGACAAGATTTTGCGTTCTGGATATTTACGATGGTAGTGACGGAGAAGTTGCACTTCTATTCAATATTCATCCTGTACAATAGGCTTTTTGACCGTAAACGGTCCTCATTTTGAGGATGCTTAAAATTTTTCCGTTAAAATGTGGCCGGCCGCTATCTTGAGGATATTGTTCTGATGACCTTTCCCATTCTGAGTAAATTGCCGGTCGACTCTCCCCTCTTGTGGAAGTAGTTTCTTTTTGTTACAGTATTGTAATACTAAGATGTTGCATTTGAGGTTCTATGTGCTCGTGTAGGCGCGTCTGCGAGCGTTGTTCCAGTATTATTGTTTGGGATGGATGACTATTCCTGGCAAAATCCCATGATTAGTTATTGAGGCTGCTTTATGTTTATTACTAGATTTTGATTTTGGGAATAGGTGCTCTGTAACTGCTACATGTCGGTTGGATAGCGGATTTTCCTAGGCATCGTGAAAGTGTTTCTCGATGCACGACCGAGCGATTGCGAGGTATCCCCCTGAATATCATTAGATGGACAAGCAAACGGTCCATCTAGCAAAATATTACGGTTTTCTTTTTTGCAGTAGAGTTTTGGGGGAGAGACTAAATGCCCTTTTTTTGTACTATTGCTGTTTTTCTATGATACACACTTCACAATACTTTGTTTTTGATTCAATTGGTCAATCGAGTAACTATTCTTATAAGAATAAATTAGTTTTTAAATCCCCTGTTCTCTAGTTAGCATTTTTGTTTTAAAGTGGTGTTTCTTACGTACTTTTGAAGAACTTTTCCTTCCGGTTTACATTTTCAATTAAAACGGGACATAGCTTCGAAAAAAGGGGCATTTAGTGAATCGATGACGGGTTCTTACCACTGAAAGGTTTTTGAAAAGGAACTAGTTTTGCAGGATTCTGGAGCAAGTCTTGAGTTAAATGACCGAAAGTGGATGCCATTCATATCCGAAGCACCTCATTGCACAGTCCTTCGCAATTTTCTCCAAAAACTTACTACTTACTGCTGAAGATATCAATGAGAAATGTACCGTCAGAATCGACATACGGATGTTAAAAACGGTTAGAAGAGTTTATATGGGGATAGAGTCAAGTTCATGGTTGTGTGCGTAAGATGATAATACGCTATGAGGCTTACATGTTTCCAAAAATTTGAAAAATGTCAGCTTCAAAGAAATCAAGGACCAGCTGATTGTATCTTAGTACATAAATAAGTGAGAAATGGAAAATGAAGAAGTCGAGAGGAACTGGAAGCACTGGAAAGAAGGAAGCAACTACCAGTCTGAGCTAATAATAATAATAATAATAATAATAATAATATATGTATATATTTCTCGTTCATGGGACACCTAAGCCATGACCTAATCGGCTTGGGCATGGAGACTAGACTTGGACTTGAGAGTGACGAGAGGAATGACAGCATCAAGCGGCCTCTCCGACAGTGCAACGAACTGAAAGCCCCATCATCAATGTTCTCTTTCCCTCTATATAAGCGGCACCCTGCGTTTAGCCTGATTTCAGCACAGACAACGTTCTTCAGTTCAAATTACAAAAGCTTGAGCTTGTACTGACAATTCAATGGCGGAGGAAGTGATATTGTTGGACTTTTGGCCGAGCCTGTTC
Organism: Syzygium malaccense; assembly: GCA_031216405.1. Taxonomy (NCBI): domain Eukaryota; kingdom Viridiplantae; phylum Streptophyta; class Magnoliopsida; order Myrtales; family Myrtaceae; genus Syzygium; species Syzygium malaccense. The sequence goes on along the minus strand of CM062258.1, from coordinate 475,882 downwards.
GGGATGAGGGCCAGGATTTCCCTGAGAGAGAAGGGCGTGGAGTTCACAATCCGAGGGAGGAGGATCTGAGCAACAAGAGCTTCCAACTCTTGAAGATGAACCCGTTACACAATCAAATCCCTATCCTCATCCACAATGGCAAGCCGGTTTGCGAGTCCCTCATCATGGTCCAGTACATCAATGAGACCTGGCGTCGTGAGTCTATTGAAGATATCACCGCCTTATCTCTCTAGATCTTTCTTGATTATTCTTGACCTTTCGTATTTCAATGACTAGTTAATGTGATTGTTTATATTTGGTCTTGACTTTTCGTGTTTCGATATCTAGTTAATATCAGATAAATATATAGTCATTTATGAGTCATATCAAGAGTCATGTATTATGCCTATATAAAGGCAAGTCTAGTCTAAGTATTTGTAAAGTGAATCAAGTCATAATAAAATAGTTTATTCCTCTCCTCTCCTTGAGTGTTTTTCCTTGAAGGTTACCAATTAAAGTCGTTCACCTTCAAGAGTTGCCGACGATAGTTACTGATGATCAAGGCTTTCACTTTCAAGTGTTACGCCTCTAAAGCTCAACAGAGTCTCCTCTCTTGCCTTCGGATCCAGATAAGCGTGCCTATGCCAGGTTCTGGGCCGACTATGTGGACAAGAAGGTAAGACAACAACGCCTTAATCTCTTGAACATTTCTTTATTTAGTGCGCTTAACATCAAGACATGAAATGATGGTGAAGATGTACTTGGTGGGGCGAAGGGTGTGGCTGTCGACGGGGGAGGCGCAGGAGGCAGCGAAGAAGGACATCGAGTGCTTGAAGGTGTTGGAGGGAGAGCTCGAGGACAAGGCTTACTTTAGCGGTGAGAGGTTTGGGTGTGTGGATGTGTCGCTAATACCATTCTATAGCTGGTTCTATGCTTTGGAGACATTCGCCAACTTCGGCATGGTGGAGGAGTGCCCCAAGTCGGTGGCATGGGCCAAGCAGTGCATTCAGAGGGAGAGCGTGGCCAAGTCGTTGTCCGACCAGTACAAGCTCTATGAATTCCTCTTGGAGCTCAAGAAGAAGCTTCAGGCGCAATAAACAACTCTGTGAGCCTGATCATTGCTCATTTCACTACTCTTTCGTTCAATAACCCCTCTCCTATAGACGAGGCTAGATTCTAAAATGTTTGGAGTAATGCCTTGTGAAATGTATCATGGTTGATAAATGGAGTTGAGAAAAAATCATGTGTTTTGTTTTGTGAAATCAATTTGTGATATTGATTATGGATTTGATTTCTGGTATTGGATGATGTGGGTTTGGTGCTCAATATCGCTATGAACCCGATTGAGGTTTGTGTGTATGTGCATACTAGGTTAGAATATTCTTTTGGACCGAGCCACCGACAATATAGGTGGAAACCTAGCTAAGTGGCGAAACATGGTCGCTTTGTCACGGGGCATTATGCATGATCATGGTTAGATATGTGAACACGAGTTTGATCAACGGAGTGCCATTGACATGTGATTTGATTTTGCTCAATGGAGTGGACCATTGACATGTGATTGAGATTAGTCGATGGAATGGATCATTGATGTGTGGTTTGAAGAGATTAATCAATGGAATAGACCATTGATATGTGAGTTGTTGAGATTGATCAATAGACTGGACCATTGATTATTTGTTTTAATATTATTGATGAAAATGTTATGTTGAACTAATATATAACTCATTTTGATCTTGTAAGTTTGTTATATTCTAGATTTGGTATATACGAGCTATGGTTGTTCACCTCATTCCTTCCAATCTTTTTAAGGTTCTTTAGCTAGCAATGAGCAGTAGGAGAGCCTTACCGACAAGGGGACTTTTGGGAGTTGGATTTTGGGTGATTTGATGCTATGTCTTTTGGGTGGAAGAATGGCCATGTCATCCCCATTTGTGATGGCTTTGGGGCATGACATCTTTTGCCCCACGACAAGATCTTAGGACACTCCGCTTTGATGCTGAAGTTCCCAAACGTCTTATAGGAGTACAACCAGCAGTAGAAGCCGATGAGTGATATGTCCAAGAAGCCGAACTTCTTGCCCCCGAAGAAAGGCTCGTCTCAGAGCTCGCTTTCTATCAGTTTCAGGCTTTCAATGAATTCCTTCTTTTGCCGCCTCCTGTTCTTCCCCTTTCGTCATCCACACCTTCTTCCGGAGATCATAGAACTGCAAAGTTGTCGATAATAATAGTTTATTCCTCACGGCACCGGATCAGAAAGAATCATTAGAATCATCACAAGCTGACTGTTAGCATTAGCACTTCCTGCTTCCATATTGTTCGTGCAACATCGTCAACTTCCATCATGTGTGGAATTAATTACAAGAATTCGGCTGTCCAACCATTTGTAGTCAATGTAGAGAGCCATTTTGCTTACAGTTCGTATTTGTAATTTCACTGCATATTAAATGAAAAGCCATACAAACTTTACCCAAAAAAAAAAAATGAAAAGCCATACAAAGGCTAAATGATGGTGAATTGATGATGACAATTTAAGCACGGAGCCATATGCGAGATCAGATGATCTTTTTCGGCATTCGGCATGAGATTTAAATAGCTAATATCGATTGCTCCATCAGAAATCACGTAAATGTCCACAGATCGAAGCATCATTAACAGATGTACATGACGACAAAACAGAGGAGCTAATACCTTCTTGTCGACGTAATCAATCCAGAATCAAGCTCGGGCTCGCTCGTAAGGATCGGACGACAAGAGAGGGGCATGTTGGCTCCAGGACTCATCGATGTACTTCACAATGATGAGGGACTCGCAGTTGGGCTTGCCGTTGTGGATTAGGACGGGTATTTTCTTGAGGACCTGGTTCATCCGAAGGTGGAGCTCGCTCTTGTTCCACAAGTTCTCTTCCTTGTACCCGACCCCCATCTCAGCCAGCGCTACTCGACACCACATCCCGAACATGCTCGCCTAGGAGTCCAGGAGGGTCACTTCATCGGCCATTGCCTTCAAAGTCGTGCTTGTGACCCTTGAGAATCGAAGCAGAGAATATAGACGTGCTAAGGAGTCAACAATCTTGACTGTCGAGCAACCACTCGACACAAGAGAGATGAGTAATATTTGTAAACAAACCAAGTATTGACGCCCTCTTTCGTTTGTCAGCTTATTTCCAAGACTTTAGTCTTATCTTCGTGGAACTATAGGAAGTATTTTGTGCAAATAATGACTAGTCCATCACATTTTCGTAAAATACTAGTTTCTTACTAAATTAAATATTTGAGATCTAATTCTGAAACAATTTCCTCACTTCTTGATGGCACAGAATGCACTGGCTATACAAGATACTTTTTTAGCTAGCTAACGTGAAAATACAAACACACTCAGAATTTTTATATCACTTAAACTTGTACCTTTTTCATCATGAATTTCAATCTTAATTTAACATTGATCATGTACTTTTGGTCGCCAAGCCGATTTCTTTAAAAGAATAAATGGGGTACCAAATAATAGGGATATAAATACAGCCATGTAGAAAATGAGAGGGATACCAAACCAGATAGTAATGGGTTCCCATTCGTGTGGATACCAAAGGGTTATTATTAAGGGGTGTTACTATATTGGACCATTTTTTGATAGCTAGTGCAGGCAAGCAGATAAGTCACATTCAGTTGATACCAGCCTACGGCGACATCTGTTGTTCTTGTTGGTGAAGGAACTGTTAATCTGGAAAATAGAAGCTGAGTCAGATTGGACAAAATTTTGCTTTCTGGATATTTGCGATGCTAGTGACGGAGAAGTTGCAGTTCTATTCAATATTCATCTTGTACAATAGGCTTTTTGACCGTTGACGGTCCTCATTTTGTGGATGCTCAACAATATTTTCATTAAAATGTGGCCGGCCCCTCCCTTGAGGATATTGTTCTGCTGACCTTTCCCATCCTGAGTAAATTGTTGGTCGACTCGCCCCTCTTGTGGAAGTAGATTCTTTTTGTTACGGTACAGTTATACTAAGATGTTGCATTTGAGGTTCTATGTGCTCGTGTAGGTGCATCCACGAGCGTTGTGTAACATCCCGAATTTCGATCCATTTTCGGGATCAATGATATTGATATTATTCCTCAATTAATTTTGTGAGTCTCGCCCGGAACGGATCCTTCACGGGATACTGACCAGTAGGGAATGGCTAACTAGGAAAATGGTACGTGGACCAGGGACCCGATCGCGAATCGAGCACCGATTCCTAGAAACGATGAGGAAATATTTTGGACCAATGTGGGCCGATCCTAGGAAGGTGACGGACTTAGTTTGGCCAATGATGTACGATCGGATTGCGGGTGATTCCGCACGACTGAGAGTATGCGTGGCGAACAAATCCCGAACTAAATCCGAACTATTGCGACCTTTGAAACTAGCGATAATTTCTCGCGTTTTCTCAGCAATCGAGACCATTACGACTCGAGTAACCCTAGGTCGATACGTGTA